>JAUMHF010000009.1:9264343-9330968 GCA_032359275.1 Microctenopoma steveboyesi | reverse complement strand
AGAGCGGCTGTATTCATGGCAAACAATTTCCCTCTGGGATTAATAAAGTGTTTTGAATCTTGAATCTTGAATTGAATTGAATACTATAGTACTGTAGCAATAAAGAAAGCAAATGGGCCAGCAAGTAACTCATTGTGTAAAGCGCTCACCAACAATTGTCGGGGTTTAATTCTCAGTACCTCTGCGCTAAATGTTGAGGTGTAGACTCCAAAAGCATAAAGTACTGCTAACATGTACTGTCTGGCAGCTGTCCAACAACTATTTCCCCAAGGGGATCATTAAAAGGATGTTAAAAAATGCATTAGACCAGAGCAAGAAAGTAATGCAACTTTGCCTAAAAAGCACAATCCTTCCAAGCTAATATCAGTCGGGTCTAAACACTCTGGCTCTATGATCCTGTGCCTCACCTCTTCACCTTCACTCCTGGCATTCGTCAGTGAGGAAGGGAGAGCACCATTTCTCTAGAGTGTACAGCGGCCAGTAAAAGATTTGATGTTCACTCATCACTCTAGCAGTGATAGTTTGTTGTTATACTAATAAAATTAAATAGATTGTTGGTTTGCATGATGTTAACAAGTAAACCTGATTGGTGATTATGTAAATTCTACAATTTACAAATTCTATATTTGTTGACATATTAGCAGTGTGGATATATGTGTTGTTTATACACATTTCACACTATATTTCACAAAAAATGTTGTTCAAAAGAGTGAGTATAAGTAGTTTGTATTAAATCAAGAGTAAATGTGTGCATTTTCAGGTAAATTAGCACAGTGGATTTGAAATTGTTTTAAGAACAGTGGACTGAAAAGAACAGTATTTCCCTGTGAAATACAAAAGAAGATTAAAAAGTAGCATAAAATAGAAATAGCCAAAACAGTAAAAGTAGCCTCACACCTAACCATAGCATTTTTATTCACCCTGGAACTACTCTATTAATACAAAAGAAACACTTACAAAAAAGAATGGATTGTGAATAAATAGTAAATAAACTCAGAAAGATTAGGTACACTTTAACCAACTTCAACATTAGTGACGTGTAGACAGCTGTCCCCCCTGATCCTCACAGAGTAAAACCTCATTTTATTAAGTCCAACCTGAAGTTGGAGCTATGGTTTTAGCTGTTGCCATGGCGACATTTGAGTAAACCACTACTACTAATATATTTTTTCAGATGTTGAGATGCTGCAAACTCGCCTCTTCTCTATCCGCAGATGTTTGCTAAACCCAGAACCCGGTTTTACAGGCTCCGCGCCGTGTCAGCCAATCAGAGGCGAGTACGCTGTCATTTAAAGAACACTTCGCCCAGGCGAAAGGTTCACAGCGGGGGGCGCAGGAGACAGCGGTGCTGCTCGGTTACCGTGGAATACTGTTTGTGGGTGTTTTTGGCTGTTGTTCGGGACGTGTCGTTAGTGCACTGGATACGCGTAAATGGCTTAAAGCATTCGTGCCTATTTATATCCGCGGAGAGTTTGCTCCTTCCTCGACGCTCTTACGCTGCTGACTGGATTTAAAGGTGGACGCAGACATGCAGATTCTTGGGATTCTTGTGCTTATGTTGTGTCAGTTATCCCGGGGTTTTCCTGTTTCAGTAGGTAAGAAGCGTTTCGGTTTACATTGCATTTTTGTCCCGGGGTAGCTGTTTGATTACACAGAGAAACATAAATTAATTATAGGGATTTACAGTTTTGTGCCTTCATAACGTGCACAAAGCAGCTGCTTGCTGGCCAGACTGTACATGAAAATGTGCGCTTATACATTATATATAGAAACTTTTGTTTATCATCGACCCGTGTTTACAGGGACAGCTTAACTCTCTGAAACCACCCTTAAAGAATACAGCGCCGATGTGAGGAACCAAATCCTTTTTGTGTTTCTATTAGTCAAATGATGTCTAGTGTAATGGGCTGCATTAGATTGTGCAGGTGCAAACTGGTAACACAGACCTGACCTGAAAGTTATTTTAGGAGCTGCACCAAGCCAGAGCACAAACAATCCTGGAATCAGTAGATGTGTGCTCATACTTCTGGTTTCACTTTGGCAGACTGACTTTAATTTTTAATGCGCAAGTTACTTTAAAGCCTTCGTCACACCTGTGCATTAAATGGAAACACTGTGAGGTCTGAGGTTTTTTGCTGTGTATTGGTATTTCATGCATGCTTGTCTTCCATTAGATACCATCATAGTTCAGGTCCAGCAGTGGGGAGAGGTGGGAACTCAGCCCGTCCTTAGGCAGGTTCTTCTCAATGGAGTTGTTCTCTCAGGCACAAGCCAGGAAGTCAACAGTGTTTTCCAAACCATTGCAGCCGATTCACTCCTTCCTGCTGTTATCAGTGACAACCAGACATCGGTGCTAAGTAAGAAAATCATCATGCAATATAAATAAATGTAATGACTTAACTCTATTTCATCTCATGATCAGTCAAATGTCATTTTGTTAATAGCCTTTGTTTGAATTCCTAGAAAATCACACTGTGCTGCGGTCTCGGGAATGCCTACTGGAGGGCTCTCAGCTGAACTGGGCCGACCGTGTTTTGTGTGATGGAAACCCCTATCTGACTCTGGACCACAGGGATATGTGGACAGCTCATGTTCCGCAAGCGCTGGCCCTCAAATTGCAGTGGAATCAGGAAGTGCAGCGCACAAGCACAGAGAGAATCCGCCTTCAGGAGGGTTGCATCAAAGTAATGAAAGAACTTCAGCTTTCAGAGGAACAGTCAGGTATCTATTTTGTTACCACAAGTAAGATATGCACATAAGTACTGAGGAATATCCAGAGTCCACACTGAGTCCAACCAAAACAAATGGTATAATGATATAAAACTAGACTAAAGCTTGTTTAGATTCCATTAGAGATGCTGGAATCACAGAATTTGGGCAGCAAAACAATTCACTGATTATCAGTATAGTTACCAATGACTTTTTCTGACAATCAACTGTAGTCTGCTCATAAGGGGAGATGGCGTAATAGAGGGTATCTGCAGAGAATTAACTAGCAAGAAAAAATGGTTAAATGCTGCTGGTGGCTGTAGAATGTAGAGGCAGCTGGTGACTTTTTACTGTAAGTCATGTGACACAATGTTTACTTAAAATATAAAGCATAATGCCACAGTAGACCTCTGTGTGTCCCTGTGAATGCTGCTGCATTATTAGTACCCATGTTTCACATGACCTGTTTTGTTGACTAACAGTCAGTTTTCACATTTTAAATAGTTATCTTATTTCTAGGAACTCCTTTGCCACCGTTTCTGGTCCCACTCTTTTCATTTATGGCCCTTACGGGTCTAATCATGATTACCCTCCTCCTCTCCAAAAACTGTGGTGAGTAAATCACATTTTGTTTTTAAACTGCCTTTCAATGCCAATTATAATCTTAAGTGTGGCCTTTAAGAAAAAAAAAAGTTGTTTATTTACAATAATGCAGTCGTATCTTGTGTGTTGTACAATAGGAACTAATACATCTTTTGATAAGTTGGATTTATTTAAAAATATGTTCTGTTATATGACTGTTGGTATGGAGGCAATATAAAGCATGGGTTTTGTCTTTCTCACACTCTCTGCTTAGGTTTGAAGCACCCTGGAGGTAAGAAAACAGCGACCCTGATGTTTTCCCTTCAGCCTCTGTGCACTTCTCAGTTAACAGTGTTAAGAGAATATTGCTAAAAAGTTAAATATTAAATAAGCACAAAGCCATAGACACTGTGGTATTTGTGTGTCTGTCATGTGGCTTGTTTATCCTTTACTTTGTGATACTGTACAGTATGGCTCACTTTTATGACTGAATATGACTACCGTTACAAAGGTTTGTTAGAAATTAAATTCCATACTGTTTCAGTACTCGTGGTTAGTACTGTGTTTTTAAAGCTAGAAGGATACTTCCCTGGTCTGTCTGGTATGTTTCTTTGTGGAGTTTGTATCTTCTCTCTGTAGATGTGTGGATCTTCTCTGAGTACTCTGGCTTCCTCCCATAGTTTAAGGGCATGCAGATGGGTTAATTGTTGACTCACAATTGCCCATACTGTATGTGTGATTGCAAGTGTGAATGATTGTCTGTCCTGTGTTAGACTGGCTACTTGTGTCTGTCTCTGCCAGTGATAGCTGGGACTACAACCATTAACAGAAAAAGTGGTTAGAGAATGTAAGGATGGATGTCTTTAGTGATAAATCTTTGACTAATCTCTGCTGTTTTATTGTTTTTTGCAGGTGTTGTTGGCTCAATTATACATTATCCTAAAGACATGACTGAAATGGCTCCAGAGTTAAAACGCTGTGGTTACAGTAGCTTGTGATTCAAACCTCCAGATGACAGGACAACAGGATCACATTTAAGCTTTTAACCCTGTTTCTATGACTGTGTACAGATTTAAACCATTAATTTTGCTAATGTGGACAGTTTCACTCCCTGTGTGTAACCAACTTGTGCCTTGGTACAAGTGGCATGCTACAGTGAAACAAAACTGTAGTTTTGAAATTCTTTGTTTTACTGACTACAGCTATGTACAAGCTTCTTTTTGCATTGATTATTCTAACTGCATACATTTCTGTCATCTAAATTTGTAGGCTGCGATTGAATAAAAATGTTGTACATCATCCTGTAGAAGGGCAACTGAGGGGCATACAAGAGAAAGTCACAGTCTGTAGATAAAGTCTTGAAATCATATGTATGTTTAGCCAATAATTTACAAAGTCTGCCAAATAGAGGGTGACCTGATTGTGTCCAGTTTCCCACAGTCTGTACTGTTGTTGTTAGTTGTTTGGTTTGAGGCATAGTCCTTGTGGTCAAATATTTCTGTCAGGACATTGTTGTACTTGTCTATATGTTTTACCTATTATATATTTGTGTATACATTTACAGTGTTTAATTAAAGATACCCCATATCATGCTTATTTTGTTTTGTACTTTTACTTCATTTTACTTCAGTCTGTATTAAAATGTCAGGTTAAAGGATTAATCTACAATTTGCATTGTTTCCCTTTGTTTGTAGTTGGAGAAGGCCATCTCTTCAGTGTTGAATAGATTTCTCACATTTGTCAAAACAAATACTTTCAATATAAGCTGGAGCATTTGATACAGATACTTCACTGCTACCAAGCGGTGTAACTTACTGTATTTGTACAGTGCCTAATAAAGACTGTACATTTGGCTCATGGGAGTAGAATGAGAAATTTACACTTCATTGATCGTCATATAATTTTGACAATGGGAGACTTGTCTTACATATTAGACGTTAGAAAACTTCTCACAACTCTAAATGCGCTCTACAAAAAAGGGCAAAGCAGGCTGTACCTGCTGTGGAGACTGTAGTATTTTGGAGTGCAGGGACTGCTCCTGAGGGCTTTTTATGACTCTGTGGTGGCATCAGCCATCTTTTATGGTGTGGTCTGCTACGGCAGAAGCAACTCCGTTGGGGACAGGAAGAGACTGGACAGGCTGATCCGGAACTCCAGCTCTGTTGTAGGATGTCCTCTGGACCCAGTGGAGCTTGTGGCTGAAAGGAGAATAGTGGCCCATGTGTCAACCTTGTTGGATAACATCTCCTACCCAATGTATGAGACTCTGGCAGGACTGAGCAGCTCCTTCAGTGGCAGGCTACTGCATCCACAATGTGGGAAGGAGAGACTCAGAAGGTCTTTCCTTCCAGCTGCTGTCAGACTGAACAAAAACCTTGCAGCTGACAACGCACACACACGCACATAGACTGACCAATGCACAACAGTGGTTTATCAATTGTCAATAATAGTCAATAGTCAACAGTGCAATATCTCCTAAGTGCAATCTACTAAAGCTATTGTACTGTAATGCTGTGTACTGTACTGTGGTCTGGTGGCTCAATGGGATGAGCGTCAGACTGAGCTGCACAAGGTTGCAGGTTCGAATCCCAGTCTGACTCCTAGTCCATTCCCCACCAGCTGTCCAACAGTGTCCTTGAGCCAGACACCCAGCACTAGCTCATTGTAAGTTGCTATGAATAAAAGCATCTGCCAAGTAAAGTAATGTTGTGTTTTTCTTTTTTTATTCTATTGGTTTTGTTAAACCTTTGCTGCTTTTTATCTTGTACTGTCCACTTTCTGCCTCGACAATTGACATTTCGCACTTGTGGGACTAATAAAGAATGATCTTATCCTATCTTATCTTGTAATTCCATCTTTTATTTAATTTATTGCTTCATGCATAATTAAGTTATTTGTGCCAGATTTAAAAATATAATGTTACAATAACAACCACCAACAACAATTTCTTTACTGGTGTTGTTCTGCTTTTATTTACATTTCCCAGAACTAAATCACAATCACAGCACCCTAATTTTCCAGTAGAGGGAGTAAAGTCCTTTTAGGAAGATTGTTTTCAGCCGTTGAGCTGTCAGGAAATTTCTCCACCAATCACATGCGCTCATTCGTAAACGTTACCATAGCAATTCCACGGCTATAACGGCGGGGCGTTAAACGAGCCAATCGCAGGAGCGCCTGGTGGCATTTAAATGGTGTGTCGTCATTATCACGAATTTCAAATTTTTAAAGCGGAAAACGAAGGCTAGTGGTGTTTCAGTGTGTCTCATGTTTGACTGAGGAGGTGAGCCTGTTTCGTTTATTTTGAAGAGGAAAAACTACAACCTTTGATTAAGTAAGACAGTGGAGTTCTTTTTCGACACGGCGCTCATTAAACCGTATTAGTGGCGCATGCTACATATTCCTTGAACTGTCGATTGTTTCAAATTGTATCCGTTAAAACATGGCCTACCGTAGCTTAACTGAGTTTATCATAACCTGTGTAATGCAGAATTATTTTAACTAACGTGGTACGAGCTCACTTTTGTTGATTTGCGCCGTTTAGTTCAGCTTGCTTTCTAACGATAACCACATGAAGACTGCTAACGCTAAGCCAAGCATTAGCATGTCTCGGTTAGCTAGCCGAGCTAACTTTTTAAGGTATGTGACTTTTTTATTTCTATGCTTTATCTCCAGGTCGTGTCAAAACCTAGATAAGATGGCACAGTTTGGGTTTGAAAACGACATCCATAGTATCCTGAAGCTGGATATGCCCATCACAAACGGCCCGATGGCGAGGTGGCAGAGAAAAGCCAGTTCATCCAACGCTTCCGCCCTCAATGGTTTGTCCCCTGGAAAGTCTGCTAATGTGTCGCAGAGTTCATCAAAAACCCCGAGCAAAACGCCAGGTATAGGTGCAACTTGCCCATTGTCCTCATGTAACCTTAAGCGTTGACACTTGTCTGTAACAAGTTGCAACAGGTCTCGGCACGTTAACCACGAATATTTCTTTATTGCAGGCAAAAATAAAAAAATGACTCCCTCTAAAATGGGGGGCGACCGCTTCATTCCCGTCCGAAACAGCAAACAAATGGATGTAGCAAGCTTCCTGCTAACAAAAGAGAATGAACCAGGAGACTCAAACGAAGCAGCAGTATCATCAGTAAGTTGTACTTGGTGATGGACATCTTTGTGATCGCTTTAAAGATTACAGCGTTTACTGATTCATGTTCTTGGATTTTAAAAGGAAAGCCAAAAAGCCTGGTCTGTGTCTTTAAATGGATACAATATTGAAGATGCAAAGATCCTGCACCTTGGAGGGAAACCTTTGAATGCCCCAGAAGGTAAGGTATTTTCACACAAACATGATATGCAGAGTGTTGTGTGAATATACAGGTTTAATTTATTTTCTACTTTGCAGGCTATCAAAACAACTTGAAAGTGCTATACAGTCAGGTTACGACACCTACCTCTGTCAAAAAATCCAGATACATATCTTCAACTCCTGACAGAATCTTGGATGCTCCTGAGCTGCGAAATGACTTCTGTAAGTTTGGCACTACGGAGCCTCTCCTAAAGCATTTATGCATGTTGATGGAACATTATACTGAACTTGTTTTTTGTGTTTGTGTTTTTTTTTTTCCTCCTCTCCCTCCAGATTTGAACCTGCTTGACTGGAGCAGTCAAAATGTTCTTGCTGTGGCACTACATAACAGTGTTTACCTGTGGGATGCCACACAAGGAGAGATCACTCTTCTCATGAAGATGGAGCGCGATGAGGACTACATCTGTTCGCTCTCCTGGACCAAAGAAGCACGCTACCTGGCTATTGGCACTAGTGACTGTAAAGTTCAGGTCAGTGTGGTGACTATCACGCTACATTAAAGAGAAATGCCTTGTATGTGAAACCTTTTCAGTTATTAATCTGTTACATTGTGTTTAAAGAACTCATTATTAAATTCATTTTTATCTTAGTTGTGGGATGTTGAAAACCAGAAGCGTCTTCGCAGCATGGCCAGCCACACAGCTAGAGTTGGTAGTCTGAGCTGGAATGAACACGTTCTTTCCAGGTACAGTGATTTCTTTTATTTGTGAATAGGAGTAAAATGACACAATTTCAGTGGTAGCTCTTACTGGTCTCATGTTTCTGATGCATGTTTTTTTTTTTCATCTCAGTGGCTCCAGATCAGGACAAATCCACCATCATGACGTGAGACTGGCAAACCATCACATCTTCACACTTACTGGTCACTCACAGGAGGTGTGTGGGCTGAAGTGGTCCCCTGATGGGCGATACCTAGCCAGTGGAGGCAATGACAATTCAGTGTTTGTCTGGCCATCTGTGCCAGAAGGTGGTGGTGGTGGTGGTGGCCGAAACAGCCAATCGGTGCACGGCTGGACCGAACACCAGGGAGCTGTAAAGGTGAGCAGCTTCATATATCTAATACAGTATTCGCTTGTCTTTAAACCTCTAAACGGTAATTTAAAGTGACAGGAGTGAGTAAGTCTCATGGTCTACAGACGTACACAGTCTGAAATTTACTGTCATTTTTCAAGGCATTGGCCTGGTGTCCGTGGCAACCTAATATCCTTGCATCTGGAGGTGGTACTAGTGATCGTCACATCCGCATCTGGAATGTTAACAGTGGCTCTTGCATCAGTTCACTTGACACACAATCCCAGGTAACCATGCACTTCTTGGTTTTAGAATATATTTATTCTGGAGGTAACAAGATGCCTATTCCTAATTCTCATGACTTTGTTTTTAGATCTCATCACTGGTGTTTGCCCCCAACTATAAGGAACTTGTGTCTGCCCATGGATTTGCTCATAATAATGTTGCCATCTGGAAATATCCCTCTCTCACTAGCGTTGCAGAGCTCAATGGTGAGTTTGTTCGTACATACGTTAAAGGAAACCACAGAGTCGGCTGTAATGGGTGATTGCTGCTGGTATGAACCTATAATTTCTTATTTTTAGGTCATGAGGACAGAGTTCTCAGTTTGACTTTGAGTCCAGACAACTCTACTGTTGCATCTGTTGCTGGAGATGAGACAATTCGTCTGTGGAAAAGCTTCGAAGTGGATCCTGTTAAGAAGAAGGCCAAAGAGAGGCTGGTCAAATCAACTAGCAGCGTCATTCATCAGTCAATCAGATAATTTGCTTTGTCCTAATATTTTAAGTTTAGTCTATATAATGAATGTATGCCAATGTTTTATTTAATTCACAATAAAGATTTCCACTCCGTGTTTTAGCCATAGCTGAAGTGTTACTGCTCCTCTTGAGGTGGGTTGTTAAGTGTTTATTGCACTATTGCAGATGTGGTAAAGACTCTTCTAACTGGTGGCTTTTGAGCAGCAATGCTTTCATATGTATTTAAGACCTTCAATTATCTTTAACTGTAATCTGCAACCATTGTACACATTGAATTGTATATAAATAAATGGTTAGTTTACCTTAATGTTAGTTCGTTGTCATGTTTTGGGATTTCAAAATTTATGTCTAATTTAACGTGTCCCGAAATTACAGGGCATTATCCTTGATTTTGTCTCGGCATAAGTAACTTTACACGTCACTCCTGGGTTCACTCATTTATTTTTATTTTAGATTTTGTTGCATCTTGAGTACATAGTTTGGGCATGGTCTTTCTACTTTGTACATGAATATCTAAAATCAGTGATTTATACTTTAGATCCAGATTTCCTTAGTGTACCTTCCCATATAGGTCTGGTTCAATACAGGCTTACAGCAGCATCTGATTTCACTGATTAAATTCTGCTTTGAACACAACGTTTCATAAACATGCCACGTTAAAAGTTTTCTAACTTGAAATATTTTCAGTTTACAAACTGCTAAAAATCTGTCAACTCCAAAACCAACAACCCACAACTATTTATCCTTGCTTTGTAAATTGTAACGCGATTACCCCTGATGTATTTTGCTGTAGGAAACAGATTTTTAAAACCTAGCAGATCCTCTTTCCACAACTCATAACATGTCTAACATTCTGAAACAGTAACTTATAAGTCGGTAAGTATTTATCTTCACGTTTGTATTGAGAGACTAGACTATAGTCCTGAATACTTGCACTGGATTATGGATGAACTTGCACAGCAGTGTAAATTTCATTCCCCAATTATGCAAAAATGCTAAATCAATACTGTAATATACAGTATAACATCTCTTTGAAAAATTAAGGTGTGATGGTTATTACAAAATACACACCATATCTACTTTCCAAATGACACAGACCTTTACCTAAAATGTATTTTATTTCAAAAGTTAAATAAAACAGGAAAAAACTAATGACATTTACAATGCAAACCTTGTTTTGGTAAAAAGCAAGCAGTTATTTACATGTGCCAGACCTCAGTAAAATCTGAGATACTCCCAAGCAACAGGGGTCATGGGTCAAGTTGAACAATACTATCAGTGACAAAATGAGCACCAATTTTCACACAGTGTGAGTTATCAATTAACAAACGCGATGTGACACACAATTCGCCATTCATATCCCAAGAGGTGTGTTTATATTTTCATTAAAGACCAGACTGATATAGAATTTCTGTAGTTTTCAAGTACTATACTGGTTTCTGTGCTGCTAGAAGACACGAATGACACACCTTCTCATTTCCACAGTCACTAAGTTAGACTTCCTTCACTTTTCCTAAGAGGATTTTGCCATCGGTGCAGAGGTGAACATTTCCATTTTCTGTGTGTTTGCCATTGGCCACCACAGTGATATGTTCACTGGTTGAACCATTCATTTTTGGCTTGTGTTCATCGACAGGCAGCCGTTTGCCCCTTATGTAGGCCTGCACCCAGAAGTTAGAGAAGAGAATGAAGAAGAAGACACCATACATCCAAATAAGATGGATCCACAGGGGAACCTGGTAGTCGCATTTTTCCATGAAGTAGTACTGGCTGATGTGAATGGAGATCAGAATAAACTGTATCTGAAAAAGATTAGGAAAAGGGCAGATTGTTTACCTGGAGTGACTCTAAAATCAAATGTTCCAGCATAAATACAGTGTTTAAATAACAAAAAGGACATACAAGCTGGATGGCAGTCATGTACTTCTTCCACCACAAGTATTTCTGAAAGCGAGGGCCTGCTGCAGAAAGTCCATAGTAGAAATACATGACAACATGGACCGTTGCATTCATCATCGCATGGAAGGAGCCCATTCCTCCAGCTTGAGATTTGAAGAGACAACAAAGAACATAGAAACATTTTATGCAAAAGTACAGCAATTGCACCATTTATTTGAAATATTATCTAATGTCACTCATGATTTGCACAACCTAGCACAGTTAAAGCATATTGCACTGAGCAAATCTCACCAGGCGTCAGGGTGATGCCCCACCACCACGTCCAGGGCATGAAGGAGTGATGGAATACATGGAGAAATGTGATCTGATTCTGTTTCTTCCTCAGCACAAAGAAAAGCTAAAAAAAACAGTTCAAGTTAGTTCAAGTTAAGATAAATACAACTTATCTCACAAATAGTCCAGAGAACTCAATAAAAACAGAAAACATGTGCTTACTGTGTCAAGGAGCTCGATGAATTTTGAAAAATAAAACAGATAACCTGCTCGAATCATCTGAGGAAAGGAAAACAAGGAAACTGTGAGCTAGTGGATTACTTGTCAGAAGATGATACAAGTCTTTATAACAGTCTTAATCATTCATATCATAAACAGAAATACTTCAATTAGTGTCAGACCTCAACAGGACAAATTAACTCTAAACTAACTCTTAACTAACAAAGTTCTTCTGTCTGAGGAACACAAATAATGAATAGCTACCCGTAGAGCCTGTGGGCTGTTGGATGTGTCTATAAGGTCACATCTCCATGTGAAGGTGGTAGCCCATCCTGACATCATAAACTATGTGGCAAAAAAAAAACAAAAGACACACAGACATTTTACCATTTACAACTATTAATATCACAAATGGTTTTGAAGATCACCCTCCTTTTACTGCTCCATGTGTAGTTTTTCTTACCTCATAGACTATGTAGGCATTCAGTAAAACCATACTAAGGTTGTAGATAATCATGGCTGTGTTTAGGCGGAAAGGTTTGCGGTTTGCCATCAGGCGGGGCCCAACATACACAGAGAAGAAGACATAGGCCAACAAGATGGTGTTCATCTGTATAGGACTCTGCATCAGAGGATAATCTTTGACTCTGGCATCTGAAAAACAATGAGATAATATCAGATCAGATAAGATGTTATTCGTCTCACACTGTGGAAATTTCTAAATAATACTATTGGAATATTATTATATTATTGTCTAAACAAATCAGTGGCTACACTGATGGTAACATTACATTCATTCACCAGTTAATGACTGACATTTTCACAAAGCAGGGGTGTAAATCTGTGACAGAGACCAGGACACTTACCAGTTCTCGACTGCAGATAGTTGTGAAATTTTAAAACGTTTGATAAAGCTTCTTGTAGCATTGTGACCGCTATTTTTTTTCCACTAAACCCCTGAAAAATATGAAAAGACAGAGTTAGAAACCAGGAGCTGAAGCAGAGCTGAAAAGGAGGTTGGCTGGGCAGGTGAGCAACAAAACGACATGTCCACCTGCTTTCCCACTGACTGAGCAAACAGGAGACAGCTGCAGTGCCTCATCAAACAATCCCGACTGCTGTAGTGTAACAGCTTTCAGAAAATACACAGGGGAAATCTGTACCATGAGTCAGTTTGTGTGGCATGTAAGGTACCAAACTCTGCTTTATTATATTTAACAAGAAAATAAAGAAGCCAGTGCTACAGAATTTTAAAAAAAGAATGAATGTTTAAAAGGATGGCAGTAAAACATCTGAAATAATGTGTCAGTCAAACAATGAAATACACTCTTGCTGACTAACAAAGCAAGTTTAACAGGTGAGGCAAAGAACTTGGCCTATATGGCCAGCCTAGCCGAGCAACTGAACTGCCAACACACAAGCTCACAATGGAGTAGCTCTACAGAACAAACGTGTTTAAAGCAGCAGGGTTTATAGCTTGTTGTCCCAATCTAGGAAAATAAATTATTTCTCTGAATTAAAAGAATAGCTGATAAAAAAACATCACTCTAACCACAATCAATTAAAACATTCCCTTTCACCTTTACAGGAGCACCAGAGACAGACATGATACATTTAGTGTCCTATCATGCAAACAGCCAAGAGACTAACGCTAAAATTTAGCAGTGACTCACCTGCTCGAGTCCCAGCACTCACTCTCACACAGCCCAGGTGGCTCTCAATCCAGCCGATCAAACAGAGCAGAGGTAAAAAAGCAGCTTCACAGCTCCTCCATAGGTGACAGCCTCTAGCTGTCCTCAAGAATGTCTCTTTGTAAAATTCCAACAGGAGCTGAAGCTCTCACAAGTATAAAATCACGAAAGACAGACAGAAAACTGGAAAGAGGAGTTTACATGTTAAGTGTGCTATGTTAACTATGATACTGAGATCATTCAACTGCATTTAAACCACAGCCTTCCTACAGGCCTTGCTGGTTTCAGGACCACACCTTGTTTCAATGCCAGGCTCCACCTTCCTAACCTCACATTGCCTGGTTGCTATTGGTTTATCTCAATTATGGTGGTGAAGGGATGGAATCAGGGTTAAAGAATCCAGCAAGATCCTGAATGAGAAGTGAATGAGCCCATTGTTGGGCAATAACAAACTATTAAGAGATAAGAAATGGTTAAATATATGACTTCAATGACAAAGAATTAAAATGCTGTATAATAAATATTAATGTCCGACCTCAGTAAAAATAATGAGAAAAATTCACCCTTGAAATATTTGATGATATCACAAAATATATTTAAAATCAAAATCAAACCTGAATTAGGTAAAAGGTTCCATCATAAACCTAACGTCATTCATGCCCATCCCTCCCAGAGGCTGGGTTTCCGTCCAACCCTTGCTGCTATGATGGGCTCACCTGTGCCTCTGGTTTTACCTGTTCCTGATGGGTGTGAGACTTTAGAGGTTAAAATTTTCTCGTCAACTGGAACATTTTGCTGAAATAATGACTGGAATGAAAAGTATTTGACCACTAGAGGTAGGGAGGAAGCTTCACAACCTGTTTATGTTTGATGACATGACGGTTTAGCACAAGTTAACATGATCTGTTCTTAAATCACCACCTGATGGCCACTAAGATGCCTGATGTAATACAATACAAACTTATAAACATAGTTAGTTGTTCAGTGTCATTCCTTGATAAAGAGAGAGTAGAGGTGAGAGTTGTTTATACGATACGTGTTTGTACAGAGGAAAATTTGAAATGAAGAATTTCTTCCAGAACTATTTCATTGTTGAGCAGTATCAGTATATGTATGGTATGTATGTATGTAATAATGTCTAATTTTAACACAAGGAGTACAAAAAATATATATATATATGCAAAGTCAGTAATACGCAAAAAGCAATTTGACCAAAATATATTCTTTTACATTGACTGTCATGTTTTCAGTCCAGTTTTAAATGATGGAGCTAAACTGGACATTAATGTGTGCCTGCGTTAGTGTCATTGTCTTTGTCCACAGAGTCAGTTGTTTTTCATAGCATTGCTACACACAACATTTTCTTCTTGGTCTTATGACTGTTCGCCAGTCACTTAGGGTTCGCCCAGTAGCAGAACTGACCACGTAGAAACTAGAAGGTAACAAAACTATCTTGTCTTGTCAAACAGTCTTGTCAATTGAACATAGTTCTCTGCCCAACAACACAACCAAAGAATAAACAACATCCACAAGACATGCGGGTTGTTCTCAATTAACCAATTGTTATAAATTAGACAGGAAAGATACCTCTCGATTAATAAAACACTTAAGCGCGGCAGCTGCAAATGAATGAATGAATGGACTCAGTAAACAGGAATCTGACCGTGCATTTCTGAAGATGTCAGTTATAAGGCAGCTGTAAAGATTGCCTAATGCACGTGTCACGAAGCTCATAAATCTTTCACTGTGGCAGTCTTTCCCAACATGACAGAACTGCATTTCACGTATTGTCAGTAAAGGTGTCTAATAAAGGAAGCATGCAGGAGTCTCATTTTACATAATAGAGCGTAGTAGTTTAAACACTGTATTGTTTCATACTTTGGATGTTTACACCCTATTTTATCAAAAATAAATATTTAAAACACGTTTTTCATTTTTATCCCCCAAAGCTAGGATCATAAGGCAGCTCACACCTCTCAGCCTAAGTTTGTCTGTCTCACACATTAAATAGGTCGTATCATTCTCTGCGGGTTTTAATGTTACATATGTACATTTGTGAAGTTTTGTGAAGGGTGCCCATGTTACACACAGTCAACGTGGTAGGACAGTGTGGAAGAAGTGTTTTAGGCTTATACACACACTAAGTACACTGTACACTTAGCTATGAAGAAAGTTAAGTTAAGAAAAATTTACCTTTTTAAAAAACAGGAGCTGAAACTAGCCTTTTCAGTCTGAAGGCCAGAAGAGTTGTTGCATAGAGAGAACATTATAACATGTACTTGTACTTTTTAAACTAGATATTTAAACAATCTCTTCATAAATTCAGCCCAATAAACTATACACTATTAGAATATTAAGCACAATAAACTATATTTAATAATCTAGTTATATTCTTTTTGTTTCAGCATTAAAAATAATGCATTAACATTTAGCTTTAACTGTATCCAATCACTGTAATGTCAGTGGTGTGAAGTAACAAAGTACATTTACTTTAGTACGATCTCATAGTATTACTACTTCAATTTTTTTCCTGCCAACTTCAACATTTCGGAAACAAAGTCCACTAGATTTGTATGATAACTACAATTTCTCAGTACTTTTTAGATTCTGATTAATAACTACACTAAATTAGGTAAAGAAGTTCAAATGATCATAATTAGATTGAAAATATGTTTTCGTCAACACAGCTTAAAATGTGTTCAAATAAGCATTACCAGCTGCACTAAACCAAATGACGTATCCAACATAATACTATCTATGTTTCTAATGGGATTTTAAACCAGATTCTAATGTCTCATTATAATTGAATAATATGTTTTCACTGTGAAATGAGCTATTCTGTAAAACTACTTTTACTTTTGTACTTTTACTATAGTAAACTTATGAATGTAGGACAGAATACTTCTAAACTCTTGTAATGATACTTTCCTTTTTGTCTTTTGCACCACTATATTACCTGGAGGTATTTAAATATGATTTAAAAATGATTAGTATTTAATACTGATGATACTGTTGTATTGCATTTACTGCCTATGATGCCAGGCGAGAAACAACCTCTTCAGTTTCAAGGCTTGATGTTCAAACCAAAGTGAGTAACAGCGACACTCCGCGGTCAAAAGGTAGAAAACAACAGGCTTCAAAGTAGTGAGTAAAGTTAAACGCAATTAATAACAAAAGAAAAGCCAGAGATAGAAAATATGACAGACTCACGTGGCCTGTTTAGTGAAAGATTAACTCTTAAAGAGTTAACATTCTCTCTCCATTCTTTATTTCCACTTTTCCTCCTTATTAAATTAGGTAAATTTTAGCTAACATAAAATTAATAATCTAATTTAAACAGTGTTTAACTTATGCAAAGTTATGATGTATTTTGCTAAACAAAGGAACAATATGAGCTTCTAAAACAGTAATCTTTGTAGAAATATCCATATGAGGATTATTACAGGGGCTTGAGGTCAGCTGCAGAGTGATGCGCACAGCTGCACCTGTACTGGGAAACTCCACTTTAATGACCTCCGTATGAAACTGTAGGACTCGAGGCTAATATACATTTAATGACAATTCAGACGAGACACCGAGAGCATGCGATGAGGCTGTTCTAATCAGAGCAGTGTTGCGCGGTTACGTGTCCGGTTTGTGAATGAAAACGTACATGCCTTTGATTTGTCTCCCCCTGTCCGCCGTAGTGCGGTTTGTCTCGCTTGGTGACTGGAAGCCAGGAGTCAAACTCCTCCCGCGGGCTTCTCGTGGCGGTGAAACCAGCGCACCCGCGGAGCGCCAATAGGAAGGTGACGCCACAGGTGGGCGTGTCTTAGCTGCGCCTCAGCGCGCGCTCGCTGCTTCTCACAGAAACAAGTGGATCGACCAGCTCCGCTGGAAACGAGACGTCATACACGACTTAGACCCGGCCTCTGTTGTTGTCTGACACACTTTCTGGAAGTGGACGAACAGTAGTCATCTAGTAGTGGGAACTTTTTTTCCCTTTTCAGCTGGGAAATCAATCAAATCAAGGAAAATTTATAGGTTTCTGATTGATTAAGTGGAGATCGATTATCGGAATAATCACACATCAATCATACCCCAAGCGTGGGAGCCTCAGACTGCATGCAATGTTGGAGGTAAGTGTTTCATTTTGTTGGCAGACAAAAGCCTAAACTGACAAACATGTTAATATGACCAGACACTCTCAGTTTAGTTGGGGGTGCAGTTAAAACTCGTGTGCTTTATGCATTTTATCTCAAATCAAGATATGGCTGCTGCCTAGATTAGCAGCCGAATATTTCCGTTGTCATATTGTGATATCGGTCTTTGCTGTTGCATAATCCAAGAAGTGTAGAAATATCTTGACAATCCCACCATGTGACTCAACAATAACGCCTCCATCATATTATTATGTAAGTTTCTGGTCTGATTTTAGACCCGATTCTAATGTCTACATGTCACTATTACATGTAGACATTAGAATCTTTGCGTTTCTAATGTAAAACAGTGTTCAGTGGCAGCAGAAGTTATTAATTGAATCACACAAGCTACTTGCCATGCTGTGTTTTGGATTGATCGAGGATGATATGGTGTAATATGTGTCTATAAAAGAAACCACTTATCTCTTAATAAGGGGTTTTCTTTCATCACAGCTGCCATTTTGTCTCCACTGTTAAACTCTGCTCCTCTGGGATAGAAGAAGTCACACTGAGCTGATCCAAAGAGGTCAGACACTCTGACCGAGATCCCCTGCAGGAGGACATGGATGTCCTGCGACGGTCGTCTGTCTTTGCTGCAGAGGTCCTGGATGTTTTTGACCGATCGCTGACTGAGAAGGAGCTGGTGTCCCAGTCCAAAGCCTTGTGCAGAGACTACATACTGTCCAGACTGAACCAGAACGGGCTGGGGTGGTCCAAAACTGAACTCGACCTCTCTCCCTCAAATGCAGCGCTCGCTGAGGTGTCTTTGGTGCTTCTCTGCCTGGGTAAGAGAAACATGAGCTTCTGTACAGTTAGAAAACTGTACACACATTGTACAGCAGCATTTACACATGTTCAAATCCACGGCTGTGATCTCCTGTTGAATTTTAAACTTTATGATATGGAAGTGTTTAGCTCCTACTCACACACTCGGGATAAGATTCCTCAGACTATATTAAGCGGCTGCATTACAGTTTGATTGGTTTGATTTTTAAATAATTAATTTAACTTTAGACAACATTGAATTGAATGTTAATTTGGTCATCATTTTTCATCCAGGATTCTCTCCCCAGTCCACATCTGCATCTAAAACTAGTCATGTCCTTACCCCACTAAGTGTTTGTATGTTCACAGGATAATATACCCTTACTTGGTGGAAGTCAAAACAATTGCAGATGTTCACA
Organism: Microctenopoma steveboyesi; assembly: GCA_032359275.1. NCBI lineage: Eukaryota > Metazoa > Chordata > Actinopteri > Anabantiformes > Anabantidae > Microctenopoma > Microctenopoma steveboyesi. The sequence goes on along the minus strand of JAUMHF010000009.1, from coordinate 9,312,101 downwards.
ACATCAAAAAAGCAAGAGTTTAGGATTAGCAGCGTGAGATTAATCAGAAATGTTCAAACTGCTGTGTAAAGTGGAAATGACACGCCACGGTCACTAACACAGAAAGAATCAATAAATCCTCCTCATCTATCTTAAATGAATGATCTAGTGTGACATGAGTGTGACATGACTTGAGCTGGAAGCTGCAGTGAGTACTAGATACAGGAAGAAGACATTGATGACTCACTAAAGCTGGAACGACATATGAAATAAAAATGTTAATAACTCTTCAGGCTTCAAGTGAGTCTGTACATTCTGTACGTGTGATTAGTGTACTGTGATAATCTTGGGGAGAATTATGGGTTGAACCTAAAGCCTGGAGATTACAACAACTACCAATAATGTGTGACCCTCCAGCAGAACAGAATAATAAGTTTGAACTGATTGAATAGTTACTGAGCATAACTGAGCGTTTAAATGATCACTTTAAACTGAATCGATAATTTTCTTCATCTCGTTGTTCCAGACTAACTGTGGTCCCTCTAACAGACCTCTGATGCTGCTCTGTGCTCTTCCTGTGTTACCTAGGCGATGAGCTGGAGTGTTTACAGCCCAGTTTGTGGAGGAATGTGGCGCGGCAGCTCAACATCTCTGTTGCCATGGAGAACATGGTTTCGGATGCTTTCATCGGCGTGGCAACAGAGATCTTCTCAACAGGTACACAGCTCTCTCTGAACCTGAAGATGGTGGTGGTGGTGGTGGTGGTGGTGGTGGTGGGGATGTCGGAGCTAGATGTGTAGCATTCAGAGAAATTAGAGCTTCCAGAACAGGAAGTGATTTACTCCTCTACACAGTCTCCAGCTACTGACGGAAAAAGTTACTGTGATTTATCAGGTGTCTCTGCGGTGTTCACCAGGTCATTTTGGCTCAGAGGTGCCTTTAGTCAGATTGAGTGGGTGTTAGTGAGACGTGGGTGGAGTGATGCTTCGTCCAAAACACACAATTAGTTCCACATAGATCTAGAGTCACTCTCTAAGTTTAGAAACTTTGATATTTATTGAGATTAGTTTACAGGCTTACTGGATTTTTAGTTGATTGATGTTAGGAATAAGAACACAACATTCACAGAATGTTTTTAAAAATATGAATTTCTTATTTTTTTTAAAGTAGTTTGATCCTTTTACAATCCTTAAAACAAAATCCTTAAACAAAAAAATCGGACCCCACTGGACTTGAGCATATGCAGTCAAAGCTTGTGAAAAAATTCCTTATGTAAACATATTAACATGACTAGGTTGTAGGTCAGCATGGTAGTCGTCTGAAGATCCTAAAGGCTGTAGATATTGTGTCTGGAACATCTGTCAGAATAAAACCTTTAAATTCTGTGTTAGCACTGGCAATGCCAGGCTTTTTGGATGATGTTTGTTTAACACGACCTGGGCATGATGTGTTAGACTGCTTCGTACACTGTTTCTATAAGCAATAGCATTTTGATTGAAATTAAACGTGTCTCTTGGATAACATTACATGGTCTGACTGCAGTACAATGACTTTCCACTTTCTGAGGAAAGAACGGAACAGAACAGGACCACTTAATGATTTTCATAGCTGAGGACTGGCTGAACTTGTTTTTTTTGACGTCACGAGGGTGTAATTTTTGGAAACAGCGTGGGATTCCTTCTGAAGGAGAATAAATTTCTGAACCCAGTCTGACCCAGCCTTCTGGGGATGGCTGAAGCCTGGATATAAATAGAAATAATCGTGTATGTTTGTTTTTCCTGTTGTCTGGAATTTGTTTTTTTGCTACCTTTTATCATATCACATCCTCCAAGTGCTTAATGCAGCTTTAGAAATCACATGTGAATCTGTCTCATATTTTTGGAAGCCGTTAAGCAGCCATCTGTACTGTGGTCTCCTTCGGTAAAATCAACATAGCTTGTCTCTCCTCCATCTATCTTCCCCTGCCTCCCACTTCTGTTCTTTCTCTTTCCGCCCTCCTCTCTTGCAGCTTTATCCCTGACAATCTTGTCTCTATTCTTGGCCTGCATCTCAGCAGGGAGTGAGATGTGACGTACTCTGACAGCTTCCATGGACAGTTATCTCATTTAATCTCACCCAGAGCCTCTATCCCCTTATAGCCACAGTCAGACACTGCAGGTCAGCTCTGAGGAGCAGTCATGACAATGCAAGCTGACCTAATGCTAATGCCATTAGATCTTCCACTGCATCACTGATGTTCGTTGTAACATCCCACACTGCCCTAGAAACTAACTAGAAATAGCCAAATGCCCTTAACTATCAAAATATTTATTTGATAGTTAGGATTATTTAGTTTCAAAGGGCGGACAAAGAATGAGCTCTTTTAGCTTTATTATACTGTTGCTTAGTGCTGGATGCAAAACCATTTTTTGACCCTCGACACATAGAAACGGTGGCAGTGCTTCAGAACTTCAGTCTTTCTCTGTTTCATTTACAGCTGACATGTACTGTCACATGATTGACATCTTATCAGCTGCAAAAACACAAATGCACAGTGTTTGTTGACTTAAACATCATGTTTATAGTTTATTTCAGGACCGGGTCCTCCCACCACCCTGCATGTGTCATGTCAGGTCATTGAACATGTAACAGAGAAGTTAATACTTGGCACGGGCAGAGAATGGCAAGAAAGGACTGTTTACACTGGGATAAATTAGCTATTTTATCAGTTCCTATCAGGATATGTTCTGTCTTTAAGCTTGAAACTTGGGTGATATTTTTCTTTTTCTTTTCTTATCAAACAAACTGCACTGTGAGTTTAAGACAGAATCATTTCCTGCTTTTTTTGCTGTAGCTTAAAGATCCTTCTAGGCATGTTTTATATAAATAAATACAATACATTGAAAACATATAAATAAATGTCATTTCTTTATTTTTCTGCCTCAAAAAGTAGTTTTTATATTATAAATGAATGTATCCGTTGTTGCTGATGTAAATCTGCACAGACAAACCTTTTCCATCAGCGGATGATTTAGAAATGTAAAATTAGTAAATCTGCAAAGTGAAACTCTTGGATTTAGTAAAGCATTAATTTCAGCACATCTGTGTGTGGACTGACTTAAAGCATAACTCAAAATAAATCCTTGTTTTTTTCTGCTGCAGGTATAACATGGGGGAAGGTGGTATCCATGTATGCAGTAGCTGGAGCCCTGGCAGTGGATTGTGTGAGACAAGGACATCCGACCACAGTCCACATATTAGTGGACAGTCTGGGACAGTTTGTTCGCAGGTTTCTGGTTCCTTGGCTGAAGAGACGAGGAGGATGGGTAAGTGACTGCTGCATGTGTTGTCAGGAATTTGGGACAAAACATTAAATGAAAGTAACATTTCAGTGACACAGATGGAGAAACATTGCTGCTGCTGAAGATATGTGACTAATTTGTTATCTTGTTTATGGATCAGAGTTTATTTCATTCTACCGTGATAGTCAAAGTTAAATGGGAATTAAATTAAATCTCATGATAGAAAACTCAGAAAGAAATTTGAGACCTCGTTCTCGTGCAAAAAATCTGTTGTTTGTATTTGACCATCTCAAAAGAAAATACATAAGATATCAATGTATTTTAAACTACTGGTGCATTTTTTTTGTTTTTGATTCAGTGTTTATAAGATGTTTTTTAATTTATAAATGGCACTTGTAAATGTGTCAACACTTTCAGTGCTACTAAATGCAAACACTGAAATGTAAAACATTTCAAGCGTTTTTACAAATTGTTTAATATTCAAAAAATAAGCAGATGAAGATCATGTGATTTGGTGACTCATGAACATTGACTCATTTTAAAATTATTTCAGTTCAAATATTACCTAAAAATCTAAAACAAGTTAAAAAAAAGCTGCTCAAATTGAGGTAGTGCATTTAAGATTCTAAATGAAATTGAATTTGAAAAAGGTGAATAATGATTAAATCGCTTATACATATTCAGATGCTTATAAAATTCCTTTGTCTTTTTTCAGGCAGAAATCACAAAGTGCGTGATAAAGAAGGATCTCACCCCTGAACACCACTGGCTGTCCTCCGTCATCGAGTCCCTGAAGTATTTACTCACCACGATGTACATCTACGTCATGAAGGAACCGTGACAAACTGTGACAGAGCACAGGTCTTCATGATTGTTGAAATCTGAAACTTGTCAATAAAAGCTGGAGTGGAGATGCTCACTGTGCTCGATGAGGACTGAGCGTGTCGGCAGATTTCAGTTTGCTGCCGAATGGCCGTTAACAAATGTTTCATCATCGTCATGTTTGTGTTATCTCAGTGCCTGTAAGTGATTACCCTGCACCTAAAGAGTAGTCACAGTAGTATTTAAGAGCTCAAATGGCAAAGGGACGAGTTCATGTCACGACACCTTTCCTTCATATTTATATTTACAACACAGCAACAGAGCTGCAACTGTGATGATGTGCGAAACTGTTCATAAGCTTAGGGGGTGATAAAAGTGATGCTCAGACAGTTCCTGGATCTAAAGGAGAGAGTTTACACTGACCAGTACAATGTGGTATCAGCAGCTCATACTTCATGGGTTTTATCTACACTATTGTACATTACCAAAGCACAAAGTGTCTCTTTCAAAATATGATCCAAAATTTTACATTCTGGAAATCTTACTCCGCAAACTTCAGACACGATTGAGCAGGAAATGCTGGGGTTCAGTATGCACATTTTTGGCCAAAGAACCTAGGATTAAAGTGATGATACTCAGTATGTGTGTGTTTTGGGGTAAAACTGATTTTCTTAAATGTGTAAATACTCTATTTATGATTTACCTTTTTTAAAGTTTGATTATCACAATTTCAATATAAAGGGAGCTAGTACAGTAACTACTTGAGTGGTATGCTTTATGGTTGACAGTGTTCATTTATAAATGTGTGCGAACATTTTTGTAAATCTATAATAAATTTTAGTCTGAACACACTGATTTAACTGTTGGTTGTTTTTATTATAGTTTATAAATGGACAAATTTATAGTTTACAAGTTATATGATAAAAACAAACAAATTAGTGCCTGAATTCAATATATACAAATGTGGAGTTAATTTCATTTCAAACACAGGCTAAATGTATTTCATTGGACATTAATAATAAAATAACAAATCTGGATATAAATAAACATAGATCATCCAAGAAAAGGACAGAGCCAACCCATGATAAATAAGCTCAAAGGACAGTATGCTGATCACAAGAAGACGACACATGCTCCAGCTTTCATCCTTCTAATAGTGCAATGAAAATCAAAGGATGTTCTGTTCAATATTTTATCAGCATTTTATGAGCTTTACAGCACAAATATTAAATACATTGACAATTACACGATGGAACATTAAACTTAAATGATGCACAGTTATGACCGCCTTAGCTTTAGATGTTATATACAGGGTTTTTTATTTACTGCAGATCCAAACCACTGTCTCATAAATATTAATCTGGCTTGTTTTAGTAGCACTTGTCTTTCCAGACCGAGGTATTTCTACGTATGAGGAGCCTGCCGTGCTCAGTCAAGATGATCGATGGTAAGTGATGTGCAAGTGCTGCGTCAATGGTTGGTTGTCTGTTGCCATGGAAACAGTCTGCTCCAGCGTCCCATCTAGACGGAGTTGAAACACTCTGGTGATCTGAAAGAAAAAAACGAGGTTACTGGCACAAAGCAGCAAAGTTGTTATTTTAATGGCTAAATAAGAATGACTTATTTTTGATGTTGCCAATACACTGCTTTTACTGAATAAATAAGGTAGTTACGGTAACAGTGCATGACACAGGATCAGAGCATCACACCTGCTGTACATGTGGCTTCTTGGCAAATGAAATCCTGGCCAGTGCGTGGGTCTGCAGGTTCAGCTGCTGCCCTGTCAACTCCCCCTCCTCAATCTCCACCAGACCTGCACAATAACACAGGTGTGAAATATGTTTGTGTAGACAACAGAATAAGTTATCCATTTATAACCTGGGTCCTTGTCCCTCATTATTTATACTGAGCAATAAGGTCTTAGAACTATGCTGTTTCATATGGTCTTCATAACTCCAAAATATTCCAGGAATTCCATGACAAGGAAGCTAACAAAGCAAAAAATGACACACCACCAGAGACATACTAATTACCTGAGTTCTGTGCGATGATAAACGCCACTCTGTTGGTTCCTGGCTGTATTCGAATGAAGCCTGACTCTCTGTGCAGAGGCTTTTTAGACTCTGCATGAAAAGCATTGAACCTGTAACAGCATCGGTGAGAAATTAGCAATGAACTGATTTCTTATCTGCCTTTTTTGTGTTTAAATACTGTACAAACAGTGTGTGAAATAAATAGATAACATGTATGTGTATGTCTGTGAAGATTCTCATTCATCCAGGTGAAGCTGTCAGAAGGTTTAGTCATGGCAACTGGACCTCTTTCTTTTGGTAGAGACAAATTTCTCCTCCAGGTTAGTTTCACCTCACACCTGACTTGAATGGGCTCGTTAGTCAGGTGTGAGGTGAAACTAACCTGGAGGAGAAATTTGTGACCACTCACCAACTTACTTTACTTTACTTGGCAGACGCTTTTATCCAAAGCGACCTCAGATTGAAAAAGTACTGTGGATGCAGAACGAAACGTCTCTACCCAAAGAAAGAAGTCCAGTTGCCATGACTATACCTTCTGACATGTATGTTTTTTTTTTTCCTTAGCAACAAACAACAAATAATTTATCTCATTCAAAATAAAGAAAAAAAAGAAATTTCTCAAAATTAAAGGCTCGGTTTCCTGGAAATGTCAAAGTGAGTATACAGGATGTATAAATATTAACATTATTAATGTGATGAAGTTTTCATTTTAACTTTGAAAAGGGAAATACATTTTGGCTTTTGCTGACCAGCAGTTGCTTAACTTATCTATCTGCTGCAGTGACATACTGGTGTACTTAAGACCTGCACCATCGCACATTGGGTGTGGTTGCAACAAAGTTCAGCTCTGACTACACCCATCAGCAAAGGCAGAACAGCACTGTTATTCAGGCTTTTGTTCATACTCTTTAAAGTCGGATTTCTCACTTGATGACCTACATGAAGTTGATGACTGGTTGTCCTATGTGGGTAAAGTGCAGAGTTTCTGTGTAGGAGAAAGGTTTTATAGTGGGAAAACAGCCTTCCCCAGGTCCATCTGACTCCCAGGTCCCCAGAAGCCAGTCTAGAGGGAGGAGGGCAGGGTTCAGCTCCACTGCTGCTTAAACACACAGTTTATGAAGAATTGTCATGAAAAAGAATATAGTTAGGTAGTGGTGGGTGAGGAAGGGAACATTCATTCATGTTCAGGGCTCTGTCAACATCACAGCACTGATGTACATTAGCTCTTCACTGAACTAATATGTTTAATACAATTTTAATGTATTGGTACTTTAAACGAACAATAAAGGGCCACTTTTCTGAAAAAAAAAAGAAGTTTACTTTTCATAATCCATCTATAAAAATAATGATAATATTTTTAAACTTTTAATATTATTTGTTTTAAAATACTGAGGTCAACAACATTCAAACTAGTACTGTGTAAAACAATGTCTCACAAATAAGAAACTATCTTTTCAAATAATCAAACGGTGTGTAAATCGATAATTAGAAAATATAAGTACACAAATCTGTGTATCAGCTTGCTGCATAGCTGTTTTAACACTTCCACTTGGTTAATAATTTTACAGTTATGCCTCAGTCAATATAGCAGTTCATCCACAAACTGTTGGTGGTTCTATCACTGGCTCCTCCTGGATTGTCTCACGGGATCAACGGCGTTTTTCAGAATGTAAATAAAGAAAAAACTCTTTTCTACATACAAGTTACCAAGTTGTGAATTCAGTAGATAAACCCAGCCTAAACTAAAAAAACAGACCTTCAATAAATACCACCTTTCTGAATGTTCAGCTTTAGTTTAGACTGTTTTGGAGAGATGTTAATTATTCGGTTTGGAGGCTACTTGGTATGCATTTGTGCAAAGTACATAATGTGTACATAATAAACTCGCAACTGATCTCTTATTTAACAGTAGGTGGCGGTGATACTGCGGGATGGTCGCAGTCCAGCAGCAGTCTACCTGATCAGGGTAAATATTCTTTGTTCAAGGCTATTTATATTAACATGCACAGCCCACAGCACTGTTCGCCCAGTAGTTAAAGTAACACAGGAGCTAAAGTAGCCTACGTTTTAAAATTAAGCTAAATCGAGTTGACGCTGAATACACAACGTTTATATAGCAGTCAACAATACATTATAGTTAGGACACAATATGCTAAAGACATGAGGACACATTTTTTTACTAAGTTTTCTGTCAACAATTCTTCATGCGAAAGCTTCTTTCTAAGTAAAGTTATGTCACATTTAGCAGTTAGCTTGTCAGTTTGCCAACGCGACGACGAAGCTAACTTAGTAAAAGCTCAAACTATTATTGATTACTACCTACATAGGTTCAATATTCCTCTGTCGCACTCAAACTACTTAACACTTAACGTACCTGTCGGGTTACAGGGACTCGCCATTAACAATGTAAACTCCAGTCAAACAGTATAAATGCGTATAATGAGGCAAACTTAATTATTCACTTCAGTAAGCTAACGACGATGAGCTACTGTGAGTTTAAGGAAGCGCAACACGGAATCATGGGAAATGTAGTTTAGAGAGTTGGAAGCCAGAGCCAAGATTTCTAGAATGTCGCAGCCAACATGCTTCCCCACGCGATTTCTTCAGAAATTGCTGAGTCTAGTTTCTTACTGTTTCCATAAATTGAGGCAGGAGAAGCGTTTGATAAAATAAAGCACAGTTTATTCACATTTTCCAGCACATGGACTATAAGACAATATCTGCTTTGTTATTTCAAAACTCATCTAAAAACTACAAAACGGGCAAATGGCCTGCATTTAAAAAATGTGTGCAGATAAAGTCTTTAAATGCATACACTGTTCCAGATATTCTACAAACAAGGACACTTACTGTTCATTTTTTATTGCCTAATGAATGAGTGTGGTTTGAAGAATCTAGTTTTTTAAGGCTTGCTCTTTTTGCAGTTCTTCAGAGCGTCTGCCAGAGCGTGCAGTGCCATGTCAGCATTTGTCTTCTCACAGTTGTATCCCATCAATCCAATCCTCATCACCTAATGAAAACAAAGGTAAGGAGTACAGTCCACAGTGACTCAGCAGCGTGAATCAGGAATCTATAAAAATTACAAACTGACAACATTGTTCGTGTGATAACTGCTTACATTAATTTGGCCAGAATTGTTTCGGTATAGAAGTCAATATATATCAACGATCTCGTTTCACCATCTTTTTAAAAAAATCACCTACTGCTCTACTGACACTGGTGTCTTTTTCTAGATTAGCAACCATAAACATTGGCCGATGACCATGAGTATATTTGTTTGCTGTAACAGGGTTGAGATACCAACAGCTCCTCACCATGCCAATGGAAGGACCCAGACCTCCAGTCATCTCCATGTGGTGGTGTTTCAAGATGTAGGTCAGCAGCTCCCTCCAGTTGTAGCCAGCAGGAACGGCAACGGTGGTGACAGAGGGGAGTCTCAAATCCTGCACAGGACATCACAGAAGAAAACAACCTCTGTGTTTGCCACACCATATATAGTGTATAACGAACACAGCCTCAGGTATTTCTTATTTTTATGTTCTGTATATTCTTGTTCAGGGTTAAAGTATGACATCTATCCGTTTCTCGATACAATGTGCAGTTGTAATTTTGTATGACACCTATTAGTTGCCTATTATATTTTTTGTTGTTGTTGCTTTTTATTTCCTGCATGTCTTTCTTACCCTTTCTGGAATGAAAAGTTTGAGACCCAAGTCCTCCAGTCCTCTGTAGAGATATGCTGACACCTCCTTATGTTTCTTCCAGGACTCCTCCAGCCCCTAGATGGAGCCAAAGATTCATGTGTCAGTGATGATCACACAGATGTCTTCTACTCTGAAGTGCCAGCACAGAATCTCAGACGACAATATAATAAACAGTAACCAATAAATAGACAACCAATGGCTCAAAAATATTTATTTGAAGGCAAAAATACAAAAATCATAAAATTCAGGTATAGGAGATGCGAAAAGAAGCAATAAGAGCACATAACTTTTTTTATAGACAGAGACATGTGCTGTAGTATTAATAGAGAAGTAAGGTGCTTAAGGCGCATAAGGAGCAGTGGAGCTTATAATTTGTGTAGTACAGCTTTTACAAACCAGAAACTGTAAGTTTAGTACTGGAATAAAGTTTTTTTTTGTAAAATAAAACAAACACGTAAAAGTTAAATAAAAAACAATGTTTTTTTTAGGTGGTGAAATGTCTTAAAATTTACCTTTTCAGCAAGAATGGCCAGACTCTCTCTTAGGGTGAAGAATCCAGACACTGGACCCGTGTGATGATATCTAAAACCCAGTGTGCTCACTTGATTAATTATACAACCATATATTATCTTCCCAAATATTATTTATATTTGATATTTATATATTATTTATTATCAAGAAATTTTGACAGTTACACTGTTTTTGTTCTTAGGGATATGTGTGACATTGAATTTAAAATCAAATCAAAGGTATTCTACAGGTAACAGGTTTTTTAGTTTTCCTGTTTGCACCTGCCTCTGATAGATTTTTACTTTTCTCAACTTCATTAATGTCTCCTTCATTTGCATCCTCATGGATGGATGCAAATGGATGCAATCCTCATGCTGACGGACATGTTCACTCCTCAGTCTAAATGGCGACTTTGAATCTACTCTGAGCAGCATGTTTTTTCTTCCTATCAAAGCTGAGACTTAGACTTATTAGGTATTTTTTAAATCATTTGAAAATGCAGAACCTGAAGCAAAGAAAGTGTGTTACTACCCAAATACCTAATGTCTGGGCACTTTTTAAGAATTTAGGTAAAAACTCTCAAGCTTTTCAAGGCTTAAATCAAATTAATTCCACGTTAAAGTAAAGTTTAGATCGGTATGAGGAACATAATGTATAAAAATGAACATTGGCTATAGTGGACTTACTCTCTGGCTGATTTGCCATCACAACCCCAGTAGTTAGACAAGTGTGTCATGTCAAAAAGGTAGGATACTGGTTTTGTTTTCCTGTTAAACATCTTGTCGCTGTGTGGAGAAACGGAGAGGTAACAACAAGAGAATATGATGCTTCAATAACTCTTTTAATCTCAGTTATTTCTGTGCAGCTGAAACAAATCCTGCAGCTGCATAAGCTGCCAGTCTCTGCTTACCATGCTCTGTCATTAAAGGAGATGGGTGCTGTGCCAGGAGGCGCATTCAGAGCCTTCTGAGAACCACTGTACAGGATGTCAATATCTGGGAGCAAAATCAGAGGCAAAATATATCACACACATGCCCGTGGCAACAAGTAGAAGGGTATTTCACTTTTTTATCATTGTCTTACTTTGTTTGTCCATAAAGATCGGCGCTGCTCCAAGTGAAGCAACAGTGTCAACCAGGAAGAGGCAGTTATGTCTGCGAGAGATGTGACAGATAGCAGTGTGAAATGTGGCATTATGCTTAGCAATTTCATGCAACACATTTGTTTTGTGTTGTGTTTGAGAAAAACAGTGCAGCAGTCTCACTTTCTGCAGATGTCTCCAATGCCATCTACAGGGTGACAGAGGCCGGCAGAAGACTCTCCATGTGTGAGAAAAAACAGGACAGGTTTGTGTTTTTCTATAGCCTAGAAGAGTAGGAAGAGGAGTTTAATAATCTATAATCTTTGTTCTAGTACAAAACATAGTAACTGATGATGTCACGTATCCAGTATAATAACTTAGCACAGATACAGTATTGAAAGCACATAAATCAATCAGCTGCCTGCTGCTTCAGAGCCATTGTGCCTACCTGTTCAATTTCCTTGTTAGTGAAATATCCTCCAGGTGATTTTACCAGCTTGTGTACATTAGCACCTAAACATAAAAGCGTTTTTGATTAACGAGATGAGCAAAGCGTCTGATTCTCTGATCCTTAGCGGCCCAGTGGAAGGCTTACCAATTCTTTCCGCAATTTCTGCAACCCGCTCTCCCCAGATTCCGTTGATTGCAATGATGACGCTTTCTCCCGGCTCCACCGTGTTGAACACCGCACACTCCATTGCCGCGTGTCCGGAGCCACTCATGGCTATAGTCATGTTGTTTTCTGTCTGAAATATGTACTGGATCCCTCTCTTTATGTCATTCATGATCTAATAAACACAAACATCTTGTTGATGAATTTATCAGATATTACCACTAACTGAATGGTTTTAGTGGGTGTTATGAAGAATGTGCGTAATTACGCACGGCTCTTTGTATTTCATCTCGTTCATATTCTGCCATATTATAAAAACCACATGAATACGTGGTTCTCAAACTTTGACTTGACCCAAGGCACAAAGTATACTTAGTTTAGAACTGATTGTGCACTGAGTGTTTAAAGTAATAAACAAATATGAGTAAATAACGAAAACAACGCATTTACCTCGTACATTTCTGGGTGCAGGTGACCAATAATCGGTCTGGATCCTGCAGCTAAGATTCGTGGAGGAACATTTGAGGGTCCTGGGCCAAAAAGGTAACGCAGTGGAACTTCGAGCGGCCGAAGCAAGCATGCCGGCGGTGGGATGGTCACGGTGGACATGGCGCGGTCCAGGCGCTGGAGCACGGGTGCGCTTCTCGCGGCCAGTGCACTGTCAAGGCTTGCAGATGCCTGCTGGGCGAGCAGCGCGCTCCGGCTGAAGAAAGCCCGCTGCATAACTAGTGGTGTCCTGGTTCCCAAGATGCCTGCACCGAGTGAGCTCACCGCTGACAGACAAAGAGACTGAAGGCGACTGTGACTTTTGGCTGAAGATTTAAAACAACTAGGGCTTTGACCTGTTGGCCAGGAGGCGGTGTGCGTCACTTGACATCAACGTTGACAACAAGGCGCACGGTGGTATGTGGTCATCATAAAATAAAATAAATGGTAAGAAAGTAGAAAAGTGTGTTAAGTGGCAGATTGCTGAATAAACCTTTGCGTTTCACTAACACGTTACTTTTGAACGTTTGATCTAAAAAAAACCCTCTAATATCCACCAGGATTGTTTTTGTGACTAATTTCTTAACTGCATCTACAACATGTGGAAAAGTGAGGATCTGAACTTTGCAGTTTGGAACCAGTTCAGGTCAGTTTGCAGGTGGTTTGTTGACTTTGTCTTCCCCGCTTGTCACTTCGGCATTGGTTTATAAAGAGGAGTTCCTTCTCTGGGAGCCAATCTTCTCTCTCTCTCAGAGGGACAGGCAAATACACATACACACATCTCTCACACTGATACACACAGGCTACCGGACACATCAGAACTCACTACGGAAATGTCCCAGGTTTATTGTCTGGTGCACATTAGTGAGCAGCAGGTTTTATTTAGTTCCATATGAATGTTTTCCAAACTAAAGGTTTCTGTTCAAAATGTTACAGTGTCTGTTGAAAAGTCTAAGTCAGGATAAAATATATTAATTAATTTTTTTTAATTAATTAAAAATATATTATATAAAAAAGTATTAAAAGCAAACTAGATGTCAGATGTGTTGTGCTCCTAAACTCCTCCTAACCTATAAATAAGTTGTGATGTTGGTTGAAAACAATTTATAATAGACATAATTTAAAGCCACATTTATATGAAAGGTTACTTAGGGTAGTGTTACAAACACATGAATCCAACTCTGATCAGTGTCCTCATTTTGTTTTGTTTCTCCAGATTAATGTTAGTTCCAAGTGTGTTTAGGGCCACAGACGCAGTCCATCATGGAGGCCTGTATGTAATACACAAAACCAAACACAGTGTGAACATAATACATTTGATGCAGACATTTGTCGTAAATGTGTCTTTTTCAATGTGCAACAGAGAAAGTCAACAAATAGTGTTTTTGGGGAAGTTAAAGATTGAACTTGGTCAACATGAACTCCGTCAAACATTTACATTCACATTTAACTGTGACGTTAAACATGTATCTCATCTATCCATTACCCTGACCACTTGTCAAAGGGTCATAGGAGTGCTGGGGCCTACCCCAGCTGACTCTGCACTGGTCCCCAGGCTATCACAGGGCTGCATTTATCCAAGTCAACTGGTATCTTAAACATACGTTGCAGGTATTTTATAAATCTAAATCAGCAGGTTAAAGAATCTGATATTGCTGTTTTTTAACAGCTGGTATGTCGTTACAGTATCAGAAGCAGGTGCCCCTCTCTGAGTCTGGCTTAGTCAATAATTACACCACTGGTAAACAAATGGGACTCAGTGTCACCCTCTTACTGGCCTTTGCACTCGACCGAAAACTCCAAATCTACCCAAACAAACGGTGGAACAAGGGAGAGGCAGAGAGCAAGAGAGGCATACAGACTCCTGAAATGTGACATTGTGTACTAGACTATAGTCAATTTGGATGAGAAGCATGTGTTCACTGCCATCATCAGGTCTCAAAAGCTGTTCTACAGTGTGTTTATTATTATTGGTGATCGTTCCACAAGGCGGCGCTACAGCACAGACGCTGTGGACACAGACACAGTCTCTGGATCAACATTGAAATTTGTTGAACGGTGTCACAGTACAGAAGAGTCAGTGCAGCGAATGGCAACTAACACTAACATTAAAACTTCATATTGCATCACAACCTTAGAATTTGAACATTCATTTTGTTCACGAGTCTGTTTCTACGCTGGATCTATGAGGGATCCATGCTGTTCTCTTTCCCTCTCAACCTCCTGCTTTTATCCATGTTTGTCTTTAGGGCCACAACCCTGGTCCTCTCCCTCCCCTCCTGCTCCTCCCTGTGCTGCATCGCTCTGCCTCATGGCCGCCTGCTGCTGCTGCTGCTGATGCTGCTGATGTCACCGCCGCCTCCCAGCATCCTTGGCTGAGCAGCACCGCCATTTTCCTTCAGATTGACGGCGGGCCGCTGGAGCATCCTCTCTCCCTCCCTCCCACTCGTTTCTAATTGACGCACCACCGTGTTCAACACTCAACCCACCCAGCGCCGCTGCTGCTGCTGCTGCTGAAGCTGCTGAAGCTGCGGCGGACTCTGTCTCTCTTCCTGCGGCGGATTCTCCATTTAAGGGAAGGGATGCTGTAGGCTGACCAAACACACAGAGACACGCACCAATACAAGCGAGTGAGCGAGGAGAGCGAAGAAGGAGGCATCGGAGGATCCTGGTGCTGTTTCTGAATGGGATTCACCCTCTGCGGTCGTCCAGTCTGACTTGCTGAGGTAAGACGAGGCTCATGTCAGATGTTTTTATGTTGTTCTCGGCACGTCGTCGCCTCTGAAGCTCGCCTCGCGTTGGTGAAGACATATTATGCTGGTTTGTGATTTCGGGGGCGTCGTTTGTGCCTTAATAGGCGAAATAACGCCGCGATCCCTCTGCTGTCAACACGACTTTTAATAACAGTCAGATGTATCTTTTGAAAGCATTTCATCACATGCGTCAAGCTGAGCTCAGAAATAGAGGAAAGTGTCGTTGAAGGCGCGCTGACCTCCTTTCTGACGCAGTGTTGGGAGATCTGGTGTCTGGGCCGTGCGTGTTTACGCGGCCCTGTCTTTGAGGTGCGGCAGGCAAATCAAGATGGAGGAGACAATATTTACATAGGTTTTTAGAAGTATTCCCAGATGTTATGATGCTTCGTGTCCTCGTCGCGTTTGCACAGGACATGTAATGTCTTATAATAATAAAAACAAAGCGGATTTTCTTCTCTGTCACGCCGCCTTAAAGCAAACTGATGTTGTGTCCGTTTCTATAACCTGTTTACTAACAGAGTTTAAAATCAACGAGGAGAAATGTTATTCTAAAGATGCTGTGTAAAACGCTCCAGTTAGACGTGGACAGTGTTTTGTTGTAGATACAGTGGCACCACAAGGCCTTCGAGCCATGTTAGATGTGACGAGGGGATGATGCCCTGAGAATAAGCAGCCATTTTACTGCAGAGAGGAGTGATGCTGAGGATAGAATAAATTCACAGGCATCTAGTGTTTTAAGAGCTGCGAAGCCGAACTGACTGATTCAGGGGGAAATGGAGGATGTGTCATGTTTAGGCAACAAGGCCATGTCCCTAATATCCAATTATGATAACAATACGTGGACACGTGGTCCACATTAAGCAGTGAAATACAGAGCTGTCATAATGGTCTCCGTCTGTTTATATATGTATTTATATACCGTATATTCTCCAGTAAATCTGTGCCATTGTCCACCTGTGCAGGTGCCAGGTGTGTGTCTGTGTAGCCACGCAGATCTCCAGCTCTTCCACTCACTAACACACCCACCTCCATCATGGCGGGAGCTTCGGTGAAGGTGGCAGTGAGGGTTCGACCCTTCAACTCCAGAGAGATCGGAAAGGAGAGCAAATGCATCATTCAGATGTCAGGAAACACCACGAGTGAGTACCAAGTCCAGTGTCCTCCAGGGCTGACCAGGAAACATTTGAACTGTAGAAAATGAATAAAAGAATCTGCACTCACTGACGTAATGTTTGTATTTATTCCAAAAGACAGAAACGTTTTCAGAAAGACACTAATCTGACTCTGAAGTGGTGGTTTTAGTGAGCCGCAGAAATACAGTGACATCCTGATGGCGTTTTCACTATAATTCCATGATCTACATGAGCCAAGTTTAACATTTTACCTCAGTTATTTGTCTCGTAGGCAGCTTTGCCCTCCAGCAACAAGAGAGTTGGCTGCGAGGGAAACAAAAGCTTCAGTCAGGCCTGAAACCCGTCAGTGTTTGTGGGATGTTGTGACCGCTGCAGCTCTCCTCTCTGCAGCGTCCAAAAAGACCCCGTTGTTCTGGTTGAGCCCAGTAACAGGGTCAGCTGGTGTGTGTGTGTGTGTGTGTCTTTTTCTGCCTGTCAGCGTCACCAAACATTCAGTTTATTTCGTCTTATTAACTTCACCGACTGTGACTGTGAGTCCTCACAGCTCTCAGTCACTTTCCATTTTTTAGAACTGGGTTGTTGAGTACACGTTTCAGCAGCACCTTTCTGCTGCTGTATCAAACTTGGCCACTGGAGGTGGTGCAGTGGAATTCGGTTTGGAGCCAATAGAGCAACTGCTGTGTTTCATTTTCTACATACACTGCAACTCTCCTCTCATTAAAAAGGATGATGGTGCATTTTAAACTGCTGCTATTGGATCTAAAGAGACGTCTCTGATGTACTGTATGTTTCTCTTTGCATTTGGTTAGAAAGTATTTCGAAGTAGCTTACATATAGCTAATAATATATAACATATTTGGCACTAAAAGATCATAAAACAGATCAAGAAACTAGATTGGACTGATTACTAATTACAAAGTGATTATTTGACAACATAATAATTATTCTGTCAAAAAACAACAAACATGTGACATGTACAGAAAATCAAACCAAAATTACAGATTAAATACAACACAGGCCATGAACATATAGAGATAAAGATACTGGGAGTCAAATAGAGGAAATGTTTTGCATCAAAACATGAAGCCAGGTTGATTCAGTATAAATAACAGCAACGTCTAAGTGCTGCAGCTGGTGCAGAACAGACAAAAAAACTAAACCGTTTGGATGAAGCTAATTGATCTATTATGGTCTCTTTCAGCGATCCTGAACCCCAAACAACCTAAAGAAAACAAGAGCTTCAACTTCGACTTTTCTTACTGGTCACACACCACAGTGAGTTTCACCAAATCATTTTGGTTTCACCACTCAGGCATTCGTACATATGCAGTAGTACGAAGAGAAAAACACATTGAAAAGAACCATAAAGTCTTTTTGCCTTAAGCACAGAATGTTTATTAAAATATATGACGCAGTGAACCACAATTATTTTCTGTCCCTCACCCTTTACTGGTTGGTTTCCACTGCAGCCCGAGGACATCAACTACGCATCCCAGGTACAGGTGTACAAGGACATAGGAGAAGAGATGCTGCTTCACGCCTTTGAAGGCTACAACGTGTGCATATTTGCATATGGCCAGACAGGAGCAGGCAAAAGCTACACCATGATGGGACGACAGGAGAAGGACCAGCAGGGAATCATCCCTCTGGTAAGGGAATACTGCTCCTCAAGGCTCTGCTGTTAAACCACATACAACTGGTTCATTTGTGAAGAATTTGAGTAGCTGTGAGTGCGACACCTCGATAACAGTCTCTTTCCTCCTTGTGAATTGTTTTCCAGCTGTGTGAGGACCTTTTCACCAAGATTAATGACAACAACAATGACAACAACATGTCTTACTCTGTGGAGGTGAGTCATCTTAAACTTGACTGTGCTTTCTTTCATACATCCTTTTAAAGAAATATTTAAAAGGCTTTTCTGTGTCTCAGCTCCTTGAGATAAACATGTACAGTCTCACGGTATGAATATAAAAAGATAAATGAAAGCAAACAGAACTACTTAAATGGGGAAGCATCAATTGAGTCAGAATTTCTAATCATCCATTGTCCCTCGGGCTAGTGAGTAATTTCTTCTGCTCCTCCAGGTGAGTTACATGGAGATCTACTGTGAGCGTGTGCGTGACCTGCTGAATCCCAAAAACAAAGGGAACCTACGCGTCAGAGAGCACCCTCTGATGGGACCCTATGTGGAGGATCTGTCTAAACTCGCTGTCACCTCCTACAACGACATCCAGGACCTGATGGACTCTGGAAACAAGGCCAGGTCTAGACTTGATGTTAATGATAAAGTAAGCACCTACGTAAAATAAAGTACCAACATCAGTGGCGGTAACGTTCTGCTTTTTTTTTTCAGGACTGTGGCTGCTACCAACATGAACGAAACCAGCAGCCGCTCCCACGCTGTGTTCAACATCATCTTCACACAGAAGAAACACGACATGGAGACGGACAACACATCAGAAAAGGTTCCGACTCCATGCTCTGATCACAGACATGCATTCGAAACCACTGTCTGACATCACATGTTTTTCTGCGTCTTAAAAACACAGATCAATAAAAGCTTTCATTTTTTTAATTCTGGAAGTAGCTACACCTTCAGTGGTGGTGCTAAAAACTGCCAGTTCCCCTCTCACTGTTTTTCATCTAGAGCATTTTTTCCATTATGATACAGGTCAGCAAGATCAGTCTGGTGGACTTGGCTGGTAGTGAGAGAGCTGACTCCACTGGAGCTAAAGGAACCAGACTCAAGGTAAGAGGCAGGTTGTTTTATGGGTATTAATAAGACTTAAGACTTATATTTGTTGGTCATTGTTAAGTTTAAATTTGAACTGTATTTCTTTATATTTCCAGGAAGGAGCAAACATCAACAAATCTTTAACCACTCTAGGCAAAGTTATTTCTGCTCTGGCTGAAGTGGTATGTTTTTAACTTGTCATCACAAATATGTTGCAGCAAATATGTATTTTCTGTTGTTAAAATAACAAATGTTGTTGTTTCTGTTCTATGTGCCAGGACTCAGCACCAAACAAGGTCAGTAAGATAAAATATTACAACTTTTCAAAGACAATTAAGCATTTTTTCAAGGTGAATAGTAAATGAATGTGTTATTTTGTGTACAGAACAAGAAAAAGAAGAAGGTGGAGAGTTTCATTCCCTATAGAGATTCAGTTCTGACCTGGCTACTGAGGGAGAACTTAGGTATGCAAAAATGAAAACTTTGTCTGTACACAAGTAATTTTGCTTTGTAAATGAATGCAACATCTTGTTTTCTGTGCTGTAGGAGGAAACTCTCGCACAGCCATGGTGGCTGCTCTCAGCCCTGCTGATATTAACTATGATGAAACTCTCAGTACCCTCCGGTGAGAAAAAACAGTACAGGTTCAACCTGTAGAATAGAGACACGTGTTTGATTTTGGAGCATATTTTTTCATTTTACTGAGCAAGTGGATGTTCAATTGTGAACAGTGTCTCAGTAGTGTTTAATGATTACAAATACTACAAGTATTACATACTTGTAATGGTTGAATAGTGTTTTATCAAATGCACACACCGTTGCTTTTGTAGTATTTTCCTCACAACTCGACATCTTCTTGATCTCTGTTGTCATCCTGTCCCATCATTAGCTATGCCGATCGTGCCAAACAGATCCGCTGTAACGCTGTGATCAACGAGGACCCCAACAACCGTCTGGTGCGCGAGCTGAAAGAAGAGGTGGCTCGCCTCAAGGACCTGCTTTATGCACAGGGGCTGGGAGACATCATAGAGAGTGAGTGTGAGAAAACGCACATGTACCAGCGTAAATACGTGCAAATGCACACATGTAGACAGTTTATGCTTAGTGTGGGTGTTTCTCTCTCTCTCTCTCTCTCTCTCTCTCTCTCACACACACCCTGTCTTCTCTCTCTTGTTCTATCAGCGTTTCGCTGCACCGGGCCCGCCATCACTGGTTTGAAATGTGTGTATAAACTCATGCAAGCCTGCGCTTTGCAACTACTAAAAATGACTCCTGAACGCCTTCTCTACCACACCAGAGACCCAACTAACACTGACTCAGACTGTACGGAAAGTCAGTCCAGATAGAACAAATTGAAAAATGCACTAATTATTTGGAGCTACACATGAGAAATGTGTTAAACCATGATGCCTTAAACTCTAAGGAAAGCCACAAATGGTCTTTTTCTTCATGCTTTGTCCCTGCTTTTAATATGGGAAGCACGTAATGCTTTTATCCTTTTAACACATTTGCTGAAAAGCTTTCCACTGTGAACCAATGAGGACTCTTTGTTTCACCACTGAATATTACACGAAAAGCAGGCAGGCAAAGCCAGCTCCGACACAGTGGCAAAGTGTTTAATGCTATTTGAACAATAATTAGTGATCCTGGAAGAAAAGGACTGACTAGGAGGATGCCATTTTAGATTTGCTTCCTGGTTCTCTGTGTGTGGAGCTAATTAAAGCTATGATTCAGGAGCTTAGAGGGCCTGCACTGCCAGGAGCTACATCACCAAAGGCTGTGCTAAACCGTCATTCTGATGTGTTCCACATAAAATAAGAGATGAAATCAGGCTGTATTTGGTCTTTATGCATTGTAGTGATGTATATTTTTTATTTTCTTTCTCATAACATTCTCATGCTCACAAGCTTGTTGGATGCGTTTATTTGGAGATTAAAAAAAGCTTCTGGTCTCCAACTTTCAGTCTATTAACCGTTTGAGTTGCTGTTTTCTCTGCATTGGCTTTGGTAAGCAAAGGACCTGTGCTTCTTTGATCCATTATTTGAGCTTTCTCTTCTTTTTTTACTCTCCCCTGTTGTTCCCCTGTTTTTCTTCCTATTTTACCTGCGTTTTCCTCTCAATCCCTGATGTCCCTACTTAACTACCTGGCGTGTGCTCCTGCTTTCCCTCCTTCCTGTCCTTCCTTCCTCGCTGTCTTCCACGCAACGCCTCTCTCTCTGGCAGACCTGTGCGATTACAAAAACTTTGTGAATAATCGCCAGGCTGTCAATCAAAGGGGTGATCTCTCCACAGTGACCCACGTGATGACGGGAATGAGCCCCTCACCCACGCTCTCAGCCCTGTCCAGCCGCGCTGGATCGATCGCCAACCTCCATGACCGTATCTTCAGTCCAGCCAGTGAAGAGGCAATTGAGAGGCTTAAGGTAGGAAGGACGATGGTGGAACTGAAGGCCCTTCAAAGACAAAGTCAATACTTCTAATTTTAGTTAGCTCAATTTTTAGGCTTTGGTTTTTGATTTCACCAACAGGAAACTGAGAAAATTATAGCAGAGCTCAATGAGACCTGGGAGGAGAAGCTGCGTCGTACTGAGGCCATTCGCATGGAGAGGTTTGTCTTAGACAACCATGCAGCTTTTCTCATATATAAGAACTGTCTTTAGCTCTCATTCACACAACCTACTCCATCACATTGGGGATGATCCCATTATTCTTTTTAAACTTTAATTCAAAATCTGACCTCAGTCCTCCATTTAGACTGAATCACTCCAGTCACCATCAGATTAAATGTGTCCAACAAAATTTTGAGAAAAGCCTGAACCACAAATGAAATTCCCATCAGCATCAATTTTACTAGTGCTAGTTAACAAATATAACCATACAACACACTGACCACGTACAGTACCTACTAAATATTTCCATGTTTGCTATATCATTGTCATTGTGTAAACTGTGTGACTGCTCTGTGTAGAGAGGCCCTGCTGGCTGAAATGGGTGTTGCCATGAGAGAAGACGGAGGCACTGTGGGCGTCTTCTCCCCGAAAAAGGTCAGATGTTTGTCAACTTAAAAGTCTAACTCTACCTCAAAGCTTTGAATGACAGTGTATATGTAACGTGTGTCTAACCTCAGACAGACACTAAACATAACTGTCGTACTTCCTCTCCTAGACTCCCCACCTGGTGAACCTGAACGAGGACCCCCTGATGTCTGAGTGTCTGTTGTATTACATAAAAGATGGGATCACCAAGTAAGCTTTACCATATTCCCATTGAATTCAGATAACGTGCTGTGTGTGGTACTCTGAATAAATTATATTATTATCCTCCCTCAGAGTTGGCCGTGAAAATGCCAAGACTCGCCAAGACATTGTTCTCAGCGGCCATTTTATCAGAGATGAGCACTGCACCTTCAGCAGCACCACAGGCCCTCAGGGAGAAGGTAGAGGCTGCTGGCTCTTTATGTGGCTTTATATGCAAAATAAGAAGGTTAAATACACATTGAAGCAGGTACATGCATAGATTTTATATACTTTGTTTCTGAAACAGGATGTATCGTTCTTGAACCATGTGAGGGAGCCGAGACGTATGTTAACGGAAAGAGGGTGAGCTCGCCCATTGTTCTCCGGTCTGGTGAGTATACACCCTCATAGTATTTTGTTAAAGGGCTTAATCACATCATTTTGAAGGTTTGATAAGTAATTAAGTAGTCAGTTTTGTAGAAAAATATTAAAGTCATATTCTTATTGACAACATAACTACGCAATCCAATCTGACGTTTCATTTGACCTGTTGCGTTTTTAAGGGAATCGCATCATTATGGGCAAGAGCCACGTTTTTCGTTTCAACGACCCGGAGCAGGCTCGTCTGGAGCGAGAGAGGACACCATGCACAGAGACACCGGTGGAGCCCGTTGACTGGGCCTTTGCTCAGAGAGAGCTGCTGGAGAAACAAGGCATCGACATGAAGCAGGAGATGGAGCAGAGGTGTGTGTGTGTGGACGGACATTCAACTAATCATGACTGTGATTATTACATTGCATTAGTATTTATTGCATGCAACCTTTTTCCCTTTAGGCTTCAGGAACTTGAGGATCAGTATCGCAAAGAAAGAGAAGAAGCCAGTAACTTGTTAGAACAGCAAAGACTGGTGAGGGACAACGTCAAACCTAAATGTCTTGGACAAATTATGTTTTGTTTCATAATGTGTGTTTATTGGAAACAAAAGCTAAAAATTGAGCCTCAGCTATATATTTCATTTTAGGACTATGAGAGTAAACTGGAGGCTCTTCAGAAACAAGTGGACTCTCGGTACCTGGAGTCACCGGAGGAAGAGGAGGAGCCTGAAGAAGAAGGTGGATATCTTTGCTACCTCATGAAACATTTACATATAACATCACTGTTTGTTCACATATTGACATGTAACATATCTCTTGCCCTCGAGTGCCGTGGACAAAGCATGAGACTGAGCTGGCTCTGTGGGCGTTCAGAAAGTGGCGCTTCTACCAGTTCACGTCTCTCAGGGATCTTCTCTGGGGCAATGCCATCTTCCTAAAAGAGGCCAATGCTATCAGTGTGGAGCTGAAGAAAAAGGTTGGACATGGGAAATTGTGTCATATGTGTCATTATTTTTGTATATATATGAATTTCTTTTAGTTTCATACAAATATAGGACAGATTAATTTAAGTCTCATATTTCACATCTCCCCACATATGCATAAAATAATGGATTGACTGGACTTAACACAATGATTTGCTTCATCACTGACCTCAGCCAGTTATTGATTTCACCATCTGTTCAAGCTTTGTGTTGTATTACAGTCAGCAGAAGATCAAAAAGCTAAATATTACAGCTGTGAAATCCTGCTGATGGTTCACCCCTGTAGACGTAGTAGCACCCGGATTCATTGTGGGTTTGCTACAAACATGTTGTGGTTTAATGAAGACAAATGCCCCCCCTCATCATTAATCTATCTTTATACCATTGTTCAGGGACCCCACAGAGTATAGATTATAGATATTTATCCATATGTACAGTATAATAATTCTCTGTTGGTGGTGATGTGGTAGCATTAGAAATATCTTTTGCAAGTGAATGCAAAATGACATAATTTCCATGTCAGTGCAGTAGAAATCAGGAGTGATTCGGAAACATGGATCCTTACTTAATTTGATTTCACAGGAGTGACACAGTTGGATGCAAACAAGCAGTGACTTATGTTTTGTGTGCTGTGTCCTCCACAGGTGCAGTTCCAGTTTGTCCTATTGACAGACACTCTCTACTCACCGCTGCCACCTGACCTGCTCACGCCCAGCGAGGCTAAAGATAGAGACCGGCGTCCTTTCCCAAGAACCATCGTAGCCGTGGAAGTACAGGATCAGAAGAATGGAGCCACACATTACTGGACTCTGGAAAAACTCAGGTACTGGGAATTTGTCATTCACAGCTAATTCGTATTTTTTTTTACATTGATGTTCGTAAGTAATATGTATCCAGTTCTAGTGTGAGATACTGAAGGTTAGGGCACGTGCAGGTCATTCTCATTCCCCTTCTCCCCCTGTTGACCTTTTCATTTTCTTCTTGTGCCGTCTCCTACAGACAGAGGCTGGACCTGATGAGAGAAATGTACGACCGTGCTGCAGAGCTGCCCAGCAGTGCTGTGGAGGACTGTGACCATGCTCTGACCGGAGGCGATCCCTTCTACGACCGGTTCCCCTGGTTCCGTCTGGTTGGCAGGTTGGTCACCTGTCCAGCAGCAGAAAGACATTGTTCCTCCCCTGTAGACAGCATTAATTCAACTGTTGACACTTCTGGCATCCCCTGAATGCTCCCTCTGCCGTTCTTCTCAGGGCTTTCGTGTACCTGAGTAATCTGCTGTACCCAGTGGCCCTGGTACATCGCGTGGCCATCGTCAGTGAGAAAGGAGAGGTGAAAGGCTTCCTCAGAGTGGCTGTGCAGGCCATCTCAGGTATCACTGATGACCGAGTATTGTTGGTGAACAACCTATTATTGCTGTTCTTTTTATTTGAAATGCTGTTACATTTTGTCTACCTTTAGCTGATGAGGAAGCTCCTGATTATGGCTCTGGTGTGAGGCAGTCAGGCACTGCCAAGATCTCCTTTGAAGACAAACAGTTTGAGAAGGTACTAATGCATAGTTGTTTCCAAAGTGAATTTCTCTTCTATAACAAACAAAAGATTAAAAACACAGTGCGAGTCATAAACAGATATTGAAGAGATTATGCCAAATGTGTGAATACCTGCATTTAGTTTCAGACTGAATCATGCCCCGGCGGGGTGTCACACTCCAATACCTCGCAGGAGGAGCTGCGGATTGTGGAGGGAGAGGGACAAAATGCTGATGTTGGAATCTCTGCAGATGAAGTCAACAACAACACGTGTGCAGGTGAAAGGAAACTAGCAGATTATACCTCCATGAAAATCAACCCAACAGAGCAGGGTTATACTAGAGAAGAAAATACTTTATGGACAGCAGAATGTTTGCTGACCCCATGTTAACAACAAACAACAGCAACAAAAAATGATTTGAATATTTTGTCATCTTGGGAACCTAATGTATGCATATGGAACCAAATTTTTAAATGTGCCCAGTGTTTCATCTTCTATCCAAACATGAAACAATATCGAAACTGTCTGTGTTCTCTCTCCTGTAGCTATTCAGGATGCTCCCCTCAGCCCCGTAAAGAGTTTAGGTCCATGTCTAGATCTTCCTCTGGAACTGTCTCCAGAGAAGGCTCTGTCTCACCTGAAGATCGGCAGCACCTTCACCTTCAGAGTCACAGTCTTACAAGCCTCCAGCATCTCGGCTGAGTACGCCGACATCTTCTGTCAGTTTAAGTGAGTGAACTTTTATTGGTAAAGATATTTTGCATGTTTTTGTGTGATTTCAGTTAAAGTAAAGAACAAACAGAACAGCGTCAGTCGTTTCAGTCTCTGCTCTTGTTTTCAGTTTCATTCACCGTCATGACGAAGCTTTCTCCACTGAGCCGCTGAAGAACACGGGGAGAGGACCTCCGCTGGGCTTCTACCACGTGCAGAATGTGAGCATTAAACTTTCTATTAATTAATGAGTAATAAGATAAAATACAATATTACAAATAATGTAATATTTTTGCTTTTCTTCTAAATTATTTTCTTAGTTGTGTTTTAATTATCAACAAGCTTTTTAGATACTTCTGAAGTTATATTTTTATTTTTTCAGATCAAAGTGGAGGTGACTAAATCCTTTGTGGAGTACATAAAGACTCAGCCCATTGTCTTTGAGGTGTTTGGTCATTATCAGAAACAGGCTTTCCCTCCACTCTGCAAAGACCTGATCAGGTCAGGAAGCAATTTGACCTTGAATTTTTGTCAAACTGATAAGTTGTGAGTGGATATTTCTCAGATTGAAAAAAACTTTTTTGTTTTCCTTGTTTTATCTGTTTTTCAGTCCACTGAGACCTTCCAGGAGGCAGTTCCCCAGGGTGATGCCCTTGTCCAAACCAGGTTAGTAGTTTGGATATATCAATCATTGTTATTTATCCATGATCTATAATGCAAACCTGTTTGCAGGTTTTACAAGTTCAGTTTGGTATTTACTGCTGTTCTCATGTACACATTAATCTGTTCTCTATGCTCCAGTGCCAGCCACAAAGCTCAGCACTTTGACCCGCTCCACTGCAGGACCTTGTCATGCCAAGTATGACCTAATGGTCTTCTTTGAGATCTGTGAGCTGGAGGCCAACGGAGAGTAAGTCCTACCTTTATTGTGTTATGTACAAATAAAACTTATTTTTTAATTTTAATTAAATCAAAATCCATCAAATATTTGTATAGCAACAACATAAGTCATCTTGAGGCACTTTACATTGTGGGGTACAAAATCTAAGTACTAAGTACAGAACTGCTTCACATCCACCCCATCAAGGATTTTAGAGATAGAGAGCAGATTTAATATCAGTTTTTTGATTGGCTCCTGGATCAAGGTTAGGCTTTGTGAGTTATTATTGTAATGTATTGTATTTTAATGTATTTATACTTTGCTTGTCTCCAGTTACATCCCTGCTGTTGTTGACCACCGAGGTGGGATGCCCTGCCATGGCTCCTTTCTCTTACATCAGGTCTGAGCATGTTTTACCGCTTAGCCATCATTACATGACCCACATTCAGATTTTCTTTCCTAGCTTGAAACACATTTTTCTTTACCTCTGGAGTTCCATTAAGAAACTGGTTTGCTTCTCATCTGGACTATACAGGGTATTCAGAGGAGGATCACAGTTACTATTGCTCACGAAACCGGAAATGACATCGAGTGGAAGGAGGTGAAAGAGCTGGTTATTGGTGAGTATTGAGAAGATCCCGAAACACTGAGAAATAAAAAGCCCTTCATACTTTTTATAACGTGTTATCAGTGGTTTAAAATCTCACCGTGCTTTCTTTGTCTACAGGTCGTATCCGAAACACACCGGAGGCTGATGAGACGATCATAGATCCCAACATCCTTTCACTTAACATCCTGTCTTCTGCATACTTTTGGCCAAAACACGATGACAAGTATGCATGTTGGGCATGTTGGGCATCTATTAACAAACCTAAAATCTATCACCTAGGCAGACTTATTGTTTTGCTGTTATTTTATTTACTTCGATGTGCTCGTAATCACACATTATTTGCTTCAGTACATTTTTCAGTTTGCATGGTGCAATATTTCCTGAGTTTAAACTTTTAACACCTGCAGTTAAAAGCTTCTAACTCATGTCATGTTTCCCTTTATTCTTTAATGGCAGCGTCTCCTTGGGAGTTGATCATAGGTATAAAGACAATCATTTTTATCTTTTCAATTATTGTTTTGTGTAGTAAAGGCTCTATTTGTTTATCTTCTATCTTTTGTTAGTTTGAGTCTTGAGTTAAAAAAATGCAGATAATTCATGATATTTTCGTTTTTCACGCCGCAGAACCTTCTATCGATTTGAGGCAGCATGGGACAGCTCCATGCACAACTCTCTGCTTCTGAACAGAGTCACTCCTTATGGGGAGAAGATCTACATCACTCTCTCTGCTTATCTAGAGGTACTGGAAAACACATTCTGTTCTTGTTTCCAGGCAGTTCTTTCGCACCCTGTCACATGTTATTGTAAATTTTAAACTGATTAAGCCTCATTGTAACCAGAGATGTTTTGTTTCTTATATAATCAGATTCTTATTTATCTTGTGTACGTTTACTAGATGGAGAATTGCACTCAGCCAACAGTGATTACCAAAGATTTCTGCATGGTGTTTTATTCCCGGGACGCCAGGCTGCCGGCCCCTCGCTCCATCAGAAACCTGTTCAGCACCGGCTGCCTCAGACCCTCTGAGAGGTATTTATATTTCATACAGTCTGAGTCAGACTGAAAGCTTTATTTGTATGAAGATGTTTTTGAATATGGTAAATTGCAGTTTAATTGGACGTTTTGTCAAAAAAGTCTTGAAATATTATGTCTTTCCATCTCAGTAACCGTGTCACAGGAGTCTATGAAATGATTCTGTGCCATGTGGCCGACAACGGAAGTCCAGGTGAGAAAATCCCATTTTATAATAATAAATATTTTTCGTACTGGACATTGTGTTTTGATATGCTAAATGCTATAAACGTGGTCTATTCATCTTCAGGCATGCAGCGACGCCGCAGACGTGTGCTGGATACCTCTGTGGCGTACGTTAGAGGAGAGGAGAACCTGGCTGGATGGAGACCTCGCAGCGACAGCCTCATCCTCGATCACCAGTGGGAATTGGAGAAACTCAGCTTACTGCAGGAGGTCAGTTTGCAGAAAAGATTACAACGAACTAGTTTTACTGAAATATGTGAATTTTTTAACAAAACATCACTGTCCAGTAAGAAGATTTGAAAACATCACTTTTATGTGGGACGCCTCCAGAATGAACAATGACTGCAAACATATAACCTAAAATCAGTATCTAGAAATTTGTAATAGATAATTTAACTCTTTATAATACATATACAGTATTTTATTTAGGAGATTGAAAGCAAAGACAAAAGATAAGCAAGCAAGGGACTCATTTGCACTGTAAAATGATCAGGACAAGCGGAATCATGTCCTGATCATTGTGTGATTATGCAAGGGGGTCAAGTCTGCTTGAAATGACTTGCACCAAACATGTTTAATGAGTTTTGCCTGCGAGACTTATAATTTCTATGTGATTGTGGTTTAAGGTGGAGAAGACCAGGCACTACCTGCTGCTGAGGGAGAAGCTGGAGGCGACTCTGCAGGCAGGACAAGATGCGCTCTACAAGAGCAGCGACGTCAGTGACTTAGCAAAGAGTCCTGTCCTAAGTCACAGCCCCGGCAGCAGCCCTACCCCTGACAGCCCCAACCAAAGGCAGAGGGAGCTGGCTGCCAAGGTGACCTCCAGAACCTTTCTCTTGACCTATATACCTTTTTTAGTTTTTATGATCTGTTATAGGTTATATTCAACATGCATCTGTTGTGATCTTCTTTCAGTGTCTCCGTCTGCTGATGCACACATTCAACAGGGAGTACAGCCAGGTGAGCAGCAGTGCCAGTGAGAGCAAGGTGAGCCCCAGCCTAGGCCCTGTAGCCTCCCCCGTTAATGTTGCCCATTCTGAACCTAATGTTTATTCAATTTTCAAGATTCAAAACACTTTTTTAATCCCAGA
Organism: Microctenopoma steveboyesi; assembly: GCA_032359275.1. NCBI lineage: Eukaryota > Metazoa > Chordata > Actinopteri > Anabantiformes > Anabantidae > Microctenopoma > Microctenopoma steveboyesi. Next base: position 9,282,301 of record JAUMHF010000009.1, on the reverse strand, counting down.
GGGAAATTGTTTAGCCTTGTTACAGCTGCTCTCATAATATTTAAACCCCACTCTTCACCCTCTCTCTGTCATTAGGGGTGATTTATTCTTTAGAGTTTGGTCTTTTTTTTTTCTTATGGTGTCTAAACTTATTTTACTAAGTTCTCTTGATCTTTATAGGCGGTCACCAGAACCGGGTAAAATTTTATTCTCCACCTACAAACTTGATTTGACCCCTGCATGTGCTCTTTAGCATGTTTATCAGAGAGGGGCTCTTAGATTAAGTCAGGATTACAGTGGTACAGTGATGTTTCTAGAAAATGTCTGTTGTTTTCTGAATGCATCTCTGTGTTGTACGTGCTTAATTGTTTGTTATGTTTTGTCTCTATTTGTGTTTTCCTTGTTTGTCCTTCTCCGCGCATGATTTGTTGTGTGTGTTTCTTTGTATGTGTGGGTGCGCTTCTAGCTTTCTGAGATGACTGCATCACTATTGAGAGACTCATCTTCATCTGGACTGAGCACGCTCACTCCATCCTCTACGTGCCCCTCACTGGTCGAGGGAAATTACGACATAAGGTATGTTCACTAGAGAAGACAATATCCAGCAAACACAACTTCTGTACAAAACCTCTATTTTTATTATTTTCTATTATGACTAGAAATTGTTTCTGACTTAAAGTGACTTAAACCACATATGTTTGCTTATAACTTTACAATAATATAACTTGTAACTTTATAATTTGTGAACATTTGTGTTGTGCAGACACACTGAACCCAGCTCAGGAGCCTCCACTCCAGATCTGGACCCATACAGCCCAGTGGACAGAAAGAAAGCTCTTAAAGGATGCACATTTGTTCCTGACATACAGGAGATTCGTGTCAGGTCAGACTTTACAAAAACTGCTAACTTAACTTTTTACATTGGAGAAAAAACAATTACATTGGGTCAAGTTTTGTTCTATATATCTTAATGTGTCTTTTGTATCATGCGTAGCCCCATTGTGTCAAAGAAGGGCTACCTGCACTTCCTAGAGCCCCACACAAATGGCTGGGTGAGGCGCTTTGTGGTGGTGCGCAGGCCGTACGTCTACCTGTACCGCAGTGAGAGGGACAGCGTTGAGAGAGCTGTCATTAACCTGTCCTCTGCAAAGGTGGAATACAGCGAAGACAAACAGACCTTACTGCGGGTATGGATGAGCTTCTGTTCAATAATAACAATCACATTTTAGATTAAATAGAAGTTTAAGTAAAGTCAGTGACTGTGACGGAACTTTACTAACCTCGGGGTATTTCATGCCTGCAGACTCCAAACACGTTTGCTGTGTGCACCAAGCATCGTGGGATACTGCTGCAGGCCACCAATGACAAAGAGATGCACGATTGGCTGTATGCTTTTAACCCGCTGTTAGCCGGCACCATCAGGTGAGTGGTGTCACTATAAAGCAACTGTAATGAGCAATTTCCTGTTGGTTTAACACATTTAATATAACCCCCTTGCCTTGTTTAAGAAACAGACTAGTCACTGTAAATGACTACAGTCTGATTTGTAAATGGAAATTTTGATTTTGGAGGCCTGAAAAGTTCCCATTGAGTGTTGAGCCTATAATTATTCTAAAGATTAATCTAAAAATATGCAGTTCAATAACGATGCTCTGTGTATGTACACACACATTTGTTGTATGAATTTAAGTAAATGTTATATCTGCCTTCTTACTACATACAGTATACGTCTTCTTATCTCCTCTTTAGGTCAAAGCTCTCTCGGAGAAAGTCGGTCCAGTCGTTCCCACCGTCTCTGCCATCTGCTCAGAGGATGTGAGAGTTGAATCAGCCTGGTGGACAACAACAAACAAACAAAACAATACAATAGATCAGATCACCATCCTGCTCTAATGAACATAGACCATATAAACTAACATATACATAGGAGCATTTAAATATAACATCACTCAGTTGCTCATCTCAAACCCAGACAAAACTACTACTGTACTTTCTCTCTTTTTGCCGTTGACATCCCTGTATGGTGTGCTCCCTCCTGACCTTTAATAGAATACATAAGAAAAACTAACAACTCAAATATCATAATTAACTTTCCTCTGCTGGGCATTGGGACTAGAGGTTTTGGTTTATACATGTAGAAAACTCCCTGTGGAAAGTTACTATGTGGTCAGTCCTGAAAATAAGCCCCCGCTTATAGTGTACAGTAGTGCCATCATGTGTGGAGGGAAATTAAATGTTTCTCTGTGTACAAGTGCTGTTAAGTGCAGGGATGATAGCTCCACATGCATCCGTCATATATAAGCTGTACATTACCTCAGTTTGAAATGGCTTGGTGCTCTAGAGCATAGAGTATTTGTTCCGCTGCAGATGTTCCGGAAAACTGGTGACAAATCAGTCATTTTAACACTGAAGTAGCATGAGGAGGGATCTGTTAGGACAAAGGGGTAAAGCGGTACCTGCGCTTAAACTGCTTTTCACGAAAACCGAATTCGTTGGCTAGAGTAAGGCAAAATAATACACAGTCGGGAGAGGTAACTCGTATCCCTGCCTTGTTCTTGATGTGTGCTTTTTTACATAATCCCTTGAGTGTGTATACCCATAAATAAAATGTTATTTGTTGTTGCTGTTGTAGGTTTGACAGGACCACAGACCAGTTTTGTTGCATGGCACTTTATTGTCTTTATTGAGTTAATGTCTTGTATCATTCACTCAATTGTTTTAACCAAAGCATTATTTTTATTATTTAGTTTCAAACACAGCCCGCTGCACAGATGTGTTAACACACAGTTTTGGGGGAATTTTCAGCAATTTAAACAAATAGTTCAACATTTCAGAAGATGATTAGCATGTGCTGTGTATGCTAAATATGATGATACCGCCAGCAGCCAGTCAACTTAAGTTAGTATAAAAACTTTTATTACTCATTGCAATATTGGCTATGTTTTAGCATTCACAAACCTTAAGAGTATAAATGACAAGCAGAGATTGATAGAATAGAGAATTATATGCCACTCGATTTCTAGGGCAGGTGCAGCAACCTTCAGAATTCACTAATTCTATTATCAAATATGGTAATAAATCAGCTTCAGAGATGTTGGTAGCTGGATTTTCTGTCTTAAAATAGACCCAGAATAGTCTTTATGCTGACCTAGGTTAGTCGTCTTTTTGGTACAAACCTGAGCATACCATCCTCATGAGGATGCAACACTGACAGAAATCTTGTCATTGTACATCCAAAAATGTTGAATTATTCCTTTAAACTAGTCAATAACGTTATTGACCTGGGATGTTTTCAGAAGAATAAATGTACTGTGTATGTGTGTGTAGTAGACGTTTTATCGAAGAAGCACTTATTCTGTCTGTTAGGGGCCAGCAGAGATCTTACCTGTTATACGTTTACTATTTGAGTCTCCTCCCGTAGCGACGTGAAAAGTTTAAATAATCCTGGACCTGCAGTTTGTCAACAGCAGTTACTTTGAGTGGGCAAGAGAGTTGTCCTTCCACCAGATAGTGCCTCCCCTTCTTCGCCTCTTTTTCTGCTCTCCCTCACAAAGTTTTTATTTATGTACTGTGACAGTAAATGCTATGTATAATTTTTTATATTGATGATGTACGTCATGTTTTGGAGAGTGGACATTGCAGCGATGCTCTTTAGTATAGCCTTGGTATAGCCGTTGGTATAGCCTGTGACGGTACAACGTGTATCTCACCACCATTAACTGTAAATGTTGCATTTAAAAGCAGTTCTCCTCTCAGCTTTTGCACTGTAGCTGCTAGATATCTAACATCCTGTTGCTCGTGGAGAAGCAAGTACAGTATGAATAGCTTTAGTTTTGTCACGACTTTATGGTTCCTTGTTGCTTTTCCCTGTCTGTCATTTTGACGTGTACTAAGATGGCCCCAAACATGCAATCGAAGGGTTATTATCTATATCTGTTCCCTGTAAAGTAGAACATCTTGTGTATCGTAAACCAAAGACATGGTCAGCCAATCATTTAGTCTTTTACAGGATGTGTTTGGGACTCTGTGCCACAGGCCAGCCAACCTGTTGAGCAATGAAGCCTAATGCTTTTGTCCGTTCAGTGGGAAAGTATAGCTTTTTTTCTGTTTTGGGTCATCTTTGTATCATTAGCGCTGATTTGTGAGCTGCTTATAGATATATGTGAACTTTGTTGTCTGCTGGAACGGAAGACAAATGGAAAGTTTTATTCATGAAGTTGTGGCTTATCTTCTTTAATGTTCTGCACTCACCTTATGCACTAATATGATTTTATATGCTAATGTTTTAAGAATGTATGGAAAAGACTGACGCGTGATGTTTAAAACATCGTGGCCCTGTCCTGAACCACGGACAACATTAGACTCTCAAGTTGTGCAATTTTTTCTTCAGCAACCAAACCGCTACCACTGCACCAAGTTGCATAGATTAGTCTTCTTAGTTCACAGCTGGCATATGAAAAGTGATGCTTCCAGCCCGAGTAGTTCCAGGGTATCATGTTAACGACACATTGTGAGACAGCTTTAGCGCGCTGGCCAGTAATTGTTGAAAGGTACATGAGTTCCTTATTTTAGATTTACCCGCTTTATAACTGTCATAGCTCTGGATCGAAGCATGCAGGTCCACATCTGTTCTGCTGTCCCTCGCTCCTGCCTTACCGCTTGCTAATGACAACAGCGCCCCCTCCCCCCTTAAGTGCTGCTTGTAAAGTATTGTCACTCATGATCCTTGTAATGACTTAACTGGAAACCTTCCTCTTGGCTCTGTCTTGTATATAAATGGAGAATTTCTGTGTTGGGTCTCATCACACAGATGATATTAACTCTCTCTCTTCCTCTGTACACCATGATGAAAAAGGATAACAGGCCTGCTGCTCTGTCAAGTGTCCCCCCAGAGTTCAAAGTGCGCATTTCAGCTCAGCGTGAGTGAGGTGGTCTTTGTGGACCAGACAAATGATTCTGCACTCTTACTCTGGACAGCACGACAGAAGCAGGAACAGGTCCCAGTCTGTGATGAAGTCTAAATCTCAGTGCTCACATTTATCTTTTGAGTGTTCTGGAGTTCTTTCTCATGTCTGTGGACACGTAACAAAAGTTGTAAAGAAAAAAACAAGGCGAGTAAATAAATTAGTGTTGAAATTTACAAAACATTTCTGTGTTGTGTCTTTTTGTTGATGTTCATTTTATTCCTGTTACTTACTCAAATCTTTATACGGTATCCGGTTGAAATAATTCACAGTGAATCTCTTTTCAAGTAAACGTACAGAAGACAGAACAGGGTCTAACGCAAGACAACGCAAGTCATTAGAGCAACGTGTGCTCTTTTCGTGTCTGTTGTGTTTCAGGTCAGTTTACTTTTGCTCGCGGTGAACACGTGCATGTCTGTGTGACACTGTTCTGTCCTTCCATTATTGATTATGCACTCCCTATGTCGTTCGCTGCAGCGCAGCCTGTCAGACTAATCTCCTAACAGAGGCTGCGATACTGGGCTTGACACAAAGGCCCTGGACACCTCCCATGAGGCACTGGGGTTACAGTAGACCACTGACTAACAATATGTTATGTCTATGAAGTATGTTTAATATTTAAATTGTGTTGTGTTTCCATCTCTCTACCAGTCAGCCTGACCCTACATACTGTACGTATAGCCATAAAAGAGTATTCTGCCACAGGCTGTTTAAAGACGGAAGATAGCTTTTGAGTTTGTTTGTTACTGAAAATAGTCAATATGGTTAAGACAACAGTTCAGGAATATATGAAATACCACATGCAAGACTACCACAGACAAGCTGTCGAATACATGACTCATTCTAGAAACTAAACAATTATTTAATTTATTTACAGTGCATCAATAAAGTTAGAATAAAACATGTAAACACGCACACATAATATGTATATATAAACACAGATATGCCAACTAAAAATAATAAAAATCTTGTCCAGGTGAGATGAGAAGCTAAAGTCAGCTTAATAAATCTCACACAGGAGAAGTATATCAATTACATTATAGTGTTGAAATGAGATTTTATAGATTCAGTTCACTTATTCTGCATATGATCAACACAGTGAATTAACTATTGTAGCCTCAGATAGCTGCTAGAATGGATAGTTTGTAAAGCAGTAGGTTCAATTATTAATAAAAAAAAATACATTGGCAGTCACAAAACAGCTTAACGACAGCAACAACAGTTCACATTAAGCATAACTTTCACCAGTGTCATTTAGGAGCTGTAACTACCAAGAGACTGTGACTGTTACTATAGCAACTGGTGGCAGAATGACAAACACACGAATCAAAACTTCTCTAAATCAAAATCCTCTCTGCATTGTGAGGTATTAACAGAACGTGGCACAGGGTGCTTTGTTCAAAGAGTCACGCATACATGGCAGTATGTGGCATCTGGTGTTTTAAGTGTGAACCCAGTGTCTGAGCAGGAGGAGGTGTCATGTACCCACAGTGACACCTGCCCCACTTGCTACACGGGATGACGCTGCCTACATACATTGACAGTGCTTTCTATACCTTCAGGTGCGGGTTACTTTATCCCACCTTTTTAATTATGCACATGAAGAATGCCCCCTGTCTGAGTCCCAGGTCCAGGTGATGCTGCTTCTTGGTGTTACTTTTTATTGGCTGATCCAGAGTAAAGAGACAGACAACAGCTTCTGAAATGTTCTTCTTCATTATTATTATGTTTTCTTTTTCTATGCTATCACTTTGTATTCAGTTTTTATTTTCCTCTGACTCAGAGTTGGTGATCCTGCAGTTTTGAGACTACTGTTTAAGGTAAGTACTGTGGTTAAATTCAGGTTATGATTATTATGATTAAAATGTTGTAACATCATTATTATTATTAGGTTGAATGAAAATTTTGTAAATAAAATATGTATATTTTTTACATACGTTGAACTAGTTTTAAATTACCATAAGTTTAAATAAAAAACTATGCTAATTACACTGTGGATAGAGAAAATTTGCGTTAATAAAATTTCTTTTATAAGAGTCTAAGACATATAACATTTACAGTTTCTTTGCATTTATGCTGCATATCATTAATTCATTATCAACTGGTGAAGTGAACTTTCGATGAATGAATTCACAATATATATAAATACAATGCATAAAAGCATCAGATATGTTGACATAGATTTCCTCAGATACACATGTAGAATAAAGATTTAATGTATCAAATACGTATGTTGTAAACATGTGCAAAGCAGGTAACACTCAGAATACATCTAGGCTCCTGCACTGCAGAGTGCATTTAATTTGGCGAGCATGTCCGCTATTGAATAGCATGGAGCTTGTTAAAAAATCCTGTGAATCAGTAAGGTTACCTGAAGCAGGATATCATGTCTCTCCAAACTCTAACATGCTTTCTCCTGCACCCTGTGTGGGCTACGCTACATTCACTAGCTGGGGTCAACTTTCACCACTTCTTGTTTTTGTTCCAAGTACTACGAGCTGTGTTCATATTAACGGTGTTTGTGTGTGTGTTTAATTAGAGCAGGGGTAAGTAATTTTGGTCCTCGATGGCTGCTGCATAGCTTGATTTCCAGCTATCCCTGCTCTGCCCACTGCTGACTACCAGGATCAGGTGTGTTCTGTTAATCAGTCTACCTACACTCTACCTTCATCTGAGATGGTATCTTCCAGTTTTAGATCGACTTGAAAACACCTGATAGAGTTAACAGGCAGCGGGTAACAGAAAAAAACAAAAACAGCTATGAGACCAGATTTGCCCTTCTGTAGGGTCTCAGTCACTAAGGAGGTACTACACTACAACTATAGTGTTATTTGATATGTGTCACATTAATCCACCGGCGGTGTTTTAGTTTGCGTCATTTATCTGGTCTCTGTTGTTCCTGACATTTTCAGAGGGAGGAGCTTCCACTACTTTGTGAAGGAGTAAAGTCAACATGGAGAACATCAAGGTGCCCGAGGGAATGATGTTACATTTAATAAACAAATAAAAACACCATTTTTATTTTCAACTGCTGAAAAAGTGAGGTTTTCAAACACGTTACAGGAAACAAGTGTTGAATAGACCTTAATAAGGACAACAGCGCCTTGGAATAGTACAGTACAATCTGGTGAATTAACTACATACTGCTAAAAATAATCATTTTGTTTATTATTATTATTATTATTATTATTATACTGCTGTGTGTGTGTGTGTGTGTGTGTGTGTGTGTGTCCAGCAGCCGGTGAAGGAGGTGCTGCCCCTGCCTCGCTGCACAGCCCCACTTCCTGTGACCCCTGCTGTCACTTTAACAAAACACGCCATGGGCTCCATCCAGCATATTCAAGTGGCTTCTTCAGGTGATTAACACAGAGATAAGTAGATTAATTATATTGTTTTAAAAGAGGTAAATAGACAACAAGCATGAACCTAGCAGTTCATTTGATCTTTCTTATATTTGTTTTCAGTGGTAACATCATTCAACCAACTGAAGCCTCCAGGGAGGGACCTCACCCTGATGGCCCGGATGAAGTCTGTCAAGTCACTGAGACAAGCTGGCTTCACTGCAGTCTTCACTGGACACACGGTGAGCATGATGCGCCGGCCTTATAAACACATGCGACCCATCATGATAGAGGTGTGTTCTCCAGATGCGGAGCTCAGCAGTCAAACTGACTGTCTCACATTGTTGGCCGCTGACAGAGGCTCGACAGTGAGGAGGTTTTGGAAGAGCTACCGATCGTAGACGTGATCACGGCTGACATCGACTCTCTGGTGCCCACTCATGACGAAGCCGGCTGCCCCATAGCAGAGTGGAAACGACAGGTGATGGTGCGGCAGCTGCAGGTCAGACTGCGGGATGAGGAAGAAGGGAGGAGACAGGTACTCTCCGTTTGTGCTCTAGGCACTTTACGGGCATGACTCCACTAAGATGACACGTCAGGGGGGTGGGGGTGGGGGGGTCACAGCCTGTAACATCTATTTAAACTGCAACATCGAACTGTAACTTGAGTGTTTTCCCAGTGTGTTGAACTATTCTTTTAACATATCTTGTTAAAATATCTTTACCTCTCAAACAGAGCATTACAAGCGGCTACACACCAGTCGATGGCTGGAAGTACTCACAAGCCCACAATGCAGTGTTGGGGCCTTTTGGTGAGCTCCTGACTGACGACGACCTGGTGTACCTGCAGCGGCAGATTGAGACCCTTTCACTGCAGAAGTGCTGCCAGGCCTATGAGCTGGAGCTCACCAGGCTGACCGAGGAACTAAGGGCCATTTTGCCTGATCCCATTGTCAGCATTTCCCTTAACAAAGACATCCTACAGCAGATGAATGCAGAGGGGAGAATGCACCTGACTCTACCGGTCTTGTGCAGTCGTGTCTCAGAAATTGTTAAGGGTATGTCCCTGCTGGTGGCTAATCTGACGCAAACCACAGAAGAAGAAGATAAGCAGAGAAGAATGAAAGGCATGACAAAGAACATGAATGGGTTGCAGACAGTCAAGGATAGTTCGGGGATTGATTTAGTCCAGGGGTTGATACAAAGAGGCAAAGAGACGGTGACAACACACGTGGAAACCACTAGTGGTTGTAGGATTCCTCACATAGGGATGGCGTCTGCTTTTAGTCATCGCCTGGAGACAAACAACTGCAGCAGGGCACGGAGAGAGAGGGTTGAGAGGGAGATAAAACAGTCTGGAGTGTCAGTCAGAGAGCTCAGAAGCAACTTTGAAGGTCAGATTGGTGACATTTATCCCTTTGCTGGGGTTGTGAACGGAGGCCAGAGGGTGAAGAGCCAGGTGGGGTTTGGAACTTCATCAGAAAACAGCCAGAAAGCCAGCGCAGGCCTAAACCATGAGGTTAGCCACAGTGGGCCTAATAAATGTAAACCTGTGAATGAGACCCACAGCTTAAGGAAGGAACGTATAGTGCTGTTGTTCCTGAGCCACTGGAAGAAGTCTGCGTATGCTATTTCAGCGACAGCAGGACGGCAGACACAGGGAGAGGAAGCAGTGTCTGCAGCATCGCCTCAACGGAGACTCGCCTCCATGTTTCAGTTCTGCCAGCAACGAGGTGCTGTGAACAAGGTGCTAAACTCCTGGAAGAAAAAAATGAAGCTCAGAGATGGCCACCGTTTGCGTTTGCCCTCTTTTAACTCACAGAATCCACCAGCTTGTGTAACCTATTCCCCAGAGCAATTCCTGCCCGATGTCGATGGCGTCGCAGTGAGTCACGATAGCCTGACCCTTGACCTCTTCATGCTGGGATACTTTCACATTTTAGAGCAACAACTGTCACCTCAGGAGAGGAAGATGAGGCATCTCCTCTGCTTCGAAGTCTTTGACCATGTTGGCAGTTTCCCGTGGGAGACAGTGCGAGACTTTCACAAGTCTGTTCTCCAGGAAATCCAGGCTGGGCGGCGACAGTGGAACGACGGCTTTGAGGACATCAAAGTTCACTTTTTCGGGGAATGCCCCTCTCCGTCAGCACCACCATCATCTTCATCATTGTTCAAAGATTCCACACGAGTTCCCAAAGTTGGAGCTCAGACCGTTAGTCCTGATCAGTGTAGCAGTAACACAGACATCTCCTGCTGCAACAGTGAAGACATTTGTAAATATATCGACCGCAGCTTTGCTTTCTGGAAGGAGAAAGAGGCAGAGCTTTTTGATTTTGGACAAAAGACTGTTGGTTAAATGTAAGACACTATACATCATGATTCCAAATGTCACATGCATCAGATCTTTCTTTCTACAGCTTTTGCAATAGCAATTGATTTGACTGATCTTTAAAGTAGTAGTAGTAGTTCCATTTTAATAACTCAAAGGAAAACATTAGTTTATCGTGATGGAGTTTTTTTTTAAGTTGACGTGTCCCTGCAAAATAATTAAACAATTATTTATCAAAACTATTGTGATTGTTACTTATCATCAATTGTGTATTAATCATGTTTTATATGATGGATTTTGTGGCAATTTTGTGGTAGTTTTTCCCCTTTTTGTACATTTACATCAAATCATCAAGACAATAAACCCAATTTTATTTTTGATTCTGCTGTGTTTTAAGGAAACATCTGAAAAGAAGCAGATAACCATCACCCTCGGATAAATAAAGTGCAGTATTTCAGTGACGTATAAAATAGTGGAAAAGTAAAACACGACCTTTAGTTAACAGCCATGCATTGCTGAATTTTCAGGTCCCGTAGAAAGGTGGGGGACTGAAATAGGTGAGGTCGCGCAGGCGCAGAAGCTCTTTGGATTGACAGGAGGATGCTGAGCTGCATTCCCATCATTCTGTGAGGAGAGGAGGCTCCCCTGCGCATCCACCACGGAGGACACGCCGAGCGATAAGTACATAGGAAATAATCCCCGTTGAGCGCTTTCTCAGCCACCATGTCAGCTGGAGGAGATTTGGGGAATCCCCTGAGGAAATTTAAACTCGTATTTTTGGGAGAGCAGAGCGGTGAGTCAGCGTCTGAGGAGGTTTGGGTTTTCCTCCCCTAATCGCAAACATGCCTGTGTGTGTGTGTGTGTGTGTGTGTGTGTGTGTGTGTGTGTGTGTGTGTTGAAGGCCATGTATGTAATCGGCGCTGATTTGGAAAGTTTTAGCTGAATCCAGAGGACGCTGCTGACTGACTGTGCTGGATCCGACGCCCATATTGCTCTTTGCAAATTTGCGACTGAATCAAATTTGATTAACAGTGGAAGGGAAAAGGAGAACAGGAAAAGCACTGGGTGTACGCAAATCGCACCCTTGAATGAAATATAAGCAGTGTGTTCACTCATGTTCAATGAATCAATCAGATGCAGATTGCATCGAATCCGCTCGAGGTTTTATTCAGTTGTCATGTTTCGCGTCGTAGCGGGCGATATGGATGTTTTCATGTGCTGCAGTGGCCCACAAATAAGCTCAGCCTGCCTCCACATAACGACTTTCTTTCACTTACATTGTGTGTTTAGGGCAAAAACAAACCTTTGGTCCATAATATGCCACCGTTTTATATTTATTCTATTGATTTCTTTATTTCTAGCGAAGATAATAAACAGTCCCCATGTGTCAGCTCGGGACACACCCTAGGCTGGCCATGTCTGTAGGAGCTTTCCGGCTCAGTCCCGTGAACAATCCCATCAAATGAACAGTGTTTCTTCCGTAACGCCTTTCTTCGTGGCGGGCATGACTTGTTTATGCGGTTTGATGTGACGGCACAAATTCAGGAGAGGCTGATCGATAATGGTTTAGCGCTGTTCAAACAGTCTGAATGCGTGTTTGGACATCCGAGCAGAGCAGCTCGCACCCCATCAAATATACCAGCAAAGAGAAGATTTCCTATAGTCGGGCCTCGTGTGACTGGAGTGCGTGTGTGTTACACAGTGATGCTTCCTGCTGTGTGGCCACTAAAAGCCTCCCGTGTTACTGTGGCCTGCACCGCAACGTTGCTGTCCATGGTGCTGAAAGCGAGGCCTGGCGTGGCCACTGCCCATCGCACCGGTTCCAGGCTGTTACTCTCTAAATGAGGGTCTCTGTAGGAGAGCCTGGACCTGCTGGAGATGTCGTGTCTCATGTGTGTCTCTGACGTGAGAACGGAGCTAAAGATGATGCTGGGGGGGATGTAAATAGAAATAGGCATGTTGGACCATCCCGCCTGGAAAAACAGCTACATCTTCATGTGGCTCTAGTTATAGGATGGTAGACATCATGTTTGCTAACTTCTGATTTTCCTTCATCTTTCCACATATGCTTCCAAGCTTTGAAAAATAAGATGTCGAACTCATGTGCTTAGTCATTTTCCATTGTTGTCTCTGGGGTCACTGTAAACAGTTTTATTATAGTGGGGCTTTCGTTTATTTTCACCGCTGATACATGTGCCCATTACAATAAAGCAGCAGTTTGATGTGCAGACTCTCAGAAATGACTAAACAGATTGCTTTTGTCACAGCAGCTCTCTAACAATGAGATTTAAACATTTTGTAGAACAGAAGGTCGAACACTACAGAAATTCTCAACATCAAACCTACATGTTATTTTTAAAGATCCCTGAGGCCTTTTTTGTTTTTGTAAATTCAGTTTTCTCGTTGATTTGGCCGTTGCTGGTGATGTGACGTTACGTTGCAGGTACACTCAGTTGCTATGAATGGACACATAGTATGTTGCCAGGAACATGTTTATTAATGTGTTTCCACACTGTGTGCTCTGTTCCAGTGGGGAAAACATCTCTCATCACTAGATTCATGTATGACAGCTTCGACAACACATATCAGGTGAGACCTGGACCACATCCACAATAAAATACAATTCAATATAAAAAAAGAATTCAATACAATATAAGATCTTAGATTATGAATTATGATTATAAATATTCTATGGATAAATTTGGGTGTGCACGATTTGTCTACCCACTGTCATCAAATTAGATTTGATTAAAATGAATAATGGGACTAATCACACTGTAGGTCAATATTATATGATGTTATAGTAGTGACTGATTAACAGCTGAATAACTAAACCTGTTTGATGTACAAATTACAATCAGGGCATGGGGTGAATGTTGCCATCAGAAAGAAATTGTATTTTAGCAACATTAGAGTCTAAAAAAATAAAGCAGATTATTCCTTCTATTTTTCTAAAGACAACAATATTTACTCAACACTAGTTAAACAGACAGACAATGACCTTTTGCAGTTTTACTAATTGTTTTTCTCTTCTCTTCTTTTGTTCTCCCTGCACCACAGGCGACCATTGGCATTGACTTCCTATCAAAGACAATGTACCTGGAAGACCGAACAGTAGGAAACTTTGATTGTCATTAAAAGTTCACATATGTGTGGGATGAATATACAGTATAAAAAATAGGTTTTTGACCTGCATGGTTTTAGTGAGTCAACATCCCAGTTTGTACTCTGTTTTGACTAATCCTCGATTTGATTTGCTTAATTAAGACTCTCTTCTCGCACTAACATGATTATCCTGAGGTGAATTCTGGTAGCGACAGCTTTTGGTGGTTTAGCTTTTTTAGCATTAATACGTTAAAGCTTTTTCCATGGATCATCAGCTTTAGCTAGTATTAATAATTTTCCTGTGTCAGGAATTTATGATCTGTCAGTCTGCACACAAGCTGATACTGGCTTATCCCTTTAGAAGTGTACTTAAAGGACCTTTACATTTATAGAGCCCGTGTGCAGTGTAATCTTTAAGCGGCTGCTGAAGGTGTCTGTGTGTGTGTGTGTGTGTGTGTGTGCGTGTGTGTGTGTGTGTGCGCACATGCAGGTAAGGCTCCAGCTGTGGGATACAGCTGGACAGGAGCGTTTCCGGAGCCTCATCCCAAGCTACATACGAGACTCTACAGTAGCTGTGGTCGTCTATGACATCACAAGTGAGCTCCAACATGCCGATTTACCTTTATCGTCTGAAATACATTTTGAAAAACCTTTTAAAGAAGCACAACATATACGTGTATATGGAATATAATAATGTCGTTGGGACAAAAAAAAATTAAACTGAATGTCTGGTCTATGCAGATGTGAACTCATTCCAGCAAACCTGCAAATGGATTGATGACGTCAGGACGGAGCGAGGAAGTGACGTCATCATCATGCTAGTTGGCAACAAAACAGATCTGGAGGAGAAGAGGTGAGTTTGGGAGATGTCCTGTAGTTCACAGAAGACATTTAGCTGTAGCTTTCTAGTATCTGAGGTGCAAACATTTTGTTAACGGAGCAGAAATCATGTTATTAAAAAAAGCAATCTATCAGTAGTGATATAAATTAGCCTTTAACAAAAAGATGCTGAATCTGCCTGATTTTTCCTGCAGGCAAATCACAATTGAGGAGGGAGAGCAGAGAGCCAAAGAGCTCAACGTCATGTTCATCGAGACCAGTGCCAAGATGGGCTGCAATGTCAAACAGGTGTTCCCCGCAGTTTCACCATATTTCACAGTATTGCGCTCAGATTCTCTGCCAGTTCTGTGTCCCTCCGAGGTGATCGATCCCCCAGCGTAGATGAACAAAAGTTCTGTGTATTAATATTAATGTAACAGCAATGAAAGGCGTGGGAGAATCATGTGCACATTCAGACAATAAACACAACATTGCAGCTCCCTCATTTCTATTTTACCATTTTAAATATCTGTTTTGGTAAAACCACAAATGGTTACATCGAGCAAACGTGGTATCGAACATACACACAGAGCAAGTAACATAAGGTGCTACACTGTAGTCAGTACGTGACATGTTGTAGAACAACGTCTTTAAACTTTCTATTTTTTGCCCTCTCGTGCTTGTTCTGTTTCTTATCTGTGTACATCTTCCTCTTGCTCTGCCCTCCTTTTAGTTGTTCCGTCGGGTTGCAGCAGCCCTACCTGGAATGGAAAGCTTGGACGATGCAAACCCTGAAGGCAGTATCCTTTACAGCCAAACAGACGAGAGATAGACAGCTCATTTTAATCTCTTAGTGGTTGTTGGCACCAGTACAAACCGTCCAGTCCACCGTCTACTTTTTTGGCTTTATAGAGAGGAAATGCCCTGAGCCAGGACGATATTATTGATGCACGGATTTACCACTGCATAGTGGCTGTGTAGAAAATGACAAATGCTGAGGATGATACTACATCCTACCACAAACAAACAAATATTAATTAATATATTGAAGAAACAAACAAAATAAGACAATAAGAAACATTTGACTTTAGGTTGCAGGCTGTAAATTACAGTGTAACTATTTGATATATTGAGAACCAGCACATTACAGTCCTAGGTATCAATGAGAGAAATATGCAAGTAGAAGAAAAGAAGATGGGGGTTTGGGAACAATAATGTTGTTGTTCAAATTAAATACTCTGTAGCTTTATATATTACAAATAAAGATTAAAATAATGATAATTGACGATTTTATAAAGTACTATTATTATTATAGACAACTACTGTTGCTAGGTAACAAAACACTAGGCTAACATTTGTGTGTGATGTGACCTGTACGTCAAGCTGCATTCATGCTGATACATTTCCTGAAGTTTATCTTAAAAACTAACTTTAAAAACAAATAAATCTGGAAATAAGTTAGTATGCTTTGGTTGCGTCTAGCTGCACAAGTTGCAAATAAACTGTTGGTTTGACAAGAAAAAACAACGTGTAGAATGATAACGTATGAGCTTTTCCTGCATTAATGCATCAAATTAAACTTTTTTTTTTCTTAGCCAACTGAATTTTCCTTAACTGGACACTTCCCAGTGATCGACATCAAGCTGGACAAACCAGCAGAGCCAACTGTGCCCGAGGGCAGCTGCTCATGTTAATGCAGAGCTCCTATCAGACAGCTCCCTTCACACCATAGGCTTGTTGTGTTGCTTACTACTGGTTAGCTTCCAGTTGACTTCTCTAATTGGATATAGGATCCGGGCCTTGTATCTGATTGGATAAATCAAATGTTATCTCTCAGTCTTGTTCAGTTGTAATATATTGTATACTTTGTCAATATGTAAGTGACTGGAGGAGAAAAGGGAAGAAAAAAATACATTCAAACATGAAAATGAACAAAAAACTGCTTTTGGTTAAATGAAAAAGGAAGAAAAACAGAAGAACCAATGGAATTCTTTTCGTTGTTATGTTTTGTATTTTTTATATATAAAAAGGGAAAGCACCAAAAATGATGCCTAAGCATAGAAGGAGAAATAGTTGGGGGGGGTCAGCCATTTTTCGAAATGGCTGAACACGTCTGAATGTCTGCAGCACGCATGCACGCTGACCTGATCTTTGACCTTTGATCTTTGGCCTGTCCTCTAGGTGTCCACACTCTGGTGGGAGGTCAAGTATCTTAGAATGTTTTATAGCTTCTCTCTATAGCATCTCATGACAAAACGTATCTCATTTGATATTCCCACAAGAGTCGACTTCAGTAGGTTCACCTAACAGTAGCTGTGAAAACGTGGCACTCTATCTCTCTATGGGTTAAACTTTTATAGAACAAACTGTACTGTGGTTAAAAAAAAAGAAGTAATAAAAGACAACTTACTATCACAACTCCCCCACCCTTCAGCCGCTCCTCTCTTTTTCCTTCCTCCCTCCCTCTCTCCCTCCAGTCTCCCCTCCCTCCATCCCGGTAATACACATATAACGATCCACTGTAATGCACTGCACTGTATATAATAATGTAATATGTATGTTGTGAACGTCCCTCTGTAGAAGTGGTCTTTGTTCACCAGTATGAATAATGTTATAATGTTTAATGATTAATAAATTCCAGATTAAAGGGCTTCACTCTCTCAACCATCAACATTGACCTGGTAGCAGCACGGCCTACTCTATTGAATGGCATTTTTGATTGTATGACTGGTTTTACTTGTTGAATCTATAAATGTGCACAGTTTCACATCAAATGAAACAGAAGAGGGCATTTCGCTGAGATGTTCATGTTTATTAACACATCACTGGTTTAAAATTTAAATCTTACGCTGCCTGGGAGATGGCTTTAAGATATTAGCAATTTCAATGTTGAATTGTTTTAGAAACTAGTGTTTGGAATAAAATACAAGGAGATCAGCAGCTTTTTCTCTTAATATGAGAAATAAGGTTAACAGAGACACACTTACAGAGAAAAGGCTGGAACTGGAACTCAGACTAGTTTATATAGACTAAAATATATATATATATATATATATATATATATATACATACAATTGTATATATATATATATACAATACTTTAAATATTGTGTTATTTACCAAAACATAGAACAGCCCAACAGCCAGTAAAACCACAACTCAACATTTTCACACCTATTTTTTTCCTAAGGCTAAATAACTCAGATATAGTACTTTAACACACCACTTAGAGTTCAGTGGAGCTGGTAGCTGGATTTATCTTTGACCCAGGTTAGTTGTCTTCCACTGTTCCTTGTTTTTCTCAGCTTTTCTCCTGGCATAATAATAAATTAATGAGTAGCATTCATAGATAGATAGATAGATAGATAGATAGATAGATAGATAGACAGATAGACAGATAGATAGACAGATAGATAGATAGA
>JAUMHF010000009.1:9231408-9264265 GCA_032359275.1 Microctenopoma steveboyesi | reverse complement strand
GACAGACAGATAGATAGATAGATAGATAGATAGATAGATAGATAGATAGATAGATAGATAGATAGATAGATAGATAGGGGGAAATTCCAGTGTTGCAGTAGTTGATGAGAAGCAAGGGAAGAGACACATTGGGGAAAAGTGACACTAACAGCTGCTGAGGAAGTTGAGCCGAGTGCAAACAAACTAATCAATCTGCCAGTCGGTTAATTGTTTACAGTGTTAATGTTCTTGGCCTGTTGCGAAGGTATACAGCGCTAATAACTCCCTGAGGTGAGTCAGTGTCTGAAAACCAGAGAGTTAAGGGGAAGTTGAGGTGGAAAGAACCTTTTAGGAAGAAAACTGTCGCTGTGACGCGTCAGGTCACTTACACTCAGCTCCCCTGCTGTAGGTGGACAGGTATTCCCCTGGACTGACAGCACATCATTCAATCCCCTGAGGGTTTAGCAGGCAGACAGAGGCGGTTAGTGCTGTTAGTGGACCGAAGAAGAGGTTGAGGGTGGCCTTGCTGGAGTTTTCTCAGCCTTCACTGTGAAGTTTCTGAAAATGTCACGGTGTATTAAATGTGTTGGTATGAATAAAAAAAGAAAGATTAAAGTCACACTCTATAACACAAAGAAACAAACAAAGATAAGAACATGTCCAGTCCTCATGACATGATGCACCTGTACATTATTTCCTTCCCTCACAAGGACACACCTCTCACAACCAAACCACTAGAATAATCTCAGCTCCACTCAGGACCAGGTCACTTTGGATCTCATTTACACACAGGAGCAACATGTCCAGAGTGGAGGCGTTTAGGGACACAAACCTTCGCTCCCTACTGAGGGAGCTGCGCACTGACATAGCTATGGCTGTAGATGACCCTTTCCCTCTCGTCTATGGTTTGTCGGACAGAAACATCATCACTGAGCAGCTCCTGAAGGTAAGGACGCAAAAAAATCTGATTGAAATCTGAACGTAACATGTGACATTTACCTTTTAGTTAGCACTAGTTGTTTATTATATTATTAAACATGTTTCTCTGGACATGGAAAGCATGCTGAGGAAATGAATTTATAAAGGCGATCATAATTCATGTTCAAATATCCCAACCGATACACATCTACAAAGAAACCTGAAATGTATGTGCAGAAGGATTTCTGCTGCAACACTCTTACCGTATACTTTGTCTCTTGGTGTTGGTGTGCAGGACACCCTGGAGAAGGAGGGTAGAGAAGGGATCCACAAGGCCATGTACTCGCTCCTGTCCTGGGTCCTAGAGCAGAGCAGATCCACCATCCAGGCCTTTTGGAGCAACATGATGAAAGAATATAACCTGGAGAGCTACCCCAAGCTTCAGATACTGCTCACTAACCTGCACTCCAGTATGTGACACCATGTGTTTGCTGTCTGCTTTGTCAAGTTTGAGTGGACTCAAAGCATAAGTTGATTGGCTGCTGCACTTTGGTCCTGTTATACTCAATAAGTATTTTTTGTGTTAATTCTGGTTCAGGCAAATCATTTCGTACAGTTCAACCAGTCATCACCTCATATTTTTCTAATGCACTAAAGCAGAGGTGAAACAAAGACTTTATGCACAGACCTCTCAACCTACGCTTTATTTATTTGAGTTAGTTTATTTATCACCAGTATGATTCCTGTTTTGACAGAGAAGGATGCTGCAGGTTCTAAAGGTGAGAAAAGATCCTCCGGAGGTCACAGAACTCTTTACACCAAGAAGAGGAGCCATGAGTTCAGTGCCATTAACTCCAGCAGTGAGCTTTCTCAGTATCACGCCAAGACAAGCGACGGACCAGGTTATCTCCCATACTACAAACCTTTATTTCTTATTTCTGGAGGCCAGTAGGACATTTAACATCACACAGCTTCTTTGGGAGGCAGTGTAACATGTACTTTTACAATTTTATTAAAAGGTATAAGTTATATTTAAACATATATTTTTCTACTTTCTGTTCCAGGAGGTAAAGTCAAGTTGTACAGAGTGAAAAATGAAGCTGTGCCGCCGAATGCTACAGATGCATTTCACCAGAATTCTGCCACAAGTGTGCAGGCAGTGTCCTCCCCAGTTCAGAGAGGAGTCACCCTCTCCTCCTCCTCCTGCTCGGCCTCCACCGAGCTGCCAGTCAACCATGAACCCAGAGAAAACATCCACATAAAGCAGGTGTTTGGTTCAGATGGTAAGCCATGCACTGCATATCTAAAATAGATTTCCCTTTGTGCATCATCCGAGCACTGAGACCCAAAAAGACCAAACCTTTTGTTTTTCAACAGTGGCTGCCAGAACGTGCATTAAAGTGGGTGAAGAGTTTTTCACCGTTGCTCCATCAGAGGAAATGACTGCAGTGTCCAAATCGACAGCTGCTAAGACCACATTCTACCACAAGGAGGAGACAGCTACAGGCACGGTAGAGGCCCCAGCTCCAGTCACCTACTTGCTTTCCTCTGACTCTGCGTCTCGTATGCCTTAAATGTGTTGCATGTGTGTGTCTGTAGGTTCACTATAATGAAGATGAGTGTGCAGTGTGTAAGGACGGAGGTGAGCTGATTTGTTGTGACGGTTGTCCACAAGCTTTTCATCTGACGTGCCTCAACCCTCCACTTACATCTATACCAGGGTGACGAATATCAGTATCTTTTCGTTTTTGATCATATAACCACGCGTGTTCAGGGCTCCTTTATTTTTTAACCTCGCACTGAAAAGGAGGTTTTACTGGCGCGTGTAATGTTTCCTCTGCAGTGGTACCTGGCAGTGTGAGTGGTGCTGTGGCACAGTAACCAGAGTAAAAAGAGAAGAAGCCCTACAACCCGTGCAGGTAAGTGAAGGAAAGTTTGCCATCTCCTGGTTTTCTGCATTAATGGATAAAACACAAACGAGGGGTCATGATCATCGAGTAATGAAGTCAATAGCAGGAGGAACACTTTGACTGGCTCAACCACCTTAGGCAGAAATAAACTTAAGTAAGCATTTTCTGTGGATTAGACCAACACAATGTTTAAGAGGAACGTTGGACCATTATTCC
Organism: Microctenopoma steveboyesi; assembly: GCA_032359275.1. Taxonomy (NCBI): domain Eukaryota; kingdom Metazoa; phylum Chordata; class Actinopteri; order Anabantiformes; family Anabantidae; genus Microctenopoma; species Microctenopoma steveboyesi. Next base: position 9,261,242 of record JAUMHF010000009.1, on the reverse strand, counting down.
TCACATAAGCTGAGACATATTCTCAGGACGTCTGCTGTGAACTGCTCCAGTAGTTCTGGTTCTAGTTCTGGGATCTTCTAGGCTCGGCCACTACATTTACAAAATCTATCATCAGCTGATCATTATAAAAATAGCCATTGTAGAATATTTGACCAACCTAACTTATTTCCAGAAGATGACACGAAAGTTCTCACAGTATTCAGTAAAACCTATGTTACAGACGGTGGCGACTCAACCTCAGCAAACAACCACCAGCTCCAGGAACTCCATCCCAGATGTTTCCTTCTACCCCTCACTGTCGTCCTCCTCCCTCACAAGTGTCACAGCTTCTGTGAATGGACCCAGTAACAGAAACCAGGTAAACATCTGCTGGTGTTCTGCTTTGTGCAGTCATCATTTCAGCTCTGTGTCTCTGTTTTTCATCCCACTTTTCACACTTGTCTTACTGCTACTTGCGCCTATATTCTTACTGAAGTGCTCAGGCGGAGAGCCGGTCAGTGTCAGGGAGTTGTGTGGTGTTTGTCACCTTGGAGGTGGAGACCTGAGTCGCTGCCTCCAGTGTCTGGAGAGTTTCCACGTTCACTGCCACTTCTCCAAGTGAGTTTATTTCCTATGAGTTGTCTTGACAAACAAATTCTTATGTGGCATCACTGGGACAATATCCACAGACATGGCTCCTAGTAGACATCCAACTGATCTCTGTTTATGTTAGCATTGATGTTTATTAGGGGCGGATGCTTAGAATAATAATTTTCTAAGTAATGCTGACTAATGGATCCTGAGTGGAGCCCAGCAGGAGAGTATTTAGTTTAATGCATACCGTAAATGAGGATCAATGATTCTACGAAATGAAACACAGATGATAAATTAAAATAAATTAATTCTCTTGTAGCATTTGTAGCAAAATTGTTCCTTCTGTATCATAACTTGATGACATTTTTACAGATTTTAATCCTGCACAAAAATTGCACAACATTTCCTATAAAATAACTGGATAGTATAGTTTTTACTCAAAGAGCCAATGTAAGTGGTTTTAGTTGCCATAAAGGGTCTGAAGCTCTTCCTCTGTAATCCTCTTGAGTGTTGAAAATTGCATATTGATTGACAGAAACATTATACACCACAGACAGCAGCCTGACTCACTCACTGTGCATTTCTGTGTTTGCTAGAGGGAGATCCATCTGCCTGTCCTGCTCCAGGCCCTGGGGCAGCTCTGCAGACAAAGAGTCTGAATCCAAGGGCTTACAGGTGGGCCTGCACTCGTGTACCAGTTTAAATAATCTGCACGTGTGTACGTAAGTGATTATCTGAGTATGAAAGAGCGCAATCTGTGTGTGTTCAGCTTGCCCCAGTAGTTCAAAACACACTCAGTCATGATCAGAGCCCCTCTGTCCCTGAGCCCGTCCTCCATAGAGAAGAACTGGACTCCATCCTGGGAGACGTGAGTGGAGCTCAGTTACATGTCAATATGAACGTAGCATGCCGTTGCAGACACAAGATGGCTGCACAGACATTGTTATTATTTACTTATTGAAGGTTTGAGGTCTTTGTCTCTCAGCAGGGCTCCATTGATGGCATCTTGCAGTGGGCTTTCCACAACATGTCTCGACCTCTCCCAGAATCTCAGGGATGTTACCAGTGACAGGCAGGAGGATGAGGCCCGCACACAGAAATGAGCTCTGACAGTTTGACGCAATGCTGTGAAGCCACAATGAGGAAATCATCATAGCTAATTAAAAAACATACTTAGTGGAGTATTTTGTCTGTTGTACTCAAATGAAATACCTGATGGTGGATTTCTGAGGGCATAAGTGTGTGTCATTATTTGTTTTCATACTTCACATGAATCATTTCAGGGAAACTTTTCCAAGGAATGAGTTCATCTACACACAAGAAAGAACCGAATTCAGTATTCACAGAGGCATGATTCACATTCTTTAACATTATTGTACAAACCCATATGTGAGTGACTGGTGTATATGAGGCTTGTCACTCATACCATCCATCCACATGTCATTCCTCTTTGTGTAGGATGAGCAAAGCTAACTGGGACCAGCACCGCTGTGGGAGAGCAAATTAGACACACTGATGTATAGATGAGAACAGTGTCCCATATCAATATCCACATACATGCATGTACTGTATGTGCAGTGGTAAGAAACCAAAAACAATGCAAACATTCCCATGTGTGCACAAAACAAAGTTTTCTCTGTGTGTGGCTGTGGAAAAGAATTCACATTCACACATTACACCAGATGGTTTCAATACAATGTGGTATGCACACTGAGAAATGCCTCTGTTTAAGAGGAATTCCTTGAAGACTATCACTTAGATGAGGAATGTTGTTTTTGTCATGGGATTCAAGAGTTTTAGCATGACTGCCAAAGAGATGGAGCTCAGCCAGGCAGTGCACAGATTTTTCTCCCCTTGGTATTCGGTTGCCATGACTCCCTGCTCCTACAGACCCAAAACAGAGAATGTGAAACATGCTTGTTCCAGTGCGCGTATCTGTGCATGTGTGCCTCTGTTTATTTATCAGTCCACTCTCTAAATGGCTCATGAAACATCCTGCATACTTGAGAGCCCTGTGTCCCTGCAGGGAAACCAACATCACTGACAAACGCACAACTGTTTTCTGTGAACCTTTTCTACAAGTATTACTTTCAAAACGAACATAAAACCAGCAAGTTAACGCTGCTTTAATCCAGTTTTTGCATCATTTGTGTCCAAAATTAAGCGTGATTGTACTCTTTCTCTAGCACAATCTGGCTAGAGAAACCCGCTTAAATTGCTTCTTTTACTGAGCAATGCATCTATTACGTTTCATATTCTACTGTTCCTAGAAGCACATGTGAGTCCACATGGAAAAACTGATAAAACGTACCAACAGCTCCCTTCGGTAAAACAAAATGGAAAGAGAAAATAACTTCTCACCACTAGGAGGCATCGATCTGAGAATGATGGGTTGCACATTGTTTCACTGAACCACGACTCTTAAACAAGCATTGCAACGAGATAAGATGAGTTTACGGTATTTCTTTTAAGAAAATGGTGTTTGTGTATGCAGAGGTGGGGAATTTTGCTCAGATACCATCAGAGCAAAAGGAATGCATCACAACTCGGGCCAACACAAATGACTTAAATGCCAAAAAAAACAAGAACAAAACATTTTTATGTAAAAGTCTTTACACAAACCAGTTTCAGTAACTAAATGCATTTACCAATCCTGAAGTGCAATTTCTATTTCATTACATTTTAGAGAGAAATATTGCAGTTTCTGTTTATATATTCTAGATTAATATTAGAATAATTAAATTAATTCACTAAAAGCATCAATTTCATTCTGCTTTCAAACAATCTAACACAGAAAGCAGCTGATCTTCTGCACTTTTCGTACTTTGTATAGCGGTATTACTGTAAAACCTTTGTCCTCCCACTACCCATAAGTGTAATACTTTTATCTCACGTGCCCTGGTATTGTCAAAATTGTCTGTGCAGTCATTGTAAAAATATGATTCATGCTAAAATGTAATATGATCATTTTAACTGTACATTCATAGAAGTTGTCGGCCATCAGATTAAAATATTTGGATGTCTGAGCACGCAAAAGGTGCATTTCCCGTCTAAGATTTATTGAAACAGCAGTTAATATGATTAATAGAGGGTTCGAAATATTGTTTAAATTCACACATTCTTTCTGTGTGTAAATCAATGTGTGATTTTTGCTCATAACCTGTGTTGCGTCACACCTTCCCTCCAATCTTACACCCTATTTCTTGACACACCACATTCCTAAATGATGTCTTATGAGGCAAAAATGCAGCGGTTATCAAGAGTACTAATGGTTTGTTGTTTATGGACTCGTGACACACTAGTTTTTAAAAATATATAGAAACATGAATAATTTGCACTCTTTTCACTTTTACATGTGGTAAATATAAAGCTACCAACAGTTAGCTTAGCAAAAACACAGCAAACGGGCGAAAATGGCCAGACGCTCTGTGCAAAGATAATAAAATGTATCTAACCTCCAACTAGGGAATTTTCAGTGTTCTAACTGGTAGAGAAAAGGAATAAACAAGATGGCCTACATACTTTGTCTACATATCTCAAACTCCTCTCTCTGTTTCATAAGACTGATGAATTACAGTCGTTGAATTTATCTTGGCGGGGCTGCGTGGTTTTTAGATGACGTTTCATATTTGTGAAGATTTAACCAGAATACGAACAACAGTAACACCCAGTTTTGAATCAGTCAGTGTGAAATGGTAAAATGTTGGAGACACATAAACACATCCTGTTACCACTCTGTTGGTCACAAGCCCGGAATTCTTTGGAAAAATATGATAAGTGAAATTCCCACGCTTTGGGCAACCTCTCCTCACATTTTTTGGCACTTTCTAACAGTGGGCAGCTTTCCAGTTCGTCTTCCTGGTCGTCGACCTGCCAATGGTCTAACGATAAAAAGGTGAAGCCTGCCCAACTTCCATTCAGGACCCCTCACTCTCTCTATTTGCACCGTTGACTGGGGCAGGAAATTGTGAGGGGCCCTCCATTGTCTCAGAGCAGAAACTATTAGCCTATTTCTTTTAACCACTGAGCCATTACTACTTTTCTCCAGGTTTTATTTGCATTTTTTACACTCTTTTGGAAGTCACATCTCAACAAAAGTTTTTCACACAAGCAATTGTTCTACTATTAATAATAGTATAAAGATTTATTATTAAAATATTATTCTGAATATGAAACATATTCGGTTTATCTTTGTTTGCTAAATCAAACAACACGCAGCAAACAGTATCACATGGGTTTTTGACTTTTGTAAATGCAGTATGTTTACAACTGTGACACATCAATACCATGATTTTATTCACAAGTGGAAGAGCTCACTGACCCTAATTTGTATAGATCTTTTTGACTACTGGTGGAATAGTGCTGTTCCAGTTTATTCCTGATAATAAAACACACAAAAGAACAGAATTAAATGAATTTAAAATTAACTTACCTGGTATTGCGCATTGTTCCAGAGAATTCTACTATATAAATGTTTAAACATACAAAAGAATGATCACCTTTGTGACAGTTTCAACAAAAACTCAGGTTTTAAAACCTTGTGAAAGTAGAATTTATCCCAAAGCTGCTGTATTTGATTACATTAGATTAAACAGTCAGAACTTACTGAAGTGTAAATAGTGTACTGTAGAATTGTTGTCTGTCTGCTGCAGCATTAAAACTAAAGTTTCCGCATTAAAACATAGTCAAAATAAAAGGTTATTCAATACACATGTGACTTTACTCAACACATATGTATATGTTCTGAAAATCATAAATGTACATTACAAATGCATTTACTGAAAATACATTCCTTTAGAAAAATGTTCCTGGTTAAGTAGAAAACAATAATGACTTTACTCTGCACTGAACCAGCACCTTCGTGTTATTAGACTGTACCTTTGTTTGTAACTTGTTATTTAGAGAGATGGTCCAGTTCCAACATTCCTGAGTTACATAAGAGCGGTTTGAAGTCAGTAAGGTCTGAAATCTTATTTGCGTTTCTGATCTCAGTGAAGCGGACTTCTTGAAAATAGGCCTACTGTTAATTTGAGATGAACACACAGCTGTGTCACATGCTTTTCTCCATTCTGTCAAAACAGTTTTCCTCTCCTCTCTCCTGGCATGAAGTTTTCACTTCTAGTAAAATGCCAGATCAGTTTACTTCCTGATTATAAACAATGAAAACTTTGTCTTACAAGTAATCAGTGTCCTTTCTTTTCTCCAAATATGCAACCAAGACTCATCAGACTAGAGTAACTGCATCACCACCAGATTAATCGGATAAGGCAGGAGCTGCCCAGCGTTTAACTCTTTGTCTAGACCTCTCTAATGTGAAGTGGTTTGCAGCAATTTATTAAAACTCATGAAGTCACCGTCTGAGGTTGTCTTTTGTGTCTGTCTTTCAATTGCTGTTTAGAGTAACATGGTCAGCTCTGAAGACAAACATCTAAACCTCTGGTTAGGGAGAAGAAAACTCCTCTAACTCTCACTGTTTTTCTGTGTCCCCCAGAGGAGGCAAGATAATGATACGCTGCCTGGCAGGGAAGATTGCAGGGTTGCCATCGGCCTGGAACTGGGAACACAGCGGAGAAGGCTCGTTAGGACATTCCAGAAAAGTCCTCAACTGGGGATTCTTGGAAGAGCTTCTCGGGTGTTTGCATTCTTGCTTTGGGACAGCGGGGCTAATGGTGTCTTATGTGAACAGTGACCTTTCCCGGGTGAGAATTACATTAGAGGAAATGAGCAGCAGATGTTGAACATTTCTCTGCAAATCATGAACGTCAGAAGAATGATTTCAGAAGATGGGTTGAACATGATTTGACATGATTTTGAGCTGTTGTTTGCCCCGTTTGAAAATCTACTATGATCATACATTGTTATACAGAAAAATGAAGAATTGCGTTGATAGTCCTTCACTGGTCAACAAGGCGCAGAAAGAAACAAACACAATGTCTCAACACTGGTTGTCTAAAGGAATTGTTTTCTTTATTATACAAACTTAAACACACACATATATATATATATATATATATATATATATATATATATACTGTATATAAATAATGAAAATTACGTAAGTTCTCTATGTTCATCTTAACATAAAGGGACCGTATAATACGCTCTATAACATACAAATATGATGTATGTTACTGTTACTGTGCCACTGTTCTGTGACACGGAAACGCTTTTTGGTGTCCTTTAAATTTAAAAATGTCATAAGAGTTGTTACTTATCTTATAGCTATGTGACGTAAAATTGAGGATTTTTTTTCTGGACGATATCTTGACATTTTCACCACATCAGAACAAAGTTTGGGTCACTTGTGCTGATGTAATTTCGATGAAGATTAAGGATTTGTATTTGAACAAATGATTATGCCAAATCTCCTTTTTGTATAAACAAAGAGATAATAGAGAGAGACATGTAACGACATTCAGTCAGCATCAAAAACATGTTGCTGATTCTACTTTACCTCGTAACTTTACCACTGATTCGACGCGACTGTACTGACCCACTGATCTGGGTCAATGCACAATGTCACTTTTCATAAACTTCCTAATGATTCAAATTATTGTTTTCTATTTAGAGTCATTTGCTGTGTGAGTTACTCTTAGAATAGATATTTTCCACTCCCAAACCCCCAGACCTTAAAAATAGACAGTCTGTGTAAATAAGACAAGGACCGTCTTTCAGCCAACACAGTGTAGTCACTGTGTGTGTGTGTGTGTCGTCACATCTAGACCTTGAATTGAAACTATTAACATATCTTAGAGCTGATTCACCCTTTACTGGTAGTAATGCTGGGGCTGTCATCTGTAGTATAATAGATTTTTCCTTTTGACAAATGTTTGATTTGCACAATAGATTTATTGCAAGCCAAGCAGAAGACCAAGCTGCCACAGACAGAGAGTATATAAAAAAAATCATTGTGGTATATGTAACTATTAAAGGTGTGACGTACAGATGTTTTCTGATCTCTAACAATAAAGTTGTGGAAATATTTTAAACTAAATTAAGTATAGTATACACCCACTTCACATTGTATTAGGTACGACCCAATACGGCAGCTGTGCCATGAATTCTACTTTATTTTATAGATTAAAATTTCCCATGATTTGGTCACAAAATGGAAGAGAAAGGAATAAGCAGACCAAAACACACTACCTATTAGATTGGCTTAAATCTAGAATCAGGACGCCAAAGTAGTACATAATACAGATTTTATACTGGTCAGGGTTTATACGTCATAGGGTCCACTTCATACATCATTACAAATTCGTACCTTGACGATCTCTTAAAATGAATTTAAAATACCTGACAATATGCAAGTATTCAATGATGGAAAAAAAGAAATTATGATGTATGTCTTGGCTCATTTAAAAGATTTCACATATTTCATAGTGAAGTCATCTTTTGTAATGTGATACAACAGAGCTAATGAATAAATAAACAAGCAGATGACAAATCGCTGTGTGTGACACTAGCTTAATCACTTCTTCTGCTCAGTTTGTTGAGTTTCACGTTTGCATTCTTTCAGCGCATGCCGACCTTCTCCATCCTTCTGTCTCCATCATCTACATGTTCTCCCCTCTCCTCATTGAACCCTCCCCACCCCCACCCCCCCATCTGACCATCCTAACCCACATTCCCCTCATTGCTTCTGGACCATGGAAAGCCCCTGATACATTTTCAGAACTACTGAGCTCGTATACACATGCAGAACTCCCCCCACCCCTTCTCTCCCTCTCCCTCTTTCCATGGAGCCAAAGCCAGCCATTAGATCAGGCTATGTGCAGCCTCAGCAGCACAGGAACGCAGCTATTTGCTGGGGGCACACATGCTGAAGCCCAAATGAATGACTGGCATTCTGGTGACCTCCCAGGATGGCAGCAGACCACTGGGTTGAAGGCTGTTTTAGGACTGGGTGTCACAGCTTGTTGCTGTGTCATCCGTCTGCATCTGGCATGTTGTCTCCAGGGCAGACGACTGTGCTGTGTTTTCACACCTCTAAAGGGCAGCGTGAGCTGGTATTTATAAAGAGTAATGATGTTCAGATTGGTTCAGCTTCAGCGATAGTAATGAATGACTATCTGTAACTGTTTTGTGGTTCAGGACACGTTTGTCAACTCTTAAAGAGAGTAGCCTGTGGCAAATCCGTTTCGTCGTACAACTTTATGACTTGTTTATGACACGATTCATTTTGAATTTCAGAAATACGTTTGTTTTTTACTCAAAGAAAGAGAAGAGACAGGCGAAAAAGAGGATGGGAAGAAAATAGAAGAGGGAACATCATTACAGTGACACTCAGCTATTTGCCAGTGCTGTATGAGTAATATGTCTGAGAGCAGAGGCCAAATATTCTGAGTGTTGTGAGCCAAAGGAACTGTTGTCATGGCGAAGTCAACATGTAAATCTCATGTGTTAAGGGTGAAACATGTAAGCTTTTTATTACCCAACAGCAAACGATTCCCATTAAATCTGGGGAAGCAGCCTAATGATGCAACTATTAGTTCAAAAGGTTGGGAAGATTTCAGTGTCCTTAGGTTTAGGTCACTGTCTAAGAAAACGTATCACACAGGTTTTCAATAAGAAATTAAAAGAGTAGGTCGTCAGGTTTAACAAGACATTTCTTTCACTTGTTAGCTAATGTTACGGTTTCAAGTCAGCACAATCAAGCACATCGCTGCTTCGCTGGTGACACTGACACCAATGCACAGAAAGATTTCTCGGATATCATGAGTGACACAAAAATGTGGATGATCCAGTTCTACACACAGGCAAGGCTGGCCTCCTCTGAAAGATATAGTCACTGGTACATCGTAATATTACTGAGTGGAGACACAGAACAAAAAAAGTTCAACGTGCAACAATGCTTAGTCTTGTGAGAGTTAGATGAGAAAATTGATACCACAGCGAGTCCAATCTCCCTGCCTAACATGCTCTATCTCTTTCGCTTGTAACTGTTTTCAGTGGTAATAAGCTAACTGTACAGCTATGAATGTGTGTCATTGCTGATTTCTCAAAAGGGAAACAGTTACTTTAATGTTTTTGGCTGCATCTCGCGCAAACAATGGGCCCTGTCACTCACTCATCGACGACAACACGACTACACACCTTTCCGTCATCTTTGCCCACTCAACGCATTCATTTCTAGTGACTCACGCCAGAAGTTGGAGTCTGCTCACTGTGAACTGTCTGGAAATTCCCATGAGTTCAAACGCAACTTGCTGCGACATGCGCAGCTTTCTCAACTCTTCGCGCACAATCGACCAATAGCAGTTTTTGGTTTGGTTTGTTTTATTTCTACTTGATGTCAAGAGGGAACTAGGTTTGATCATGCTTGCCTCAGCACCATTCCTGGCATCACAAACCATGCCGTTGCGAAATATGAATACATGGGAAGCTTGTTGTAATTGGTTTCCTGAGAACAAGATACCGCTTGAGCGCAGCGCACCTTGTCCTCCACCATTGTGTACCGTGTCAATAAGGAAGCTGTCTGTGGAAGTGAGACCAAGGGAGAGGAATTCATCCCACTACTTCCACCACTATCAGTTACAATCCACACCGATCCTGCCGTATCAGGTGACCTTGCCCGCTATTCTGTCTCATTCTTTCCCACACATCCAACACTGTGACACACATCCTGTCCCATCCAGTCCCTTTAACTCTGTCTCAGCTGAGCTTGAGAGGACAAAAAGAAAGCGAGTGAGGCAGGAGAACATACAACTACATATATATAAACAGGGAAACGTGCTGTTTGTGCTTCAGTTTAATAACATATGAAATCTTTCTGCACATAATCACTGCCTTACTTACGACAGATGAAACGTCTTCCAGCCCATATAGGTTCCAATAGGTGATACTGTGTTATGTGTAGATGCATACGAATACTTCCACTAGTAGAGTTTTGTTCTCGTGGTTATTACATTTACAGTAAAACTGTACATGTGCTGTGTTATTTTTCACATTAACATTGATAAGTACAGAATTACAGCATCATTCTCAAGTTAAGTTCATTTATTTTTCTTGTTTGTTCTGGGACAGATAAGCCTGAGTCTAATCAGTGGTTTTTGACCTTTAGAGGCTTGTAACCCTTTTAAAATCAGCAGTTTTACCTTGTCAGTGAACAGTGTGTACCTAGTGCCTCACAGGACTGAAAACATGTAGAGAAATGAGTACAGTAAAATGTGTTAGGCCTGCTTATGCTTATCATCTCTTCACATTTAGTATCCTGTCAGTCCTTCCACGAACCTCACTGCCAGATTGTTAAAGGAATATATTTCCTTCAACATTGTGTTGATTAGTGGCACCGAGTTCTATTATTTCACGGTGATGTGCAATATTTGTTCGTGTTTCCTGCCTTTAACTGGGTCATTCATGCTGCAGGTTTAGGTTATCATTGAATTAAGGTCACGTTTGTCCCTATGAACAGTATCTGCAGAGGGACATATCCTGAGTTTAATGTGGAGTTAGAATCGCAGTCACGCACCGAGCACCACAATTCCTCGTCCGACTACGTGTAACCTGTTGATGATCACTTGTCATACATGTCAGCAAAGCAGAGCCTGGGGGTCACTATCAGGAAAAGGTCAGCTAAGTATAACTAAGTATAACTTTACTGTGAAAACATGCTGCAGTGCTGCAAATCTACTGGATTACTCAAACTAAAGAAAACACGGTGGTTGTTTCTGCCATGTCTGCCATGTCTGCCATCACAGACTATTTTTGTTATATATATATATATATATAGAATATATGATCGATATATATAGATAATGAAAATGTATAATTTCCCTGTTGTATTGTAAATGCAATAAGGCTGATTTTGCTTTGCACACGACCTGTACACAGCCTCAGAGATTCACAAAGTGGTGGTGAAAGGAATAATCTGATTTGTGAAGACAGCACAACTGCGACTCACAGAAATACTGCAAAGAGACACAAAATGACTACAAATAGCAGAATGATAACAAATTGGTAACAAAGGGGAAACAACAACTACAAACACAGAAGCAAAAATAACCACAAAATATGTAAACAACATAAAAACTACTCACATAATGTGATGGTTCTTCTGCTGGAGGAAGGGGTGGGGGTAGGGAGGGGGCATTTACATGTCTGTGCCTAGGGGCCCGTTCTCTCATTGTCTGTCTATGCATATGCATGCGTGTAAATCAACAAATACTTTTTATTATGCAGTGTTTGGATAGATTTGGTCTGGAGCCACTTGAATGAGTTTCTTCACACACAGACATTTTTGGTCTTCCTCTCTTTGACAAAGACACTTTTATACTGCCTCGAACACACAGCTCAGATGAGTAAATTTAGAGTCGGACTGTTTCCAATTGTGTAACCGGTAGTTTGACTACTCTTAGTGTTGCCTCATTTGTGCTCATGTTTCCACCAAAACCACAAAGGCTGCAAGATTTTATTGTATATAGCAACATCATAACTGTTTTGTTTTGACGGTGTCTTCGAATATTCCTCAAATCCACTCATCGCTGCACAAACAAAGAGTAACACATGAAATTAAAGTTCGGTCTGCTGCGGGGTTTCAGCGCCTATACAGACTGACACTGAGGAATTCTTGTGGCATTGAATTGTAGTTTACATATCCTGTAATGACTCGATGAAAGTGTCCATAAAAAGGGTCAGCCCTGCATTCCTCTGCAAGTTCACAGGAAGCATGTTACAACGGAGAACAAAATGGCCAGAGGCGTTGTCCCAGTAGCAGAAACACACACACACACAATGTGGGAGTAGAGGAAGTCGTGGCGTGGTGTTAAATGGCATGACCAGACTCTTAAAAAGGTGGAGAATGTGCTGCTTCCCACTGTAGATCTGAAGGGGACATGCAAATACGCTACACTTTGCTGACCACTCGTCTCCATGCGAGTGCCCCCAACAGAGACACGGTGTCTGCGTGTCCTGTTTAAGAATATGCACAGAATATCTGAAACATGACGGGAATGTGTTGTGTGTGTGTGTGTGTGTGTTAGAGTGTGTTTAATTGGGGAGGGGGAAAGAGCCAGAGAAATGATTGTGAACACATACCATCAATACCAACTCATTGGGCCTATAGATTTTTGGGTCTAATGAGATAATCAGCCTGAGGCCAGCAGCCAACATACTGTACAACGATCGATTACTGCAGCCTGCTGCGCTTTGATTGCATCCATTTCTTTACCGATTCAGTTGGACTTTCACAGGGAAAATGTCTTTAACGGAGGCAGGAAGGCATCTTTCTGTCCTTCTTTCTCTCCACCGCCTCGAGGTATCATTAGTCTGTTCTGGCTAAAATCTCTGCTATTTAAAGGGCTCACAGTAAAACTCAGTCCCTGTCTAAAGTCCTCAATATAGCAGCAGTTAGGCCCAAGCAGGTAATAAATATCTCTGACTTGTCTTTTGGCTTGGACAGAAAAGAAGCCTGTCATAAAGATTTGTTTTATTCCTTTGAGTCTTTTATCTCTTTAAAAAAAAAAAAAGAATGGATCTTGCTCTCCTGTAATAAACACTTATCAAACAGTGGTGTGCTTGGGTCGTACGTCTGGTGAAGATGCAGTGAAAGGTCCCCACTGACATGATGTGACCGTCCATCTTCAGACGGATGATTTTGTGTCTGAACACCCCTTTATGTGTGAGGTTTGGACCTGTAAATCAGCAGGAGGAGTGTCTCTGTGACGCATTCTCCAGGCGCTGGTCTGCACCATGTAGTGTGATGTTGGGTACAAAGAGCCACTGTGTTTGTAGTAACAGGGCATACACAGACCTCAGATTCCAGAGGACAGCTGCCACACAAAGACACACACACACACAATTAAGGCATCCACAGACAGGGTTTTTACATACCCATGGTGGCCTGCAGTGAATTCCAGGAGGCTGGAACTCATTGGAATTACAAGCAACCACATTTAAAGAGTGCAAAGGTCACAGTTGTTGGGGAAGCTACTGTGAAAGCTTAGTGAGCTACCAACTACTTTACAGCCGAGGAAATTGAAATAAACATAAGCTAAACTGGGGAGAAATCCAGTTTGGGTAACTAGAACAACAACATTATCAGGTAACTTAACATTTTTGTTGCAGATTAATGTAGAATATTAGTTTTACAAATTCATATTCGAATCATTGGTCAAATATTCTTCACGGGTGAGCTGACAGTAGCTTTCTGGAATACCCCGAAGATCTACCCAAAACAATCCAATATGCTTTTTATTCTACGTTAAATTACGGTTTTCCGTGCAGAACATGTGGAGGGTTAATAAAATATGATGCATTATTATGCAACAGTGTATGAGGTTGTTAAAATGAGCAGTGTGATCCTTTTTTGATAGTTGGGACATTAAAAGAACTAAATATTACATAATAAATTCACCTTAACATATAACACGAGGAACAAGGTTTCCATTCATTGACATTTAATTCCTGTCAACACACACAGCTAAGCCTGGCACTTACAGCACAGTTTTGAGGTAACTGCACCTTTAAGTGAACATTTCTATTATGTGCTGCTTTACACTTAAACTCCAGTTTATTTATCAATGTATCTGAATGGCTCCTTCGCCGATTGATGAGTTAATCAGAGAGACAAACCCAAAGGCTGCTTTGCTTTAGAAAAGAAGACACACAAAGTGTTCTGCATAAATGCATTTCTTCCCCAACACATTAACTGGGAGCTTTGTAAAACAAATGCCCTTTCCTACCCTTCTTTTTAACCCCTGGTTGGTAATGAGAAAGCAGCTCCCCTCCCTCCCGCCTGCCTTTACGCTTCTGATCCCCGGGGGACGTCGCGCTTCACATTCCTGACATTCCGACCTCGGTCCCTCCTCGGTTACTTATTATCGCCGCCTGCTTTGCCCACAATCATTTCCCAGCGAGAGCGGAGCGCGGCAGCCTGTCCCGGGGCAGGACGATGAGACGCGTTTGACTCGGACAAATACAAAGACGAGAGTGGATTTACTGGGAACTTTTACTTCGAGGATCGTGTTGTTGGGACGATGAGCGCGTGAGCTGGTAAGAGGAGCGTCTTTTCCTTTTCTCTCCCACGATGCGCAAACCGACGCGAAACACTTAGAAAGCAGCTACGGTGGGACTTATGAAAGAGACACTAAAAACACTTTTACAGCCACACTTGAGATTGGGTTATTTCACGGTGCCCGTTTATGTGCATTTTCTCCCCCGTGAGATTGGAATTTTTTTTGGCGCATGTATTTTCTGCCTGCTGTGGAAAAATGTCTCCACTTCCCTGTGTTGTCGCTGTTGTCTCGGAGCTTCCCTGTGCCCATAAAATAATGGAAAAAAAACATTTAGACGGATGTTAACATGAGTTATATTAAATAAAACCTGTTGTCTTTGTTGCCAGTTGTGCTGATAATACGGAAGAACTGCAGCGTAGGCACCAATGTGATGAACTGTAAGTTGTTTAACAGCCAACTCAAAGTGATTTCATATCATTCTCACCTTCTGTTGCAGGTTCTCTGCTGTTTTTAAACATCTAACTAAAACAAGTAAGAGCTCAACTGTTCCTACAACATAACAACAACGTGCACAAAGCATGATCTCGTCCAGCGAAGAGCCATCTGGTATGGTGCTGCACCGACTCATCCAGGAGCAGCTCCGCTATGGAAACCCCACGGACACCCGCACCTTATTAGCCATCCAGCAGCAGGCTCTGCGTGGAGGCAGTGGAAGCAACAGTGGACACAGCCCGCGGTCTTCTTTGGAAAGTCTCACCCAGGAGGACATCTCCTTCCCTCAGCTGTCTGCTCGGCAGGAGCCTCAGGGCCAGGAGCACCAGGGGGACTACCACCACTCAGAAAGTGGCTACCAGCTCTACCAGCTGCATGGAGAGGAGCTGCCAACATACGAGCAGGCCAAGGCACACTCTCAGTATCTAGCCTCCCACTGTGCGCCCGCAGACCCCGTTAGGCAGCTGCACGAGGTGACGCTCCTGCACGAGGGGGCCTTCCACGAAGAGACAGACCTGATGGAGATGAAGTGCAGCCATGTGCGCTCGCTCAGTGAGCATCGCATGCAGATATCTCTGGAGAGGAACAATACAGCTGCAAAAGCAGAGGCCACCAGGAGCACCTCTCACAGCTACCCTGAGCTGCCTTACTACACCCCACAAGTCCTCCAGAACACAATGCAGAGCCTGGACAAGCGCTGTCCACCACAAGAATATTCAGCCTCCCTTCAGGGACAAGGATTTATCCCTCACCAGGCTCTGGAGCCAGTCCAGGCACAGCAGCACAGGTATAAAGTGGACTCCTTTTACATGACAGCATATGGTGCGATTTAGATTTTGTACGAGAGCATGCTTCATAATTATCTCACAACACTCACTGTTAGGTTTTCACCAGCGCGAACACATACTGCTCAGTGTGAGTCACAACATCAGCGCGCGTATTCTAGAAATACAAAAGAACAGGTTCAGCCCTGTGCGTGTTGTGTGTTAGGCTCGGCAACACTGCCACAGCAAAACTCGCACCAAGATGTGTCGCCTAAGATGATTGTTCCATTTTTCTGTTTGGCAGTAAACAGGAATCAAGGGATATTTCCTGTGTCATTTTTCACACTTCTTCTGATTAACTAGAGGAGGATAAACGTCAAAATGAGTTTGTTTTCACTTCTTAATGTGTCTTTCGTAGGTATGTTCAGTCTGGTCAGCCACCTGAAGTCCCCCCTTACAGCACATTCGCTAGTCTGCCACCTGCTGGCTTGGATGAACCCAACAAGGTGGAGCTGCTGCTGATGGAGAATGAGAGGTTGCGGCAAGAACTGGAGGCGCACAGAGAGAAGACTGGCCGCATCCAGAAGGTAAGGCGAAGACTTTCCTGACAGAAAACGATATTTTAACCCACTCAGAGGGAAATACTACAAAGTTGTTTACTTGGCGAAAGGCCTGACAACGTACTCCATCAGCCACCTGTTAATGAAACACAACCCCACTCGACAGTTGTCTCTCTTGACATCCAACTCCAGAGACACTCCCTCATCTGGACTGGACAGATGAGATCAGCAGCTGCTACCTTCATACCGCAGAGAGTGGACAGCCCGCTACTGTGTTTACTCACTCCTTTCATTGTGTAGCTGACCTAGTGGAGGCCAGAGAGGGAGAGCGTGTGTGTGTGTGTGTGTTCCAGGGAGGCTTTAGATTTTCCGCGTAGCCTATGACTTGTCAGACAACAGTTGTTTGGGTTGCGACTCGCACACAGCTGATGGGGGTGGGGTGGTGATCCATGGCAGGTGGTAGGGTGACTGTGTAAAAAGTGAAAGGTCCCCTTTGTTTATCCACTCAATGGCACTTTTTCCTGACTTGCACTTTAACCCTAATTCTTTTCCTGTTATTTTTTCCCCTCCACGATTAACCCTGTAACCAAACGTGTGCTAAAATAAGACATCCTCTTGTCCAACAAGACAAAAACACCTGAGACATCTGATACCTCAGCCAGGCTTTGAAAAAATCAAATGCACTCTCTGCTGGAGTTATGTCACATGCTCCTCGCCTTGTCTCAGCCTTAAAGAATGATAATTGCCGGGGTTGGAAAGTTTTCTCCGTCAGGCCGCAGCCCTGAGTAAACATGCCTGTGTGACTGCTGTAATGGTGGGTGTCTCTTTGCCATTTCCACAACCCAGGCACAGGCATGCACACCTTCCCTCTGCTGGCAGGCTTCCCAGACTCCTCTGTGTGTGTGTGTGAGAGGCTTTGTGTGCATTTTTAACCTTGTGGTGTGGTGTGTACGTGCGCGCTCTTGTGCGCTCACACACCTGGAACTATAGCCATCAGCCCTCAGGAATGTAGATATAAATCAGTCTCTCAGGGAGTGGTGCGGGCTTGAATTCCTTCTCAGAACTATGCCAAACACACACACACACACACTGTACTGTATACACTGTATTTGTACCCGTATGTGTATGTATGTACTATAACAACATAGATCAACATTCCAGCTCCTCCCTGGCATATAAAGTAGGTTAACCAACAAATCCTCCTCTCTACCTTCTCTTCTTCTGACCTCCTTTCCTCCTCTCCTTCCAAAACATCCCCATCTCCTCTCTTTTCCTTTTCTCTCTCTCCTCCCTTTTCAGTTGGAGCAAGAGATCCAGCGAATTTCAGAGGCCTATGAGACACTGATGCAGGGCAGCGGTAAGAGAGAAAACCTGGAGCAGACACTGAGGAGGAGGCTGGTGGCTGAAATCAGGAGGCTGCAGGATTTCAACATAGACCTTAAAGGTATGGGCCACTGAAACGAGACACAATCCGTAGAGGTCGTCTGTCCTCATACTAGTACCAACACGAGGTTTTACAACCAATTTTTAAAACTGTGTTGTGTTACAGAAAACTTGCAAAATGCCCGAACCCACGTTGCAAAAGAAGTCGAAGCAGCGGACCATAACCAGCAGCTCATGGCCAAACTCCTCGAACAGAGTAAGTTTGACTAGATTTCTGTCCCCAGCTCTGTGTTACATCCTCTATTGTAATCAGCATGCATGATTGGACTGGATTGCAGCACAGCATGGGGCCTTTCTTGTAGTTAAGGACTTCGAGCATGTATGAATTTCTCTTGCGTAACTTCAGCTTATTAGGTAAAGCAGCTTAATAATAGGGAATTGAAGTGTAAAAGAATTCGAAATGAGGTTTCCCCCACCTGTTCTCAGTGTGATTTGTGTTGTCTGTTTATGGACTCGAGCACAGTGGTGGTGTTTGTTCGGCCTTGATGAAGAATGGTGTGTGCTATGTGGGTCAAAGGGATAGGGCGGCTTTTCTCCCCCTTCCTCTTCTCAGCATTCCGCGAGTGCTTCACTAAATGAAGAACATTGGCCGCTACGTAGCTACTCTGGTACTTGTTACTGAGTTTAGTCTCAAGTGGAAGAAATTGATTGAATGAGTTTGTTTGGAAATAACACACCGATGGGAATCGTTCCATATTTCGTGGCACTTTTTCAACCCAAACTAATCATGTCTGCCTGCATAAAACACACACTTAACTTGGCCACCTTCATTTGTTTGCTTCAGATGAGGAGCAGAACTTTGAGCGGGAGCGCGTAGACCGAGAACTGGAGCGATTAAGAACCACAGCGGAGGAGCAGGGCCTCAGGGCGAAGCGACTCGAGGAGGCCCTGGAGGCAGCTCGAGGACACGGGCGTCAGCTTGAGGACGAGCTGAGGAGGAAACGGGCTTATGTAGAGAAGGTGGAGAGGCTTCAGAGTGCGCTGGCTCAGTTGCAGTCCACTTGTGAGAAGAGGGAGAGTCTGGAGATGAGGCTGAGGACACGACTAGAACAGGAGCTGAGGAGTCTGAGAGCTCAACAGGTAAATTCCCAAAGGGAGGAACTGCAGTAAGTGAGTTTCAACCTTTTATGGCCCTTCTTATCATCTAACCTGTGTCATTTTCCACCTCAGAGGCAGTCCCAGCCACCAGGAGTGACTATGAGCTCCCTTCAAGAGCGTCTGCGTGAGCGGGAGGAGCGAATCCTGGCTCTTGAGGCTGACATGGTTCGCTGGGAGCAGAAGTACCTGGAGGAGAGCACCATGAGGCAGTTTGCCATGGAGGTGGCTGCCACTGCTGCTGCTCAGAGGTGAGACCCTCTCGACATGTCCTGGCTCATGCCATAGGCACAAAGTTGTTGTTTTTTTAGCACAAACTAAACCTCATTTCTTCATCTTTGCAGAGACACCACCATCATTAACCACTCGCCGTGCCACTCATCTAACAACAGTTTTAATGAGGACCTGCCAGTAGCTGATTACAGGAATCAGGAGATGGAGAACAGGTGCATATGTGTGATAAAACTCAATGCAAATAATTTTTTTGCAGTTCCTGACAGAATTAGAGTCGTTGTCACCATTTGGTTATCCGTTCTCTGACTTCTCATTTTTCTCTTTTGTGGTAGGATTCGTACACTTTACGCTCAGATCCTGGAAAAGGATGCTGTGATCAAGATCCTCAACCAGCGGCTGCACCAGGACCAGGGGCAGAGGGAGGAGCGAACTTCCCGTACAAACCTACTGAATACAGCAGAGGCACCTCTCCGACCTGCTTCCTCCACTCCCTCCATCAGCACAACGAAGGCCACCACAAAAAGTAGAGGTGAGCAGTATTTTTATTTCAAATAGTTAACATATGCTACAGTAGTAGTCGTAAAGTGGACCGATGTGTTGCTGTTGAAAGGCACTGAAACCTTTGGTGATATTGACTCTTTCAGATGACCAGACTTTGCCAATCCATCAGCTCTCCGCTCAGTCTGAACCAGGAACAGTAGAGCAGCAGGCGGGGGGAACCAGAGCCAAAGACACTGCCAGCACAAAGAAGCTGAATAGGGGTGAGTGGTCTGGTAAACGTGCATGTGTGTGTTCGTATGTGTGTTTGTGTACAGGAGCCATTTTTCCATGTATGTGGTACACTGATCAAAAGCCACTACACAAAAACCACACGTTGATTATGTAAATATCTCAAAAATGACCATGACCTGGACGACCGAGAATCTTCACAGATATCATGCAAACACTCGTTTCCTGCTGCTGTTTCATGATGCTGCTGCTTTAGCAGCTAATCAGATACTATCCGTCCAGGTCATGGTTCATAATGTGGGTTTCGTGGAATGTGCATAGTTATGAAATAAACTGGATCTGTTGACTGGGCACATTTACCAGAGGGGTTTGTTTGACTGTGGAAAATCTCTGTTAACCTTTACTCACATTTCTTCACTTTTCACCAAAAGTCTTAAAACGTTTCTATAATGATTTCTTCTTCTCTATCTTTTTGTCCAGACAAGGCAGCGTCTAAGAAGCTGCTGTTAAATCCCTTCAGAGGCGTGGATGAGTTGGAGTCAGAGGCCGTGGAAATCTTCATTTAGAGGACTTGAAAAGTGGATTTCAAATGACAGAAAAGCAATTCTGAGAATCTGTGAAGAGTTCGAGTCTTTCAGTAGAGAGTGGAAGAAAAAAATGGATTCAAGAATGTTGTAGAAAGAGGCCAATGCACGACAAATAAAAATGGACTCTTTTCCGATTTTAAAGACAGAACTGTGCTCTGACTTAACGTACCCTCAGATAGCTGGACAACTGCAGGCAGTCTGTGCGGCTGGGTGAGGAACAACGATTCTCCCAAGGTACTTGGACAGTATTGTGGATTGTACTAGGACAACATGTTCTCAGAGAATGTATGCCAAATTATTTATGAGTGTGTATATACTCATACACAGTATATATATATATAAATTGCTGCTTTCCCCAATTTACCCCCCCCCTATCTATTATCCCAACCCAGTAAGTTAAGAAGCTACATATTTATCTTATTTGGTTTCCACATTCCCCCGATATTAACTTACTCGTGCTCTTCCAGATAAGCACTCACTAGAAGGTTATCTGTGTCTGAAATGTTAATCTGATGAACCATCCTGTAGATGGTAACAAGATGCAAACATTTGTTTGGAAGACTCCCCTTTGCTCTGTAATTTAAGCTGATAACACATGAAACACTGCTGATGTACAGTAAATTCTCCTGCTGTCCACATCTTCTGAGCCTGAGTAGCTGGTTCTACAAAGACTCAGGGTGTGTGAACAGTGTGATGCATAATATATAAAAGACTATTTGTTTTTTGTTTTTTTGCCAAACTGACACAGACCTGATGTTGTTTGTAATTTTGGGAGGGTGTTGAGTTAATTATTTTGTTTGTTTGCTTTCCTTCTGAGAGTATGTTTGCACGTGTGGCTAGAGTCTGTGAGTGTGTTTCCTGATGTGGTGATTCTGCTGGTCTGGTCACCAGTTGTATTTGTTTTTTTGTTTACTGTGAGCTTTGAACTAACAAACAGGTTATTATTGTTATTGTTATTATTATTAATGTTGTATTTTATACAGATGTTTGTGTTATTATTTTAGATATAACAGTGCTTTGAGCAAGATGCCAAAGAGTTTCACTTTGTATGTTTGTTGTAAGTTATGTGTCGACAATCACGGTCATGTCAGGCTGTACACAACCAACCGAGTGTTGACTTCAAACAGACATTTCTGTGAACTTCAAACAGTATGAAGGTTTTACAGTTGAGTTCTTCCAACATTTCATAAAGCAATAAAATATTCAAATGCACATGAACTGTCTGCTCTTTTATTATATGCTGTATTTATATATATATATGTGAGAAAGTCATAAATAATTAGTGTTTGAGAGATGATTTTTGTCTCTCTCTGTTGTCTGCCTCACATTTTGACTCGGTCTCCTCATTCCTCTTTTGACCACACAGCTCTTTATTGGTGAGTGCCAGGGCTGCATTCTTTCGGATTCAACTTTCTCGGGTGGCCGGCTCTCTTGTTCTCTTCTCGCCACGAAGAGCATGCTTGACATAGATCACATTCTCACAGCGATACGTAACCGTATATGTGACAAAGACAGGTTTCTCCCAGCTTAGCCGCTGATGGCATTTGAAGTTCGTGCGTGCACCTTCGTAATGCGTGCTGCATTCATTAATAGCTTTTATTGCCCCCGACTCCCACCCAGAGGTCTAAGTGAATTATTTTGGACGACAGAATGGAGAGCTCAGGTGTGTGGTATCTGTTTTCGGGATAGATCTTCCTGTGTCACTCACATAGTCACAGATACCAACTTGTACCGGTTTGAAGTGCCTGAGCATCACTGACAAAGAGACCTCACAATGCAGCAGGACAATGACACAGACAAGGACAATGAATGTTGTGGCAGTATCTACTCACATGTCACAGCCTTCTCTGATTGGTTAGGAGAATGAGCCTCACTTCATCGGATGTTCACATTATTGTAGAGTACCAGCTTTTGTCTCTTCACTCCTCGTTGGATTTTTTACAGAATAACCAGCAACCACGACTTTTAGAGGTGAAATGCACAAAACTTGCAAAAACAACAAGATTTTTCTGTAAAATAATGAATCCACCTTAATAGGGAAATGCTCCCTGTCCCTACAACGTAGATGACTCTGGGTCATGTCACCTCTTCACATTGAGATAAGATTTGGACCTAAAGAAATATGTTCTATACTGTATCTTTGAAGATCAGTCAATAAGACTTGATTATGCTGACAAAATATAAACCCAGAGATTGTTTTTCACATTTTTTGTGGCCTGAAGGTTCCTTGGTTTAATGTGACTGATTGCTTTTGTGCAGCCAAACAAAACATCTGCTAAACCTGTTTAAACTCACTACAAAAATGAATGTTTGTTTTTCTCAGGACTTCAAGCGGAGTCAGAATGTATCCTGCTGTAGTGCGGTTTGATACTTGGATGTGGATGCACGCCTGGACTTGAAAGGAGAGGATATGAGCGGGTGAGATAGTACGGATGCTTTTGACAGAGAGGCTTGCATGGGAAAGCACAGAGCAGGAACTGGTGGTATGCAAAGCCATCAATCTTATTTATGAAGTGAGCGCTCTTATCTGTTGTACTGACTGACAACATTGTGAAGGCTCGCCAACATTCCTCTGCGAATGTGAAAGGCAGCTGACATGTTTCAACGGCAACTATCGCTCTTTTCCCAGAATTGATATGAAGAAGGTGGAAAGAACGTACATAGGAGTCAAATTCCTTTGTGCTCAAAGATCCAAGAAAATGACATTTTCTACACTCTTTGAAAACGTTTCTTCACTTTTCTCTGAGTCAGTCGCACGGAAAAGTCACAATGAACTGCAACCACCTTTAACAGAACTGATTTTGTTGCTGTGTAAACAGTGGAAATGATCTTTTCACACTGTGTTTGTGTGTGTCGCTCTGTTTGTTGGCCCACCTTGAGTTTCACAGCACATTCCTATTAAAGCTTGAGCCACAGATGCTTAAGCAGATTCAGAATTCACCATTCTGATGGTGAGCGATGATATCATAGTAAAACCTTAAAGATAAGCGTTGGATCAACTTAACTTTATGTATGACCTCACACGATTTCTGAGGCCAGTAAAGCAACCAATAATAATAGCTACTCGGTGCATAAACACACACACAAACAAACACAAACACGTAAATCATTGTTGAGACAGTGTGATGACTGTGTGATTTGCTGAGATAATTCACTGGTCTCAGACAGATCCACATTATGGACTGATTAATGGACACATGGGATAAAAAAAACCAAATCTTATTATATTCCCACCAAGTAGAGATGATCACAGCAGCAGAAGAAAATCCCATCATGTCTTTCTCTTGTCATAAAATCTCCCCTTTGGACCTGGATGATACACAGACATGATGCCCACAGCGACACAGAACTATAACCTGTTCCCACCTGCTACACAGGCCTGCTGAAAACCTCCAGTTATGAATAGCATTCCTGTTTGTTCAGGGGGCCATACGAGATAACCCTGAACCCATAATTCAGCCACGTGTCCCTGCAGCTGACTTAAGTGAAAAATCAGCACCAGAAGATGAGATGCAGGCTTTTATGTGGTCAGGACGACTATCCAAGCACTGGCTAAAACAAAGAGGTAGTTCGGCAGAATAATCTTATTACCATGAATTCAGGATTGCTTATTCAACTTTTGGCACATTCAAATGTGTAATGTTGCTTGTTAAAAAGGAAAACAACAATTTCCTCAGTTTGAAAATGACCAGTTTGATTCTTTTCTTACTGATAAGTAGGCCCATTCATTATAAAGTAATGGTAATTATTTATCAGTTAAAAATGTTGTTGTATAAAAATGTTTTTTTAATAGAATCAGAATAATGAGCACTTATTAGATAGATAGACAGAAATCAGGACAAAGTTGGTGACTTGGATTATTTACACTTACACATCCACTGAGACATAAAACACGAGACATGTACTTTACAGTATGTGCTCCGCTTTCGGAAATTATGTTTTTTAACAGAGGGGCTGAGATTTCTGAATTACATTTGAATTGCATTACAAAGCTTTACACACACACACACACAGCTGACATATGATCTGATGTAATTAGCAGGTTGGGGGTGTGACTGCTTTTAAACCTCAGCCAACATATTTAATTATTTTCCAGTGATGTGTTATATTATATTATACACTCAGCTGCCTATTGTGAGTGAAATAGGTATCTTAGTAGGATTTATGTCTTAATATAACAATGCTAATCTTTAAAAAGTAAACATTTAGGCTTCAAAGTTGATATACATCACTTGTGAAGCTAAACAGCTCCACTTACTGGAAATTTCACATCTGTACACATCTGCCATTTTCAGCAAGCTGAAACTTTAATAAGAAAAATACATAACTAAATTAAGTAGCTGGCTAGTTTTAGCTCATATAGTGTTTTAATAAGTTTGTATGTCATATGTATATTTATTTATCTTGTATTCAGAGCACCTTACCTTCTTCATCCTAAGTTTGATTCTGTTCATCTGTTTTTAAGTAGGAGAAATATTTAGAGACTTATCCAAGTCTCTTCCTTAGTGTCGAATGACTGCAAGTTACCTTACTTATGCTTTATGATTAAGAAACAATTAAATTAATTCCCGATTGTTATTAAGCCCCCTTGTGTGTGAAAATGCACAAAAGAACAATTAAATTTCTACATTTAAGCCTATTTCTAACTAACCCTAACCCAAACCCATAACGTTACAAAGGTAATATATGCACACAAAAAAGATAAATAAATGAATCACCCACACTGTTATTTATTCATTTATATTTTACATATAATAATGGTGTAAAGAGAAAGGTATAAAAATGTGGTCAATAATAGAAACTGCTTTTAAATGTATTTTTTTATTTGTGTGTTCGTTTGCGTGTCCCTCTTGGGTCTCTATAACGCGCGTGTCTTACTGTTACTGGGTGTTATGACAGAAACATCGTTGGTTTCATGTTGCCGGTGTACGCCCGGTATGAATCCAAACGAACCCATCCACACGACCCCGCCCTCGCCGCCGCCACGGCCAACGTAGCAACAACAGCTAGCTACTTTAGCTTATCGTTGTGACTGATATTAGAGCAAATCTAAATCTACCGAGTTCCGGTTCGGTGAACATGTATAAGGAGTCGGACTCCGGGATGTCCGGGAGGGTCGGAACTTAAATCCGGGATGTGCTCCGTTGTCGGATGCGATTCGTGGCGTCGCAGTGCGCAGCGCTTCAAGTTACCAGCGGATCCTGAGAAGAGGCTGGAGTGGGTCCAGTTTCTGGCTACAGTCAATAAGCAGCGTTTTAAAGAGTCGTCCTGGACCGATATCACCATATGTAGTGAACACTTTAAAGATGACTGTTTTGAAAACCCGAGCCCGGCTCGTTCAGGGTTCACTGGCAAGGTCCAGCTGAGACCCAGCGCTGCCCCGTCACTGTCTCTCCAGTCAGAGACAGACGAACCAGAACCAGAACCACGCCTCGAGACGCCAACATGTGTGGTGAGTCCAACCACGGGTTCTCAGTGAAACAGACCCATTAAATACAATAAAAGAGAAAGCTGACTCAGTTCTTTAAAGACACTTCACTGACCTGAGTGATGACAGTCACACTGAAAGTACAACGGAGACTGACCACATCAGAAAGACCTGCCTGTTGCCACAGATGTGTTAGTGCACAGATCCATAATAATACTGTGTTATGCTACGGTCCACTTTTAACATCTGGTTACATCAGAGACTCTAAAATCAACCACTTCTCTTAAATGTTTGTTTACACCTACCAGCTGTTCCTTCTGTTACTTTTTGCAGGAGCCGCTGGAAACCAGAGAAGTAACTTCTCAGGATGATCAGCTTAAAACAAGTAATCCTCCTTCCTACCTCCCACTCAGTGGTGTCTTCAGTGACTAAAATCAATTTATTAATAAAACGTACATTTACCGTGCAGGTACCAAAGGAGTTTCACGCTCAGCTGACACAGACGCACTTATATCAGCATATGCCCAGATGAAACCAAAAAATGTAAATATTGATTTGATCAAAGAAAAGTAAGTTTTCTTCAAAGTTCTGCATCATATGTTTGTTTACATCGTCTTTTTAGTCTATTCATGTTTCCCCTAAATTGATTTTTAGAGCCACACTTCTGCAGATGAAGGGGAGGTACGTGGTAAATGAAAAACGCCTCCTGCAGTTGTTCAGCAGCCAGTGTCCATCGTGCAGATGTAAACTTCAGATGGAGAAGGTCACCCACGGAGCACTCCTCGCCTTGAACCAGCAGTGCCTTCAGTGCGAGTACCGAAACCAGTGGAAAAGCCGAGTCAATGCCAGCGTCCCAGCAGTGGAAGAGAGACACCTGACAGGAGCCACATTAAGTTCAGAGGTAGGAACTCCGTCATCAGACTTTTCATCATCATCATCAGATACACTGGCGGCTCAGTGGTTAAGGCAGAGGGCTGGGATGCAGGAATAGCAGGATCGATAAACTCTCATTACACTCTTTGGTAAAATACTAGCATGTTTCGTCCTCTAGACTTGGGAATGTACGTTGCATCATCAGCTGACTATACTTTTGTGTTACCTCACAATGAAAAGGTTTTGCATTCGGTTCGATTTCTCAGTTCAGTTAAAATCATAAATCCTTTGAGTTTTTTAGTTGTAATATTGAACAAATGGATTCATTTCAAACATACCATTCTTGTCGTTGCACCACAGACGGGGCCAATAGATGACTCCCGAAGCAGTGTCGCAGGCGTTCCTGAGATTGTCGCTGTCATTGTTGAGGAGAGCGATCCCACCGACGAAACGGTGGAAACGAATGACGAGAGTTACGTGGACTCGGGCGAGGAATGGAAGCCAGTGAATGATGTGCTGTCATCTAGACTGCTTCCAAAGGAGCCTGATGAGGAAACGGAGGAGGAAGGAGAGGAGGAATATGAAAGTTATCCTTCGCACACCCGCAGGTATACCAAATACAGTCAGCTCTGCACAGAGTGTGGGGTGTTCTTTGGTAGACGCTGGCCTCATACATGTGAACACAAGATCAAACCATATTCCTGCAACATCTGCGGGAAGAGATGTGTTAGTGAGATTGCTCTGAATACTCACAGCAGAATTCATGACGAGAACTATGAGCATCGGTGCAAGTACTGCCACGTTACGTTCAAAACAAAGGTGGACAAAATCACTCACGAGCAGATCCACGTAGTCGAAGGGAAGCCCTACAAATGCCCCGACTGCTCCGAGACGTTCGCCTCCAACAAGGAGCGTAAAACCCACCTGGAACATCACACGGGCCCCAAGCAGCTAAAATGTCACATCTGCGGGATCGAGTTCCTGTGGCCCCTCTCTCTGCAGCGGCACTTAGCTGTGCACACTGGAGAGAAGCCGTACAAGTGTTCCGTCTGCCAGCGCGGCTTCAACCAGGCCGGCCACCTGAAGTCGCACATGCGCCTGCACACGGGGGAGAGGCCTTATAGGTGTCAGCATTGTGACAAATGCTTCAATCACAACGTGAGCCTGAAGAGTCACGTGCAGCGGTACCACACGTCGAGCTCTGGGTGCGAACTGACGAAGGAGAAGCTGAGCGACGGGGCAAACGACAGTGGTGACGCTCAGGACGACGGGAGCAGGAGAGGTGCGGACTCAGAGCTCGACAATGTAGACGAAGAACAGGATACGGACGAGGAGGAGAGAATGTTTAGCTGTAAGAAGAAACGGAGAAGTACAGGAAGACCCATCGGAAGGCCTAAGAACTTTGCATCGGGTAACTTAGTTCTTGCAATTCAAGTGGAAGACCCAGATTCAGACAATAACGAAACGGAAGAACTACAAATGCAGACGTTCAGGAGGACACAGTGCAGAAATGAGGAGAGTGAGGGTGAACCAAGTGACGGCACCGTAACCTTTGACTCGGCACAGGAGGAAGAAAACCGGAGCAAGAAGGCGATAAGGAACACAGCGAGGCCAAGGGGAAGACCTAAACATGTGGACAGTGACTCTGATTATGACCAAGGAGAGTCAAAAAATAAGAAGCACAGCATCCAGAACAGTGGCGAAATCACAGGGAGGCGCAGGGGAAGGCCCAGAAAAACTCGAGCGGTGTGAAGATCTGTAAAACAATTGAAGCTTAAGAACTCGTTGTTTGTGGAATGAGCCGCAGTGACGTTCATACGTAACTGGATTCACTTTCTTCTATTATATGACTTAATAAGAAAAAAAACACACAGGTCAAGGTCGACGTCTCCACAGTTTAGTGAAGCTTTGCTTTCATAACACATTTGAATCGTGTGTGATGCCATCAGATTAGTTGAAGGTATTAAACTAAGCTGTTGTGTGCCTGTGTTCCTTTATGCTTCTGTTACTCAGGAAAACAGATTTCTGTAGTACAAAACCTGACGGACACGGACCAGAGCTTAGAAGGGTTAGTCCACCCAAACAAACAAAAAACCCTTTAAGCCTCTCACATGTTTAATCGTGCAGACTGTCCATGTGTTTAGCGCCGTATGCAAAGCGTGACAGACTTTCACTATTCAAAGCTCAGGTTTTTCTGGCTTCACCATAGGGAGAGAAGTAAAAACGTGTGAACTTTGAAGAAGTTGTTACCAGAGATGGCAGTTGCATAATAACTGGGTATTCAAGTTTGCGTACATAGAAGTAGAAAAGTACAAGTACCAATTCAAGTTCTTTCCTCGAGTTGAAGTACAAAGTACATGCTGTAAAATTTGCTTTATTTAAAGTAGAAGTGCTCTCCATAAAATGGATTTCTCTGGGCATCGATCCAATACAATGTCTTCTGAAAATAGTATTATAGTATTTTTTTTATTGAGAGTGTGCATCTACAAAAAATAATTTGAAATAAATAAATGCAGTAGAATAATAAATATATTTTTCTCTAAGAGTCAAAATAACAGAAACCTGGAAGGGGCTGGAATACACAGGTGTCCATCTTCTAGTCCCCGTAAACACTAGCTACACTAAACTAAGATGTCGTGATTTACTCATTTAAAGGCAGGTTTGGTTCCAAAAACAATGTTACGCTGTATTAAATGGATAATGGTCAAGCACTGGGGCTGTAGGCTGTAGTTATATACATAGTCTGAACTTCATATTCAGGTGAGTCTGGTGTGGGTCCAGGTTCTGGCTAGAGTTGTAGAGGGTCGTCCTGGACAGAGACCACTATTTGTAGTGAGCACTATACAAATGATTGGTTTGAAACTGTGACTAAATGTGATCCAACTAGAACACAGTGGTGTCCGTAAAAAACATGTGGTGAGTCAGTATCCCTTGCTACTCACAGACCAGATTGACATATTACAAATGAACCCATTGTGACAAAGTGGGTGAGAGCTCACCACATTTGTCTCCAATTTATTCATTGTAATTTAAATTGTTTGTGTCCAAGTATACTTACTGCATGCGTCCAGCAGACAAAAGGAGGGAATCCAAAATGCCTT
>JAUMHF010000009.1:9220685-9231308 GCA_032359275.1 Microctenopoma steveboyesi | reverse complement strand
AATACGTTTTGGGATTTCACACCTGTAAATAAATGCACTTTTCTTTGGTAAATCTGTGGAACTTCTCCGAGTCTGCCACTTATCTATCGCCGCTCAGGCTAACCTACCTCACACCCATATTGTCATTATGGTTGTTTTTTATACACAAACCCGGAGTTTATTCTCATTCCAACACTGTTTGAGTTTCTTGGAATCCTGCTAAAAAATATGAGCCGAATATAAATTAGTAAGTAAGTGCACAACAATCTGTTTTTAGCCAAACACAAGTGTATTTACTATTTTAATATTTATCAGTATAAAAAATAGATTACCTTTTCAGGAATTTGGAGTTTTTCTGTCTCGGTATTGATGAGGGAAATAAAAAGTAGGCAGGATTATTAGAGTAGTCTTTAGAGTATGTGTAGGTCTTATGTGCGTAAAGGAGATAAAATATAGATAAAATATCTTATTAAAAATATAATAAAATCAATAAAAACAAATAACATAAAAATGAAATAATAATTTATTATATTGAGTTTTACAATTGTTGAGTTTCTTCAGAGGCAGGGATAAAGGAGACTGCAGAGATCCGCAAGGGTCCAAATTAATGGGGACGTGCGCTGTCTCCACGCTAAGTAGTGCTACTTTAATTTACTGTACATGCAGTCGGGCAGCGCCGGACACCAAACCGAGCGAACCCAGCTGTAGAACCCCGCCCATTCGGTTACCAACACAACCACGGACTGACATGGCTAGGTACTAGCTCGACACGGTTTTGATGTCAAGACTCGGTTGATATCTTCAGAGTTCACGCTGTAGAGGCTGGAGCATCGGAACTTACATCCGGGATGTGCTCCGTCTTCGGATGCGGCTCCTGGCGTCGCAGTGCGCCGCGGTTCAAGTTACCAGACGACCCGGAGAAGAGACTGGAGTGGGTCCAGTTTCTCTTCGAAGTCAATAGACAGCGATTTAAAGAGTCGTCCTGGACCGATATCACCATTTGTAGCGAACATTTTACAGAAGACTGTTTTGACAACCGGACTGGCACCGTGCAGCCCAAACCCGGTGCTGTCCCATCTCAGCGTGTCATGCCCGGGCGGGGCGATCCGGGGGAAGGTTCACCACGGTGTGTGGTGAGTCTTCTGTGTCCTTCGTCCATCAGAGCGGGATCCACTACACAGACATCCAGCTAGGTGTTTACACTTTATGTCCATTTCAGTCCCACTAGCAACTTTTTTATGTTTACAAAAAACAAACACACAAACAGCTGATCCATTAGAAACAGAGGAGGGACGTGTCAGACCCCCTTCACCACCACCACCACCACCACCCCACAAAAAACAGTCACTGTTTTATCTTTGTTTGTTTTCTTGTTTTTAATAAATGAAACACTACTAACAAAACACGTTTCACTTTCAGCAACTAATATCTTCTACTATCTAATATCTACCAACTGCTCACAATAACTACTTCACCGTGATCCACATCCATCCGCATCACCTGTGTACTGGACGTTATAAAGGTGCACATCACACTTAGACTGGGTTTAGCTACTCATTGGTGACGTCACAGTCGTACGCGTGCACTGTGTTTTAAGGAGAGCTCAGGAAAAAGTTGCCTGTAGGGTCAAACTAGAAAATACATCAGTCAGAACAGGAGAAGTTTTAACTGAACCTTTGGGTTGGTACATTTCAGAGTCATTAATAGTTGAATAATAACTGTCTATTAGCAAAAACATATAGAAAGACACAGGTATCACGATTATCACCATCTCTCTCATGTGTCTGCGTAGGAGCCGGTGGAAACCACAGATGTTGCTTGTCAGTGTGATGACTTTGAGACATGTAACATTCCCGCGTCCCACTCTGAAAAGTCAAAGCTTACTTCAACAGGTCAGAAATGCACTTGCTTTGTTGTATGAACTGAAGTAGGCGTTTGTTTAATACATGTTTTATGTGTGAATACTACACTTTATTGTTTTATTTCAGATGAGGACAGCTCTGGGTGTGACCACATGCAACACTATGTTATGCATACGGATTTAAACAAAGAGAAGTAAATTGTCCTTTAGCACAACCTTCTTTGCCATCTCTCCATTTCTCCTCTGTTTGACCTTTCTCATTTTATTCCTGTGTTGTTTTTTTTTAGAGTCGCTCTTCATCAGGTGGAAGGAAAGTTTGTTGTGAACGAAAGCTGCCTGCTCCAGTTGTTTCCCCGCAAGTGCCCGTCTTGTGGCTGTAAACTTCAGATGGAGAAGGTCACATGTGGTGTGTTGATCATCTTAAACCAGCAGTGCATTCAGTGTGAGTACAGAAACCAGTGGAAAAGCCAAGTGAATGGCAGTGTACCAGCAACTGAAGATCACCACCCAACAGGAGACACAGAAGTAACTCCAGCAGATGAAGGGGAGGAAGGTGATGAAGATGAGTTGAGTTCAGATGGGGTGTGGAATCCAGCTGAGGGTAGTGTTCTGGCTCAGGAGCTCCCGGAGGATTCAGAGGATGAAACCGATGATGAAGGCAAAGAGGAGAAAGATTTGAATTCTCCAAGTGGCCTTAAAATTAATGAGCTCTGCACTGAGTGTGGAAGTTTTTTCAGTATCCAGAAATCTCACGTATGTGAACACAAAATTAAGCCATATTCCTGCAACATTTGCGGGAAAAGATGTGTCACTGAGATGTCACTGAAAAACCACAGCATGACCCATGATGAAACCTACGAGCATCCCTGCAGATACTGTCACGTGACCTTTAACACCAGGCTGGAGAAACTGAAACATGAGCTCATCCATCAAGACAGGAAAGATCCCTATAAATGTCCCGACTGTCCACAGACATTTGCCACAAACGGAGAACGCAGAGTCCACCTGGCGAATCACAGAACCCAGAAGGAGTTCAAGTGTGGCGTCTGTGGGATGGAGTTTAAGGATGTTCACCATCTTCGGAGACACTCCGTTGTGCACACGGGACTGAAGCCGTACAAGTGTTCATTGTGTCACCGTGGCTTCAACCAGGGGAGCCATCTCAAATCTCACATGCGCCTGCACACGGGGGAGAGGCCTTTTAAGTGTCAGCATTGTGACAAATGCTTCAATCACAAGGTGAGCCTGAAGACTCATGTGCAGCGGTACCACTCACAGAGTTCTGGAAGCATGCGGAGGAGCAAAGGAAGGGCAAGTGACAGCGGTGATGCTGATGACAATGGGGATGAGAGAGGTGCAGAGTCGGACTCTGAAAATGTAGAAGAACAAGATACAGAAGAGGAGGTGCAGAGGAAAATAATACATTTGCCAAAAAGTGGTAAGAGATGCACAGGTAGACCCGTAGGAAGGCCAAAGAAAAACGCAGTGGGCAGCTTAGTTCCAGGACGAAAGGAAGACCAGTGTTCAAACACTAAGAAGTTAAAGAGAACAGGTTCCGGTGAGGAGGAAAGTGAAGACGAGCAATCAGACAGCAATATATCTTTTGATTCACCAGAAGAAGAGCAGGACACCGAAAAGAAGAAAAGAGGGAGAACTAGAAGAAGAATGAAAAAACAACAGTGACTCTGATTTTGACCCTGAAGAAAAAACCAAGAAAACGAGGTGTCAGCCACAACGCTGGGAAGAGTTCCGGGAGTCTGAAAATGTTTTAAACAAACATCACTAAGACAGAAACCTCACATGAACAGACGGACTCAGTCAGCAAATCCGAATCCGTTTAAATTAAGGTGCCTGTACATGAGTTTTGGAACTGTTGGTTGGAAAAGACATTCAAAGGTTATTTCTGTTTTGTTTTATCCTTTTCATGTACAGTAAATGTCCGTTTCAGGATAAAAATACCTTTTAAGGTAAAGCTTAGCCTGCTAGTTGGTAAGGATTCATGTTGGTAGATTTGTATTTACATGTTTTGCTTGAGGAAGCAGTATTAGAGAATTTTACCGCTTTTTCTACTTTATATAAAGTTTGGTGTTTTCTAAAAGTTATCTGTTCAGTTCAGCTGTTGTAGATTAGTACAAATAACATTATGACTGAGTTTTCCTAACTTAAACATGCACTTTAAGTTTGATTCACTGTTATATTCAGTTATTATATCTTCAGTTTGTATAAGAAAAATAATAGGTTTTATTTGAATTACCTATCCCAAGAAACTTTTAAAAGTTGTTTCCAAACCAGATACATTTGTGTAAACATTTTAAACATGTGCAATTTGTAGATAGTGTGTGTTAAAAATGCTAAATACTTTATGGGCCTTTGAGGTGAAGCATATTTTTACAATAAAAGTTTTTAAGTGCAGTAACAATTTTCTATGCAGTTCCTGAATTTAAAAGTACGGCGGATGAATCCGAGTTCCCACTTTGATAAAAGCCCCCGAATGAGTCTGCTCTGCTGTTTATCCTCTTCCTCCTTATGCCAGTGCTTAAGCTTGCTTCAAGGCCCATTGAATTGCAGGAAACTTTTCCAGCTTTTCTCTTTGGGAAAGAGTCAGCCTGTTGCTGGGAGAGCCCGAGGCTGCTAAGTGGATTAGACATGCGGGTAGTTGGCAGATGTAAACATGGCATAAGTATGATTGAAGCGAAATAAGAGAAATGAGACTTTTTAATGGGCATGCAATGCTGTGAGTGCACGAGAAGTTCGTTTAGCTCATTAATCCAGTTGTGTTAGGAGTTTGTTGTAGAGTAATTTCCACCAGGTCTCAGTGGTAAAAGGACAAAGAAAAATTCAAATGTAAACAAAAATTATAATCAGTCGAGCAAATAGACAAATACACATAGATGGCGGCCTGGTAGCTCAATGGGTTAAGCGTAAGACTGGGATGCAGAGAGTTCTGGGTTCAAACCCCGTCTGACTCCAAATCCATCCTCTACCAGGTGTGTCTCTGAGCCAGACACCCAGCGCTAGCTCCTTGTAAGTCGCTTTGGATAAAAGCGTCTGCCGAGCAAAGTAAAGTAAAGTAGATTTGTTTATATGAAGCGCAGACTATTGCGTTATGTAGAGAAATGTACACAGTAAATAATAGATTTACATATTTATTTGATAATGTGGGTTTTGGACTGTTGGTTGGACAAAACAACCTTTAGTCTAAAGATGGTCTCTAGACACCTTGACCTTTAGGAAAGGAAAATGAAATTCTGGTATTTTATATATTATATATAAATATTATATAGACAAATTATAGACATGAAAATGTTCACACATTAATCATCAAACATGCACAAGTCCAAACACAGCAAGCTACAAACAACCAGGTGCATAAACACTAAACTGTTTTGGATTTCTCCTTTATGAAGAGCAGTTAGAGAACGGGGTTTGTATTTTCTTGGAATAGTGCATGTAGCCCTGTTCACCTAAAAGAAGCACAGAAGCCAATGAATTCATGTCTAAATTAAAAAAGAATCCTCATTTATCATTAGTTTTTCACAAAAAAATCTAATGTGAGTTTAGGTGATCAAACTGGCATTTAAAGGGTTACATTCATGAATATGATTGAATGAAATATAAATCTGTCATGTTTTTATAAGGCAGACATTGTGTCCCAAATGACACTAGAAGGTACATTTTGTGTTCCAGTGATTTATTAGACAATTTTTAATTGGAATTCTACATTTTTTCAAGAGAGAGACTTTGCTACATAAAACTGTGGCATATGCATGAACAGAGACAAAATGACAGCCAGACAAAGAGCGAAAATTTGCCCATGTGGGCAAAATGTCCAGCGTGATGCATGGTGGCCGCACACAGAAATACCACTAGATGGCTCTATCATGCCACAAACGCTGCATCGGTTTCTAAACTAAGAAGTGTCCTCTCAGCACTGTGGATATTTTTACTGCAATACCTGAGCTCGCCTCTTTCGTTGTCCCTTCCCCTCCTCTGCGCCTCTCACTCTCCATCCTCCATGGTAACCACTGTCTTCTCCTGGGTGAATGCAGGTTTTAAGGGTATTATCTCTTCCACTCCACTCACTTGGCCTCCAGGTCTTGCCGCCATCCTAAAGCTGGTACTCGAGAGAATAATCAGAATTAATGGTGTCTGCTGCTGGGGTTTGCAAAACTCATATGCCCTGTCATTCAATAATGACACAAGGACATCATTATACAGTTCTAGTTTTTATTACTGTTTTTTATTGAGTTGAGCTAAATAATTGGAGCTGATCACTCTTGGTTAGACGAATGCTTTGAGGCAGCCTCAAGAGGAGCGCATCACGGCACCATCAGTGCGAGGATAATATTTGGCACTATGAATTTACTATATGATTCACGAGCAGAGGAAACCCCCTGTGTTTCTGTTCATTTCTTCCTCAGCACAAGTCAAATAGAGCTGAACATTAGGAAAAGGAAATAACACGAGCAAAGATTAAGAAGCAGAGAATATTTGACAAGCAGTCAGAGCCACTGTAAATTTCTTCTGCTTTTTATGGTTTCTACATTTGCTTAAGAAATCTGATCTGAAACTGGGTTCCCCACACAGGAAATCAAATGCAAATGTCATAACCCAAACAGGAATCCACCTGGGTTGAATGACATTTACTCGTTTAGCAAATCACAGACCGTATTACTTGGTGATTGAAGTGCACTTGGCCTTTGGACTGGTTGGCTCTTTTTCTGTCTTCTGTTTAATATTCAGTGTATGGTTTTCTTCCAGGAGTTAATTAGTTTAGTTCTAAACAAACTCTAAACCTCTGGTCCCGTCAGAACTGAAATCTAATATTTTCTCCGTTGATACTGAACATTTTTTAAACACGTGAAACTACAACTAGGACATGGAGGCATTTATGTCAGTGAAGAAAGACGTTGCTAATTATCTACTTGATTTTGATCAACGTTGTCTTTTATAGGTAGAGTTCAACTTTTGGGGTAATATGCTTTATCATTTTCTTGTTGGTGAAATCGTCGGATAACAAATGGAGCCAACCAGCCTGGCTTTATTCAAATGCCCACACTCCACCCACGACCACCTTTAAAGGTCCAGAGGTTTTAAATTTTAGTTTGTTCAATTTGCTGTGTTGTGTAAAAATGACTATTTTGTAAGAGGTGGGAACTGGCGGACAGATTTTGTTTATGCAATACATTTGCAAGAACTTGTACAGTTAGTGAGCAGAACATCATTTTTCCCGCTCAGCGTTAATGGTTGAAATGGATAATGATAGTTTGAATTTCTTGTCAAGATGCGAAAGCTGATATCTATCTTTTCTTAATGCAGTTAGAGCCAGCAGGAGATACAGATGTTTGTTGGCAGTGGCCCAGGCAGTAAACTGACTGCTGGCTGCAGCTCTATAGGAATTGCGCAGATACAGGATGGTGTAACATATATTTATATTATTTATTAGACAGAAAGTGAATAAGCATATTACTAAAAATGTCACATTATTGCTTTAATGGAAGGATTATCTATCTGAAGATATGAAAAATGTGGCTCTGCTTTTATAAACAGATTAGAAATTCCTCTAGTGAAGATATTCCTTCATGTATATCTTCCTTTGTAAAGTTTCACTGCAGTAGCTGTGGTTCACAGCTTGAAAGTGGCCTTCTCTTCCCTCTTTAAAGGGAAGACAGTTATGCAGCATTATCAATCACACTGCATTTGTATTCTGTTACTTATTATAACCCAACCTCTCCTCCTTCCGCTCCCTGTCTGTGCAGAATTAAACCCCATCAACAGCGCAATCACTCGTCTCCTGCTATCCAGCCAGGTTGGCTGGCAGGTATAAGTTTGCTCCCTCTGTCACAGCGCGACGCCGTCAGTCCAAAACAGCGGGGGCTGAGTAGTATGTTAAAGATGTCAGAGATGTCTTCTCCTTGAGTAAGGAGATGCCTTAAAATCCATACTGTTGTCAGCTTAGCACCTAAAGACCACATGATGCCTGCACTCAGGCATCATGTGGTCTTTGTGGGTAGCTTGTTAGTCAGCTGTAGCGTTCCAACATCTCCATGCAAATGCGTTGTGTGTATGTATGTGCATGTTTTCACCACCTATGTAAAAGTTTTTTTATTTTGCAGCAGTGGCAGCCTATCCATTAACTATTTATACAACACTGGAAAAGAAACATACATCTGAACACTAAGAAAATATACAGATGGGCGGATGCAGTCGACAGTATGCAGTGTGATGAGGTCTAGTGCTGATTTCATGCCTTAGCTTGTCTGTTCATGTCACTGAAATTTTAAGACTTAAGAGTTTAACAGTCTGCAGTGGAGAGATTTAATTAAGCAGATTCTGTTTAAAGTTTTATGTTTCATAACAAGACAGCAAGCCGCATATTTGACATTCAGGCTGATGGCTGCACAGTCGATGTTCTTTCCCCTTCAGTTTCTGGTGTAAAACTAATGATACCTGACAGATAATATCAACATACAGGAGCTGCAGCATATTGAATTCTCCGCCTGTTGCTCTCTTCAGCGGGGAAAACACCCTCAGACACTAGCAGATAAAAAACGCCCTGATAGAGAAAGTATGCTGCGTTGGAGATACTGAAAAGAATCATTTTATGGCATTCATAATATGGAAATATTTAGCACTCAGTGGCATGCACGCTAATGTATTATGACTGTAAGTGAAATGGAAAAATCCAGCAACCGGCAGTACAGAACTCATTTGAGCTATAATTTATGTATATACTTATACTTATGTCACATCATTTTTTCCAGTTTGTTGTTAGTCAGTTAGTTGTGTCTTGATATTTTATTAACAGTTCAGGGACAGAAACTATTGTTCTCCCTCTGATTAAAGTGCTCAAACATGTGACAAATGGAATCAGAACCACTGCAGTTATCTGTGGTTATACCTTTGATTATTCCCCCGACCCTCCTTCACACTTGATCCTCGGTAGAATGATATTTGCAGGAGTAGAGAGGAAGAGGGTTCATGTTTGTCAGATGTGACATCTGCCTTCTGCTCCCTTCCCATCACTGAGTCATTTGAATCAAAAATGTGAATCAGCCACTTGAATGTTAACCACGCTGTTCCTCACACACACACACGCGTATAGCACGAGTCTTCAGAAAATCAGAGGTGACAGGGACCCCCAAGTGGCTGTGACTCTGCCAACATGCGACAGCAACACTTCTCTGTACAGGGCTACTGTGTTTGTCTAAATTAAAACAGGCGTGTTACATTTCGGCGCCCGGCAGATTAATATACCCCGTTAGGACCCATATTCAGACACCGTCACTTGTCTGTTTGTAACTTCATTTTGAAAAATGAATAAACTGGAGACAATTCAGACACGAGTACACACACCTCACTACAAATACTGTGCATACCATATGTCACACAGAGTGTACTGTGTAATTTGGTTCTTTGTTTCATTTTAACTTCTTGTTTTCTTGTGATGTTACATATGATGCAGACATTCATGAAGAGACTGTGAATTCACTTTTTCATTTATCTCAATATTCTCAGTAGTGTTTCTTGGCAAGAAGAAGCGGCTACAGTGAACTGGACCTTTGCCGTCAAACTCTTATATTCTGTTATTAGATATGAAATTGTTTTTACAGTGAGCATCTCCATGGCTGAGGCGACTCTTCCTTCTTAGGGACAAACCAGGCTGACATCAAAGGACGAGCAGAATGAGCACTGACTGTTTCTGTGCCACATATTGCCTTCGTCTGGGCCAAAACATTTTCTACACACTTCAAAGACTACAGCCAATGGCCTGCTAGCACACTCTGCAACTGCATGAAGGGGAAATAACTCCCCACGCCAGCAGGTCTGTACATCAAAAAGGGAAAGTGGTCTCTCTCACTGATTTACAAATGGTAAACAAGACATTGTTTGCCTTCCACTTTCACACAGCTCTTGCCCACAGCAGATGGTTTATGGCTACTTCTAATCTGAAATATGGCACTGACAATGTCGTTCGGTTGCTGTGGTGATTCGCTAAATCCATCATCCAAACAGGAGGGTCTCTTTGACGGGATCGCAGCTAATTCTGCATGTTGAATCAACTGTAAGGTCGCATCCTGGGGCCTGGTCATCACCACTATTACTAGTCACTGGGGTGACAGACTCTAACCTGCAGCCTGAATAAGACATTTGGTTACTAAAGCTGCTTCTGTAGGTTGCACTGCACCGATGTGACAACTGCATTTCCTAGTTTTTCTTGACCTGAGATGGAAATAGCACAGCCATCTACGGGCCACAGAAGTAGTTTCATCTTGTTTTACAGCTATGACTATAATCTACATTTC
This sequence comes from Microctenopoma steveboyesi, assembly GCA_032359275.1. Taxonomy (NCBI): domain Eukaryota; kingdom Metazoa; phylum Chordata; class Actinopteri; order Anabantiformes; family Anabantidae; genus Microctenopoma; species Microctenopoma steveboyesi. The sequence goes on along the minus strand of JAUMHF010000009.1, from coordinate 9,221,162 downwards.
TGCCAAGTCTCTGGCTAATGTCTCCATTAATTCTCTCCTTTTGTCCTGCCATCTCTTTTATTCTCTCTTACAAATTGCATTTGAATGATGCTTTGATTCTCCTTTACAGTGCTGTAATGGTGTCCACTTTTATTATTCTTCACTCCTGTGTCCTCCTGCTTTACTCCTCACTCACTCACTCTCCTTGAACATCGACCCCTTCCTTGTTCTCCACCTCCTCTCAATGCATGATTGACCCTAACCTCTTTTGTTTTTTTACCTGAATTTCAATAATCCCACCATCCCTCGCCACATCATTTTCTCTCTCTAGTTATGCTTGCACCTTTTTATCTTCCTATCAGTCCTCATCTCATGCTTCACCAGCCACATGAGAAATAATTGGATTTGATTGAAAAAATAGACCTCTAAATCCGAGACCATGGTTCTCAGCTGGAAAAGGGTGGATTGTTCTCTCCGGGTTGGGGACAGAGTGCTGCC
>JAUMHF010000009.1:9180407-9214699 GCA_032359275.1 Microctenopoma steveboyesi | reverse complement strand
AGAAAATGTACTTATAATTAGAAATATGTAAACAAATTGATTGGCATTGCATTCACAAATGAGACCTGTAACTGAAAACAAGTAGGTAAGCAGACAGCAGCAGGCCTCCTTTTGTCATCCTTTAATAGTGTGAAGCTAGGAATTTAGCACAGAGAAACCTGAAAGTTCAGTTTTACAAACCTGAAAGTAAAAATTCAAGATCTCACAGCTGCAGAAAGAACATTCGTGTCGTCCTGTGAACATCTTTGTGATTCATCTGTGCAAAAATGTTCCTCATTGTTGCACAAATGAATCACACAGCACAAGAGCTTTGACTGCCAAATTGCCATGATGGACACCCACTGGCAGCCTGTGACACCTGTGTGGAAATCACCAATAGCAGCTATATAATCCTCACTCAGCATCCTACATTTGGTGACATCAGTCCCTAGGGCAGCTGAGGTGAGATATTCTGCCTAACAACTTCCCTGCTGTTTGATGACCTGCTTGAAAGTAACTTCAGACTTCAACTTCAAGTACCAAAGTGGAAACGTGTGAAATTCCTTTTGCAGTTGCAGACTTGGTGGCAAGAGTATGCCAATTGCTGAAACTTTCTCCTTAGTGGGCAATCGATGGAAAAGAGCAAATGTGCTCAGCAGAATTTCCCTCGATAAAACATTAGGGATAACGTCATTTCAGCAAAAATGCTTTGATAATCTCGCTGTAGTTGCTGACAGACACAGTTAGCAACTAGCCAGTGGAGAATTAGGCAGCTAGAGAACCGGAAGTTGGTGGAGACCAAAGTAAAGCTAAAAGGAGAATAAATACAAGACCTAGATTCATCATCTAAACAAACATGATGCAGAATAAATGTGAATGTTTCTTTATAACTGCTGGATATGCAGATGTGCAATGTGTGTTTGCCATTGTGACTTACATACAATAGCAGCATGTTGCTGGTTGCTCTGCTTATAGGCGACCAGAATGTCAGAGTAATAACAACAAAATGTTGATTTCGTTTGTATTTATGCTCATAAATGTAAAATTATAATATTTTAATTAAGCAAAATATACTTATTCTATCTTGACTAATACAAATTTCAGTGTGTGTGTGCGTGTGTGTGTGTGTGTGTGAGGTGAGGTGAGGTGAAAGTGTCAGTTAGCTTTTGTACCCTGGTCTGACACTAATGCAAATAGTCACCTCAAGGGCAACATACAGTAGGAGGGCGGAGATATGTCATCAGTGATAAAAGGTCTAGTGCATGCACACACGCACGCACACGCACACAAACACACACATTATTGTCAATGCCACCCAGCAACCAACTGTCCAAATTAATTACAGCCATCCCACGTGGGAGCAGAGCGGCTGGCTCAGGCCTTGACTGCTGCTCCTCCCCTGCACTTAGCTCTTCCTCTCTCTCTAACACTTCATTTCTAGATTAAGAAAGAGTGTTCAACACATTTTTAATCAGTACCTCTCCTCTGCTCTCCTAAACACGACAGGCGGTTGAGTGCTTCATGTTTTAGCCTGTGAACACCCACAGAAGGTGCAGAAACCCATCAGCATTTGATTCATGTTTTAAATCTGAGAAATCTTCCTTCATTTTGTTGATCTGTATGACACATATTTACACATGTAATAACACAGAGCACACGGCGATGGTGACAAAACATTGGGGATAAACTCATTTCAGCAAACATGCTCTAATAATCCCACTATTGTTGCTTTAGATGGTTCTTTATCTACTGTTAAGTAGCTTTGTGGTCCATTTAAAAAAAATGCTTGTGTGGTTTTGCTATGTTTACAAGAGTGGAAGAAGAAGATCGTAAAGTGCACATTTTGTGAGCAGGAGCTTCTTACTACCAGTTATGATTTAATGTGCAAAAACAGCCACTATTGAGGTCGTTGTATGTGGCCAAACCATTTCTGTGTAGGGGTGGGGGTATTATTTACACTATGTCACTCACTCAGTCACATCAACCAATGGCTTTTCCTACCAGTCTTATGCTGACGACACTCAGCTCTATCTGTCTTTCCCACCAGAGGATTGAACTATTTCAAATAAAATTGATTGATCATGAACATTACTAACCTCTGACAATGATATAAATGCCTATCTCAGTATGTAGGGAATGTACTAATTTACAGCACCTGACCCTTTTACAGTATTTTACCATGTCTTGTTTAAACTGTGTCTTCTTAACTCCACTCCACTGTCTTGTATCTGGGTCGAGTCAGGAATTCAGACATGCTACATGATCCGGTTGAGCTTGTCCAGTCCAGTGTGTTTGTCCTGTAAGTTTTGTTGCTTTGAGAAAAGAACATAAGGCCAAACACTGCTCACACATCCACATGGTTAGCCACTGCTGGGTGGAAAAAGCCCTCCGGCGTTACACGATGACGGCTCAAATCCCTGCTGCTCACTTCAACAGCGAGAGGCAACACACCACCACAGGAATTTTATATCAGCATCAGTTCAGAGTTGGGCTCCAACTCTGAGAAAGTCCAAGTATGCTGAGGTATTTAGAGTAACAGGACCTTTTTAGAACAACTGGGAAAAAATTGTTAAGTTTTAGAAATAAATACTTCTGACAAATAGATGACATTAAATTGTGCATATTGTTGAATAATTGTTTGGTTTACGTATGATGCACACATCCTAAGTTTTATATTACCGCTCTCACCATCTGCTACAATACAATACATTCACCTTCCTATTTGACTCCTTCTTTCTTATCATATTTCTGTAACAAGCAATAAAACCTGTCAAGTTTGCACATTGTTACGTGTTCTTCCACTAATTACAGATACAGTCAAATTACTGCATCCTCAGGAGATTAATCTCCACTCAGCACTTCAGCAGAGATGCAAATCATATGAAGTTGGCTTAATTCTGCTGTGAAGAGTATACTGATGTCTCCAGAGTGTTGCCATTTTGCAGTGTTCAGACGCGTGTGTGGTGTTTGACGTGCATGTGTTCAATTTTAAATAACACTAACTTAAATTACGTTTCTAAAACCAATGCCCCTACCAAATTTTTTTTTTTGTCACTATTAAGATTCACTATAAAAACTGACTTAGAATATTTTGAAACTCTGGCACCTAAAGAAGACATCTGGTAATTTAAAATTTGAAACTCTGAGTTCAAGTATTTATTTACAGAGTTGTTAAAAACATCCCGCATACAAGCTTAAATTCAGGTGGCAGTGTTGGATTTACCAAACTACAACCTGGAAGACCTGGCGAAGAAAAGGTAACCAGGAATATAACAATGTAAATAGTATATCTGTCTGCTTTTGCTGTTGGAGCTTTGATTTAATTATATTTGGTTGCTGGTCCACCCTCAGAGCTCCTGGATATCCTTCTGTGCCCAACAAAGCATCATCGCAGGCACAAAATGTGTAGTTGGGATTATAAAAAGGTGAGTACATTTGCTCCGACGGGAGTCTATGAGAGCTACAGTTACCAGAACCCCACCTCTCTCTGTCCGTAACTAAGCCAGATAAGCCCGTTTCAGCCTGTAGACATGTGTGGCTCTGAGAATTGGTGTCTTCCCTTCAGAGTTTGTGAAGTGTCAAACTATAAACCTATTGCGCTCAATTATCTGTCACTAAGGTGATTATTTATATTATTATTTGAAACATTTTCACCACAAACCTAACAGACTTTGACATCTGATCTGATCACAGCCAAATGATCTGCTCTATCAGGAATATGTCGTTCCACATGTATTCATGTGGATGTGTGAGCAGTGTTTGGCCTCATGTAATCTGCAGAAACCTGCTGCTTATTCTTGATCTTCTTCTTCTCCTTCCCCTCCTGCAAAAAAGCTCTGTCTTATACTGTGAAATGAAATGCAAATCCTGTTGGAACAGAGGTGTGTGTTCCTCCATGCTGACACCGCTACATGCGTGCTGGTAATTAGAAAAAGTGTGTGTGAGTGTGTGAGAAGCGCACAGGGAGTAGGTTACATGTGTGTCTGTTTATATGCGAGATTGTCTGCTGAGCTCAGTGTGTGATAAATGGAAGGAGCTAATTGCTGATAATGCTGCAGAAAAATGAAGAAGTCTTTGCAATAACTGTTGTGACACTATTTCCCTCCACATTTTTCATGAATACATTTCTGGGATGTTCCGGTTAGTATGGTTTTGTGGCTGCGAGGAGGCAGGTTCTTTCGTGTCAAAGAGTTTTAGGTTTAGAGACTTGTTTCTATAGTTTAGGTGCGCTTTACCGTTTGTTTGTAGGTCAGTTCGGTGTTGTACTGTCTGCTGGATGACAGTCAAAGTGAAATATTGTTTTTAATGAAGTATTAAATTCACTGTTTATTTGCCTGTGTGATACTTTGTGTTGATGTCAAAGTATTTCCTCCTATTTCGCTCTCGTTTAACTTTCAGTTAGGCTTCCTGCCACAGCTTCAGGAACAGCCATTTTTTATCCACACAGCTTTCATTTAATTTGTAAAGTTCTACTTTGTTATATAAGACCTATCTGAATATTCGAATTCTAAAACTTTGCTTTTCCTCATACTGGCACCACTTTGTCTCCTTCCATTTATGGAGGCCCACAGACTTTACTGCTGTATATGTAAATTAATTGGAAGATTCTTTGCATGTAAAACTTTGCCAATAAATCTGGTTGCACATTTCATGTGAGTACTGCTGCGTAAACATACACATACTATCATCATACTATCTTTTACAGCTATACACTGTAATGAGCATTTTTATCCTCCTTTCTGTCACTGCTTACCACCTTTTAAAAAATCTAGCAAACAACAAAAACAATGTCAGCATTTTCTTTTTCAGACCCATTTAACCAATGTATGTGTACCTGTACGAAGTCCTGATACTGGTACATTTAATTAGAAAGGATCCAGCAACAATATTATTAGTCACGCCTGTTGTAAAATGTCAGTTGTGGCGGAGGTACGTAGTTGTGGGGAGGGCTAAAAGCTCACCCCAAGTATGATATCCTATGACGTTATTGTGGGGTGTGCTGAAAGCCCCAAGTATGATATCCTCCGAATTTAATCTACTTTATTTTTATTATTATGACTTATTTTTATTATTCCGCCTAAAGTTTGCCTCTTAGTTAGTCCCACACGCTTTGTCCAAAAAAAATCTTGTTCAAACTTCATAATGTAGGTCTACACTTCGAATCGTGTGCGTCTCGCTGAAAAAATGTATTACCATGTGGTTTGTCTATAATTACTTATTAATTACTTTATATCCAATCTGCATGTATCTGCATCTGCTTGATTAAAAATCCTTTGAACATTTTATTTAATCTCATTTCATATTAACAAAGATCAGGTAGTAGCAGAGCATGGCAGAGCGGGGACAGTCGACAGGTGTCGAATCTCATGGCATTTCTTCTAAAGTTATGATTGTTGTTGATTGGGGGGGTGGTTGTAGAGTTTGATGGCCACAAGAAGAAATTCTTTCTTGTGGCGTTCTGTGAAGCACTTGACACTGATAGGTCTGAACGTGCTGCACTGTCCAGCCAGAACACCGTGTAGTAGATGGGAGGGGCTGTCCAGGGGTGAGTAGGAGGAGGGCAGATTCAACATAAATACACACACATATTTGTACTCTACTACTTTAGTACTGTACTCTCTCCACACAATTTCTGCAGAAAACGCTAAATCTAGTTGTTTCTGTTTTGCTGTTGTATCCTATAACTGCTTTTTTGTCTCTTCACATTTATAATCAGTGTCATTTGTTTGTTGTAATTCTCTAAGAAATTATGTTAATTTTGACAACTCTTTTTAATGAAGGTTTCGTCTCACTTTGCTCAAATGACAATTCAACTCTGTCATAGCTTCAAGTTGAGTTTAACAGGGTTTGGTTACAAATGAGTGTGAATCATATTTAATGTGATATAATAGATTTAAAAAATGTTGGATTCTAGGTTTAGTCTGCTGGGGGACTTTCCTGACCCTCTGAGCTCTCTCTCTCTCTCTCTCTCTCCTCAGGTATCCTCGACCATGGAGCTGTGGTCGCTGGGCCTAAGGCCTAAATTTTACACTGTAAAGTGCCTTGAGATGACTTATATATAAATAAAGTTGAATTGAATTGAATTGTTTCTTTTATAGCTGTTACAGTACCAAAAATATGAAAGGCCCATTTTTCCATTGGGCATTTCCATTCAGTGATCTGTGACACTGCTGTTATTGACCTAATATCAGCTGTATTAAAGTCACATATACACAAATTTTCATTTTCTTTGCAGGAATGGCATGGTATGCAGTACATTATCACCCAGTGAACGCTGGGTCCAAGATTATTTTAAACTATATCTTAAAAATGATTGATTTAATCTGATGTAAAAGCCAACAGGAGCCTAGAATGAAGAAAAACAGTCCAGTGAATCCAAGCTGAAATGCAAGACTCCCTTACTCAGACTTTCACTGGGCATGGGGTGTAATATTTGACTCCTAAACGGTGTAATAATTTTAGGAATCAATGCCAGAATAAACTACTCAAACATCACCTCACATATTACTATATGTTTAATATATTTACCCTTATTCTGCATATGTACAAATAATTAACGTTATTGCAGTTCTAATGCTGCTATGAGTTCTATTTTTTTACAGTCTCCTATCTGTTTAAGAAATAATGTTTACATGTTGCATTGTAGATTCTTTCTGTTTTGTTTAGTTCTTTCAGGTAAAACACGTCATTTAAATAATTTGTTAAAACTCACCACTTATAGGACCTGATTTGTCTTGTTTCAGTTATTTTACTGTCAGTGTTATCATACTAATTTTAACATTAATTTATTTCCAACATCCTCATTCTCATTATCAGTATGTTTGTCTGTATCAAGTAGAATAGCATCCATAAGTGAGATTTAAAGCAGCAGGTTCAAGTATAAGTCAGCCTGTCACAGTGGAGGAAGTTCTTTGTTTCTGACAGCAGAGTACAAATTATTGTGAAGAAAATGCACAATGTTTTTACAGTAGCTGAAAGACACTTGACGCTGGCAGTAGCTTGGCTTTGAATCCATCTCTGCTCACCCGGCCTTTGATCAGATTGGAAACTATTTGTTTTTATCATCTGCGTGCAGAAGCACTTGTTTACTGTCACCAGCGCTGAGAGTAAGCATTTGAAATCTCAAAGCAAGCAAAGGAGCAGTAACAGCTGCCGTTTGGACATCTCCTCGCTGCTCAGAAAACTGGAAAACAAAATCTGTGTATCATCAATCCCGAATCATGTCAGAATAACGATTTAAATACTTTCCTGTGAAAAGTGATGAAAAATCACTTCTCCTGTTAGAGGAACTGAAACGTGATCCTTTGTCACTTTGTAATAAAAATAAAACGTGAAAGGAATTTGTGTATTTTTGTCATTTTTCATTATAAAATACTGATATCAGGAGAGCTGCAGCCTCTTTATTGACCTATTTTGTTCTGCTGTTTTTAAAATTTAGTGCAGGTGTTCATTTTTTATGCTTAGAGCCTCTTGACAATTGTGGCTGCGGTGCAGTGTACATGGACACCACTAAACAAGTTACTATATTGAAAGACAAAGTGCTGTAATGTCCTTTGGGGTTACTGAGAGCCTTTAATTATTCATAGATTAATAGACTGTAAAAATGTGTGTGTCCCTAGATGGCCACTTTATGTCCTATAATTCTAACTAGCTATTTTTCTTCAGCTGTGCACCGGAAAATAGACTCTTTAAGAGACTGGGAATTTCCATCAGCAGAATTTATTCTCTCTCCCATTGATGTTTATTGGAAACTCACATTAATATTAATGATATGGCATTTATATTGACAGCAGAAGTGAACTTGTCTGAAGATGGAGATCTAAAACAAGCTGTAAAGCTGCAGCAGAGAAATGTTATTAAGAGGTTCAAATAGAGACTCTTGACCAGACTCCAAGGGAGAAGCAAAGGACAAGTTCTATCAATTACATTTCTTTAAAGTGAGATGGTTATGAATTCATTTTATTTTTTCATTGTTACAGTGAATTTTCATGTGTAGTTGGTGCATAGAGCTAAACACGTTGCTTACAGTCTCTTGGTGGTATAATTCCTACAAACAAAATGAACCTTACCCCAGTGTGTTTTCTGATGTGGTGCTTCTTTCAGCAGGATCATATTTTGACAGTTCCTTCCAAAATGAATGAAAAAGAATATCTGAAATGGTCTGTTTTCTTTATTTGTGTGGTTGTATGTTTTCTTGTTCTGCCACCATGGGAAAATAATAAATGAGAAATCACTCCTAAATATATCCATTCACTATGAAACAACCTCAAGTATCTGGTTAGCTTAGCTTAATATAACAACGGAAAACAGTGGGAAACTGGGAAAACAACAAAAACTAAAAACTAAATTACTAATACGTAAAAACCAAAGTCTACAACCAAAATATATATATTTTTTACCACTCTGGCTGTTTTTAGTTTTTATGTTAAGCTAAGCTCTCACTTCATATTTATCACACAGTAAGAACTTGTGTTTCCTTGAATACGGTTGGAAAATGACTAAACTTATAGTTGAAACAATGCACAATGTTATGTTATGTGAAAGAGCTACATTATCACAGTAAAACCTCCATAGCATCAGCTTTTAAAAACAACAAGGAGACATGCAAAGTCTTTGCACTTAGCAGTCACAGTGTCCTTTAGTTTCTATGTTGTTACAGATGCTTCAACTTATCACTATATGGGTACTGTTGTAACTTATGGTTGAAATAAATAACCACTTACAATGGATTATTTGACGGGAAATTCACCTTTACCTCATTCAAATGTTGAAATTCTGATTGTCATCATTACAGGCATCATTATGGCAAACCAGCTAATGCAGAAATTCTCAGTGCATACTAATCCACCACATCACCGCCATCTCAAAGTAAACAACAGGTGCTGATGAGCAAATAACAGTTAGTTATGAAGAATGAGGTTTTGGCCATAGAGAAACATTAAGTCAGCTGCACTGATACACTTCCAGTATCTATGATCACTGTATCGTTCCAAAAAACAGCTACAGCATTGTTTATGGATGAAGAGTGGAAAAGGGTATTTTTGAAGGAGTAAGGGATTTCCTCCACTATCAAACACGTTTTTTTTCAGTTCCACTGGCAGGGCTTTGTGTATCATATGAATTCTTTGCGGGACTCGAGATATTTCTCAGCCTTTATGATACCTGTAGCAGGCGCTTTGAGGCAACAGCACGCATCTGTTTTTTTTCCTGCAGGCCAAAACGAAATCCAATTATTTTCTGTGAGCTCTCTCCTCTGGCACATCACTAATCTGCTCGGAAAGGCATTCATGTTGCTCCTGAGTCTTTTCCTTCCTAATATGTTTTTTGATATTCTCTCTTTACCTCCAACTTTCACATATAAACACAACGAAACCGAAATGTGTCCAACAGACTTGACTGATCGCACCACTCCTCACCAAAATCAGTTTCAGTGGAAAGAGAAACAATGGCATGATTTTCTCTCAAATAAAATATTTACATCTAGGGGTTGTAGCTTGCACAATGCCTTTTCCCAGTACTGCTGATTTTAGCTGTTCTTTTATTTGATTTCATTATTCCTCTCATATATTTTTTCCCCAGCACTTTAAACTCTAATCTTCTCTTCATCTTGTCTTTTTTTTCTCATCGTTTACTCCTTTGTCACTCTCTGTTTCATACTACTCTTGTTGCTCCTATCTAGAGATGTCGGATATTATATAGGTCTACAGATATAGACATTAAAATGTGATATCAGAAAATATTGGTATCAGTTTCTAAACTTTTATTGAACATGCACATATTATACATCAAACTCTCAGATACTTCTTCTCTCTTTCAAAATGTCAAAATATAACAAATCCAAGGTATTGGTATTGAGATATTTTTGTATGTTTAAGTATGCGTTATAGGAGATATGTAATGTTGGTTACCTAAAATTATTTAGTTAAGGGTACCCTGCATATATTGGTATCGGTTTATATCAGTAGAGGAAATGAACTATACTGGTATATTGTATATCGATAAAAAATAAAATACTGAACATCCTTGTTTCTACAGAAATATTTTGCATTCTTCTCATTTCTCATTTGTTTGTCTCCTCACTTTCTTTTGTGAATTACAGTTTTATTTCTAATTTATTTTCCTACTCCAAACTGGCCTTATGTGATCATTTGCAGCTCATTTTATTAGAGCATAGATGAAGAGTTTAGCAACTACTGAATGTTAGAGCAATGTATTTATAGCTTCGGCTGCTGATGAGAATATAACACTGATGAAACTTCAATTCATTACATAACGCACAACTCTACAAAGAACACATTTATGTAAATCATTTTACAAATGATTGCACATCCCCCTGACTACTCCAGGAGATTTTGAGTTGCAGGGAGGACTGCTCTCAAGCACAAAACATGATGTGTTGTCTGTAGGCCGCAGTGAGAAAAGCTAAATTATCCATTAACTTAAACTCAGTTCATTGATTCCCTATTGATTGACAATAGGGAAATGTTATATTTGCACCAGCATGCTAACATAGTCGTTGTGAGCTAGTTTTAGCATTTAGCTACATTAGGCTGTGTGCACCTCAAAAACAATAAGACATGTATTCATTCATTCACACAGTAAAGGGTAAGAAGTTACAGTTTTGATTTACTACTCGTACTTCACCTGCACTTTATCACCGGCAGCTATTATGCCACTTTATAATTTTGCTTCACTAATGCAGATGGTTTGATATAAATAATTGTTTAAGAAAAAACAAACATGTTTGACTGTACAGCACAGTGTATACTCACAAATCAAATTTTTGGCAACACGAAGGGTTTTCTGTGATGGCCAGGAAGTAAAGTGTGCCATGCTGCTGTGAAGTACACAGGCAGTACAATTAGCCTTATAACTCACCTGAAGCAGACTGTGGAGGAATCTGCTACCATCTCTGCATGTCCTTCCGTGCCTTCAGATTCATTCATTTACTTTCAGTTCAAATATACGGGGTACTGTATTTACTGTGATTATTTAGATTATGGATGAATCTTAATTGATTTATCAATAATGGTTATTAATTTCCTATAGCGTTGTTAGCTGCATGTGTCTTTATTGGATCGCTGACAGTATATCGAGATATATATCGTGCGTGCCTCCACCCTAATCTCCACTCACTGACTCATGTCTTTCTGCAGAGAGCAGAAGGAACCAGCAGAAAAAACCATACTGCCTACACAGGACAGTTTGTATAATATAATCTGACATTATGGCTCAATATTCATTTATTCAGCACAGTCTTGTTGTCAACAGTTGAAAATGAAATATTTTACATATTTTTGCACTGACATGCACTTAGGCCCATCTACAATTTGCCTTTACAGCTGCAATCTTCTCTACATGTCAGCCTGAGCTCACAGCTCACAGCTGAATGTCAGCAGGTCAAACAGCACACCTGCCTCGAGTGTGAAATGTAACGGCTGATATTGATCTGCAGAGATTCTCATGGGAATTTTATGTTTTATGGCCTTATGATGATATTCATGTTTCATTTTCATAACCCTGCCACCAGGCTATTTGTGCTGCTGAAAAAAAGATGTTTACGTTTGGGAGACATGCACAGCCACAATGCAGAAAAAGTGACACAGCAAATCAGAACATTTCCAATATTTAAAGTTTTGTTTAAATTTAAGTCCATGACTAACTACCTAACTTTGTAGAAACAGTGCCGCAGGGTTCCAAATGGCCTACAGTCACTGAGCGATGTGAATTTCTATGCGCCACAAGAACAGAGCTCAACTGAATAGCCCAGTGGTACAGATGTATTTCAAAACCATCCATCCATCCATTGTCTTCCGCTTATCCGAAAAATCGGGTCGCGGTGGGTGCTGGAGCCTATCCCAGCTTCCTTCGGGCGAGAGGCGGGGTACACCCTGGACGAATCGCCAGTCCATCGCAGGGCCAACACAGAGACATACAGACGAACAACCATGCACGCTCACATTCACACCTACGGACAATTTACAGTGACCAATCAACCTAACATGCATGTCTTTGGACTGGTATTTCAAAACCAAAGTTTTTAAATGTAGTAGGGTGGGTTTTCTGTGGTCTTTGGTGCAGACTGCATAGCGGATTGGAACCAGTTTCCCATTATGTCCCGTCAGTAATTTACCAAATAATTTAAAGTGGGTTTTTTTATCATTAAATCTATTTGAATGACAGGTACCTTAAACCAATAAAAGTAGTTTGTGCTTCAAGTACTTACATTCGGCTCTATTTGTGTGGTTAACAATGCAATATAAACATCTAATACCTGAACTTTAGTTGAAAAATGTAATAATTTGTCACACGTGTCTTCTTTGTTGTTTATATAGGCTACCTGTGAGAGGTGAGGCATTACCTTTGTCCTACATTCAGTTTCCAACAGGACAGACTCATACATCTTGTTGAAACATGGCTAAAAAGTACCATGAAAATGAGCAGGTACATATAAGGTTGTTATAAACTGCAACATTAATCAATATAACGACCTACACAATGTCTTTCAAATAACTGATAACTTTTGTTTTTGGTGATCGATACTACCTATCAATACCTTTTCCTGTGAGATGACTGCTCATCTGTAGAGGTTGTTGCACTGTTTGAATGGACTCAGCAGCTCTCATGTCACTGGTGCTGTGATTTTCTGCTTTCGGGTCAAAGGTTCAGGGATTTCATTTTTTCGCTTCAAGCCGCCTGCTTACTGTTTGCCATCAGCACTCCAGTCTCAGTACTGTTCATCTCTGCTTATAGAGCCATCCAGTGAAACCCAATTCTGTGTGACAGCATCTCTGTAATGCTTTCTCACGTCCACACTGGTTTGTGCTACTCTCACTCATCCTCAGTTTCTCTATGTGAGTTGATCTCTTTCTTATTTCCACTTGGCTGAAATACAACCTGGAAAAAAACCTGCATCAGCATGTATCTATTTGTGTTTTCTGTGTTTATTAGAATCAGTGTGAGAATGCAGCCGTGTTTCCTTGTGTACACGCGTCGCTGTGCGAAGAAGTTACCAGCTCAAGAAAAAAGGAAACTTCACAGGCGTCTTCCAGCATTCTGCAAAAGCCATTGTGTGAGAAATTTCTTCTTCTTCGTCTTCTCCTGCTGTCAGAGTTGCGGATTTGAAGGGAACACAGCAGGAACACAGAGAGGAGGCACTTTAATTGGATACAGACTGAGATTTTAAATTTGCATAGAAACATATGCAGGCAGTTATACACGTACTGTATGTATGCATGCTTTTCAAGCAAATACATGTGACACACACATAGACACACTGTTGTCACTTCAGTAGAGCTGATTAGCACCTTGTATAGCAAACTTTTGAGAAGCTTCTAAGCATAACCCTGTTTTAATTGCAAACCCATGCACGATAGGATGGCCAATTGATGAGTTAATGGAAAACTTTGAGGAGAGAAAGGAAAAAGCCCATCACCGAGCTAAAGGGGGATTAAATCTGCAGGTGACAAAAAGAAGTGACTTACCCCTGGATATTACACACTGAGCCACTAGCGGGCAAATAAAACATTCAAGAGTGGGCTGTGCTGCCTGACAGTCAGTGACAGTCGCTGCCAGCAGAAGAACGGAGTGCTGTCATTCACTTTGAGTAAAGACTGAGTACAGTCTGATCCAATATCATTCCTTCTGCCTCTAGACTTTTCAACAATTGAGCATATTTATCATTTTTATTTAGCTAGCACTTTTTGGAGGACAGTTACAAAGTGCCTGACTGAGGGGGAAATGAACACAATAAATAAAATCAACAGGAAAAGCAAAGAGTTGTGTAAGCATGGCAAGAAATATTAAAATGTAAAATAACATAACATTGAATAAAAGCTCATGATGTTTAAGCAACTCTAAAAAAGAGAGTTTGAACAATGTATTAAAATAATTATGCTGATTTAGGAGCACTCATGAATAAACTGGACAGATCCTTTCCTCAGTCAGGACCTTAGAACAGCTGGTCTGTCTATTACCATTATGTAACTATTGTGTTTTCCTAAATGTTAACATAAATAATTCTCATTGTCTGGCAAACTGTATGACTGTTAAAACATTATTTCACTAACAGGCAAGAGTTTTTAATATGTTGCATACTCGCCTGAAAATGTTGCAACCTGGCAGAAATTACTAATAGTTTGCTCTAAACAAACTAAGGTAGACTATCATTCACTCTGAAATATTGACGCAATCATCTGTCAGCCTAAACAGGTCAAACTAATTAACCAATGAAAAAATGCACTGTAAACACATGCAAACACCTACACATAGTCCCTCTCCTGGAGGAGCTCCTCCTGAGCTACTGATGTTTTTAACAAACATCTTCTCCTGACTCACAGAAATGTATCCGCGCTTCTTTGGGCTTTCCCTTGAAAGAGAAATTTTACAGCCTCTGAATAATTTCTAATGCTGCGACACTTTCAGTATAGTGTAGTTATGGAGTACAGTGTTAGTATTGAAAAGATAAATCTTCTGTGACCAGGTGACACCCAAAACGAATAACAACTGATCTTTCTCCATTTTAACGAAAAAAAAAACTCAAATTGTGCTGTAAGAATACAAATGCTTCTGTACAATCACAAAAAGTGTGCAAACGATAATGAAGAGAATAAGTGCATGAACACATGCTCAGGCACACTCTGACTGATACACTTGCCACTTTTGGCTGTGCTAACAAATTATTCAAGGTTATCTTAAATAGAGATTAGTTTAATTAAACAGAAATGAGTCCACAGTGGAAAAGACATTAACCATATTATGTTGGTCACCTAATTGTGTCTCCTGCAGATGGTGGGTGCGGAAGAAAAAACGTGTAATGAAACAGAGAGAAGTGCGGAAGCACAATATATTTTTTTTAATTTTCTTCACTGTTAAAGAATGACCTGCTCTGAGAAAGTGAATTAAATTATCATACCGTAATAAAAGAACAAGGAGGAAGGTTAAAAACACTGACACTTTTAAAAGCAAGTGACCTTTGGCAGAAAAACAGTTCCCATGACAGAAAGAAGGTCTCCAGCTGCATGACGATAATAAAAATGGGACCAACAATTCTTCACATGGTCACTAGAAGATATGTTCATTTAATTATCATCCTAATTGTACAAACCCAATGGTTAATGTCTAACTGAAAAACAATATTTAATCTAATATTTCGCAATTGTGTTTTTTATGTTATTATTATGTTATTTCTTGTTATATTGCAAATCTGTAGTAGAGACAGTGCAGTATAGTGTCATAAAAGCTAAAATAGCAGGTGTCAGTTGACTGCTCAGTTTAAGCAGTGCCACATAGTGAAGTGAATCATATTACCTTTCAGTCATTGAAAGGTACAATACAGTTTGCATGTAGTAAATGTGAAGGACACCACAGTAGATTGTGACCTGCTCACCGTTTTCATTGGAATTCATCAACATTAGGAAGAAAATACAGCAAATATTGTTTATATTCATATTAATTTATATATTTTTGCATGAATAACATACTGGGTTTAACAGGCTGCATCCTGTCTGTTGAATTTGCATCTTAAATTAGATATTTATCATATTTATGGACTTGGTAAAGATTGTGTAGGTGTGTGTATTTATATGTGTGTGTGTGTGAGAGAGAAAGAGAAAGACACAGGAAGTAAGAAACGGCACTGCACAAACAGGATGTGTTTTTAACGTAGCATTGCTAATCCTGAGGTTGTGTTTATTTAATATTAGATGCAAATGAGGTGTCATCATCAAGCCACTGCAGAAATTAAATTGCATTCCAATGATTAGTGTCATTATATGCAAAATAGTATTCTGCATGATCTCCATTTACATTAAATACCAAGCATGTATAATGCTTGACGTTATGAAATTTTTTTTTGCCCACTATACTTCAACAACTTCTTTGCAACACAACAAGCATACAGTGTAAAAATACGTTTTTTTCAGCTGCCACAGTCATCTGCATCCGTATTAGATGTCGCAAGGTTTTTCCGCCAGGTGCCCTTCTCAACGCAACCCCTCCAAAGTTTGGACAAGCATTAGGAAGAGGCAGAGACACAGCCCGAGCTTCACCTTTGCCTACTGTCCTACCCACTGCGCCCCTGCTTCAGTACACAGTATATGTTTGTTAATTGTATAGTTGCATTGTGAATTGTATTTGTAAGCACATACTCTAGTTTCTTGTTAGAGTGATACATATTTACTGCACCTGCGGATGCTGTGTGCAGGATGAAACAAAAGACCAGCAAACACATCATCTTTATGTGTTTGTTTTATTGCAATTACCTGCATATTTCCATACTATGTACCAGTTCAAATAGAAACAATGTCCAGTTTTTAACTAGCTGCTAAGTTGCAGCTACAGGCTACATGCAATCAGCTGGATCAAAATCTCGCTGCTACCTAAGGACATTACTAACTTCTTTTTTTCTCTGCCCTTGGAGATATGTTCTCTTTTCTCTCGTTGTCTTGTCTTCATTCTGCTCTTTGCTTTGCTCATTGGTCACTGCAGCCTGGTTGTTCACATTAGCAGCAATGCTCTGAGCAGTGATCTGTCTACACACTACTATGTTTTTATACTATAATAGACCTGTGATAATACTGTATAGAATAATAAAAAAATATTGATACATTATTGACCGCTCACCCTTGGCTTTCGACTGCTCTACCCACTGAGCTATCACGCCGCCCCCTTAAAATACATCAATCATCACTCGCACATGCAAACATATGAATGCTAATAGTTACGAAAAGGTATATTTTTAAAGTGAATTGCTCCTGGGCAGACCCACTAGACAGGGATTTCTCCCATGGACTTAGCATTAGTGAGTACAATGAGAGTAATAATGTTTTTTAATGGTGTGTTCTTGGTGGTGAAAGTTACACTAGTAGCATAACTATCTGTCACTGGACATTAAATGGCACATAGTATATTACAGAGCCATATGAAGGCTTTGCAATTAACCTGTTCACATATACATATGTATATATGTATATATATTTTTTTTATTCCAATTAATTCCACTTTTTTATTCAAAGCCAAATTACAACCAAAGGCATCTCCAGGCTATATAATGTAACTTAAAACAGCTTTATTTATTAAGCACTTTAACAGCCAAAACAGTACAACAGACACAATTTAATTAAAAACAATATGAAAGCAAAACATTTTTTTGCATAGACTGTAAATAAAGGATTATAAGGATTTGTTCATGTGTACATTTTACAGAATACACCAAATAAGGCTTCACAGAATGACTTAAGATTGAATTATATGTGCACCGAAATGTGCTGTTAACTGTGCTGAATGGTTAGTTTTGTGATTATTTACATAGACAGAGGGAGAGAGAGAGACAAAGAGAGAGATACATGTGTGTGTGTGTGTGTGTGTGTGTGTGCACACTTGCGCAATAGTGTACAAATGTCATATTTTGCCCGAAACATTTTTCCTGCGAATTGTCAGCTATGACCTATGTCAGCTATGATAGTTTGATAAGTAGCAGTTGTAAAGCCTTTAATATTTTTTTTGGTCCGACTATCACTTGGCATTGCTTCAGCTACGCTGTTTGTGTAGTACTACTGTAATCTTTACAGACCTGATCATCTGCACTCACATTGGTCTTCTACTACTGTTATTTTTCTGGACTAAAAATATACTGATCTCAACATCTAAGTATCTTAGTGACGTGGCCCCCACTCATTGTTCAGCTCTGACAAATAGTCAGAGACAAAGCTCTCCACTGGTGCCTGTGTGGCCCTAAAAAGAACTGAAATGAAGTGTGGAGAGATGTTTTGGCACCTGAGATTACTTCAATTGGCCAACTCACTGGTTCTTTAATTAGAAGAAAGAAAGAACATCTTCATCTTTAATTAAGTAAAGAAATGAATGTTTCCACTCGCCTTTGGAAAAGCCAGGATGTTTTCCCTGGGCAATTAAACTTCTATGACAGATGTTCCCATTTCTAAAAATTACTTCTGAAAGTGCTTTAATCCTCGGCACAGCGTTTTTGACATAAACTGATGCTCATCCATGTGATAGTCCTGATCATTTGTCTCTCCTTTAATTACCGATCATATAGGCTGTGTCAAAAGGTTTAAAACACTGCAAAGAGGAAACGTGGTCAAATACACAGCGTAATATTATACCATATTCATGTCACAACTGTCAGGGAAGCACATACTGTAAGCAGAGAACCAGCAGACATTATTGTTAACATGACTAACAGCAACGCAGAACTACCGTAGCAAAAAGGTATTTTAAAAGCGGTGTTTTAGCTGTGTTAGCTGCACGACTCCAAGGGCAGAAATAGTGGTATATCACTCAACCAAATTGCTCCATGCTGAAAAATGTAAACAACTACAGGATGGATTCAGATCAAATCTTTTACAGACACTCGTGAGCTTTAGATAATGAAAACACTGACGTCTGGTGATGCGCCATGAGGGTGCCATTTTTCACTTCAACTAAAATGTTTTGTCAATTATTGGATGGATTGCCATAATATATGGGACACAGATGACTCGTGCTCACAGGATGATACCTAACGACCGGGCATCATATTTTGATCTAGTGGCAGTTTTCACTGTCACCAAAACAACTCTAACGTCTGCTTGATAAATGCCCCAGAGTTTTGTGCAGATATTCACAGTGTTCAGTGGATGAATCATAATGACTTTTTCAGAGTGCCAAGAAATTCACATTTGTGGTTTTGAGTGAAATATGGCCACAGACAAATTTGGTGAGGGAGACGTGGCTGCAAAAAAAAACCATTGAAGAATGACGGCAATATTCTGACCTTAACCTTAGCCAAAAGTAGGACACTGCTTTTGGCTACTTTTGTCTGGGTCTTATCGCCTTGGTCTTTGTCTTTCTCTAACCCCAGCACTGGCCTCCATGCCTAACTCTAACTGTCTTTTCCTTAAGGTCTTTCTTGCTGAGATGAACTATTTCTGAACAATTGTAACTACTTCCAGTTTATTTTTTTTGCTAATAACTTGGTTCTTTGGATTTCGGTGCACACAATTTTATCTACCAGTGGCGGCTGGTGAAATAAAGCTCTTTGTGGCTGCTTCATGTAGCTGTTAGTCTGTTCATGTTTTCCACTTTATCAGGAAAATGTTTTAAATGTGTATTACCTGTCTGAATCCAGACTTGTTCTTTACCTGACAGCTTTCAGAGGAGGCAGGTGGGGTTCTTCCGGCAACAGTTCAGTATTCAGCCTCTGAATTAGCTTTCGTCATGACAAAAAACTGATCCTCGGACTGACTGTAAACAAAACACAAGTGTTCTGGTGATAACCAGTACCCAAGTAATGCTGCCCAACTATATCCAAAATAAGAGGTTGTCCCAAACAGCCACATTCAAAAGGTTTTGCCATGAAAGGAAGACAGTTGTTGCGGACAGAGAGACTTAGTATTGTTTAAATATGGGTGTAAGTTTCTACAGGAAGCCATCCATAATATAGAAAACAACTGTACACATGAACAGCACTTCAAATAAGTAACATAATGAATGACAATAACCTACTCTGTTGATTACCTTAGGATAATTGTTCTGTGACAGCACCACAGGGTTTCCCTGTCTTTTCCAAAGCCACAAGGAATCAAGCCACTAATTCCTGGGTATGTAAACTACTGCTCAAATAGGAAAAGAAAGTAAAACAGTAGAGAGAAAGACGTTCATTTAATGCCATCACATCGCTCCTGATCCAACTTTGATGTGTTGTGTCGATGGTGACTCTGAAGCTATTAGACAATCTGACAAGCATTTCTAAAGGAGTACACTAGTTAAGTCTAATTTATGCACCTTGTTATATGTTGTAATACATTGTTGTCAGTAATGTTTCCTTTCTTTTGTGTGTGTGTGTTAATACAGAATGAAACTAAAAGAGCCACCTGTGTAATTTACTTTGAACCTACCAAAATGGGCACAGTCAAATATTGATGGTGACCATTCGGAAGGTTTATATATTACTATTATAGGATTATAGTGTGGGAAGCTTTACTCTAGTCAGCAACCTTGATATTCTGGGAGACACATATACATACACTGTAATATGAGTTCAGTAGTATGGTACTGGATTAAAATTCTTTTGTGATGGCTTTGCGGCTATTATATAATAAACCAAGATCTTCCTTCAGTATTGGCACATAGCTTTTGCTGCATTTACAACAAAGAATGGTTCTGTCTGGAATCATATTGTGGTTCAGAAATAAAATTAACTTCCCAGGCTACAGCTTTGTGTTGTTATCCAATCACTCCAAAGGCTGCAAGATGACTTTTTACTCAATTTCCACTTTTCCACAGCAAAGCAAAACAGGGCTTACACTACTAAGTATAATCAAGTTGTTGATAAAAAAGGAATTAAAAGCTGCATTTAGTTCGGCATCACATCCAATCTAAAGTTAATACAGACAGCATTGCCTGGGGCCATTCTCTAGAAGATATGCTCTGGCATAACTAAAGAATAAGACCTATTAAGATATAGTTGGAAGAAGAGTATTGAGAGAAGGGGAGGGCAGAGCAGAACAGGCTGAGATAATCTGCATCTGACTGAAATCAGTCTTTACCATCAAATCTTCACGTCATTCACTTTATCAAGCCAATAAGTGACAATAGGGCAACGAATGAACATAGAACAAGAGGAATGTCATTGTTATTGCATTCAGTGCCTCATAAATGTTTTGTGAAAGAGGTACACTAAATAAATTGGAAACCCAGTGGAGCCGCAGTGAGTGCTGAGCTCTGCACATAACAGCTTGTTTATTGTGTTTTGCATGGAAATGGCTGCTTAGAATAATCCGCATTGCTGTTGTTATTGGGAAATTATGGCTGTCATTTGCAGGATGTGAACACAATGTATTACAATGTCAGATAGTAGGGTTGTAATCTACAGATAATGTGTCTCAGATGGAGTTAGTCAGTTACATATGGAATGTCTGTACACCACACGTTTCATTCCTGCATTTTAAAGGTTCTTTATTAAAAACTAAAATTACTTTTGAAAGTACACGCATGATCCACACCTGGGATTTGGATGGAGCTATATAGGGCACTACTATGCTGAGTAATCTCCCAAACCACATGAGACAAAACTGTTGTTAACATTACACTGTGTGCAGCTTCAGTATCTATCAATACACTTCTCTGCCAACAAATATTGAGCATATGTTTGTAAACATAGTTTAATACTTAATACTTACAATAGTCAAGTATGAGATCTATGTGTGATAGTACAGACATTTCTGTGGGATTCATTCTTGTGGTGTGGTTAAATTTATTTTTTTATCACAGATAAAAAATCGTCCCTAACTCAACCTTAAAAAAAACATTATACTAAAGTTTATTTCATGTAGTATGTACACTAATGCAGTTGTCTACTTATAAGAGTTTACTTAAATTTTATTCAGTGTTTAATTATACTGATGGTATAGTTGACAATTCTTCTTTTTTGTAAGGAACTATTGTAAATATGTAATATAAAAGTGGTTTTCTTCCTATCTGAAATATCCGATTCCCATTTCTTGCTATCTCATCACATCATAATATCACCAGGAGCAGAGCAACCCTTGGAGTTTTATTGTTGAACTCTTATGTTCACATGCTATGCTGAAAAATGTAGGCATACCATGGTTCTGCTGACCACTCACAATGCAAACAAACAGCCTGCAGATCTGCATTTTGTTACATTTTCTCTCTGGGATCTGGACTTCACTGTGGTATAACTGTGAAATATTTTTAACTAGCCAACTAAGTGAACTGAATTTTGTATGTGAATTGTATTCTATACATTCTACAGTTAATATATTCTTTTGGGAAATACACATTAAATTGTTATTTTTAAATTTAGTTTTTTGGTTAAGATGACTATGGTTGCTCATATATCTCCCATGGTTACACTAACTAGCTGGCAGTTCATTTTTAAGCCTCATTTAGTTGTAGATAAAGATCCCCCCTGTTTAATTTAAACAACTGAGCTGTAAATGTGAAATATACATGTGTACTGGGTGAAAATACATTTTTTCTGGGTGTCTGGAGGTGTGATTTTATAACTGTGTTTATCCTTTCCTGGGGTTTTCTTGCAGAGTGTTTCTTATTAGCTCACTCTGATGAGCTCTGTGTAAGACAGCGAGTGATCCCCTCCAGAGTCTGTTCATCAGCTGTGACAGCTAGCATCAGGTTCTCCTTCTATTCCTGGCTAATGGCACCCAATGGATCTCTATCTAGACTGGTGTCTTACCATCCTGCACACACATTATTTTTTACCACACAAACTTGCAATTATCTATCGACTTTTTTGGTAGGCTAGAGGTATTTTTGGTTCTTCTCCTGTGGTGTGAATATGCTTTGACGCCTGTTTCATTTTGATGATTGTAATTACAAGTTGTGCTGTGTTTGTATGCATACATGAGTTTGACTTCCTAAGAATAAAACATCAGCATTCCTCCTGGGTCCTTTCTTTATCATAACCTGACAAACACATCAACAAAACAAACCTGTAACATAAAAAACATGTTTTTCTGCACCTCCACTTCTGTTTGAGATCATTTCTTGCATAGTCCCTGCAAATATTCCCTTTACTGATGCAAACTAAAACTTGGCCTTTGGTTTTTACACACCCACCCACATAGTTTTTAGGCTATTATTGAATTGGTAATTGAACTACTACATTTTTCACAATAAAAAACTTTATTCTAACTTTTTATTCCACAACTTTATGACCTGCATGTGTCTACCTGAAAATGTTAGTTGATTATCACAATTGCTATAGTGTAGAATGACACGTGAGCTGCTCTGAAACAGTAAGAGGAAGACAACTATGTTTATTGTTCATTGTCTGGATTTTCCTGTTATCAGATTCTTTAAAGATTCTCCTTCACAAAATAGGAAAACTGCTAATCTGTCACTAATAATGTTAATAAATGCTTTGATGAATTTGGATATCTCAGGAAGACATGTAATTGTAACAGTAGGAAAACAAGTTAAAATTGATTATTTGGATACTGCTGTGCCGCAGTCTGAGAAATATTGGGTGCTGCAGCATATAAGCCTACAAAAAAATTTTCCGTGTGAGAAATACAATGTGTGGCAGGAGTGCTTGACAAAAGAGTAAATAAAAGTGAGAAGAATAACTGTCACGCTCAATTCGTGACACTTGAGAGCCCCGGCCTGAAATGAGTTTCCTCAAAAATTTCTCTGTGAACTTGGGTAAGTTTGGTTGCGCAGTTAGCAATATTCAAATTCTAGCGCTGTTTTAACCCAAATGTAGAAATATTATGCTGGCTTCAAACCAGTATTAGAAACTCTGCTGTCTGCTCTTCAGCAATAGTAGACAAACGCTACTGTACTAGCTAACATTACTAGTTAAGGGTAACGTTTAGGCTAACATTGAGCTAATCTCTACTTGGTATTAGTATTCGCTAGCAGTGTTAACGCGTAAGCTAACCGCTAGCATTCAGTTAATTTTGTTACATGTAGGTCTGTCACTGGAAATACTTAATTGGTGCCTGCCAATAAAAAATGTCATTTTGATGGAGGCACCTCTTGTTCTCCACCGCTAAACTGGTCTCTTAGATTTGTGTAGTTTTTGAGTTACTATAATTTTAGGTTCAAAAAGCTGTGAAAATCTTGGCATTTTCTCCATTAGTGAGTATTGCATGACTCAGCGTGTGACGTCACGCCCGCTGAACGTTTACTTTTAGTTTTCTTTTTGCCATTTTTCTTCTCTCCTTCAGTCGATCTTCATCCTTCATAAACAAATTATGCCTAAAACATGAGAAAATTTTGTCCTGTGTTGACACACATACTTCTCAAAGCAATAGCATGTACGGTTTTGGAGCACTGAGTTCAAATGTAAAGCGAACTACTATTTTCTCCTTTATTGACTGCAATGCTAATTTTTCTCCGTGAGCCCTGCTCAAGATGAGAGACGAGCAGGATCGCCTCCAGGAGCTCATTTATTGGACTTTCGACACCAGAAAGGTATGGGGTCCTTTGTAAGAAGCATGTGGGAGCTCTGGTATGGATAACTTTCCAACATGACCAATGCTCGTTGTGTTATTGAGCCTTTTTGTGGACCGATATGTTTGCATTTCGGCTGAACTTTGCGTGCGTGTACGCGTGTATTTGCTTCGTATGCGTGCGTGTGTGCACGTCTCCACACGGACATGAGCAACACAGGCTAGCAGACAGAGCAGCTAGCAGCAGGATTAGCCATGTTAACACCTGCTGAAGAGGCTGTGAGCAACGAGCTGCTCTGTATTGGATATCTGACACATTTTTCATATTTATTTATTTAATTTATTTCAGCCTTACATGTCAATGACTTTGATATCAGGTTGTTCTGTCATTGTTTTGTTGAGGTGTGGCATAACCATGGCAACATAAAAAAGCCATAAACCACACACGAGATGCTTCACAGGACAGATTCCTATCAGTTATACATTAAAATGACCATCTTGGTCATGACATGCCCCCTATTGTAGTTACCATGGCAATTGCCAAAAACAACACAGTATGAGCTCACATGATAGGCATGATATTTTATCACACATAATATACATCAAAATGACAAAATGAAAATCCTGCTCTCTGATTAGCAAGGCGGCTTAGGGGTTCAGAGGCAGGTACCTTTAAAGTTTCTCCAGGAATGTTCTAGTGTTCCTATACAGTTTTGTTTTTAGGTTTTACAGATTCAACTCCATTAGAACTTTAATAATCCATAGACTGTCCTTGCATGGTTAGATACGACCTTTATGTGTCAACTAATATTGATCAGGCTCTCTCTGTGTTTGGAGGATTTACCAGCATGTTGCCAATGTCATTTTGATTGTTCCCTTCATAGCTGTTTAGAAGATACAGTTCTCACGAAGTATTGAGCCAAACAAAATGTTTCACATTCATAAATAGGTCAATACTGACTGTTGGTTCTGAAGTATATGCAATATGACTTGTATCTTGTATAAGAAAAAAGGGTGTGCAGTGTACATTTAGAAACGTTTCTTAGAAGATTACATAAATCTTTTGAATGAAACAAACAACCCTTTTTAAGAGATCACCTTGAGAATTGAAAAAATGCGAAACAATTATCTGATTTCTTTGAAAAAATAGGATTAAGACAAGATGGAAACATAAAGAAAGTAATAGATGCAGCGGTTAGTTGTACTTTTGTATATATTTCAATGACTAAGGTCTTTTTCTTTTTTCTTAGCTATTGTTGATGCCAACTCAAATCATTGGGCAGCTCAGCTTTTCTTTGTGGGTAAAATTTGGTTTTGACTCCTTAAGCAGCATGAAGACAGGACTGCCACTAGAGGCTGCACTAGCAAAGACACAGATACATAGATCAATAATGACAGAGAGAGAGAAAAAGAGAGAGAAAAGCCAGAAAAATCTGTGGAAAACCAGCAGAAATGACACAGTTAGGTAGCATGCAGTTCAGTTGAACAACAAAGAGTGAAGAGATAGTAAGAGTGAGCATCGCACCAGCTGACAACCTGAGAGAGAGAGGGAGAGAGAAAGAGAGCATCTCAGCTCACTAGAGAAAGACGGAGAGAAAGGAGCAGCACTCAACCACGTTGCCTGTCCTCATATTTCCTTTGGTAGCTGTGTGAGGCAGAGTGACTGGCAGAGAGCAGAGGAGACAGCACATCTGAGTCTCGTGGAAACAGCAGGACCACGTAACACTTGACCAAGAGATCGATGCACTCACGCCAAGCCACACAGGAAGGGTGTGCGACCTGCAGGACGTCCGCGTACTGCCACAGAGGGAGAGAGACTAGCCAACGGGGACAGAGACTGTGAAGTGAGCTAGAAAGAAGATCATCTGAGGCCAAATTTAAAGCTTTCAGCTGTTCACTCAGAGCAGGTGAGTTGACTTGTCTTTATGCGGAGTGGGGCTGGATGTTGAGCAGGTGCAATCAGTTTTTGCGTGTGCACAGCACATTTGTTTGCCTTTGTTTTTTTTCCTCTCATAGTTTGTGCATCACTTTCAGACGGTGTGCATTTATAGTCATCTAGCCAGGTGATTAACCAGGGACCCTCAGTATCAATCAAACTGTTATCATGCTGTGCAGAGAGGAGCACCACAATAGCTGCTTAACGAGCCCTTTTTGCCGGTTTGTGTGTTTATATCCGTGTGTGCGTCTGTAGTTAAAGTGGATCCTAAAGTCTGTTTGTCTCAGCAAGTGAAATCCGTCTGAATCGCTGCCACTTGAGCAATGTAATAGAGTCATTTTCTAAGTGTGCTTGGAAAAAATTAATTGAAGTGGTTGACGGCATTGCCTGGTGATCTGTCACAACTGTCATGGGAAGGGTGATAGTTTAAAAACACCGGTTTATTGTTTAGATCAGCAACAGCAACACTGTGACTGTGACGATTCCTTCCTTATGACATTACTCATGAGTTTGGCTCAACATTTTGGGAAATTGATTTCAGCTCATTTATAGGTGTATAGGTGTATTAAAAGTGTATTATAACTGTGATAAGATGACACTGTGGTACTCAGACCTGTTTAACTCTTAGCTGACTGTAAACATAGTTGGGATAGTTTTTAGAGATGTCCCAGTCTATTTCATTTAGAAATCGTGTCATCGGTTACTGGTTGTTAAACAGTTTTAAGACTGAATGACCACTTTAGCCCAGAAAAATCATTGTGTTTTAACTGCACTTGCACATTATGAAACATAATTTAGAATATGCGCACCATCCCCTCATGTATTCTCATGCTGTATCAGGTTTGGAAATACAGTGCCCTGCTCAATAAGTCCCATCGTCCATCAGTATGTGTCTTGGTTTCTCTTTCAATCCCAGTTCCACTCCTGTTTCCGTAACGTCCTCAACTCCTGCCCTCCCCCTGCTTCCCTCTTTGCGTTTATGTCATCCTGTGAAGGTTATTGCCATATATCGATGTGGTTTAATTTGTCAAAGTCAGCCAGACAGATTGTCCATGGTCACAGCAGGGGAACAGGTTGGAGAATTCATTGTTAGGTATTGAACATATTGAAAGTGGTGGTGATGTGCAGCATACAGTGCTGGACCTGAGAGAAGAGAAAAATGACTGACTGACAGAAAACAGCAAGGCAGGGAACAGGAGAAATACAAGCAAAGAGAAAACCACCGATTCAGTATCATAACAAACAGAGAAGCTGAGCAGTTAATTTCTGCTATATTTTTTTTGACTGCATGTGTGTGTAGTATGTGAGTGGGGAGGCTTAAGGTTATCTTTCTTTGGATTCATTATATTTCGCACAGCGCTTGGCTCTCTCCCATGTGGATCCAGTGTCATTAAGCTGAGACAGAATCTGAGGGATCACTTTCTCCCTCCGTCTTTCTTTCTGTTCCTGGATACACCGGACTCTCTCGGTCTCACACTCCACCTCTTGCTGGATCTTTATTAGTCAGTCTGTATTACATTTGCAAAAACATGCACACAAGTAGGAGACATCCAAACAAGTAAATTGGGAAACTGCTGCTCATGAAACATGCATACATAATGCAATATAGAATGTGAGAGTGCAGAAATATGTTTAAAATGAAAAACAACTACAGAATACAGCACTGTTGTTGAAATATGTGTATAACATGTGTAGAGAGGTTGTGAGAGGAATTAAGATTTGGAATATTCCTCTAGGCCACTGTTACACGGTTAACATTGTTTACACCTGATTAATGAAATCCTGATAAATGATAGCGGTGACTTCTTCCTAGTGAGATTAAATGCACATATATTAAAATATATCTATTTATGCACACTTATTGCATTTGTTGCCATATAGTCTGGATAAGATCCTGTTAACGTACAAATGCAAATTGTTGCTATAAATTACTTAAGGGGCAGGTGGTATTTGTTAAATTGTGATTGTGATTGTTAAAATCACATTTTCACTTTGTCAGGATTATGTTTACTGTTTTTCTTCCTCTGTCTCCAAATCATTTACATTTATTCAACAGCCAATGGGCAGCTGAACAAGATTGCAATCGTCTGTGTGGTAATTAATAATTTACATAATACTTCATTCCGGGGGAATTTTATTTTCCTCTTCGCCAGTGTTAATTGTGTTAGCTAAGCTATGGCCATTAGTTATCATTAAGGAGACAGTTAAATGTGGATCTATCCAGCTCTGATTAGCATCTGCATCATCCATCAAAAACTGCCCAGATTTCAACACAGCAGGAGAAACGGAACTGCAGGGAAGGGGCCGCAATATTTACCAATTAGATTTGTTACAGTTGTAAAATAAACATACATTTCTATCAAAGAAACACACTTTCTTTCGGTCTTTGTTTGCTAATTAGATTAGCTTGTTATGAATCATCGCCAGGCACAGAAAACAATTCTGTTTCGTCCGTTTGTTTTCAGCTTTGTATAGCTGTTACATTAGTACCTTATTTAAAACTTTCAATGAGTCTTGTGGGAAAAAGATCCTTTCCCTGTACTTCCACCCATGCTTCATCTTTTTAGGAAGCATCCTTCTGTGCTATCACCCATGTCTCTGTAATGATTCTTGAGTAGACTGCTCTGATTTATCTTTTCAAGGCAGATGAGTAAGATATGGATATTTATATGAAAAAATATGTGAACCTTCTGGGTTGCTTACTTTATACTGTTGTCTTTTTATCCCTTTTATGTCTTTTTTATTACCTCTAACCATAGGCTTACTCCAGGTATGCGATATAAAAATGCAAAATGCGTGGATGTGTACAAGATTTTTGTGGCATTAAATGTCTTGTACCTTAACTATATTCATCACTCCTCCTGAATTACTAACCTTACTGAAATAACACACACCATGTTACAGTATGCACAGTTACAGTCTCAAATGTCAAGTGCGTGATGGTGATAGGAAGCAAATTAAAATCTTTGAACTTATTTGCATACATGATATGTGCATGTCTGCTACATTAAATACAGTAGTAGCCATTAGAGGGTTAGGTCAAACAAGTGCAGTAAAAAAACGTAAAAATCCAATCGCAACCCAGAATCATTCAAGTGGGTAACATTTTAGCCCAGAAGCCCAGAATGTACCCACTTTGGGTACATTTATAAAACAGTATCAAATATGTCTCCTGACCACATTTTAATATTAATTAATTGCTTTGTTGGGTTTAATTTATTAGATTTCCTATCAGAAGGTATTTGTAATGTCTATTTATTTTTATGCTTAAAAAGCAGCAGACAATACCAATAGTGAATATCAGAGGTCTTTACTGTTGATATCTCAGCTACAAAGCACTTCATTAATAGAAGACGGATGAATGTGCCAGTTATGCCTGCCTGTCTGACTGCCACGCAGTATGTGTGGATCTCTACAAAATAATGGATGAAGAAAAGCAATTGCAGTGTGACAGAAGGCCTGATGGAACAGCAAGTTTGCAGTATTTTCTGGTTGGGAAAGTCCGATCCAGTATGATGTTGTAAATTTCACAGACGTAGCCCCCCAACGGTGTAGAGTGACAGTGCTGAGACTGGGAAAAACAGGAATCAATGGCAGGCTGTCTAAGAAAGCAGCTCTCTGCGTTATTCTGGACCACTGACGAAGGACATTTGTATTTTCAAACGGTTTGATTCTGTCTGATTTAACAACCCTATTGATCGTGCTCTAAAAGTGGTCGGAAGCTTTTAAAAATGATGTGGACTATATATCACAAATTATTTACAGAAGCAGGACAGAAGCTTGGATTGGTTTTTAAGCCTTGTGGGAGCTTTGTTTTAGTGTGTGTTAAACAGCGAGTGTGGTAGAAAGGTGGAAGGTGACAAAGCATCTCATAAAATGCAGGAAGAAATGTGGACTGCCCGTTAGAAATATTGTGTGCAAGATATGAAAGCTTTGCTGTTTGAGTGGACTCGCGATGTTTTATGCTCCTTTTGATATCATCCATCTGTACGGCACATTTCTCACATAGTTTACCAGATCTAAGCCTCTGATTTCTATCTTGTGTAACACATGAAACATTTAAAATAACTAGCACAAACTATTATTTTTGCAGATTCAGATCATCAAACAAATTTAAATATTACACATTTATAACCACACTGTTGGACATTTCCTGTCAACTTTACGATTACATACTGGCGTCACTGTTGCCAGCGTCATACTGGCACAATACACATTTAGTTAAACTGGGGTACTACGGGACTCTCAATGGTATATTCACAATATTCTCAAATATTTATAGTCTTTTCAGTATAGGCCTGTAGCTTAAAAGTCAAAACAAACATAAATAAGAATACATTTCTAACTTCTCTCGAACTTTCCCACTCACCTGATTAGCTGGTACTAGACATTTTAACGTGTCCCATGTCAGTCAGTTTTGGAGAAAATAGTGTAAAGATTTGACGATGTATCATCTCCCACATACACTGAACAACAGTGAGACAGAAACAGTAATTACAGCATTATCTGGACTCAAGCAGAGTTGTCATGAGTTGCGTACAACATATTACTAGTTACGAATACACGGTTGAGATATAATCCAATCAACCGAGCATTTAACCGTTATCGACTCCAGCCAGTTACCTCTCACCACCACTTTGTTGCACATCCTAAGTTAACAGCCCCTAAATTGTCTCCCAGTTGTTCATAATCACCCACTGTGCTGCAGGAAACTGAATCTATGGCACAGAATAGTTGATGGTGATGTTGTTCTCTTGTTTTAGGTTGAATCCCGTTTTTTACGTTCAAAACCAATAAAAAAAGATCAATACGTTCTATCCGCCATTGTTGTTTTAAAAGCAAATGTACGTAGGTGAAGGTGTGGTGTTGACTTTCGTCCTTCTATTTAGATGTGTAACAGATGTTGTGCCAGAAAAGGCACCCTAGTCGCACTCAAAAGCATTTTCAAAACATTACAATCACTTTAAAAACACAACCGAGTGCACTAAACATAAATAGACACCAGTGTTTCATTATAATCTAGATCTGGGACACCTGTCGTGAAGTAAAAAGTACTACCTTAAACAAAATAAAATGCAGTTTCTGTATAAGAAGGGCTAATGAAGAAAAAGAAAAGCAACACCCCTGATAAATAAAGTAATTTTTAAACATTACTCTGAATGTAACCTATAGACAGAAAATCAGTATTGGTTGGTTGCTAAACTCACAAATATGTAATTAATTTACATTTGACCTGCTTTTGATGGCATCATAGTTACTAGAATACAGTTCAATCTTATTTAGCATTTTTATATGTAATATATACTTCTAGTCACCATCACTGTGTGACAATCATGACTAACAAAGTGTTTCATTCATGCTACAAGTACTACTATATTACAAGTACAGTGTTAATTTTATCTTAGATATAGCTTACTCTTCACTTGAAGATTCTACTAATCTAAAAATGAATTGCATCTTATGGTAATGAAAGGTTTAGACAGTGCATTTTCTTATTTCTTGGGTTTTGTGTAATATCAAATTTTACTTGATCTGAATCATCTAAGTGTGAGAAATATGCCAAAGGAAAAATGAATCAATAAGAGGGCAAGTTCTTTCTCACACCACTGTATCTAAATTGCTTCTTATGCCGCTGGACTCGAAACGAATTCAAACAGTTCAGAGTTCAGCTGAGCGTTCTTGTTGGGTAAGTATTGCCATTTCCAGGATCCATGGCATCTGGTGTTGCATTAGGAAGTGCCTTCTGCAGCCAGCATGTGCTACATCTTTTTACAAGCTCCCGCCCTATGAATCTTGTGGGGATATGCTTGAGAGGTTTTATTTTTATATCCCATCCTCCAATTCTCTGCAGCATTTAGAGGAGCTGGGCAGGTCGTGTTAATGATCCTCATTAGCCAAGGAGCTTGAATCCAAACTGAAATTCCACTTCAGTGGCTACTTAACATTTGGTGTTCTTCTCCCATTCCTGTCTGTCTTTGTCACTGTCTCACTTTCTTCTGCACATCTCCCCCGCCACTATCCATTTTCTCCCTCTTTCTCTCTGCTTTCTCTTCCTTCTCATACCTGAGTGTCCGCACTGGGAAACGTCTGTTAAAGTCTTCCATATCTTTGCAGCCCTTTCGTTAGATGTATTTTTTAAAAGATATTTACTGTACTGTACAGTCCCTGGGCACTGGTGTGTGCTTGTGTGTTTGAATGGTTGCTTGTGTGTGTGATCATGAGTGTGTGTAGGGCTGCTTGCATGTCCGGGAAGAGGGAGTGTTCCACATGACCTTACATACTAGTTGCTTTTTCACTCCTGCTGTGAAGTAAAAAGCTTAAAGTTCAGGCGTGAGCCCCCTCCAGGCATCCTGTGAAGGATGTTCAGATATACAAACATGCTGGCTCAAGAGACACCTTTAGCTGAAGGGTAAACATGCTCTGCTCTGTTTATACAACTGTGCTGCAGTGAGAGGCAGACGTTGTTTGATACCTATTTGACTGGGAATTATTAGAACGGGCTGTTACACTACATCGTTTTGATACTTATCTAAATGTTCTGTCTTTATCTAACCTTTATTTAGGAAGGGAAGTCATACTGCTCACTGAGGGAGAAAAATGTCCCTAAAATGTGCCCTGAATACATGAATTATCTGGATGTACAGGTTCTCTCTGTTCTCTAAAAATGTGTCTAATTTGCATTTTTGTGGAAGTTTCTAATTGCGATGTCTTGTTGATGGAGCAAAAGGTTAAAGAATCACAAGTCTGCAAGTTTTTTGCGTAGTAGGGATGCCGTCTATAAGTAACTTGCAAAGCTCTTTGATATGTTTTTGGAACAAATCTAGCTCAAATTTATACTGAGACCCACACCTGATAAAGTAGCAATTGGCAGTAAAGATAAGGGATAACATGTATTCTTCTTACTAAATAATCCCAAATTGATTCTACTCCTCTCTACCCTTCTACTTCTTCTTCTTTTGTCCCAATATAAGACAAATGTCCAATTATAGATATTTTAAATTTGAAGGTACTGCCTGCTGTCTTCTCTCTTCCTAGCTATCAAACTGGCAGCCTATAAACCGGCAAACTATACCAATAAGTATAGTTTATGTATATGTACTTTAAGTTAAGTGGACAGGAGTGTATTAAAATGTCTCTCAAAGTTTTAAATGGAAAACAACCTGGCATTTTTATTTCCACTCTGTTGGAGAGAGGCTGGAGTGAGCAAAGTTGTCTTTTTTATGTTTTAAAAACATCACCCAGTGTCAGAGTGAAGAAAGAAAAAGAGAACATAGTGTGGAAAGCCTGGAGGCCAACGCTGTTTTTAAATCTTTTGGAGCAAGTCCAGCTTGAGTCTCAAAGTCATTCAGATCATGTTCAAGCCTCAAGTTTTGTCAAATAAAGTTAAGTCTTCACAACCAAATTGTAAATCAGGTGCAAGACTTATGGCTTTCTGTATGCTGATCATTAAAATGCATCGTATGTTCAAAACTGTGTTAATAGGTGAACTTGATGTATAATTCAACTTTAAAACAACTTTGGTTAAAGTTCAAATGTAATTTAAAGTCACATAGTGTGCAGATCAGACTTGAGTCTTGTGTCTTTTTGTGGCTGGATTTGATATAGTTTGATGAGCTAATACAAAACTATACACTTTCTAATAAATAAATCTGGAAGTTCCAAAAGAAAAAAATAATAGCCTTATACAAAGCAAAACAAATTCTATTAATTGACAATAAAGTTGACTTTGACTAAATCAAACCAAGTTGGTAGTGAAGTAAGTGAGCTAGAATGGACTTTTGACCATTTCCATTTATGCTAGTTATGCCACCGTTGTAGACCAATTGCTAATGGCATTTTTCCCATTCAGCTTTTGTCTGGCTTTGTGGTCTGAAATGTTCTCAGGTTTACTCTGGTGAGTGAGGGGGATGTTCCGCCTCCCTAGCTGAGATATTGCTTTTCCACATTTCAATATCAAAATTAAAGGGTAACCTATTGTCAATATCTAGCATTTAGTTAAAGAAAGAATATCTGAATATGAAAATTAAAAACCAAATGCCTAATCATGAAAAGAATATCCAGATACTGAGGTGAGTGCTTAGAAAAACAATGTATGTGGTTGTCAGTATCAAAGCATACAGTAGGGATAGAATGTTTAGTTTATTAATATATTTAAAAGCTAAATGTTGATAGTATACTGTATGTTGCTTTCAGTGTATGCCTTTAGTTTTGCAATATGTTGAATTGCAATATATTTTTTTAATACCTAGTTTGTTGACAGTTTGCCAAGTTTGCAGGGTGTCGTCATCTCACTGTTGGCAGGACTTGCTTTAAGTCATGACATGAATATTAAGTGAAGTATACAGGGAGTTGAATCTGATAAATCCGTTGTGGAGATTTTTTCATATAATCTGTTGCTGTCTGACTTTTACAGCCCATATTCGCACCTGCTGACAACACAG
>JAUMHF010000009.1:9141526-9169397 GCA_032359275.1 Microctenopoma steveboyesi | reverse complement strand
CTACCTCACCTCGTCTGTGTCTCATATATTTGAACAGGAAATGCGGAAATTTAATTTTGACCATAAATAATAATAATAATGTTGAAGTCACAGAGAAAAAAATGTATAGAACAGGCTAGGTGCATCTTTCGTGCCTCAACGCTCGGTTGCTGGTTTACTCTTGCAACACCTCAGCATAGGAGGTCTGTGTCCTCGAAATCGCAAACAACTATTTGGTTGTCATGGTGCAGCGTGTTTTCCAAATGTGATTTAACAACAAAGAATACTTAATAGAAATGATGGAGTACATCTCCTTAATAAAATAAAGCCCCATGTACTAGGTTCATTCTTTTTCAATAGCCCTTTACTTACAGCTATACTTAGACTGTATTTTTCTACTTCTCTTACTTTTCTTTTACTTATTCTGCACATCATCATTCATTAAATAGTTATGTACTGTATCTACATTTTGCATCTGCAAAGTAAGTAAAAAAGTAAGTGTTTAGTAAAAAATCTACTTTGGGGTATGCCTTAAGAGCTTTACAGTAGGTGTAGTGTATTTAAAGAAACATTTTTAATAATAGAAAAAATAACTTCCTCCATCTCTTCTATTAATTTTTTTAAAAGTAAAACTGTGTGGAAGTGCAGAGAAAATCAGATTCAGAAATAACCTAATCAGTGGGTTTTGACCTGGCAGCCCTTCCCCAGGCAGAGACACATGGGCAGGTGGCTGGATGACAGCCACTGTCATTCTCTCCAACAAAGATTAACTCTGCGGTATACCACTGGGAGTTAGATTAAACTGGGTGAGCTAAGGCCAGTTTCTTGTTTAGAAAAAGTAAGACTACTGTTGACACTAGTCTTACCATATCTAGATTAATAGCATGCATATTGTGTGAGATGGAGCTTGCTCTCCTGTTTTGTTGTCATTGTTGGGTGTCTATTGATTTAATTTTCAGCTGTTGTGGTAAACCGCCCTAACTTGAGTTGTCTTCATCTGCATTTTTTCATGAAATAAAGTTTATCATTTTTTCCAGACACTGAAAGTGTTGTGACTGCTCATTATGGCTCATCTGCCTATACAAGACACAGCTATTTAGAAAACTGAATCTTTTCTAAAACTGTCTTATAATTACAATATTAATTGAAAACATTTCAATGGCACATTCATCTAGAAAAGGAAACATTGCATCCAGTTCTCTCTAATATGTGATTTCAATTCTGCATCACAATTTCCTTTAATTAAAGGACTATTGTCTAAAATGCCAAAGCTCATTATGTGACTGCATTCATTTCATTTAAGTCCATTTCCACTAATCCACTAACTAATTTCAGTAAGTTCAGTTCCAACTGAATAAACTGCTTTCAAAATGTATTATTCTTGACTTACCCTTGACAAATATTTACATAAGAAATTTATAGATAGATGATAGAATGAGAAACACACACACAAAAAAACAGTTAAAATATGAACAGATGCAGGGAGAGAGATTTCCAAATGCCAGACCTGTGCACAGAGTAGGGTGAGGCAGGGAGAGAGACTTCCTGACCCTGGTCGGCCCCCTATTGATATTGTTGCCATGGGAACAGGTGTCAGAACCCAGATGAAGGGCGCTGGAGGTTGAAAATGTTTTGAGTGTGTGTTTGCGCACGTGCGTGTGTGTGTTTGTGTATGACAGGGAGAGTGTGAATGACCGGTCCGGTTATTAGTCACCACCAATGTGAACACCTGAGCACACACACAAGTCACTGGTAATTAGAGAGAGATTAGAGGAGATTTGTTCCTTTGTGTCATTGTTGCCTTGAGCTAGGCAAACTGTAATAACATAGTTGATATACTAAAATGTATGCAAAAGTGGAGTGGATAAATTATAAATGGCTACAAGGTCTGTTTTAATTTACCCCAAATAATAGCGGAACATAATAAGATACAGCTTTTTAGATCCTGTATTAAAAAGAAAAAAATCATTCTATTACTTTATCTTACTCAGTGTAACTTACATATAAAAACTTTTGCAAGCGATGTTTTAAATTGAGAAACAAAGTTGAAAAACAATTGTTAACCAACAGTGATTATTGCTAAAGGTTCTTCAGCATAATCTAATTTAGGATGAAAGAATGTTCTGATTTTTTAGCACAAACACCAAAACATATCAAATCATGTTCTTCTGTAAAAGAAAAAAACACACATATGCTTTAATACATTTTTTACTCAATAATACTAAAATGTTAATACAATGACGTTCCCTAGTGGTGTGATTTGAATTACTGAAGTACTTTATCTAAATAACTGAACAAAAAAAATTCTGTAGGAATAGATATTTGGTCTCCTTTCACTAAGATATCTGTTTTTTCAACCTGATCGCTTATACATGTCTTTTCTCTCTGACCTGTCGCTTCTTCACATGCTGGCTCTGTTCTTTTTTGTTTCTGTTCTCTCTCTTCTTTAGCTACAGATACATTTCTCTTTCTGACTCTCCACTATAGCTTTTAGCAGTGCTGCGTGAAATCTAGAAGCATTTGAAACAAATGATTTGAATAACTAACTCACACTAGTTTGACTAGTTGTGACTTAGCTTAAAAAGGTACTAGCAAAACTAATGTCGTTTTGCTAGTACCTTTGATCTTGACTTTCCAAGGCCTCAGGACAAGTATTTTTAAGTGCGGAAAAATTAAAGTAGCACACATTTTCTTGCATGCAACAGCTGATACTGACTTGCAACGTGCTTACCTAAATAGCCTAGCTGTATTTAAATGTTAGCTTTGCTGCCCTGACTGGCAAGGCTCCATTCGTGCTTACTAATAACTCACTTGAAGAGTAGGGTCTCTGCAATTGACAGTATTTTCAGCAGTAAGCAGCTGTTCAGTTGTCTCATCTCTTTAATGCTTTATCAACCCTCTTGGGTAAAGTTTTTGTGGACATGCTGCTACTTTGAGGCGCCGAGGTTTTGGGGTTCAGCGTCTTGTCTAGGGACATGTGGCCAGTAATTAGAGGGCTACCAGGAAGTGAACAACCAAGCCTGGGGTTTGTAGATTATTGCTGAGCGCCCTACCTACTATGCCACAGCTGCCATGTCACCAAGCACATGCAAAGAAGAAATTATATTCCTGTTTTTTTTAATTTGGAATATTTTGCACTGTTTGCATAAGAGTTAGTAATATTGATTGGTATTATTTAGAAAAGACCATGGTATTGTGCAGAATAGGTGTTAAATACAAAGTATATAAGGCACAAGTTATGGTGGTATGGTGGTAAATATTGACAAATTAAATTATTTTTTGCATAGTGCCAGGCAGGTTTAGACAACTTTTTTTTCTCTTAATTACATTTACAATTACAAAACAAAATTACCCTTGTATAATGTTTGATGACCTGAATCGTTTAAGTGTGACAAATATGCCAAAAAATAAAGAAATCAAGAACAGGGATCTTGCTTTTTCTCAACTTTCCATAAACTCGCTATTTTTCTTTCTGAACTCAACTCTATGGGAGGAGGATTAGAAAACACATGAATTTAAATGAGATAAATCTGTTGCAGCCATTGAGGCCAAATCATGTAACAAATCAGATTCTGCCAAGTTTTCTCAGCAAGTCAAACTGGCTCTTCCCTAAAGCTCTTCTCTGTGACACCAGTGTTCCGAGATCTCTCTCTCTGTTCCTGTCCCTGTGTTTTGTCAGGCTGGGAATTGTAACTGTTATGGCTGTAAGTTTGTTTTGTTGACGTGAATGCA
This sequence comes from Microctenopoma steveboyesi, assembly GCA_032359275.1. NCBI lineage: Eukaryota > Metazoa > Chordata > Actinopteri > Anabantiformes > Anabantidae > Microctenopoma > Microctenopoma steveboyesi. The sequence goes on along the minus strand of JAUMHF010000009.1, from coordinate 9,165,686 downwards.
CATCGACAAAAGCTACTGTTGATACTTATGTAATCAGTTTAGGTGAACTAAGGATTTAAACGTATTAGTCTTAAAGTGCTTCAGGTTCATTATTACTTTTTTCTTAGGAATTTCGGTTTTCCAATTCAACAAGTTTCATTTTGGCCTGTCATCAATTTCAAAATCATAGAAATATTGTTTGCAAAAGCTGGTCTGACCTTCTGTTTGACATTTTAACCTGCAACAATCAGCTCTAAACTATTAGAAAATGGCAAGTTCCATGAAGTTTGTCTGACACATTTGAGTCATACTCTTTTTTTATATACAAAACAAGAGGATAAAGTCTCATGTTCTAGCAATTTGTAAACTTGGTAAAATAATCTGGAATTCTCTAATACCTGAAGGAATAAGTGAAATGATAAAACTCTTTCCTTGACGTCGTAAGAGAGTTACATAATCCAAAAGATAAACCAAGACCAAGCGCTTTTATGATGTAAGGACGCCAGACAGTTAGAGAAAAGCGTCATTAAATATGGGTTGTAATTTGGGTGTAAGTGTTTCAGGTGTAAAATTGTCCCCACCTGTTTTATGACATTGTTCGTCCAGCTGGAGACATGTATTTGCATTTTATTCCAACAGCATAAGAACAGCCATTGTTGAGGAGCTGGACACGTTGATAGTGCTATGCTTGCTCTGTTAATATCTTCCCCTGGCTTTTTGGGACATGGTCAATGTGGTTTTTAAAATCATATCCTCCCGTTAAACAGGTAAATCACTCTATCTGAACGTCTTCATTTCATCAGTGAAATGAGTGTGTTTTTCGTGTGAAGTAGGAAACACAAAAAAGTGTGGCCACGAGTGTTGGTGGAGATTACATTGTGAAGAACAAATCTTCAAGCTTGGAGCTTTGTGGCACTGAGCTTTGTCAGGGTTTGCTGCAGGTGATTTAGTTTGTGCGTTTCGCTTTAGAGAGGCTCTTTGGAAGGCAGTGTGGATCACTCTTATGGCCAAGCAACATTTAACATGAAGCTTCATTCTAATGGCTCTAAAGTCTATTTAACTGGTGGTGCCACCTGGCTATTTTTGTCAGCCACTGTACTCTTGTGATAAGAAATGAGCTGGATATTCTCTACCCATCCAAGTTTTATGAGCCCTGCATTATCAAATGATTCCACACTCCCCCAACTGCAGAGATAACTTATGCTGTGAAAAGACATTTACATTTAAATCATAATCTGAGAACAGTCATGATTATTTAGTCCTCTTCCAGTTTTATAGGCCCCACTCATTGAATTTATGAATATTACAGAGAGACATTGGTAATCATTTTTGCTGAAAAGTTGTATATCTCTGTGGTGGAGTATACATCACAGCGCTATTTCGTGCCAATGCAGATGAGACAGTGCGAGGGGGCAGAAAATGAGCTCTTTCTGTGGGTACAGTCCTTATTTTGCAAAGCTACAATTCGTTTCTTTCTGTGCCCACCGGCCCCTTCTGTGCTGCCAAGCAGCTGAATGTTTTGCGGAGTCATGGGCAGCGTGGCAGGACCACATCGAAAGGAGAAGCCAAATTGATCAGCCTTTTCAACTGCAGCCAAAAGCTGCCACATAATACAGTTAGGCCTTGATCGTGTTGTGATCCACCAAGCACACAACACAGAGATAGAAGCAAGCACATACAAACAAACCAACCCTCTTAACACATTCCTCCTTCTTCTTGTCTCTTCATTTTGCTGTCACTGTCTCCACCTTTTTCTCCTTTTATCTCTCTCACCACCTTTTTGTCCCACCATATCTCTTCTTTCTACTCCAAAGTCTCTCTCTGGACTATCTTCACACCAGTAACAGGTGCAGGTTTTCTGCCTCTCTTATTGGCTGACCACTCTCAGCCTCTACTGTACCCCTAGCACACATACAAACACAGACACAGCCACCAACACCCCTCAGGAGAACATCCATTCCCTGACAGTTTGAGCAGTCTGGCCCGTGTGTTAAGGCCCAGATGGGGCTGCTCCATTACTCTGGCTGGCTGTAGTGGACAGCACACATACACATGCAACAGACGAATGCAGAAATAAATCACATTAGCACAAGTGAATGCATAAACGTGAAAGAAACCTTCAGGATGGACTCATTCAAGGCAAGTGGTGATTTAATTAATACCTAAACAAGCAGATGCAGGTGGTTTGGGGTTTGAAACCCAAGAGAGCTTCTCAAATGCTAATTCATGTATGCACTTTTGCAAGAATATAATTGAGTCTGAGCCGTTAAACTAACAGACTCAGCCACATGGTACATGGTTAAGCCTCGTTTTGACTGAGCACCATATACCACATCACTCTTTGAGACTTCAACTCACTGAGCCAGTGAGGGCCTTGACAGTTTGCCAATTACATGAACTTTTTTTACAAACAATTTATCATATTAAAAAACTTTAGATCCTTGGGAGAAGAGAGTTTCGTTATCTTAAGGACTATTTATATTTTCTATGCACTAAACGGTATTTTTAACAAAACATAGGGACTTAGTTACAAAGATTGGTCTAAAGTACTAAATGTGAAGAATATCAGAGGCAATTTTTGCTGAAACTTTGCTGCAAAAGCTGCAGATTAAAACTTAACACCTAATAAAATTGTTGGATTCTGTGAGGAGCCTTTTAAATTCTGCATTCATGGGGAGTGTGAGTAAGTGAGTAGAATAAGAATAAGAATAGAGGAACACTAAAAGAAAAGTGTGAGCAAATACTACTTTACATAACATAGATGTAAGATGTAGGAGTCTTCTTCATCATACTCACTTTGTGAAGTTAATCAGCAGATGGCATTTTGCTTAACTGCCCAGAACAATAACTCAACTTTATGAGCATTGCACTGTTTATCAATTCTCTGTACTGTTTGTCAGTTTAGCACCCAAAGAGCTACACATTTATCAATGGCCACTATTGCAGAACTGATTATAAATTCCTGTAGTACTTGAATGTATTTTCACAAGGCTGAATTATTCTTCTGCTTTAGAGCGTACTTCTGCTTTTTGTAAATAAGTGTTTTGTGATTGCTAAATAAATTTGGTCCCACTGATTAAATTACTTTGTACTTTTAATTGTTTTAGGTTTACTTTTTTGTTCCTATGCTGATTGTGATTCTGAAAAAGATCACTGCATGAAAGCTGTGATTGAAAATCAGGGTTATTCCATTAATATTGATTCCTGAACACTTCCTACTAAAATATTAGTAATGTGAATATAAACTTGTTTTGTTTTTCTCTTTTTGCATGATTTGAGGTGTGAAAACACTGGACATTTTCTGGTATTTTAATATTTTTTCACTTTCTGCAAATAATGCTATAAATAATTTGTATTTGAAACGTTGGAGTTATGTTGTCAGTAGTTTCACTCTGGATATATTTTAGCAGCAGGTATAGAGGTTTGAGAAGTGTAAACTGATAAAAATGGATGTAATACAATATTCAAAGAAAATCTCTTTGAAATATAAAACAAGCAAATATTTGAATGGTATTAAGCTGCAGTAATGTGTGTGAAAAAATGAACTAGGAATGGATATCATCTACAGAACAGAACATCAAAAGTCCAGCTTAGAAATACATAGTGCTGTCACGTTGGCCAAGGTCCGGCTGTATTGCTAGAGATCTTGGATTGTGATAGTTTGTTGAGGTGGATCTGAGTGTACTTAAAACTGTGTGTGCGCACGCACATATACAGTTTTTATAAATTCACATCGGATGGAGAGTTAACACTTTATTTATGCCAAGTATATCACATTTATTGGAAATGTAGTAATTTTTTACAGTTCTGATTGAGGAGTATGCACTTTGCTTTAGGTGTGAGTCAGTCTGCATCTATCCAATATCCTAATTGTTTTTCCTGTTAAGGGTCGTGGAGGTGCTATAGCAAATGGAGACAGGGTACACCCTGGACATATATGTACACAGACAACCAGTCACACTCACATTTCCAGCTATGAGCAATACACATAAGTGTTCAGTGGATACAAACCCAGGTATTTATGGCTGTAACCATGCTGACCACCATACCATCCTGTTCAAATATATAACGCAAAATTAAACCAAAAAAAAAACAAACCAGAAACTAAACATATAAAATTTATGTCAATTTAAGGCAAAATTACGATCTTAAATAAGCTTGTAAGTGGACTTATCACAACAGCTGCCAATTAATTATCTGTCAAATCAGCTAGTCAATAATTTGCATTTCTGCTGATGGCTTGCATGTTATGAATTTACTGAAACTCTCTGCCTAATTAGGAATGAATTAAACAAGAAATCCTATTCTCTACCTTGGGATTAAGTAACAGTAATGCCAATTGTTTAAGAAGCTTTTGCTCAGTAGCATGCTAGAGCCTGAGCTTGGGTAACACTGTTATCCATCTGTGGGAACAAACAAACTAAATTCCCTTTTCAGAAAGCACCTTTGGTCTCAAGTGATAAACCTCTGATCCCTCTGATATTTTATCTCCTTACCAACAGCATTTTGGTTACAATGTGGAGTATGTTGGTGTTTACTCAGGGTTTCCCTGGATAGTTTGTTCTTAGGGGGCTTAAATCCCTCTCCTCTACCCCCCCCCCCCCAACTCCTCCTCCATCCCTGTCTCTGTTTGATTAATTACAAGGTCAGTATAAACAAAAGAGAGCAGTTATTCAAATGTTCTGCTATATCATTGGCCAAGGCTATATTCATATTCCAGCCATTCATTTATCACCACTCGACCCTAGTTCCACTGGCCATTGCTTGGCATGAGGAGGGCGATTCCAATTAATATAATGGACTTGTGGGTTGATGTTTTTCTTAGCGCTCTCAATAACGGAGTCATTTATATGCTGATTTGCCATTTTTCACTGTTGCAGACAGCTGGATGTGACCCATAAATCTAGCGGGTGCCTCTGCATGGCATAACTCATCAAGGGCGCGCTTTGTACCAAATCACAACAAGACCTGGGGTTTTGACATTGAAGATTCAGCTGATTTTAACTGTGGTGGCCTTGTACATAATGACAGGGTGCAGCATCAGTTGGCCAAGATTGCTTGTCTCAGCAGTATCATTAGACAAATCCCAAACTGACCATTATTGTGAATCATCGGCTATAGTTTGTGGAAGTAGATAAAATTGGGATGGCATAGATGATTGAGACCTTGTATTCACAAAGTAGCCAAAGTAATCTAGCCGAGACACCATATTACCTTATTGGTCTTGAGTTAGAGCCGAATTAGAGTGTGTGTGTGATGTGACTGAAAGGTGAGCATCTGTGGCATTCATTAAATCACATCATTGAAATGTGCTTTTAAGGGCTCCTGGAACTATCTTTTCATACTGCAAAGATCAATGCATACTTTTCATCTTCAAAGTACCTGTCGTTCGAAACAACCCACAAGTTTTTTTTTTTTTTACTGCGTGAGATGTTAATACACAGGAATAACGTAGGTGAGCCATGAAAGTGTTATGGCATAAACACCCTGTTGTGTATGCTCTTTTTGAACTCCTGGATACTGTTGCCACATAATACAGATTTCATGTACATGTATATTTTACTGTAAACTTGTCCTGTGTAGCTATTCAGTAAGCACATAATACATCACAGGGAAATAGCTAAACATATTCCTAAACATACTTTGAACACAAGAAACACAAAGTCCAATTCTTGTGGAAATATTTTCTCTTTAACAGATAAGAGTTGATGTGTTTAAGAGCAACAGATCATAGTCTAATTACTGAACAGCAAGCGCTTGCTCATTTTTCCTCATTAATAGAAATGTTAGTTTTTTTTTTTTCTGAAAGAATACAAACAAATCTGTAGTGTAGTATAATTTATTCAGTAACAGAAATACTCTGGGAAATAATAAATGAGCTCTTCACCTTCAGGACCAAGGTCACGCCTAAGGCTTGAGGTCTACTCTATGTTTTTCATGTGTGTCTTGTGTGCATGTGGTTGTGCATATGTGCATACATATGCGGACATGCTTATTAGTGTATTGTGAACTTTCATTATATACAGCAGGATCCATAAAATGAAGACCCATAAACTCATGGGTGTAGACAGGGACTGCTGGGCTGTACAAGGTCAGTTTCACTGAGCCATGACAAAGATCCAATGTTCTAAATTATAAGAGTTCTGACCTTTTCACAGGAGCAAGATAAGCCATTTATCAGCTCCATCGACCCGTTGTACTCTTCTTAATCTGGTTTTGGTCATAGCAAGTTAGAGCAATAAATGTCCATTAATAGTTTAATTTATTTACATAATGAAATTGTAGTACTGATGATCAACCTCAATAATAAGCCTAAATGTCTTTGCCACTGTTTTTATTTGTACATCCTTTCATAAAAATAAGAACCCACAATTTTCTTTGAAGCTCAATTTTCTCTCTGCCAAGTCAAGTTCATTTGAAGGACTGTTAAACCACTTACGTTTTTACCTGGAACACAGCATCAACAAAAGTAACATTCTTACCTTAAACCATTTGGCATTGTTTAAATCTACTGAGAAAGCAAAGTATTTATAACATCACCCAGCAGGTATCTAATAAATTGTAATCTATGCGTTAGAATTTCCGATCCAGTGTTTTATATTTCAAGGTAACCACAGAACATTGTAGGCAGACTCTTACTTACCATGATTTTTTATAGAGGTAAGCGTGTATACAGCTTCCATTTAGTTGTGCAAGTCTCTTCAAAAGTGGTTGCTTCTTCATCTGTAGGCATTGAGTGAGGTTGCTTGTTTTTGTTGTTTATCTTGGACTTCTTTAACTTGCTTATTGGATTTTGTGGGGGAATTTCTCTGGTACTTCTCCCCTTTATTTGACTTTTTTTTTTCCTCATTCTGTACCCGTCAATGGTAAAAGATCGGAATATTTTCCCTTAAAGCCAAAGTCTCCAATAGCACTGTGTTGGTGAGTTATAACAAGTATAAACAAAAAAGAGAAAAGTGGAAAGTTACATCTCAAAGCAGTATTGACATACAGTGACAGTCTGACTACTGGGAGCATACAGCGAACAAGCTTGACTGAATTTAACTTGGCTTTTTTGAGTGGCCTGAAAGCGTATTTACAGTAACACTTGCTCTTAGAGCCATTTTGAAAATGAAAGCTCTGCATCAAGCTGCACTCTTCAGGCCTGAGCAGATGAAACCAAGCCCTCCATTTTTTGTGATAGGGTTGCTTCAGTGGCATCTCTATTTAATGGTGAATGAAAGAGAAAGAAAAGATGGATGGAAAGACAGAGATGTTTATATGACACAGCTGGGACCTGCACTCAGTTTCACAACACCAGAAATATTATGGCGCATGTCCGAGCCGGCAGAGCACACTAGTAAGCCCCAGGCCTCCTATTATATTGAAGGGTAAGACATATCACTCCTGTATTGTTTGTCAATAAAGACGGTGGCCTCTGGGAGACTGGACATAAGACTAGCTTAATAAAAATACACTTCAAATAAAGCTTACGGCCTTATAGTAAATCACAGTAACTCCTGCCAAAAAGCAATATGATAAATGTCCATATTTTTAATATGTTATTTTACCCCTTTTTATACAGATCTGGAAAAAATTAGGAGACCATTGCATGAAAGCTATGATTCTAAATCAGGGTTATTCTAAAATATTTTTGTTCTTTGTTTTTTGCATTATTTGCGATCTGAAAACACTGGACCTTTTTCATTTCAAACATTTTATTCTGCAAATAAAGGCTATAAATGACCATTTTTGCATTATAAAATAAAACTAAAATGTTAATTTTACTCAGCTACCTAGCTAACGTTAATGGATCGGGGATAATTGGCTCATTATGTAGTATGTGTAAGTATGTGTTCACAGTGGCGCCATGAAAACAAAAATAAGTTGGTCATGTTCACACACTTATTGCAGTTGCGTGTGTTATAGACTTCATATTAAAATTAAAAAAATTTTGTATACATGTACCTTATATCAGTAATAATGTGTAGAATATTTGAAAAGAACTATTAGATATTGAAAGAAGTAATACTCCTGAAAAGGGGACACCAGCACATACTCACAACAGGTATTATAATACTTCTACTGCTAAAACAACAGAATTATTCAAGAAAGTCTGTTGAATTTCTACGGTTCAAAGTGCTAAACACATCATTAAGGACAATGTTTGAGACTCATGTTTGCTCACAGGTGCAGGAGCAGACAATGACAACAAATCTTAGGTGAAATCATAAAAATAGAAATCTGTGATGCATGTAGATTTGTCAAACTAGTTATAAGTCTCTGCCAGTAGATTTACAAAATGTAAAAAAGTTAAATCACACTTGGAGCCTGAGAGGACGGAAATCCATCACAAATCCTTTGATTTGTAAAACGGTTACATTTTATAGTCAGACTATTCCTCCAGCCATAGTCAGTTTCACTACTTTTTGTGTGAATTTCTTCTGAAGGTTGTTTTAGATTCTGGACAGTGTCCTTGCTAGGACATGGCCACTGTTCATTATTTAATCGTTATTCTTTCTCACTATATTATTGATATAAACTGCTTGTGAGAGTTGGAGCAAAATTTGATCCAAATCCTTGAAATGCTTCTTGTATAATCTGCTTCTCCAGTACCTTTTCTCTGTAACCTTGACATTTTTTCACTTGTTAAGTGCCACCACATGATCACAGGCTTTGCATTGAGGCTGTGGTAAGCAAATATATCTAAATATTTAGCAGGCAAAGCTTTCAACAGGTTGATATTAAATGCAAAAACATCCTTAACATTACACACAATACACAGTAATAAACATTGAAAATTAGAGAAATAACTCATAATTCTGCCCCAAATTAGAAAATGTGTGTTCATGCTTATGCATTTACTGAGCACATGTACATATGTATGTTATGCACTTCCTATGGAAATTCAAATCAATAGTTGTGTTGCTCTTACGTTCCTCCATTTGAAGCTCGCAGTTCAGGATGTTCAGGGTGAGATAGATGAATCAAGCTCGATTGATTATGATCTGGACGGCAGGAGGAGGGATAGAGAGTGTGGAGGTATGTTTAGGCCTAAGGCAAAATGCAAACACCTGTTTGTTGAAACCATTTAATTGCAAGAGCTTGTAACAGTGCTGATTGCTGAATATTCCCACCTTTCACTCCTCCTTCTTTCAGGCTTGCCATTTTTTCCATCTTCATTTTCCTGGTCTTTTGGCCCTTCTATCTGTTTCTATGTCTCTTTCCTCCCTTCCACGCATGCTATTTTCCACTGCTTCTTTCCATTTCTATCCTCTCCCGCCCAACACTTTTCCATACCCTCTCCACATCTTTCTCGTTCATTATCTCCCTATGCCCTTTTTGTGACATTTCTTTAGGTACATAATGGGAATATACACAAAAGATAGCCTTCTTGTATCCTCCATTTTTTCTTTGCTTTCTCCTCACATACATCTTCTCCTTTCTTTGCTTTTTGATTTGTTATCTACATCACCTGCACACACTTTACAGCTTCCACCACACTGACAGGCCCACGCACACACAAAATGTTGAATTAATTCCTTCATGTTCACCATTGGTGATCCTTTATCTTTAGGGTTATGGAAAGGTGACTGGATGGCTCCCCATCATTAAAACCTCATCATCTGAGATGACACTGTCTGCCATTATTGACTTTCAATTTTTTTCTCCCACAAAGGATATCTAATGGGCAGATGACTACTTAAATATAGCTTAATTAAAGGAGAATATAACACTTGTTAAGGGTAGAATAATACGTATGGATTCTGTAATACAATCAAAATAATGTCAGTTCTGGCAAGAAATGTAGTTTTCCAAAATAAAAAAACTGACCAGGTCACACAGTAATATGTTATGGGTTTCTTGGACTGCTCTTAGGAAAAGGAGGGAGGGTGGCTAGATAGAAAAAGATGGAAATGTCAGTGTAGATCAGTGGAAGACATGTCGCTCTGCTCCTGAACAGAGGCACCCCTAAAGGTCACGTCAGTAATTCTCCTGTTACTCCAGTTGGCCATTAATCATTTGGTCATACGTCTGTCATTATTGGGCGCTAATTAGATCTACATAGATCAGTTCTTTCTTTTGCTGGAGGACATCCCTGCTGTTTTTTAAAAAAGAGCTTTCATTGATCCTATGTTCCTCTCAGAGGATTCACATGTGGCCAGAAACCATGTTGCACTCCTCTTATCTTTTTGATGGGAGGTTTGAGCCAAATACATGTGGCTGATCTGAAAGAGCTTTTGAAATAGTGTAGCATGAGTCATATGAGTGCATTGTAATTAGAGTTTTTTAACTGGGTACAATCTTTATACTGGGATGTCCTTACACTATAGAAAACAGTTTTATTACTAATCAGTTAGATAAAATGATACACAAATAAAACTGAATTGAATGCAAATTTATTTCAGTACACTAGAGTTTTATTTAACAATAATGAATTATTATTCATTATTATTACAAATAAAACTGTATTGAACATAAACTTGTATTTGTTTACTCTGAAAACCAAAATACCTCGTTTGTAGAATTTTAGAACAATATCCTCCAGGAGGGCTTGTTTAACATTGTTGTAATACTGTGTGGACAGATAAGCAAAATTCTGTTCTTAAATGTCTAAAGGTCTCATCAACAAGGCCTAAAATAATGAAACCTGATTAAATCCCCCTTGCCCATTAATCATCCTGTGAATCAATGAATCAACAGTTCAGCTCAATAAAACTCTAATTTAACAATGTCAAATGAACCATTGATCCAGCTTTTCTGCATTTAAAATGTATATACAATGGAAATTCTCAAAACTATTAAAGTTAACTGGATAACAGATTGCTGGTCAATGAGGGCTGAACCTTCTGAATAACAAACATTCTTTTGAGAAACGTTATTTCAAAGCTTAGGCTGCTATATAATTTGAAATAAAATCTTTGGTGTATTCTTTTGTCAAAACACTTCTGCAAGATGCAGAGGTGCATCTCACAAACCTTTATGCTAAGTGTCTACTGCTCAAAGACCATCATCACCTTTAGGAAATCATCAGCTAATGTTAGCTAACTGTAGCTAAGGTCAGCTAGCTATCCAGCAACTCGCTGCTGATGTCTGATGTTTTGTTCCATTGACTTGCTGGTTCTGTCAGAGGGACTGAGAAGAGGTAAACTAAAACATAAACCCTAAAAAAGATTTGGAGCTTTTGAGAACATATTTGTGGCTTGAGCCCCAGAAGTCATCCCTCTGCTCCGCCGATGGATGATGACAATTTGATGGCCCTTCAGAAGAGGACAGTACCCTTTTTATCAATGGAGAAAAACCTTTTGTTTTTGTTTGTTTTTTATCTGACCAAAGAGGGCAACTAGGAAAGAAGACTTTGGTCAGGATGGAAAATGCGAGGAAAAAGTGGAATGGCACATCTAGTCTTCACACAAAAAGTATGAGACAAAATATTTTGTCTTTCTGTTAATCATTAAATATCATCAACTCAGTTGTCTCTATGCTGTGTATATCTGGTAAACCTCTGCAACATTCAGGTAAAAAACTGTGCTTCTTGATAGAAAAATCCCTGTTTTAGTTCTTTGTTGGTGACCAAACAACCACCTTGGCTTTCATGACTGGCTCAGCCGGTCAGTGTACATGAATGTACATGCAAGTGTTTTCATGTCAGACATGCATTTAGGCCTTAGGGTTGCTGGCAGTTTGGATAGCCAAATGATAGACTGACATTTATTATACATTTCAGTTAAATCCAGTATCCTTCGTCTGTCACCGTGATTACCAAATTGCCACCCTCATGTGCAGACACTGACAACATTGTTCAAATTCACTGTATACAAAACATTTACATGGTGATCACTTGTGCGTGCAATTTTCACACTGTTATCGGTTCCATGTTTTGTTTGCCTATTTGTATTCAGTCCGTGTGCCTTATAATCATAGATAATGCATCTACATATTCAGAATAGTTCAGCATGAAAATGCCCTGCAGCCTACATCATTTTGTTTTCTATTTCAACCATATTCCCCCAATTCCTTTTCTCTCTCTGTGAATTCGTTGTTTCAATGCCTTGATCTTTACCTTTATATTAGATAACCAAAGCTCTTTATGAGTAGTAAAAGATCTACTTTGTGAATAACAAAAATCTGTGACCCATCCACCTGAATATATATACATAACATTAAAACAGCCCTCCGTTGTACTTTTTAGATCTTCGCATATCAAATGTTTGCTCAAAGCTCAATAAATGTTTCCAAATACGTCTCTCAGTCTGCTATTCTCTGGTGCATTGTTTATATATGGCATCACCTCTAGAAAATTGTGTTTCAATTTGTGTTAATGGTATAAACAAATCAACTTAAGTCAAATGTAGTTATTAAAACTATTTTATATAAAATTCTTTCTTTCTTTGCTGTGAGAAAAAAATATAATGGCAAATTGGAGTTATGAGAAAATGTCCAGTATAATCAAACAATATTAACACTGGAGCTGTTGATTAAATAATAACACTGTTTGTAAGAAATGTAAAAAGAAAACTCTGGTTGTGGTATATTGTGATAACTCAAGTGGCAGCACTACAATACTGTGACTGTGTTTTACAGAAATCTCAAAGTAACATAATGATGGCTTTACATGTTTACCCCATTAAATACAAATTGCTTATGTACATCATCACCAACAATTTTCCAAACAAAGTAGTTAAAAAAACCCGAATAATGTAATAATAAAACAAGTTTTATGAGTACATCCAGCATTTGAATGCAGAGATAGAGAAGTGCTTGGAGATACAACAAGGTCTTTTAGTCCAGAACTAGTAATGGACACTGACATCTATTTATAGTGGGGCTTGCTAAAGACGCTGAATAGAAAAGCTGAACAAAGAAGGAGAAAAAAGTGCCACTGGCAGTGCTTTTAGTGTATTTTTTATACAGCGTAGGGCTGATAATCTAATGCAAAATGAAAATCAACCAACTGCAGCTAGTGACTGCTGTTTTAATTCAACCAATGTTTGGAAAGCAGCAAAGAAATTAGCAAATAAATGTATGTGTACATACAACTTCAGCTATGGTAACATTAGTTGAACCTGGATGTGTCAGGGACTGAAAAGAGGCCATGAAACACTGTAAACATGATATTGTTAAGCAGAGCGCTGAATATACAAGATTTATACTTGCTCACCAGCAATTCTATGTCAACATTTATATTCTGACATGTTTTATTGTAGGAAAAAATTATACAGACAACACATATTTGCCTTTTATGTGTTCTGTGTTTGTAGTCTTCAAGTCAATGCTCTAATCACTATTCTGACCACAACTTATACAGTTGGGAGGAGTGAGGAAAACATGTTTTTGAAATCATCTTCTTCACCTCTCTGGGCGATGCCATAAAGTCACAACAAGATTTATTTCTGTATCCAAAGACATATCCAAAAATTATGCCTCATTTTAAGCAATCCCTGAAGGTACTAATTCATATTCTCTATATGATTGGACCATCAATACTGAGGGTAAGTGAAGGTCGCGTTGACAGTTTTATGGTTTGGCAGGTTTGCCTGCCTAACAAAGATCTGTAATGCGTTTTTTCACAACATTGCTGATTGTGTTGAATTGTGACAGACAGCCAGTTCAGACGTTTGCAAATACAATCATAGCTGCGCTAGACAAAGTGCTTAATGTCTCTAATGGTTTCTGAAGGTCTAGCTTGAATAATTTCAAGCTAGTTTCAATAATTTCGTCTTTCAGGTTGCTAGAACTAAGATGTAGAAGGTGACCTGTTTTGTCACCAGTCAATAAACAATCTCTGGGAACATTCGGGGAAACCATATTGTCAAAAATAACAAAAAAAAAAAATATTAGAGAAGGCTTTACAAAGGAAATATGACTTACTTAAAGCTTGAAAAACAAAACAGCCCATGTCTGATCCATGTTATGTGATGTATTAGATGAATATTTTATAATTTTTCACACCGGTGTTTGATATTAATGAACTTTCAGCTTGAGTCTACGCTGCTTGCTTGCTAATATGACATATCTGCCTGCCCTTCCATTATGAATATTTATAACATGCCGGTGGACAAAGGTTAAAGAGGCACATTTTGATTGTGGCTTGCAGTTCTTCTACTTGATTAGTAGTCAAGAGATGTTGCTGTCCATGGTGCTGAACTAGTGATCCAGTTATTCTCAATAGTAATGGATTCTCTCTTCTGTGTTCCACCCTTCTTCTATCATTTTGTCCCTCTCAGTTTGAAAAAGTTAGGGCTGTTTGCTGCTCATCATGACTGTGCCGAAAAACGTTTGAATACAGATGCAAGTGACCTAATGATGTGTTTAATAGCTGTATGACCCACATGTTTGCCTCAGTTAAAGGAAGACGGAATTGGATTGTAGAAGAGAAAATATATTAAAGATTCAGTGACCCTGACCTGCAATAAATGTTAAAAGGTGTTATATAAAGGTCTGAAAAATTAGTCTGTGATTAAATTTACTGCTAACACAAGTGCTGCCCTTCTTGACCTGTGTTGTAGACTTCTTTAATCCCCCTCCTTTATATCTTTGCCTTTCTCTTTATAACCATGTCTGAAACTAAACGGAAAGTCTCTCGGAGTATGAGTGTCATAAGTATGGCTCTGCATGGCAAAACAATTGCAGCCTGTCCACTGCATAACAGATGGGTGGAAGTGTAAGCACTGTATGCTATCCCTGAAATCAATGGTCCACTGCTTGGTGGCTGGCTGACTTCCCTCAACACACACACACACACACACACACACACAGACGGGTACCATAAAGGTTGTTTATTAGACTGACAAGTCAACACTGTAGCTACTTGTCATGCTCTAATAATAGGAGCTGGGCGCAGACTAGCGGAAGCCTTGCTTCAGCTGGTTAGGAGACAGACAACTCCTTCAGGGGTGCAGATAAGAAAGGAGAGGAAAGAGACGAACAGAAAAGAAAGAGGAAGAGTGGCAAATTCATGCTGTGAGTGCGTGTGGAAAGAAGGTAGAGCTGGGGGAAGAAGGTGGTAAAAAGTGAAGAGGATGCATTGAAGAGGGGCTAGTAAATAAGAAATAGATTTGTGCTTGAGAGTGAGGTTTTATCCAAAAGCAACTGGACTTGTTAGGTTTCTTGACGATGGGCGTAAGTCAAGACTTAAGAAAGCCCTCTGGGATGGGAGGGTGAAACGTCGTTAAGAAACCTAACAAGTCCAGTTGCTATTGGACCTTTTTGAGATAATCATGACCTGGATGACTGAGAACCTTCACAGATACTTGAGAGTGAGGCATTTGACATTTTTTCAGCTAGATGAACAGAGAAATCATTATTATGAATCATAATAATGTAAAAAGCTAAATATTGGTCACACAACCTTTAGGAAACTGTCAAGTACCTTCTACGTTTTATACAGAATAATTGATTCACTAGGAAGCAGCTGATTCTAAGAACATACGAGTAGTGATTCCATGTAGGTCTGTAGGTGTCACTTTACTCCAATTTAGCTAAAATACCGTAATTTTTCCTATTCTGTCCATTTCTGTAGCTACTACAAAATGCTACAATAAGCTTTACCAGACCTTTAAGACTGTTAAAGACAGTGAATGCCGCCTCTCCGCTTCCCTCTGCAGCGCTGCAATGAGCGGCCCCCAGCTCACATTCACTGTGAGCTGAGAACAGATGCAAGCTATAAATCAGCTAATCAATGGCACCAAAGTTAGTCCCTGAACAATATTGTAGGAAAACGGCTTGAATGAGCCTCATTGATTCAGCTTCACAAATTGTTATTTCCCCAAGAAGAACTGACCTTGAGAGACAAAACAAGGTCGTTATTTGTCACTTTACACCCTGGAAAACGTATTCATATTCAAATCTCCCCCATGCATGGTCCTCATGGATTTCTTTTGCATATTTTACATTTATGTAATGTGGAGTCATTTCACATCAAGTGGAACTCTGACTTTCATGATTATCTTTTCACTTTTTACAAACCAGGTCAAGGGAAGTAGATGAGGAGATTGGATGAGATGTGGCTTATTTCTTGCTAAGTCATCATAAAATAGTGCTGTACACCCCAATTTATCCTAGGGTCAGTCCTTTTGAGCCAGCCCCGCAGAGGGAAGTTCCCAGCACCATTATGTCATGAGGGACAAGAGGACAGAGGAGGAGAAAGCGCTCCAAAAGAACTATTTTAATTAAAGCTCGTAGATTTACTTGCCTAGCTGGCTTTAAAGCATAGGCGGCTCAGGCCGATGGGGGCCAAGTGCAGTCATAAAAATGATTCATGCCAGGCAGTGGTGGGAAAGAGCCCCCAGTGGGATGGGCGGAGGGATTAAGGTGGGCAGTCAGAGGCTGTTTTGTAATGAGGACAAATAGCTGAAGACTTTGTCGTCTGACAGAAGGTCTGGAGCCGGCCAAGGAAATATGCATAGTCTAATACTTTTTAGATCTTGTGACATTTTGGCTGCACTATGTCACCCGACTGAGAGGAAGAGGGAGTAAAATAACAAGTTAAGAAGATGGCAGCAAAAGCAATCAATATCCTGGTGTATAGCTTATTGTCAGGCTGATTATTAGTTTGTTAGTTTGTATTTAGTTTGGATTTAACACAGAGATAACTTGAGTAAATGAATGAATAAATTATCTCGCCGTGGTTCACTGGAGCCCCAAAACCCTAGACTTTGTAACCCTTTGTAAACCATTTTTTTAAATTCTGGCATGTAGGTTTTTAAGACCCTTTATCAACCTTTATTTTCAATCACTCAGCCTTTATATATATAACACCTTACTACATCCAGGATTGCCCAAAGGGTTTTACAATAGCAAAAGAAATGCCAGACAACTTCTTAGGGGCTATTAGTAAATAGGGCCAGAGAGGATTGGACAGCTTTTTAACTTCATAAAATAATTTATCAATTTGTATGATGATCAGAATCATTTAAGTGTAACGAATATGTAAACAAACAAACAAAACATGAATAGTTTCTTACAGCACTGTATATATAGTTGAGGGATTTAAAAAGGGTCTATAGTTTCACCTCTTTAACTTCAAAAGGACTCAAAGTGTCTGATCAGCAATGTAATAAGCGGTTGCACCTCGCTGTGCTCAGTAAACCTCTTACCTTTGCATAACAGCATAAAGTGTTGGGCTTAGTGTTATCATTTGTAGTCAGATCAGTCTCAAAGGTAGAAATGACGTCCCTGTGCTAGTGCACTTGTGTGTTTGAATTATTAAGGTTACAACAGTAATACATTCATCAGCAAGAGAAAGTGAACTGAACGATGAGTAATTATGATAAATGAAATATTATTTCAGTTCTTATATCAACTTAAAAATAAGTATGTTCTCTCAACATAAATGACCATTTTTACTAGTTATAGAGAACAAAATTAGACTGTGGCACTTGATTTGACTATGTGTTTATGTGGATGATTTTGGCAGCTATCAAACACAGAGAGGACGTGCGTAAACGATGGCACATGTAGGAACTGCTGTCTACGACCAGTGACAGATTCTAATGGTGGCGAAGCCAGAGTAGGTCTGTCTTACAATTCTTGGTGCACGTGTCACTGTAGTTTTTTGTTTTTTATGATTGTAGCTGGTGTTATCATACAACCATCTTTTCTTGTTTTTAGCTCAGATTTTTTTTAATCTTTAGCTCACCTCCCACACTCTCAAGTTCACTCGTTTCCCTCTCTTGTTCTTTCACTCTCTCCTTCAAGCTGTTTGACGTCCCCAGCAATGAATGACATGATGAATTGAAAGCTGTGAAAATAATAACCACCCCCAACCACACACCATCTCACTCCCTCTCACCAAACGCTCCATCTACTGCGACAGCAGATGTGACTACATCTTGTGTCAGGACTGTCAGATTTTCCCTCTGTAATGGAATTTGTCATTTGTAATATATATTTATATGCTCCTGTGTTTCTTCTTTATCTGCTTAACTAAACTACACAAAGGTCTAGAGACATGAAATAACAGTAATATGTGTTTTGTTAATGTTGGAAAGAGATATGTGTGTAGTTGAGAGAGTGTGTATGAGAGAGAGAGAGAGTATAAAATTGTTATGTGATGTGTCACTCAGTGGCACAACAGCTTAAATACAAGAACTATAGACCTATAGGTTTCAACAATCTGAACTTGCTGCCCCAACTTTGGCTTCGTTTCGTCACCTTTCATTTTTCTTTCTTGCATGTTCGCCTACCCCTCCCCTGGTGATTTAGAGTGTCATGCGCTCAGTGTGAAACTCCTTCTGTGCAGTTTTGAAGTGGTGCTCTTTGTGACATTGCAGTCATATACTGAAGGTTTATGTTACTAAGTTTCTTACCCTTACTTCTGCTTCTTTCTGTCCTCCTCCCACTGTACATTTGTTCAGGTATTGTTATCAATGTCCTTGTCCTCGTTACTTTTAGATGCAGGTGATTTATTTGTGTCTATTCCTATAGCCATATATTTATAGCAGAGAAGATGTTTAATGGTAAAATCAAACAAATCCATATTGAATTTGATCAACACATTTTACATTATACACACCGATGTCTGTTTTCATTAACCATCGAGATACAGCTGTGCATGTGGTAATTCACATGCTGTAAACACACAGACAGGCACTTTAAACTCGTGTTATATAATAAACACATGAACTACGTGCTGGAACAACCCTGGCAGTCTAATTAGGATGATGAGTGAGCTCATAAGACAAGTACTTTATGCAACAGGAAAGTTCATGCCCTGTAATTCTACGTCCTGCTCACACAGCCACACCATGCCTGCTTCCAGTTCATTTGAGTCAAGTGTAATATGGATGCCCTTTCTAGCATCCTCCAAAATAATTATAAATGATAATTCACTCAATTGCAATGTGTGTATATGTTCACTGTAAAATGGTAGGGGAATCAATGGATAACTGGAGCTCAGCTGACATTAGTATCATCACAGAATAAAGGTCCCAGCAGAACATAGATGCAGACTAATATTAGTCAGTTGTTCCTGCTGCAATCTGATCACATACAGCATTTTTAAGACGGTTGCCAAGTTAAGTATGTGATTAAGTAAAATAAACCAAAACACTTTACACATCTCTAACCTTTCTTTTCTGTTGACAGCTGTAACTCTGAAGACCAACACTCACAGGATCACCTCCAGCTAGTGCCCTCAAGGTGAGTGGTAACTTCGGAGTCATGTGGCAGCACACCTTTACATACATACATACATGTACATAGTGTTTGCTGCTTTCTTCTATAAAGCACACTCTCTTCTCCTCACAAAATGTGTTGGTACCAAGAACACACTGAAAAGCAATTCAGTGTGGGACCTGATTCGACTACAAAACAAAAAGAAAAATTTGTTTCGATCCACATTAACTAGCCTCTTACAGGCTGCTGCTTACTTTCTTTCCGTCGATCTGCCTCCTGAAACCTTTTATTTTTTTCACAGCTTTGTTATTTTTTTAACTTGGCTAGACATATTTCAGATAAGTCAAGGTCCATTCGCTGTGTGTCTGTGTCCCTGGATACCTTCTTTAGACACTTTAGCATTGGAGCACATTCTTTAGGAGTTGTTCCAATCACTGTGACTAAATATCTCAACAATCTAAAGACGCCATTACTCTTCTGGCCAGGGGTTTACTGTGTAGTTGACCCTAGCAAGGTAATGTATTAACTTTTAGCTTGAGAAGCAGAAAGTCAGCTTTTAACATGTTCAAGTTGTCCGATGCAACTTGTGCAATCAACATACCACATAGTTATATTCTTTTAGTCAATGATTACCTTTCATTATTCTGAACAATATGTTCATCACCTTCCCCTCCCAGTTGTCATTGGGCCAATACAGGTGAGACATAGTAGTCATGGTTAAATCCCAGTATCGGACTCATCTATTTGCCTTTTCAACAGAAACAAAATGTACAAGCTTCCTTTTAGCTGCAGAGAAGCCCCGAGGCAGACATGCTTTTTGAGAGCTGTCAAGAATTAGCAAGCCAAGTATAAAGCGATGACTCCACACTACTTGATTCGCCTAGCGGTGTACTTCTCAGTTCATTTGATGTGTTTGTGAATTTCTGTGTACTATGTATTGTACAGCTATACACTGGGAAACATTGATTGGTACATATGATGACACCTCAAAGGTTGGTTTGAAGATAGGGATGGGGAAAAAATAGCTGATATAGGGCAAATCGACTTAAATACATGTTATTCCTATAGCAAATGTTATTCACAGCTGCAGTTCAAGGTACTTCAAATGAGAATAATAGCAAAGTGATCATCTTAAATTTAAATCCAAAGAAATAATTGATTGATTGTTATGGTATCATATTTAAACAGCCAATAGAATAGAAAAACATGGAAGTTAATCAGTTAATATATGATAGAAATTAAATAGACAGAGAAATATAGTCATCTTAATACAAAATAATCACATTGTGTTTTGTCTTGTTCCAGATGTTCTCAGTAGAAATTTTCCATCAGCATTGTCAGAATGAACAGTTATCAAACGATATGAATCTACCACACACTTATAACCATGGCATCGACTGTTCAGTGATCTACGTTGATGTGGACTAATGGGTTTGACAAGGAGACCAAATCATTAAAGGGATGAAAACTAGCATCAAAAATGGAACTCAATCATTCATTCCCCCCATATAGTGGCTCCTCCAGAACTGGTCAAAAAATAAGTTTAATAGCTACTTACAGTTGTCACTGTATTGCTGCAAACTCTTAGTTTTGGATTCACAGTGGTAGACAGAGAGGAGAAAGAATGCAACTTTGCATGTTAGCCTTTCTAATTACTTCTCATAGGAACCCAACCATTGATTGTTGCAAATGCCCATTGATTTTTAGCAGCGCTCTCAGCTATTTGACGTTTGTGCTAAATGCCATGGAATGACTGACGTCTGTGCGCCACTAATGTCTGTCACATCAGTATCTTTTTTTGCATAGAAGCATGTGTGTATGTGCTTGCAAGTGTCTTTGTGCATATGTGTACAGTGTGTTTATGTGTGCATGTTATAAATGAGAATGGATCCGGATAGCTGACGAACAGGAAAGTTGTTGAATTCCTTTTGGCCTGGGCAGCCTAATCAAGTAACATTGATCTGGCTTGGGGGGGTGGGCAGTGTGCTTACTTGCACATCGAGATAGCCGAAGGCTATTGGCAAACTGTTTGTTCTCACTGGATAAAATCAGGAGACTCCCTGTGGTCTAAACACATCACCATGTCAGAGGGTCAGAAACAGTGGCACAATTAATCAGACAGTTCCCTTTAATACATTTGGTTTGGTATAAAATATTAGATGTCACTAATATCTAATGTTTTCTGTCAGTACTTTCATAGAGAAGCTACAATTGACCAGATGTGGTATGTGCAACATACTTGGCGAACAAAGCTGATTCTGATTCTGATGTTTCCACTGTTCACTTCAGATTATCATGAATGCTTTGCACGTTGCATATTTAAAGATGACGAGATGAGAAAACAGTTCAAAAGGGTGCATAGGGAGTATTGACAGAAACTAGCCTGTTCATTGGTGCTTACCTTTGAAAATGAGTAGGAGTCGATGCATGGAATGGTATGTATGGTGTTCATCCTTAAAACAGTGGGGTGCAGCAAGTGCATTATTAACTCCAGTGTAGAAATGGCGTGAGCCAATTAAAAATAAATACATCTGAAGAGGAAACGGCAGTTCTCCCTTTATATTTGAACCACTAAGTATGACATTGGCACTTTTCAAATTAGCAGGATTCTGATTTCGATGATCACAAACACTGTTTGATGTGTTATGACCCAGATGGCTCCATCATACTATGTTCTAAATGAGCTTGGCTGCATTGACAACATTGGTTCCAGTCATTTGATTTTCCACATTAAGTTTATGATGTGGCAGGTACAGTATTTCCACTGAGCTTCACAGCAGGCTCAGTGCTCGCCAGCAAACTGGGCATTTGATTTTGTCCCCCGTTCTCACAGCACATTAGCCGACACTAACTGTGTGGTGGGTGTTAAAAACTACAAGGTGTCAATGTTGTTTATTTGATACACCCAATCTGTTATAGTAGCGCTCAACATACTGTATGTACGTTCCCTGTGGACAAACCTGTTCTGTGCTAGTTGTATCATAATGCCTAGTTCATAAAGCTTTTTAGCAGAACTATATTACAGATGATCAATCCTGTTTCAGTGCTATGAAAGTGTTAACTGCTCTACTGGGTGTTGTAGCCTCTTATCTGTCTTAATGTTATATTAAAGTTTGTTGTGTCAGCAATGACCTGCTTTAATCAGAATCTGTCTGTCACTGTCCCCAACTTTCATTTCTGTGAGGGGTTTGAATAATGCAACGCTCTGTCTTTAAATTCCATTTGAATATATCTGCCTGGTCAGAGGAGAGAGAAGTGACAAAGACAGAGACTCAGTCAGAGAGAAACACATAAGTACGGAGCTCATAGGGGACAGATGGTGCAGCAACAGAAGAAAGTGAGTATGTAACAAGTCCAAAATACAAATATATAAAGAGACAAAGAAAAAGATGGATTGAAACACTGATTGAAAGAGAGAGGGCCACGCAGTGTAGCGTGTATATTAGGCTTCTAAAGGATATCTAATGGAATTTGCTTGGGTAATGAGACAAGCAGCCATTTGTAATTTTCAGTGTTAGCTCACTACTTGCCATTGCTTTTCTGTGATGTGTACCTGCATGCACATCCTGATTAACTAGAGGTTGGAGAGGTTTACCTTGTAGCTGTCTCGAACATACATAGGCACGTCATTATGAATGAAAACATTCTCCCAGTGTGTCAGCAACAAGAGTAAGAGCAGTGACTGTAGTGTTTCAGATAATGCTGTCACTACAATATATACAATCAGAAAATCATATTTGTCATTGGATTATTATTTTATTTAATCAATCAGGTATTTAATCTTTATTATACATATTATGCAGTTTACTGGACTCCACATGAAATAACCTGAATATGACACATCATCACATTTCAACATCAAAGAAATTGCGTAATCTAAAAAAAATAAAAGGCCAATTGCTGTTACTTTTTACTGCTTGCTGGAGATTTAAGATCAGGTTGACGCTACTAAGACTGTAGGTAATTTTCTTACACGTAGTGTAGGATAAGATAAGTTGAAGATACATTTTGTAACTGCCTAGCAGAGTACAGTATTGTAAAAATGTCAGCAAATGTTTACTGCACATCCTGCCACTGGCCCAATTTAGCCATTTTCTACAGATTTAAAAAGGCATAACTCAAAAAGTGTTTCTCAGTTGAGCTGTCTAATGATTTACGCCTCCTTCTAGAGGCGGAACAACAGTGCAGCTTTAGCAAAATCACTTTATCTATAAATCTAGTTGAAATTGGAGACCTTACTCTAACACACATGCTGCAGTGTACGTTTACTTTCCACTGTACCTTTGTTAAAGAGCTCTCTCGTGTCCCTTTAAGAACAGGAGTTGTATTTCATCAGCTCTAATTTCACAGCTACTGTCACAGTCTTTAATTCCTCCGTCTCAATTTCAAACTATTGACATAAAAATCTTTCTCTTTGTTCAGCAGCATCAGCTGAGGTCTCTCTTTCCCTTGCTTTTACATTTACTTTCTTCTCTGCCTTTATTCTTTTGCGCACTCACTCCCTCTTTTTCCTCTAAGAAGACAAAGTCGAATGGGCCAATAGCATTTAATTGCTGTGGTTTTTATGTGGTCTGCTCAGAAGTAATAGCCACTCAGCACTTCTGTCCACAAGATAGATGCTGCCGATGCTTGTCTGGGGTTTTCAGCGTGGGCGCACACCCAGTGGCTCGAGGAAGTGCAGGTGAAGTAATGAAAGACAATGGTTTGCTGGGGTAGGGGCAGACAATGGATTTCATTTCCTTATTTGAAAGAAGTCACTCTGGGTCACGCACACAAGTACAGGCAGACATATTCACACAAATGCCCATTCACATAGACACACGGAAACAGCAACATGTACACACAAACAGGGGTCAGAGTAGCAGCAACTTGTTAACGGCAACCATTCCCTGTGACCACCCCAGTAATACAATCTGCTCTTGCTGTTGGACAACCCACCATATGGAAGCGGTCGCAGGGTGATTCTGTCCGACACAAAAATGGAAACAGCAGGAAATCAAAAGGATTACTGTCAGTAACGTGCTTGAAATGGAGGACCCAAACGCAGACCAGAGACAAGAGAGGGTTCAAACAAAGGATGTTT
>JAUMHF010000009.1:9075088-9105063 GCA_032359275.1 Microctenopoma steveboyesi | reverse complement strand
ACGACTTATTGTATTTAGTATATATAAAAAAATACATATATATATATATAGATAGATAGATAGATAGATAGATAGATTTACTTTACTTACTTTACACTTAAAGCTTTCTGCGCTGTAGTACAGTAGGTGGCGGTGTTTGTGTGTCATGGAGGTTCGAGAGTTCACAGACAGATAACAGATACAGCAGATGATTTCACATTTATCAGCACAGACACATAGTGAGAATAAAAGGAAGGGAAATAATTAAATCTACTCACACGCAGAGGTCTGTGACACATGCCTGTCTATGTCTGGGGCCAATTACACAGCTAGATAGATCTGATGTGCTGTATAGATTCATGGGTGCGTGCATGGTCCTGAGTCAGAACATCAAAGCAAAATGAAAGCACGATGCTCAGCTGCATCAGTTCCAGAATACGTGCAATTCCGAAAAACAAACCCCTCTGCGCGTCAAATGCAGGTGGTGGGGGCGCGTGACTCGCTGGACAGCAGAAGGTGTAACAGCATTCATTTGTCAAAAGTCACATTCATCCGGGGAGAGAACTGTCACATTAGCCGCAGCTGAGGCTGTTTCAGAACCGTGCTTGGCGTTGTTCAAAGCGGCCTCTCCACACCCATATATCAGATCCTCCTCTGCCATTTGGGGCAGCTGTCAACAACGTGATGGATGAGGATAGACAGAGGAGCAAGTGATAGAAAGACAAGGACAGAAGATCATATTACGGAGGCTCATTCCTGCATGCTGCCCTTCTATTCTATGTGTGTACAACGTGAGAGGGTTTTAATTAGTTATTTCTTTACAATTAGAAGTTCAAGTAGCCAATGTTGTAAGGGATAGTTTGTTGAATATAAAAAGAAGCAGTTCAATTACCAGAGACCTTTAGGGTGACAGGCTTAAGTATTTCGTGTTATCAGGAGCTGAAGAAAGCGTGGTGTATTTTTGCTTCAATTATGGTGGCCTATATTCTCCCACTATGAGAAATAATGGAGCCTGTTGAATTTAAATTGGATGTTTCAGGCACTGGGTGAGATAAAGTATATCTTTACATAAAAATATATCCACCCACAAAGCAGTGATCAGCTTGTGCTGAAGAGTGGCATGAATCCATGACAGTAGAGGTATTCCGACGCCATCTAAACGAGTCCTGATACTACATGGGGGAGAACAGCGGTGACATCCTGACATTGTTGACATCCTCTGAGTGTCACGGCTGTGACAGCTGATATTTACATTCCTCACCACTGTGATATAGCTTTCAAATCCCACAGGATACTGTACATCAAAGTCCGTTACGTTGCCCTCCTGTGCTCCATAGCATCAGTCAGGTTTATTGGCACCGTGTGGACAGTAGTTTATTAGTTAAGTATTCCACTGCATAACATAGCTGTGTTTGTATCCGTTATATTATTATATTATATTATATAACCCCACAGAGAAACTAAAACCAACAACTAATGACACACATTCACCTTTATGTTTCTAAATTTAATTTTAGCTGGTATTTCTTTGCCTATGTGGCTTCCATTGTTGTATCTGAAAAACAACGCTGCGTTCCATGTACACTGGACGCCTTTGTACTGTGAAAAGCAACGGTCATTCTATTCTTCGGAAGCTCTTTGGAGAAGTCAAAGCAGTGCAGCAGTGTGCCTCACCGATGGCGCTCTGCTGCACAGATGAATAAACTAAAGCAGGTTGTGAATTGAAAGAAAGAGTGGAGAGTAAATACAATTTGTTGTTGGTTTTAGTCTCTCAGTGAAATGTTTTAAAAATAACACAAATAACACAAACACCAACGTTAAGCTGACAGCCACACACACAGAGAGCACATCATATTTCTGTCATTCATGGTCTGCTTCTGCTTCGGCAGCATACATAGTCTCTTCCAACCCATTTTTACAGATATTGTGCTGTAGCTAGAGGTTGCAGACTTCTAGAAGTCTAGCCAGACGTCCTTCAACATCCAAAACCATTCTACTGCTACAATGGAATTGAATGGGACACATTTTTGCAAACATCTTCTGTGTTTCTGCTTTTAGAAATCAAATGTGTACTCCAGTACGGGGAAACCCTGAAGGCCTTCACTTTTGACCAGTAATTAATCAAAACACCTCCAACAGGTGGTGTGGATGGACCAGACATCTTTACTGTAGCTGTGCTTGGAGGCAACCTTCATCTTCGGCATCCGAGTCTGTTTATTTAAAGTGTGCAGACTTTAAAGTGTGCAATGAAATATAATCCAAGCCCTGGAGTTCCTGTGTAGTTTTGTTTTATTATTGTACTGTATGTAAGTAACAATGGGTATTACAAAAACACTACACAAGGGAAGACCAGGAAACACAAGGGGAGCAGCACATTGGTCATGAATTTCAATTCATCTGTAAAGTTTGAATAGTATTACATAAAACATAAACCTGAAAATAGTCTACTTTAGCCTGTAAATGCAGTTACATAAAGTAGCCTGAAGGTTGGCTACTCCTCTGAAGATCCGCTGACCTCCACTGTCAGCTGGAGTGTTACCATCAAGGTTTTTGTTGAGTAGTTTCTGCTGTATCTGCCTATGATAGCATACTGATTAGATCTAATGAGACTTAAACACTCCAGGCGAGATACTTGAATAACCTTGAGCAAGTCGCCCTTTCGGAACACATCCTAGAAAGGAGGCACGCCAAGCCGAGCGTTCGGATTTATTTGTTATCTTACACATACAGTACCAACAGATGTGAGAGGGTTTACTTTTTATCTTTTTCTCTTTGCGTGTTTCTGGGTATTTTCTACCTGAATAGAGGTGTTAGAATAAATAGCCTTTTCATCTAAAGCAGGAGTAAGGTAGAAAATGAAAGCCACCGCTGCTGCTGCTGCTGAAGTTGGACACTAGCTTGGTTACCAATGTCAGAAACTCTCTTCATACCTGGGTGTGAACGAGTATTTGCATTCAGACTAACTGGTTGTTGGTGACCTTCCATGTAGCAGCAACAAAGAGAGATGATGTAACAAGTCTTTTCTGTACAATGAATGGTGCTTAAACATCGACCAGATTTTCAGAGCAACCTTTTCCGAGGAGCTCGGTTGAGAGCGTGACCTTGACTTTCTGCTGGAGTTAACTTCCAAGTTGCTTGTCTCTTCAGCCTCACGCATGACCGCATTCAATCATCCTCTTTCCGTCTCACAGATTGTTGCTCCTTTCATATATGCGATGAAGCTTAGTCCAGTTGATGAAATAAATCTGGTTAAGTCAGTGTCGCGGGAGGCGTCCACCAGTGCGGGTTCACCGTTTGGAAACGAGTGAGCTACAGCATGCAGCCATCTGTCGAGTGTGTGAAGAGGTAGCTGAAACGGCTACTCAAGTATCCAAAGGCTCCCTGAGGACGACTCTATGCCCCCCCCCCCATGTAGAGAGAGGGGGGGGTGAGAGGCTGTTGACACTATCACATTCACTGCTCTTTTATTTCTTGTCTGTTTCCTCCTTTTCTGGTCCTACATCATTTAACACTGTGAATCCTCCACTCTCCTGAAGTAGTCTCCTTCTCTCCTCAGTTTTAATAGGAGAAATTAAGAAATACAAACAAATTGTTTCTGTTCTAACTGTTTGTACCATATGTTGTGTCTCCTCCTTTATGCCCTTCACCTGTTGCTTCTCCTTCACTTCACTGTTTGTTTTTTTTGGGCAGAGGGAGCTGTAAATACTCTTGTTTATGCCTCCACATTTACATTCAACACCACCTCTCAGGTTTTATGGCTTGACAATCTCCACTTCAACCTGAATGAATGGCAGTGCTTCTCCCTCTAATGTCAACACTCAGCCTCTTGTTGGCACAAGCACTGGCTTCTTTTATTTGCTGGAATGCAGTGTGATCGAGTCTGAGATGTACTCAGTGAGCTGTACGAGTTCCTTATTCTTTTAAAAAATACACGAATGTAACTTGACACTATCTGAAACTGAACAGGCAAAATATCTGGATTTATTTTTGCAGATTTAAAGCTAAGGAAAGCTATTGCTAACTGTAATCTCGTACCTTGGCAAGTTATGATGTGATGTAGGGTTAACTTAGATGCTAAAAATGTAAACTCTAAGTATTCATACCAATTTTTAAAGCTGTATTTTCTGTTTTAACAGTGGCGCCTGTCATGAACTTGGTTGTACGAGGCAAAACAGATGGCACTATTGACCTGGAGTGGGTGGGCTCTCCTGTGCTGACAGACTTCTTGGTAACCTACACACCAAGCAGCCCTGGAGGCAAGTGCAGAGCTTTCCGGTCTTTCAAAGCGAAACGTGTTGTAATTTCACTTTAAATCACTTCAAAATGTCTTAAACACTTTGGGCTCCGGTCTCTTTCGCAGGTGTACAACTAGAGCTGAGAATTCCAGGAAATACCACTACCTGCAGGATTTCAGACCTGGATGCAGGCTTGGAGTACAACATCAACGTGTTCGCTGTTATTAACAACAGTATCAGCGTCCCTAACAGCATTACTGTTTGGACCTGTAAGTGCATTCATGGAGTAGTTTTGAAAAGCGGCTTTCATTGGCGGCTAAAATCTAATACGATGCTGCCGTATTTGTTTCACCAATGTATTTAAATCTAAATATAGTCACATATTCAGACACGCGCATTCGTGCGGACATGCACACACTCTCTCACTTTTTTTTTTTTGTTAAATCCTCCCAAAGATGTTTGACAGTGTAAATCGACTGAGAATACCACCTGCTCCTCCGTGCCCACTTGTTGTGATTCTTACCAGTAACACCTGCTTGGCGTCGACCACAGTACAATACACATTCACATTGCACTCATGAACACCTTTTGAATGTGTCTCCTAGCTAATGTTAGTGCCAGGTCATCAGACGCTGACAGAGAGACACGGCTTGCTTCACACCGTTTGGCAGCTTGTTTTCTCTGGCAACCAAAATTTGTATTAGTGGCTACATTCCCCTCAGAGACATAGTGTTATTATTACTAGGTCAAATTATCTTTGATTTGTCAGATATAAGAATTAACCTTTACTCACTTTACTGTATTTTTAATAATATTAATTTATATTAATTATAATATTAATTTATTATTTGTTTAGAACCAAATCAGTGATTCGATTTTAGCAGGTTTTTAAAATAAACCATGTACGATTAATAACCACAGTGGAGCATAACTCATGATCAAAAGTTAAAGACTGTTGCAACAAAATAAAAAATATAACAGAGATACGTTCAGTATCACACACAATGGAAAAGTGATTAAGCTGTGTGGGTCCCTGAGGATCTATTATATGTCACCTGCTACCTCTGCAGATCTCTCGAATCCAGGCGGTTTAGTCTTCAAATCCATCACTGAGACATCAGTGGAAGTCCACTGGAAACCCTTTTACTATTCCTTCGATGGATGGGAGATCAGCTTCATCCCCAAGGTAGAGTAAAGATGTGGGAACACTCACTCTGTGTGTTTGCTGTCAGTTTGAATGTGAGACTGCTGTCGTGCGCGTTGAGCGACGAGTTCTACTATAAACGTAATATTCTGTATTGAATTATGATAATTATTTTTTAATCTCACTTATGCCCATCTTTAAATAAAATACTGAATGTATGTGTGAAAGCAGCAGAAAAAGAAATAACTGGATGGATTTAGGTTTCTTGAGGGTTTGCTCAAGTTGAAGCCCGTACCAAATTAGACAAGCGGATTGTCTAAAGCTTATTGGCTAATAGATGGATGAGCCATTAAACCCTTTTCCAGAATTACCCTTGAAAAAAACCACAGCAGGACCAGGTTCAAGGCCAGAAAGCAAAAACCTTTCTCCTCCTAATTCCTGCAGTAAACTCAGGTACTGTCTGCTCTCTAATCTCATGCCCTCTCACAGTAATTGGTTTTCTCCTTTAGGGTGTTCTCAGGGGGAGATATCCTTTGGTCTGGTTAGACTCCAAGCCTTAAATGTCATTGTTCTGATGTTTGTTGTGTTTATTTCAAGCCCTATTAGGGATAGAAAAATTCAGAATGAAAAAACATTGGCCTTCTTTGATCGATTTCTAGCCCTCTCTTCTATCCAGTATCGTCTTTTACCTGACCTGAACCTTCCCTCTTCTTACTTTTACTCTCCATCCAGCACCTCTTGTTTAAGATCTCCAACACTCTCGCCTCTACCCTCCACACCATCTCCCCCCTTCACCTCCCTTCTCAATCCAATTCTATATACAGCATATTCCTTCCCGTGCTTCCCCTACCTCACTCCAGCCACAGGGGAAATCATATTATGAGTTGGCACTCCCCCCCTAACGCACCCCCCGTAGATTTAATCCAGCAATGGGGATTGTGAATTTTGACAATCTCGTAATGAAAGTGGGCAAGAAAGCTTTGGCCTTTGCGAACAAACACGGAACTTGCTACTCCGTAAAAAAAGAAAACAGGAAGGGAGAGAGGGAGCTTCAAGACCTGCCGATAACACTGTTAGAAACAGCTACAGTAGATATGTGACCTTCAAACAAAACACCGTACGACGCTGCCAGAGTTTTCAGAGCACTGAACTAGCACTGTAATGTTATATCTTGTTTCTATTTCTAGTTTTTTGTAATGACAACAATCAGTCTGCGCTTTTACTAGTATTGTGCAAGTATCAGAGTCCGATTTAGTCCTGAAGATAATTCTAGTATTGATTCTTCCATTAAAGATACCAGTGGTGTTTCTTGCCATTCTTGCTGTAGCTTTGTCTCACACACAGACAGACACACACACACACACACACAACCACACATCCTGAAGCATCTCGACGTTGTGATTCATGGTGAATAATTACACAAGTGGTAAAAGCTCAAAGGTCTGGACCCATGATGAAGCTGCATAAATCTGCATCATTCACTTTTTGTTGGCAGATGATGTCTACATGGATGATGTTAATACATGCCTGTGGCTATGACACTGTTAAAATTGCACTTCATAACTTATTCACTGCGTCCTGGGAAAAGGAGCTAGAACTTCAGTAGTGGAACAAGTAAAAAGATGCTTATTAGAGCTTCTGCAGCTGCATCATGATGAACTATGTGAGGATTAGGGAAGAAATAAAAACACATAACTAGAATAAAAAAAATAATAAACAAACAGGATTCATTTATGTAAATGGGCAAATCTCCAGATTTGTGATAGTTTGTCTCTGACAATCCTGTTGCAATAACAATAACAATAACAATCTGAATCTCACAATGAAAAACAACCACACATTCTTCAATATGTTCCTGTTACACTGTGTCCAGACAGCGAGCATTCAGTAATGTTTGTCACCTGTCTCGCACGCGTCTAATAGAACCGATACTGGACATTTTAATGAATCCCATATTCTACACAAGTTGAATAACCACGTACCTTTAACTTTGAACATGAAGCACAGTAAAAAAAAAAAATCTTGCTGTTTTATGAGAACTACATAAGTAGGGTGGGACAAACTATTACAGTGATATGTTGTATAATTTAGTGTTATTGCCTGCATTTAACTGTATCATTATTGAGATTGAACACCACTCGTTCCTGGAACATTATTGTTGTTCTGCGACTACCCGCTCTGCTAATTTAGGTGCGGTGATTAAGTGGATTACATCTCTAATTACAGTTTAGATTCATAAAAATAGCAAGCTGTTATATGTTCGCTTTTAGAACAAGCCTTTACAGTGTAGGCTTTTTGGGATCTTTGAGTAGCAGTAGGTGCAACATCTGTCTGTTGGCAGGAAGTCCATGTGAAACACGGGTTCTCTGAGAACAGCTGGGAATAGCAGGGGCTCCATATGGATGAGTGACAGGCCTTTGGAAATATACAGTGCTGCCTCTGCAGAACAGGGCTGGAGAAATATCACTGTAGCATAGACCCTTATTTTGTACAGGTTAAGAAGTGAATGTGTTAATCCACTGAATATATTTAAAACTAAGTCAAATGAAGAATGGCTTCTGTTTTCAGAAAATTAAGTCTGGTATAAAAAATTAGCTGCATCAGTCAGTGAGAATTGTATTTTAACTGCCAGATGATTTATCTCCACTAAAAGGCATTTTTTCATGCACAGTAGCTGACATTTACTTAAAATATGCAAGCAGTGAGCAACTGACTCGCAGTTTTCTTTTCATCTCATCAGTTCATCTGTGTTTTATCTCAGGATAATGATGGTGGGATGACTGCACAGCTGCCCAGCACCATCACGTCTTTTGTGCAGACTGGTCTGAGACCAGGGGAGGAGTATACTGTTAACCTGGTGGCGCTCCGAGATCAGGGCCGCAGTCAGCCGGTCACTGCTACTGTTGTGACAAGTATGTATTACAGATGATTTACAGATGACAGTGTTACCGATTAATTTACAGTCAACTAATTAAATGAAATCTACATACCCTGGGAACAAGCAGTAAGTGTCACCTATAAGTATTTGTTGCTCTGCCACCTTTATGTCTCTAAGCTACTGCCCTCACCACTCAACCAGCTGACATCACTGAGGCAGCTATGATAGATCCAGTTCAAACCTCTTTCATAAAAAGTCTGATGCCCGTTGTCAAAACATCATCAATTTCTTGTCAAATCTTCATCTTGTGAGTTGTAATTAAGAAACAATTAATAATTCATGTCACTCTCCCATTAATTTTTCACGACGGCCCACTGCAGGACACCTTATCGGATAAAGAAATAAGAAAAGACAAATTTGACGTTACTCAATTATTTATAACCAAGATTTATCCTTCCTTGGAGGGGGGGGGGGGGGGGGGGGGTTGGAGAAAAACCACAGGGAGGGTACAGCTGATGGGAACTGGTTTTCCTCAGGACTTTTTCTAGGCCAGCACCCGAGGGGCCGGTTTTTAATACATCAAGGATCAGGGTGGACCTGCAATATGTCAAGCTTGAGTCAGGGACTTATTTAGATTTCAGGAGCGTAAGGCAAGACTTTAAAGCAGAACATTGGCTTTGTATCATTTAGTGTGAAATCTGTCATTCATGAGTTCCCCCTGGGGCAACAACACAGACTAATTATGCCACCTCACAACAGCATGGTGCTTTCAGTTTGAACTAAACTTTTGTTGTGTGCTAATTTAGCTGGGCTCTCAACATAAAATGTGGGTTTGTCAACTTTTTTCAAGCTTAACTGTAGAATTATTCAAACTGATTGTAAAAAAAAGAATAAATGCCAATTAAGTTGTAGCTTTGAGCAATAATTAACAATTTGTCTAGAAAAGTGTTCATGTGAGGATAAAAAGCACCTGCATTTTCCTAGACATTCAGTAAAGCAACAGTCTTAATTTCTTTAATAAAAACTATAAAGGTCATTTAGTCATTGAGTACCTACACAAGACTAAACCCAAACAAAATGTAACTGTGGCTCCAGATTAATAAAAAACTTGACCCTGCTGCCCAAAATATCTCTTGTTCAAAAGCTGATTTATCTATTTGACAGGACATGTAGGATAGATTAACATTAAGTGGATATAACATTAATGCTGCTCTCGCTCAGATATTGTGTCAAAGGGAATAAGTCAATATCAGGATTAATGTCAGCAGTTAACCATCCAACTCTTAGAATATAAAACTTTAAATGTAAGACAAAATATTCACTAAAATATCCCTAAATAAATGTCTCAAGTTTTTAGGACTATGTTATACTAAAAAACTAAGCAAAACAAAAATCATACGACTACAATTTGACAAATTGACTAAATTAAAATTAGGTTAACCATGTAACATCAACAGATGGAAAGAAGTAATTAATGGGTAATGAAATTGCTTGCTAATTATCACTTTCTGTGGCACATTACCTAGACTGATGTGTCCTTAATTTGGCATTTATACTCTCACGATTTTAGCACAAAAAGAAAATGTTTAGTGAGTGTGTCAATACTGAAAGGTTTTTTTTGTGTTCTGATGTGTTCTCGGTTATTCACACCTAATAAAAGTTGTTTTCCAACCAGCAAGGCATCAGTCACAGCCTATGTTATACATCCTGCACAGATAAGGCTGTTGTCTCAGCATGTGTCAGGTGTGATACGTTTTACATGCTCGGTTGTCAGCAGTGTTTTCTGATAACAAATCCACATCTACAGTCCTGCCACAAAAGCTTGAAGCAGCGAGCGTCAACGTGAACTTTCTTCCTTTCAAGTTCTCTATTTTAGCTTCCCTGTGAATTCTGGCTAAAGTGTGTCCAAGCGAGAAGTTGGCATCGAGCGTTTGAACAGATTAGGAAACTTGTTCACTTACTCTTTGATTGTGTTTAATGTGATTATAATTTGACTGAGACTGTATGTTGTTTAGGCCAAGTTCTTCTGTTTTTAATTAGATAACATTTCATTTTGAGAAGATTCTTTTGTTGACAGAAGAGTGGGAAAGCATTCCCTAGTTTTAGGCTTGTCAACTGTCAACTGTCATCTTTAGGTTTTGCAGTTTCTTGTCATGTATTTGATTAAATTGTGAGCAGATTAAGAAATTGACTACAACTTTAAATATATACTCCTATGTTATATAAAATTAATGTTTTAATGTTGTTGGTTAGATACAAAGGGTTAAGTTTGAAGAAGAAAAAAAGCATTTTAATTTGTTCACCTTTTACCAGTGATTGATGGACCCACTATGCTGGTTGTGCGAGACGTGTCCGACGCTGTGGCATTTGTGGAATGGACACCACCGAAAGCAAAGATTGATCAGATCGTGCTGCGTTACGGCCTCGTTGGAGGAGAGGGGCCGCGGACAACCTTCCGCCTCCAACCTACCCTTAGCCAGTACTCCCTGCAGGTGTGTGTGTGTGTTTGATGCTCATCATGTTCTGAGGTCACAGATCTGATTATACAGACGCATTATGTGGACTCACCTGCCATCTGGGGACAGAACAGCCAGTTTCCACCAGTTAAACTGTTTATCTTTGTTGAGGGTTGGCTTTGGGGTTATTACATTGTACTCACAAATGTAGTATTACTAATACTATGTGTGTGTGCCTGTCATGCTTGTTAGATTATCTAATCTCGGCCAGCCTTCTGTGTCTGCAGATAAAACAATAACAAATGAAAAAATCCATGCAAAGAGATTTAACAGACTGTTTTTTTCTGTGGCCCAGGTCCTGCGTCCTGGCTCACGTTACGAAGTGTCTGTCAGCGGTGTGAGGAAGGGAAACGAGAGCGGATCTGTTTCCACTGAATTTACTACCGGTGAGGTCTGAAAACAAGCAGATGTGGTGACGGTGTGTGTGATTCTCTGGTTGCCTCTGGGAATAGAACAGTGATGACTTACGGTTTAATGTCTGCCATACTGTTTATCTATATTGGATGTGGTCGTGAACATCTGTTCAAAGTATTTGTTGCTCTCATGAAGTTTGTGCAGGAGAAAGTCCATTATTTGTGGTACTATTATTCTGATCAGTTTTGGGTGCAAACAACTAAAGCTCTGCAGCTGTTTACACGAATAAACACAAGCAAGTTAGGAAAACATCACCCTACTGAACTAAAAAAATACACCCTCAGCATTTTGAAAGAACTTTGAAAAACACAAGCAAATAGGCCACAGAGGCGAAGCCAAGTTATCTGCAAACATCTACAAAAATATGTTTTAATATGTTCTTGATGAACTTTACAAGTCACAATGGCAACAATGAGCTCGTATCTATCTCATAGCTGTATTTATCAGTTTTAAAGTGTCCCTGATGAACATTTCTGTTTGTTACTTGCAGCTCTCTATATTTATTTGTTTGTCCTGTACTAATAGTAGTTGACTAAAAGCTCTGCCTGAAGTCAAATATGTGAAGCTGTTTTCCTAATTTCCTTCTGTTTGTCAATCAATCTCATGGCTACAGCAACTTTTCTTCAGTTTCTTCACATGTGCTTGTACATTTCTGTGTATACACACACAAACATGCGATATTGCCAGTAGTATTGGGACACTTCTCCAAATCCATTAATTCATTGCGCAAAGCACTAAGGACGTGGATGAGCGAGTTAGGTGTATTAGGTGAACTTGACTGGTCCGCATAGAGCTCTGACCTCAACAGGATAGAACACTAATTTGATGTGTTTTTTGATTTATTCTTAACAGTGTATAGTACATATTTATACTATAGAAGTAGATAAATGACTATTGTTGGGCAGTTTATTTGATTTACGTTTAATTATGTAATCATACATACAGATAAACTTTAGTAATGACAGTTGATGTATCTGTATCTTTTTAAACTGCTGATGTTTGCATGTTCATACTCCCTGAGAATTGGTCTCAGTGTCCCCAATATTGTCAGCTTTATCATTTTTCTCAGAGATTGATGCCCCTAAGAACCTGCGGCTCGTGTCCAAGACCTCGACTACTCTCGAGCTGGAATGGGAAAACAGTGAGGCTGAGGTAAGAAATAACACTGACCTAGTATTTGCATTTCATTTTAAGGGTGTGGTTGAGGGTGTTTATCTTAACACAAGAATATGAGGAGAAAAACAACTGGCTTGTACAAAAAATTACAGCGTTTAAAGGTAATATTAAGGTTTTAGTGGTGGAAAGTATGTAACTAATTAGATTTACTGAAGTGCTAATTATTTCACTTTTTCAATTTTATAGTATTTTATAGTATTCACTTTTTCAATTTTATAGTATTTTATAGTATTCACTTTTTCAATTTTATAGTATTTTATAGTATTCACTTTTTCAATTTTATAGTATTTTAAACTGCATTTCTAACAGCTTGAAGTTTTTGGTGAACTGTGTCCTGGAAGAGCGTCTTGCAAATCAATTCAAGATGGGGCAAACATTATTATACTTCACTACTCTACTAGATTAAAATGTGGAATAATTGAGTCTGATAATATACATAACATATTAGTAACTATGACAGCAGAAATAACAGGCAAATTGTACTTTGTCATCACTAATTAATAGATGTAAAGATACCTGCCTGGAGAGAAGGATGTGAGAGGATTTTTTTCTGCACAGACTATGGAGCATGGAGAAATGTCACAGCATAAGCGCTTACTTAAAACCACTAAATCAGCCATTTTAACATTATTTAAAACATTAAATGTGACAAAGTGTCAAAAAACGACTCAATGCAATGCACTGGAGT
The DNA here is from genome assembly GCA_032359275.1 of Microctenopoma steveboyesi. Lineage (NCBI taxonomy): Eukaryota > Metazoa > Chordata > Actinopteri > Anabantiformes > Anabantidae > Microctenopoma > Microctenopoma steveboyesi. Next base: position 9,092,033 of record JAUMHF010000009.1, on the reverse strand, counting down.
ATTGCAGCTAATTTGCATTGCTAGCTTGTTAATTCTGCCCCACCAGGCTTCCCCAACGATCACTGTATTACAAGTCGGGTAGAGTTCAGCAAACAACAGAGATCAATCCTCTTTATTTTAGGTTTTTAGTTAACCGCGCTCATACTTAATACACAGTAATACCGTCTTATTTGGGGTTGAGGGGTAGTGAGATAGCGACTCTCTTTGCTAATGGCAGGGTGAGAAGGAGTGGGCTGAGACAGCTACCTGCACTAAGCCAAGTAAATCGAACAAGCTACACACACACTTCTTGCTGCTTACAAGGCTGATAACCTCAAGAAATCTTCTGCTGTAATTGTCACATATACAGTGTCATCTACACCTGATTTAATATCAAGTTTAGAAAGTCTCTCACGAAGCTCGAAGTAATTCGTGAAAATCAATATATTTTGTAACTTATAAATCAAATAAATTATGTGTGAATTATTTTGGTATTTATTATTTTAAAAACACATTAAATAGGTTTCCGAATAGCTTACACTCCATAACAGACATCATTTCCTTCGTACACCTACAGTATGTACTGTATATGATAGACCACACCTCTGGGTGTGACACACTTATATGTGTTTTCTTCATTTTTTTAGCTACCTGTTCACAGTTGCCCTACTTCCTGGTCAAGGAGGACGACTGAACCATACATTAGTTAAACTGTGCACTATCTTGACGATGAGTCTAAACTGAAAACATCATATTTGACCATAGAGAACATATCCTCAGGAGTCACAACCGAAACAGTCAAGCTAAATAAGTAGACGCAGGCTTCACCTGGCCATTTGGAGGGTAAAACAATTTTATCTTTTTCTTATAGGTTACAGAAATTTTTTAGGTTAGGTTTTTTAGGTTAACAAAACTGAGCAGCCAGTCTCACCTTAGTCAGCTGGTTTTTGCTTCAATCCATGTAATTTAGCGTTCATATAATCACACAGGCTGGTATTGCGATTGCCTTTCGATTAAATGTGCAGCCCTATTAGTTATTAATACTAGGACTTTATCCACCTGTTCTTCACTCTTCTTGCACACCTGCCAGTGAAAGTGCTTAAGAAAAGCCAACAATGACAATGGAACAAACACTTTACTGTCTGGAAGTGATCACTGAATGTTTAATCCTAAGTTAAGATGTGATAAATCATGTTTTTTCAGTCAGTAGTCACAGTGGTATTTTCAGGGCTCACTAACTACACGACTAGAGTCATGAAGCCATTTTGTCTTTATGGCTGTTAGTGCTGCAAATGTATTCATCCTCATGATTCTGCAGTGTTGACAGAGAGCCAAATATCACACTGGGCCTGTGCAAAATAAAGCATTTTCTCTAAACCATCAGCCATGCAGAGAGAAATCTGACGCCACTCTCCAAACCATTTCTTATGAATGTTACCTTCAGTTTGCTGTAATAAATGTTCAAATATGTTTAAATCTAGGTGGATGGCTACCAGGTGGTGTACAGCACCTTAGCAGGAGATCAGTATGATAAAGTCATTGTACCGCGAAATGAAGGCGCCACCACTAAGACCACTGTCACAGGTAAGTGATGAGGGGGAGGTGTTCTTCTTTCACTGAGTTTGTTCATTAGCTCATTTTTATTGCATTATTTATCATCATCTTTGGATGTCTTTTAAACGTCTCCTGATGGCTTCAGTATTATCACAGTGCATCGAACGTGTACTCAAGCAGTACATGTGTGTTTTACATGGCAGAATTATCTGCAGAGCTAACACTGGGCTGACAGGCTACTGATTGTATCTGTAGAATGGCTTGTTGTCCTGCGGGCATATTGAAAGGCTGTCAGAAAGCAGGGGTCAGTTGGGATGTTTTTCCCTGAAAGGCCATAGTGCTGGAAAGGGCATGGCCGGCATAAGAATAAAAGCAAAAGGTTCTTCTGTTATTCTGTTCGGCCATTGCAATCAATGCTCTCTCAGCTCCTATTCGTTCTCTGTCACTCTGATTTTCTCTCTCCTCCATCCTCTGACATGCCTGCTATTGCTATTGTCTTCATCTTCATTTCTGCAGCTTCAGAAACACTCGAATTGATTTCAAACTGATCAGTTATGCAGTTGGCATAAAAAGCAGGTTTATTCAGAGATAATACTGCATGTAAATTACAATGTAAATGTGCCTAGACCGCATCACCAGTCGAGAGCTAATTGGCCTTTTATAAAGTCCATCTTACCGACATGCACTTTGTGTTAGGAGGAGGATGTGGAACAAGTCTGTGTGATGATTCTTCTTGTTATATTATGTGTTAAATTAGTGACTGATTTTCTCTTTGTGTGTGCCTTAGACCTGATGCCAGGCACAGAGTACGGCATTGGCATTTCTGCCATGAAGGACAGTAACCAAAGTACCCCGGCAACAATGAACGCCAGGACCAGTGAGTGACTTAATTTTTCCTACTGAAATATAAAGACACACAGTGAATCACAGCAGCATTGTGCTGAAAATCTTAGCATCACAGCAGTGCGTTCAGTCCATTTGTTCGCAAACACGCAATTCACAGTTTGTGTGTGGGTCACTGCTCCTGTGCCAACCATTAAAAGCCATTTTAGTTAAATTGGGCAAATCAGATTTTGGCAAGACTTGTGCTGTTCTAGGCAGGTGTGTGGCTGTTTTATATTTCTGGCGTGAGTCAAAGTTCCCATTACAGCTTTTTTAAGCTGTAATAATGCATACCATTTTGCTAATGGTCCTCATTTTACTTCAGCGCTTGATAAGATATTTGCATTTTTATTGTGTTTTGAGTTGTTTGGCTGAAAGAAAAAGGCCCCACTTAAACTCCAGTTTGAAACATTAGTGAATGGAGGTGCCTCAGCTGTCTTATTCACCAGTTGTTATTTAAATGGCTGAAGACATTTTGCACTTTTCAAAATGATGCTTCCATTTGTCTTTCAAACAAGCTTTTTCTTTACCCCCAATTTTTGCACTCTAAACGCTTTCACGTCTTTCAGAGGGAGCTTTAAATAATATGACAGCACCTCCAATACACCTGTCACACAGCTGTGCAGGTCACTAAATTGTAAATGTGAGTTCAGTGTTACTTTCTGTCTATTCCCTAAGAAGCTTTTGAGGTATCAAGATTAACTGAGAATTAAAAAAATAATAATTCCATTGGCAGAAAATAATGGGAACACAATAAATAAATAAAAAAGAGGTGCAGAATGTGGGATCATTAGTTGAGTACAACTAATTTTGGAAGGATGAACTTGCTGGAAACAAACTGTTTGCTAATTTGCTAAGTTTGCTAAAGTTTAGTACGTAATGATCTTTCTTTTTTATGTCAATGCTTCATGAACAAACTAATTAAAACAAAAATTATGAATTAATTAAGAACGTAATGATCACTAGCACGTAGTTGCGATTCTGTTGAAACATTGAAGTAGATCTCTGAATGTCTGCTAAAACAAAATCTGAATGAGTTCAGCTCTCCGTCAGCTCCGTTAATTAATACAACAACTTCCCTTGAACTTCAGCACAGTACACTTTTTGATAGTTTTGGTTGAGGAAGGTGTTGAATTAATGAGTGGCCACATGAATGTTTTGTCTCTAGCAGAAGACGGTACAGAAAAATATAGTATAGCAGAATCTTTCTGCTATAAATCTGATTTTATTGCACCTTTGTCTTTTCCCTTATCACCTTAATATATTTTGGCAGTTTTATTTTTTGTGTTCTTATGCACATACAATAAAAAGATAATGAGATAATGAACAGATTTTTTGTACTTAACATTACTAACTTTTTGGGGTAGCCCAGTTACAAACAGTGCATAAATACATCTTCATATAGAGAAACTTAGATGAAAAAGTAAACAGAAAAGAGCCATAAAGGCAAAAGTCAACCTTCCACGCACCATCGCACACCTGCAATTTAGTCACTGGACACTTGGCCCTGAAATGTCATCTGACATTAAACTGTTATCAATAACTCACCCTCTTGGCAAATAGTCAGGTGAAATCTGCCGGTTTCCAGTTAATAAATTCATGCAGCGTCTGCAGCAACACTGGGATTTAATAGCACCTGTGCTGTTAGTGAAATCGTGTTCTCCTTGTATTAGGTCTGGATGTGCCCATGGATCTAACAGTGACGGCTTCTACAGACAACACCATTACTCTGGTGTGGGGCGTGGTCCAGGGCCCCATCGACCACTACAAGGTCACCTACACATCTTCCTCTGGCCTCACCAATGAGGTAAAAAATTACACAGATAAAAAATTGAATGAATAACAGCTAAAAATGGCAAATCTAACACCACAGAGACTAATAATCTTTCTTTCCTAGTCTGCAAACTATATACAGTACAGACAGTACTCGGGTTCATAGTAGAGTACAAATGTTGGTATGTCACGCGGAGAGGATTCCCACTGAATACGTTTTCTTCTTGTTCCAGCTGACGGTGCCTAAAGATGTAACCACAACCACTCTGACGGACCTTGAGCCCGGGACGGAGTACACCATCACAGTAGCAGCAAGGAGAGGAAGACAGCAGAGCACCGCAGCCACCATAGACGCCTTCACAGGTAGAGGAAACTGTCAGATTTTATATACAAATACATACATCTGTATATGATACAGTTTTTCTAAAGGTGAAATAATCAGAATAAATCATTTTAAATACAAACTACGGATCAAATAATTGAGTGTCTCAGAATTGGCTACCAAATTTGGGGTGTATGTATGTATAAACCAAAGACCTGCATGACCTGTAGCCCTACAGAATGTACTATACATAAATATAATATATATAAATATATATATTATATAAGTAAAACTTTAAAATATCCAACAGTCTGAAAACAACATCAGAAATTTCCCATCGGGTAATAAATTTTATTAGGACTCAGCCTAAGGGAAGACTTGAAGCAGCATGAAGGGAGACCGCCTTCTTCCCAGGCGAGACGAGCAAAATTGATTTTAGCTTATTCAGCTGTTTTAAACGAGGAATAATTTAGCTTCAGGGTGAAAGGTGAAGGTGAACAAATCAAAACTAATGTTAACTAATCTAGTCTCAGTAAATGTACAATAACGTTATTTCGGCTGCTTTGGCAAGAATTTTCCAAAGGCGATTTTTCTGTATTTGATGGTAGAGTTAAATTTTAATTGAACATTATTATGGGGCTAGTTTGAGGGAGTATCGTAATAGGATACCCGACAGATTTCCACACGTTTCTACAGCAGCAGTCTCATACTGCAACATTTCTAAACTTCTCCGCACAGTATTATCCCCTGTTCTCTCTGTTAAAAAAAAGACATAATAGCGTAGCCTGTTAATGAAGACAGCAGTTTGAACAACAATGGTGCGTAGTGATTTTAAATATACTGAATGTGGCAGCAGGTAAGTTAAGTCACGCTAAAAGAAAATGGAGGACCTTTAAAAGACTTTGAAGCCATTAAATGAGGTAAATTAGTCAAGTCGGCTAATCAGCCCCGTACAAGTGTTTCCTAATTGCACTTCTGTTTTGCATCTAAATGCGTATGTGTTTCTGTTTCTTATTTCTTTTCAGTAGCACATTCTCTCAGTTTTGCCATCACACTCACCTCTGTGTGCTTTCGCCGCTCAGTGTTATTTCTTTTTCTGAGACTTTCAGACGCAACATAGCTCTTTTTTCTCCAGACGTACGTCTACGCATCCAACTATGTGTCAGATTGCCTGTCAATCTGCTCAGCTCTGCTGGTTCTTTGTTATTTTTTTTTACAGGAAGTAAAATGATGTGATTTTTCAGTTCCACAAAAGATGATGTCAAAAGTGATGGGCATGTGCTTACCTGCTGTCACAGCTGTCATTCTTTTCTTCAACCGCTCTCATCATCTTCATCATCTCTTTTCTTCATCACTGTGGCAGCTGTTCCCATCATAACCATCAACATTATCATAGACATCATTTTCATGTTCATCGTCATCTTCTGTTATCTGCTGTTTCCTTCAGTAGCACCACTCTTACCATCTGGAGAAGAGAGATGGGAGAATGATAAAACGACGGATCAAAGGAATCAGAGGAAAAATAATTAATTACCTGTCATCTTCTCATCCATCCTTTACTTGGTCATATTGGCAACATCTGTCGTTGCACACTCAAGTCATAACAAGTAAAATCTGGTGAATAATCCAGAGTAATCCTACATTTTGTTCAGATATAAATACCAGAATGCTTTTAGGGGAGCAGTGTCTGTCCTTCAGTTTCACTGTCAATAAATATGACCTCTACCACTCACTGTAGTTATCTGCAAAAGTTAGTGTTACCCGGAAACGTTGTTTTCAGTTACATCTCTTCACTTCACGCAGTATTTTACCGTTTACGTTAGTTACTGGGCATGAGTTGACAAGGTTTGTAATGTAGCTTTGTTTTAGGAATTTGAAGTCACCATTCCAAAATTAGAATAATGCTGATTGTAGGGTTTATTTGTCTGTTTCTTTGTGTAGCACTTCTCATGACAAGCAGTGCCAAATTTATCTGTTGAAGTTAGAGTTACACATCATCCATGTCATCTCCTCATGCATCTTACTGCCTTTTAAACCATGAACAACTCTGCAACGCTTTCCGCATCATCTCGTTCTTCGGTCTACAGTCTTCAACTTCAACCAATCTGATGTTGAATCCATATTTATCCTCTATAAAAGGCACCGTTTTGTTGTTATCGACCACTGCTGATGTGCAACACCACTCTCTTTTTGCAATATATATACATGTCTGCCACCTGCACAAAGCATGTATACTGTTAATTCACAAGTGGCTAATTAAATTCAAATCATCCTGCATTTGTCGCAATGTCAGCTGCTATGCTGGTTCATATTCATTACATCGTCTTTTGTTCAGGTCATGTCTTTTGACAACAGCGTCTGCTTTCATCATAATTTCTCCATTTTCTTATTGTGAACAGTTCCATCACATCTTCATCTTTGTGGCAGTTAATCTCATTAGTTTCTCTCTTTAATTAAATCATTACTTCCACATGATTGCGGTTTGCTCTGTCTCTCACCTGCCCCATCAAGAGTACACCCAAGGCTAATTTTCTCAACTGTGTTATTAACGATCTATTTTACCATCCAGGACTGCTTCCATCCATCACGGAATTACTTGTCTGTCATCTGCGTTATGATGGCAGCTGTTAGCGTTTCTCTTCGCTGTTGCTGGCTTTCTACCTGTCCTTGAAAACTCTCCGATGACATTTAAACACCCACTTCCTTCAGGAATCAGACCCGTAACCCACCTCTACCTCTCAGAGGTGACTTCGGATGCAGTGTCTGTGGCGTGGAATGCCCCAGCACCGCCTGCAGACCTCTTCATCCTGAGCTACAGCTCTGCCGATGGGACAGACACATCTAAGGTGACACTGGACGGCTCCAAGACAAGGTCACTGGTCCAGGGGCTGCTGCCATCCACTCAGTACACCATCAGTCTAATCACAATACAGGGAGATGTTACCTCTGAGCCTATTACAGACTCACTTACGACAGGTGAGCAACTTAATGTCATTGCGTGCTCCCCAACGTAACTCAAACGTGACACAAATGAGGAGTCATAGAATATGCATCATATTTGAAGGCTGAAGAACCTGTGAATGTTAAATCCATAAGATGGTGACATCTTCCTTCAAATTTCTTATCCATCCATCACTTTAAAACCAAAGTTAACAAACAGTAAAGAAGCAGAACCATCCTGCTTGGTTGTGCCTACACATTTTGAGTGTCACACACACACATGCGTCATGATACGTACTGTATTTAGAACTTTGATGTATGTAGACTGCTTGATGATAACAGCTACTGCTAGGTGATGACACATGTCAATATACAAGACTAAAATGTTATCAGTAGGCGTGATCCATCTGCGCCACTGCAGTTACAAGGGAGGTCTGTTGGACTGATCGTTGCATCATTTCACTTGCTCTTTTGATTAGCTGGCTTGTAGACGTAGACGGCTGGATGGATCTAAATTGCTGACATTGTAAAAATGATGTCTCAGGCTGTGTTTTGATTTTGTTGAATCTGTCTGACAGCTGATGATTGTAGGACCATAGTTTTGGAACAACAATATTGCCGTTTGGTTTCTTGTCTTTAACCTAGTTCATTCAAACATCAAACAGTGTATATTCATTTAAAATGGCTTTAACAATGAGTTATCAACAAATATTTCCTAGTCTAAACTAACCAATAAATTCCTAAATCCCTTACAGATTTATTAAGGATTTGTGCTGTTCTCTTAGGGATACAGTAAGACAGATGGCATCTAAATAAATGTCCCTGAAGTCCATTTGGGATTCAGTGGAAAAAATGTAGTGAGGAATTTACCTTTTTTGGGGGGAGGAAAGTGGTGCATTAGCATTTGTTTGGTAAAGTGGTGAAGAGAATTCGAGGGAAAATTTGTGTAAAAAAATGTAAATGCAGAGTGATTTTTAATTGAATAAGTATTTGGAAAAATGCTGTTTTAGCATTTCGTTTACAGAGTCGCAACAGAATGAGTTTTGTAATTATAGGTCTGCCTTAGAGGGTTATTTAATTTTTTTCTTTTACATATTCTACTTTTTGTCCTACTATAATTATCATATGTTTGGCCATATATAGTAGAGACATGGTGAGATACACTGGCTGTTTTTATATCAATAGATATGCTCTTAATTTGCTACTTGAGTGCTACAGTTACAGAAAGTGGTTTGGTTCAAAGGGTTGTGATCATCAGCTATGGTCAGTGTACGTGGAACCTTAATGTCATTTAGCTCAAGGACCACATTTATTTCTTCGCCTACACAGGACAAACTCAACTGTAAACTGATTATAGGCAACAGTAGATTTAGCTTTATACAGTGCGATCATTCTTAGGTAGTGTCTTTGTCAAAATGAGCTTAATTAGTAAGACACACATGAATGAATATTCACAAGTTATATAAATGGTACCATGTTTCATATAAGTGGGATTTTAATGAGTTTAAAGCTGAGGGATATAAATTCCCACAGTGCTTGTGAATAATAGCCATTATTCAATTAGCTGAAAGCGGGAAAGAGCGAGTGGAGTAGTTTGCTTTCTGTCACTCCCTATCCATGAAAAAAATACAGAAAATGCTAATCTTCTTTTTTGACTTAGTTTTCCCCCTTGCTTTATTCATGCCTCCATTTCTTTCTACAATAGCTAAGGACCATGAGTTTAATTGTTTGCTTCCATTGTTTTTGCCATAACCTTTTCTGTGGCAGCACAAGCGTCTCAGAAGACGCATCAAACAAATCGTCAGCATGGAGGGAATTTCTGCTGCGTAAACCCTGCTCAGTCTCAATGCTAATGTCGCCCATTGTGCTGTTGTGCATTGTGTCTTTAGCTGGACACAGCTGAATTTCTCCCATAATATCTTTGGATGATGTTTTGTCCCTTCTGATAAATACCAATTGACATTAAAAATGCACACGCTTCCAAGACCAAGGACAGGCCTGTTTATGTAAATGGTATGAGGAGGAGATTCAAAATTCACCAAACAAGGTACACACAGGGTGAAATTCATACTTGGACACTACTTCTTTTAGATTTTATTGTAAACTCCTGAACTTGATTTATAATATGTCATATAGTGTGTTCTTACTGTACCTCTGGGATTGTAACAATCTCAAACATTAAAGTGGGATTATTATTTATCACTTTGACCACGTTAACACTCCTTTATCCTCCTCTAGGCATGGACTCGCCAAAAGAGATAATGGTGTCAGACGTGACGGAGGATGCGGTGACGATCTCTTGGATCAAACCTCTGGCTCCATTTGAATATTACAAGCTGTCCTACCAGTCAGCCAGAGGTAGCGTAGAGTTTATTTACATACTAAAGTTCACCTTCCTTGCATTTTAATAACGTGGTATTTGTTATAGCAACAAACACGTGTCTCATTGCCTTTTCTTATTACAGTTAAATGAACATGACATTTGCTGCACAAGGTCTCTCTGATGCATCATATATTGTGTTGCAGAGCGCCATTATACATATAAGTAATTATAACATTTTACCAGTTAAATGTATTGATTAATTAAAAGTGGACTCAGTGGTGCAAAATACACCACAGTCAGCTAAGAACTATACCCAGCACGTGAGGAAATGTAAGCCTAATATACGGTCAGCAGCTCTAATGTTGATTGGTCTCTTTCTCTCTCTCCTGTCTGTTGCAGGTCGAGTTGATAGCGTGGTGATTGACAGCGATGTGACCAACTACACCTTGTCCAGTCTGTTTCCGGCCACAGAATATGAGATCAGCCTCGTTGCTGTTAGAGGGAGTCAGGAGAGCAAAGTGGTCAAAACTTCAGTTTTCACAGGTTAGAGTCTATATTATAAAATATTTAGGATGTTGTGTTCGTGACAACTGGTTGCTGGGTACATCCAAAATTCCCAGAAATGAAGGGTAAAATATCTTTATGCTATAGTTTTATCATGATAGACAATATCGATCTCAATACTCATTTATCCCCAACAGTCTATAAATGCTATATTGAGCCCTTTATTTCATATAACAACAATCTAATGAATTTAAGCAGAGTTTTATAGACAATTCCTTATTTTAAACAAAGTTTAACATTTTAAACCACAATTAAAAATGAATGAGAGCAAGTCTTATTTAAACTGGGAAATTGCAACTTTGTAGTTTTGACATGGAATCAATAAAAGTTCTCTAGAGCAGCGGTTTCAAACCTTTCTTAGTCACGACCCCCAGTATAACATTCGTTGGTGGTTTCGCTCGGGCTTTCACGTTTCTGTGAGTTTGTTTCCCTCCGCTGCCATTCCAGTACAAACCGAGCATTTTCTAGGAAGGTTTACTGGATGGGCAGGGGAGTAAGCTGTCAGATTAAAGCGGTATATAATGAGCTGCTGCCCCAGCTTCCATCCGGCAGGCACTATAGGAATCCGTTTGCCCACACAACTCAGCAGAGAAAGAGTTTTGACCCCAGAGCCATCACACAGCTAAACTTTCAATCATTTCTGGGCATCTGCTGGATTGCATTATACCTATACAATCAATCAATAACATACAAAACCCAAAGAGAAATGAATGTATATAACGAAAGAACCAGCAAATCATCACATTTGAGGATTGTATACATTATGACTGTAGTTGCATACAAACTTTTTTACACTCAGCAAATTGTTGCAGGTCCAAACAGAAGATACTTTAGTTGGAAAAGTTTCACTGGCACCATTGTATGCACAAGCTATGTGTTATGTATTGTTTCTCTTAGAAGTTGCATTGTTTTAAAACTAAAAATTCCTTATTTGTTTGCCTACAGCTGTTTGATAAATGGTCTTGGCCAGAGTGGGCGGCAAAGAGACACAGTGTTTTGCTATGTAAAGTGAATGAGGGATCTCTCTTGCTCTGCTAGACTCTGTTAGACAGACTAGTTGTTTTCCCCATAGCAATAACAACTATGTGTTGGGAGGTGCTAAAAAGACTCACACACACCCAGACATCAAGCGAAATCTGACGTCATTGCAGGAGGTGCAATCTTTTTACCTACATTAGATGAAACTGTCCACTCCATTGTTCAGTAATAATGTTTTCTATATACTTTCTCTACTCCCTTTTCATCCCATTCTTTCTCATTTATTCTATCTTGCTGTTTTCTCCCCCTTCCCTGCTTATCATTGTAAGTGAGAACTGTTTAGTTCCCTTGCTTTCCGACTCTTCACACTCAATCATGAGTTAGGAAAACATAATTCACTTCACGCAGGCACACGCATGCATGTTAATATGAGGTACTATTCTTCAGCGTGAAAGAATTCCACGAGCCTTAAAATTAAAACGCTCTCCTAGTGCTGTATGCATAATCTTCAGTGAGCGAGAGACAAAGAAGCGAGAGAGCTGAGGAGAGCAGAAGGTGTGCATGCATGCCAATGAGACCGGATTCACCATGAGCCACCAGGTTAAAAAAAATCCAGTGAGAAAGAAAAAGCCAGCGTCTCTTTCTTTCGCTGTCGCTCTCATTCTCGTCTCTGCCTTGCTCTTTCCTTCCAATTCTTTACCATCAGCTGCCTTTTCTAACAATCCCAGCGTGCTTACAATGAGCAGAGCCTGTAGGGCCATAATAGCCTGAAAAGAACATAACTCTGAAGTCAAGCTTGTTAGAAACCGTAAATAACATTTTCCTCACATTGCACAATGCTCAACCAGGGACATTTTAATACAGCATTCAACAATACATAAACAGGGGATTTGCAGGAGTAATCCAGCAATGCCTAGCCAAGTATGTAATGACTTGAATAATGCTGTGATTGGTACTTACTTCACTTCCGTAATCAATTTTGGTCAGAAGGGATAAAAAAAGCAAGGAGCCATATTTCATTTTGTCGACACAGCAGGTACAGCTAATCTAAGATGAATTTGGGACTTGATACAAAATTAACTATGGGAAGCCTGTTTAAAGGCTAATGAGAGTGCTCATTAGCAAAGTGTCAGGACCCCTGGAAAAATATCAGTCTTCTCTAAACTGAAATTTGTAGACAGATCATTAAAGTCCCCTCTGCTTGTCAATTTTTCTTCAACCTACTGTATCTCAAAAGAAGACAGATGAGTGACCCCACTATCGTTACAATTGATGCTTTGTTAAGATGCCCCTTAAATAATTAACTTTAAATGAAAAAAAGATAATGTTTTCAGGGAACTAACGCTGATGAAGTATACATCACATACACATTTACATACTGAAGGCAGAGATTAAACAGGAGTCAGCTATCAGAGAAAAAGGAAAAGGAGAAAAGATAGTGCTTGAAGATAGTTGTTATCTCAGGAAACAGCATTGCTTGTTAAGCTGTTAAGACTGTTTGGTCTTTGGTGCACAGCAGCCTACAGACTCCAGCTTAGCATTCTTCTGCCCATGTTGCATGTCACACATCGGCCTGTGTGCCGCAGTCGACCACTTACATTACAATCAATTGTAGGTGTAACACTGGTCATTCAAATGAAGTGGTCCTTTATATTTCAGTAACACTTATCCAGCTGGTTACTGACTCCCAGCTAAAGCCACCAGATAGGAAATTCTAATCAGAATCAGTATTAGAATCTGCAGAAGATAAGTAGTAGCATCACCACTGGCTTTTTAATGTGGTCATTAGAACAGCAATTTGCACTGTGATACTTACCGCAGTGCAAATTGCAATGGTTTAATTGTGCGAAGCTTTCTTATAAACCCTTTGTCTTGTCTTGAATCCAAAAATGATCTTAGGCACTGAAGCCTGACTTTCAGATACGGAGCCATGTGTGAGCGTGACGTATTTGGCTCAAGTCTGCGACTCACTGACACAATCAAGAGATGGAGAGTGATTATTGGATTATCACAGGCCCTAATGTAGGAGGATGGCCTGTTTATTTTTCACTCTTTTGGCCATATCTACTCCATCTCCACTGCTGATCTAATTGCCTTAGCAAACATTAAAATCACTTACACCTTTCTCTAATTAAGCTAATGTTCCTAATCAGGTTTGTTCATCTGTCGCTGTGATAACTAACTCACTACGGTGCACTAATGAGCACAATATTCCTTTTTCTATTCTGATCAGGACAGGGCAATATTAATTACCTCATCTGGGCTGAGCCTTGGAGCACATGCTGTGTTCTGTGTTCTTCTGCCATGCTCTCCACTGTGCCAAAATAACATGCCCAAGGAGAAATTGGGGTTGCAACATTCAGGTTAAAGATATAATTATATTTAAAATCAGTTTTGGCATGTCCAACAGTCTGAGAATAATATTAGCAAGGAGGGGGAAACAGTAGGCTCCAGAGATTTTGTGACTTTCTACAGGCTATCTGGATAATTTCTTTGATGGATTAGAATTGAGGAAACAGTGATTAAAATAGCAAAAAGAGTCATCAATCAGTATGAAAGGAAACCTCTTCTGTGTCTGTATTTGTATAATTATAACTCAAATGTGATTTGAAAGTGGTTTTCTGTTCAAATTGTTTTAGCTGTGATATTTTCTGCAATTATTTTAAAACCAACTGTGTAAGTGACATTCACTTTGCATTTGAAAACAAACATGACGGTTTGTGTACAGATTACTAGAACAATAGCTTCCTGGTACATCTGACATTAGAGATTAGAAAGCAATTAGTACATTAGGAGAAAATGAATCAAGTGTTTTGATAATTGGTAAATTATGTCAGCCATTGTCTTTCTAAAATGCCAAATCAGGTTTAGGCTTCTGACATGTGAGATTTTTTCTGCTTTTCCATTTATCTGTTACTGCAAATTGATTATTTTTTTAGTTTTGTCAAACAAAATTAGATTTCAGCATTCAGTCATTATATACTACACGTAGACGTAGTATGTGTCCTGTAGTGAGCAGACCTTATCACTTAAATTAATATTTTCTTTTCTAATTTCTATGTTAGCTATTGTTTATGTCTACCCTTTGTGTATGTATGTATATATATGATATTTTTAAATATCATTATAGCAATGGACCTGCCAGCTGAGTTGACGGCCCTAAACATCACTCCACGAGGAGCCTTGCTGAGATGGAATCCTCCTCTGTCCAGTGTTGACAACTATGTCCTGACCCTCACACATAACCAGGGTATGTTTTCAGAACCATCATCGCTTCTTTTTAGGTTTGTTGTTAATATGTGGATCAAGCAACAGCAAAGGACAATAATTAGACCATTTCAATCATTTGGATAAAATCAAATAATGCCCAAATGTATTTAATGCCTACTTTATGGAGGTGCAAAATTGCAAACAGCATACAGCTGTAATTCTTACATTGTCTACTTTTCTTTTTTTAAATCAAAGCTCTCTGCGTATGTTAAATGTCTGTTTCATGAACCTTTTTCTGATCTCAGTTACAAAGGTTCATTTCATGACAGAGAGACAAAACTATAACTTCAGATGGAGTTTAAAATATTTATAGGCAGTAGGACATGTGTTGATAAATCTGCAGTTGTGGTTGCTGTTTAGTCTTCTCTTGTGCTAATGAGGTCAATATTCATTTTTTAATTTGTTAACTTCAATAGTCAATGTCAGTGAAAAAAAATCAGCATCTACTGTACTTCCATTTTAAAGTGCTACACTGTTATATGACACACACAAAAGCACTCCCTTAATCCCTTGCCTTTTTGTTTTTTTACATCAAACAGTTCAAAATAAGAATTATTTAATTTTTTATATAGTCAGGATTTATGCACATCTGCTGCTTTTGTCCGAACACCAAACAAGAAATAAGTAGTGTAGTGCTTTAATTGTGACTCAAAAGTCAAATTGTAATTTCCAAACCGCTGCACCATAGTGGTACTTATCTATTAAACATCTGTTCTGTCCCCGTATGTGTTCAACTATCCTAGCATGCTATTACTGTTAGCTTATATTGGGCTGTATTTTAATCACACCGCCACCTGACACACCCGACATTTCTGCCTTTAGCTTTATGGGAATAGCTATGTCACATCTAACATTTACCCTTCACAGAGATGTCTTCAACTTAATTGAAACACATGTCACATGGCTTAATATTTCTGTAACTTAACCTTTGACTAGATACTGCACATGAAATCCTATGTAAAACATTATGATTATTTATCTGGCACAGTCCATCTATAATATGAAATACACTCAGGATTCATGATTTACAGGCTGCTCTAAGTGTGTTTCACATCCATACAGTATGCTAATGAGAGAGTACGCCAATGTTTCCGTGCAAAACGTTGTCTATAAACACATGTCAGCAAAATCATATTTAGTTTAGAATTTCTTTGTATTGAAAGAAGAACCAGAGGGTGGTCAAACAGTGTAGGCTTTGAGATAAAAAAAACAACAACAAATGTTCTATGTTCTTTGTATTTAAGACATTTCAGGCAGTGACAAAATTGAGGACAGAAGATGTGTGGGATGGTGTGAATGTAGTAAATTGTGTATCTTACTTCTGTTTTCCAGTGACAGCTGATACTTTCCTTGTGGAAGGCAACAAGCAGGAGCACCAGCTGTCCAACCTAAAGCCGAGCACCACCTACTCCGTAGCCCTCTACGCCACCAAAGGACCCCTCACCAGTGGCACTGTCATCACCAACCTCCTAACACGTATGTGCTTATTTTCTTCAGTCTTGGCACAGTGCTTACTAAAGTGACTCACTGGTTATCACTGTTGCCTCACAGCAGTTGGCTCTTCCTTCCTGAGTGGATGCTTTCAGTGTCAACTTAAATGTTCTCACTGTATCTGCACGAATTCCCTGCTCCACAAGTATGCATTCTTATTCTCCTGACATTTTCATAGATCTTAGAAGTAGACTAAAGAGTTGAATACAGGAGATGCCTTTGAAACAATCAGTGCTTAGAGTTGAGTGATATAAAGTTCAAAAGATATCACAATATTTTAGTGATGATATAGGTTTTGATATGACAATATACACTTCACTAATAGCCACAAGTCAAATCAGGATTAAATCATTAGGTGTAGGCAATCAGTGTGTTCAGTGATTACACAGTGATGGAAAAAAAATAAGCCTGAACATACACTACGATTCTGAACTACTGGCGTAGTAGTAGTAGTATGAGCGGCCATTCGTACCTGCAAAATAGTATGTATTTCGATTTTCTTAGCACTAACTGTTTCAAGCGACACGACGTCACAGGAAGATGCTATGCCTGTATCAAGTTAAAGTAACATTGATCTTCCTAAGAATGAAGGTGCCAGGTACAGAAAGCCAATAATTCATTCTATAAATGATTCACATTAACTCAACAAATGTGTTGATACTTCATTTATGTTTTTACCCTAATGTTAAACAAAAATATACTAACTAAGGCACTAAAACTTGATAAAAATGATACAGAAACCCAAGAAAGTTGAAACCAGAGAAATGTGATTAACTTTGATGGACAATTGAAAATAATACAGGTCCTTCTCAAAAAATTAGCATATTGTGATAAAGTTCATTATTTTCTGTAATTTACTGATAAACATT
>JAUMHF010000009.1:9023347-9074988 GCA_032359275.1 Microctenopoma steveboyesi | reverse complement strand
TCTAATGTTTATCAGTAAATTACAGAAAATAATGAACTTTATCACAATATGCTAATTTTTTGAGAAGGACCTGTAGTCCTCACTTGTAAAGCCATTTGGTAATTTCTTTGTGCTTGTATGTTACTTAGAATAACTGAACATGGCATGACTTCCTCGTGACCTTCAGAAACAACAGCTCTTTACATTCAAGGTCTTTGAATGATCTGAAAATCTTCCTTTGAGTGTTAATCTATTCTGATAGGAAAAACAGAAAATGTGATTACCCTAGATTTGATCTGATTTGTCTTGACAAGTTAGGCCTTATCGGGGTTCTTTGTTGTAGTATCTCAAATTTTACGGGAACCGAATGGTAATTACTGTGTCTTCTCTTTGTAAGTCTCTTTGGATAAAAGCATCTGCCAAGTAAAGTAAAGATCAACAGTTTGTGTTGTTGACCAAATATCATGGCATGTACCCTATAGGTATGTACAGTTTTTGCCTGCTTCACCTCCAGGTAATCCACTTTTCTAATTATATTCACTCTATTAGCATTTTCCTTGAGAGGAAAGTTAGGGGTGAAGGAATTGTTCCAGTTCAGCTAAGCTGTAAACTTTTTTTTGAAGAAAAATTAAGAAAAAACTTTTAGTATAAGAGTTCATATTTCCCAAGGAGTATCAGAGCTTCCTGTCCTGCAATGCAGGACAAACTGACAGCATATGAGTAAAAGACTGCAGACAGATAACAGACTACAGAAAATTAGGTATACATACAACCGTGTTAATGCTGAATATGCATATAGTAACTCATACATAAATGTTCTTTGCAGTTTAAGGTGATTTTTAGTTGATGCCTAGTACAGGCATGTTTTAAATACCATGTCTTATTGAATCAAGTCAACAGTTAGGTGCTTCCCTTTGTTACTCTCCCCCTCTGGTGGAATAGACAAAATGCATTCTTGCCATTTGATTTTGAAGAAAATATAATTCACTGGAAAAGACACAACTATAATACATTAAAATACAAGAGGAAGAATGAAATGCATCACATACACAAGAAAAATGCAGAAGCCTGATCTATTCAAAATGTATTCATCAGTATTACTAAATATACTTTATCTTGCAATTGCAGAACAATATGTAAAATGTGAACCTGTAATGCATTTTATGAATCAAAACAAAAAGTCTACCTTTCCAACATTTCTATTTTGTAGTTCTCTAGATATCTCTTATGTTCCCTTAGACTATTCTAAGAGACTAGACCTTCAAAATGGGCACAAGGATGCAAACGGTAATTGTATTTAATTTTTTGCAAAACAAGTGTCACCAAGTAAGAAAAACTAATATATAAAGCTGACAATGTGCACTCACCTGTGTACATGGTAGGTCTGTACAGGCAAACTCACAAACACCATTAGTGTCGCACTCTTACAGAGCTAATGATGACATGTCACACCAGGTGGCGCCTCATTCAACCCCAACTTCAGAACAATCTTCCAATGTGGTTAATCAAACTTCCTAATTGAAAAGCCAAACCTAATTTTAAAGCCATTCACTGTTGCTCTCTTACATCATATTTTCTTATGCTGCTCCACGGAACATGTCACATTGTGAATGGGTTGTGACACAGGACGAGACCATTGATTAGTTTGGTCATCTACCACAGCTACGGCTCTGCCTCCTGGTGTCTGCTGCTATTTCTAGCTGTTTTTAGTTTAGAGATGAATTCACATAGAGTATAAATAAACCACAAGTAGGAAGTGAGAGAAGCTCACTGTAACTAAAAATAGATAACTGTAATAGTTGTCTTAATTTATAAAGCACATGAACAGATGTTGCTGAGATGAATAATACGTAGATGAATTTTAAATGCATTAGATTTATTTAATACATTACTTTGTATTTATCACAAGGTTTTTGATTAATTTACGTTAATAAAATTAAGAACTGTGACAGACAAGCAATTGTATAGTCATAAAAATAATTAAAGTGACTCAAATACAGTTCTAAATGATTGGTTTAAAAAAATACCCCCCACCCCTCCACAGACATATACAGTGGTGGATTTCTAGACCAGTGTACTGTACCTATTTATGGTGATTTGGCTTACAGTTGTGCATAATCAATTGTGTTGGCTAGCTGACATGCTAAAACATTTTGAAGACACTTACATACAACGTTACAATACAAGCTTACCTACTCTTGCAGTTTCCATACTT
This sequence comes from Microctenopoma steveboyesi, assembly GCA_032359275.1. NCBI lineage: Eukaryota > Metazoa > Chordata > Actinopteri > Anabantiformes > Anabantidae > Microctenopoma > Microctenopoma steveboyesi. Next base: position 9,072,794 of record JAUMHF010000009.1, on the reverse strand, counting down.
CATATCTTCACATGTATGGCTGTGTACCCTTTTTGCTCTTTGTGTTGCAATAAAGAACTAAAAGACAGCAGTTGTTGTTAACTGAAAGGAGAATATGTATTGTCTGTGTGTATGTAGCACCTGTGCTAATGCAAAGGAATGATGTACAAGTTTGTAAGAGTCAGTGAAAGTTCTTGCTGTCAGATTCTTTTTTACTATATTTTTAACTCCTTAGGGAAGGATGACTTCTGTATACAGCAGAGAGCAGGGAGAGAAGGAAAAGGAATGATACTGGCTCCTATCAAAATATGGCCAAGGCTGCCTTAGCAATTCAAGGCTTTTTTGTTGGGGGGGTAGGGGTTCTTTGTTGATTCCCAAGCCTCTTAACTACAGCTGAAAGTTGTTTTGTTGTCTGGTCTCCCATGCCTCAAGAGTTCAACACAGAGTAAGACAGCTTGGCTCCCCAAAGGCTGATATTTCAGCTACAGGGCTAAAAAAATAAGGTATTTTGCTATGGGTATCTCTATAAGCCTGTAGGCTGCAGCACCAGGGCTTTTTTCCCCTCAGATGTGTCTGAGACCACTTGCTGAGAGGTGCTTGGCAAGTTTTTAAAGTACAGATTCTTGCTGCGGGCAGCTTCACTGAGCTCTGGTAGTACTGGGAGTGCTGTTATTACAGAAACAAAATCTTCATTCTTTAGGCAATTGGGTTTTTGACAGTTTAATGTACTTATAAGAAGTTCATAAACAATCTGCCCATATAAAATCTGTCATTAGTCTCTCTTGTAATTTACGGTTAGGTTTAGACAATTGGCTGGAGGTCTTGTAAAATGTATAAAGTGTCTTTGGCTACAGTAAAGGCCATTGTTATCATACAGCACGGTTACACAGTGAATTTACTGAGTACTGTATGTACACCTGAATTACTCTAGTTTACTTGGCAGACTCTTTTATCCAAAGCGACATAATTACCATTCGGTTGTCAGGTGAGCAGATCAGCGCTCAGGTGTTTCAAGATCAAACACGTGTGCTTTCAAACCTTCCTGCTAATACTCTGCATCTGGGTCCATCCTGCATGCTACAAGGGCGTTCGTATATATCAGCGTGTCTGTGTATTGCACACACCTGACATTGGTAAAAAAGACAACATGCTTGGGAATTGTTAAGTGCTGGACAATGATGAGAGTGTGTGTATGTGTGGTAGACTCAGTTTAAGTGCTTTTCAAACAAATAAGTTTTAAAATGTTTTTTAAAGGTGGTGGGACCACAAAGGAGAAAAGACTCTATTTTGATCTGAGACCCTGTGGAGACGGGATTTTTATCCTAACCCATCTGGAGGGGTTTGATAGTAACTCAAGAAAGGAACTTGTTGCAATAGTCAAGTTTTGAGATGACCATTGCCTGGACAAGGAGCTGTGTAGCCTGTTGGGAGAGAAAAGGCCTAATCTTATAGATGTTGTGGAGAGTAAATGTACAGGACCTGGAGGTCGCAGCAACTTGCTCATTCACGCTCAGCTTGTTATCTATCCAAACTCCAAGGCTTTTGGCAGACTTTGTCGGTGTTAGTTTTAGCGAGCAGATTTGGATTGGAAAGCTTTGCTTAAGGGGAGTTGCTGCCCAAGAGCCCTGTGGGACCCAGAAAGACCTATCTTTAAGATAGGAGGAGAACCGATTCAGTACGTTTCCTGTAATTTCTAAGTCTGACAGTGTACAGAGAGGAATCTGGATACTGACCGTGTAAAAAGCAGCATATTCGCCAGAAGGATGAGGACAGATGATCTGCGGGCAGCTCTTGCAGCACGAAGGTCATTCACCATTGCCAGGAGGGAGGTTTCAGTTCAACGTCCTTTTCTGAAACCAGACTGAAAAGGGTCAAGTAGATCCTGCTCATGGAGAAATAAAGAAAGTTGAGCTAGAACGGCTCTTTCAAGAATAGAGAGAAATGAAAGGTTGGAGACTGGGCGGTAGCTGTCTAGAGATGGGTTGTTTTTTTGAGTAGCAGAACAATGAGAGCCTGTTTGAAAGCGGTGGGAAATGTTCCTGTTAGCTGTTCACAGTAGATATGTATAGATACAGTACCATACAGTAACATAGCCTACTGTCTTCATAACATCTTTAGACCTCTTCCTCTGATAGCACTTGTGGATTTACTTTTAAATTAATTAAAGTCTTGCTCATAGATGTACACTCAGTACCACATTATTACAAAGTGAAAACATGTTTTCAGTTAAAAACAAATTAAAGGTTTTCCTCCTACATAAAGGATCGAACTAGGGCTGAGATGATTCAACTTATAACTTGATTACAAAATTCCTCAATGGAGATTCTTTGCCTTCAAGCTTTGTTTATTCCACACATTTATGCAGTGATTCTCACTGATGGTTAATAATGTTGGACAACGTGTTACAAAGGGAAAAAATAACATGAGTTACAGTTACCTGTGCTGCTGCTATTGCTACACAAAGTATTCATTATTATTATTATATTATTATAATCCTGTGCGCAGCAAAAACTATTACAACAGGAAGTGGGGAAATATCTTATTAGTTTATCAGATATTTTGCTAAATTATTTTATTACGATTGTATTATTATTTTTTTGTATTATCACGTGCACAATGTGCAACACATTCATTTGTAAACTAGTAATGTCTCAGCTGATCAGTGCTCCCTCCATTATCCTGCCTCCTGTCTGCGTGAGTGGAGGCTGAGCCCAGAGAGGAAAGACACAGACACAAACAGGAGAAGGTGCATATAACTGTATATTCAGATCTGCTTATCTCACTTTCTAATCTTTTCAAGTGCTAATAGAATGAATGGAGGAGTCACAATCATATACATTCACTGAAAATTCCAGTAACTCACCCTATAGAATGTCGGACCGCAACGTTGCCAGATTTGACCTCCCTAGAACTACAGCTTCACCAGAGTCCAGTCATATGTTGCAAGTTAACTACAGAATTAATCAACTAATGATAAAAATGAACTGTAGATTAATTGGAAAATGCATTGTTAGCTTCAGTGTCAATCTATGAATATCTATGAAGATTCTCAGTCATCCAGGTCATGGTTATCTCATAAGGTTTTTCAATAGCAACTGGACTTGTTTACCTTGACTACAGGGTCAATAAAAAAAAAGTCTAGCAGCCTTGCTTTGCAATGTGTCTATTGCATTAGTTTTCTCTTGTTTTTAAATCAGAATCTATGTTTACTTTACGTTACTTTACTTTGTTTGGCAGACGCTTTTATCCAAAGCAACTTACAAGGAGCTGGCGCTGGGTGGGCCGCTCAGGGACACACCTGGTAGGTGTTGGACTATGAGTCAGATGGTGGTTTAAGTCTGACGCCTAACCCACTGAGCTACCAGGCTGGGTCATTTTCATGTTTAACTGGAATTCCTGTGGATGTGACCACCAAAATCTGATCACTTCATTAACATCAAAAACTAATAAGTTCATCACAGACTCCAGTTAAACACTTGTACCTAATTTTAAAAAAATAGTGTTATTTATCATTATTCATGTTGAAAGGAATGAACAGTGAAAACCGAATGAACAACTCATTATGGCCACCAAATTCTAATCAGTCCAACATTAAGTCCAGGTTGACAGTAGTGTATATTTTGAAAGGATTCCCCATACGAGCCTACAGACAACCGGAAAATACAATACCACCGGTCCTGGCTATCGCTAGTGCAAAGGCATGGGTACTGCTCATTTACAAAGACCAACGGATTTATCAGTCAAGAGTTCGACTAATTACTCTGCTGCTAGACAAAAATCAGGGTTTAACATGAGTGGATGAATGTGATCAATGATCAGTCTAGCACACTTGGACTCAAGTGTCTTTCTCATTACAGCAATGTGAGGAAGTTAAGAGGAAGACAAATTACACTGCAAATTACCTCTGACCACTTGGCTACAACCGCCTGTTTTGATTCCCTCATGATAACAGAATCATAAACCTATATACTTTCTGTTCCACTAAATGAAAAAATATAAAAAATCTAACTATCATTACCTTCTGATATGAACTCCAACTGCAGAGGTAGTATTTTAAGAACACAAACACCCTGTAAATCACATGCTGAAAAATAACACAGCCACAAGCTTTAAACCTAGGAGACGCTGACACTTCAATGAGGTAGTGCAGCGCCTTCACCCCTTGTGAATTCCACAATGACCAAATGAAGCATCTGGGCTGGAAGAAAGTGTGACTTCCTGAGACAAAATTAAGCAAGTGGTTGAAGTCACTGTCACTACAGGTCAGTTGCAAAAATATGTAACTACTTATCTAACGTAGAACCTTTGTGGGGAGAAGGGCCCTTAGAAAGTGTATGCAGAACTCCTAATGGTCTATATTAACTGTCTGTCAGGATAATTGCACCATTTAATAGTGTCCGTACTTTTAATAGAGGCCATTGTTTGCTTGGCCATTAAAATTCCATCTGAGATCCTTCCATGTAACATTTGATTTAATTCAGTCGACTTCATAAATACAAAGGAATTACCTAAACATCATTCAGGCAGAATTATTTGCCTGCAAATAAGCACAGAGATGTGATATCCATTTCAAGAGAATAACTTCCTCCTTTTTGTTTTCCTATAACAAATTGCTGCTCTCCGTGGCCATTCCCATCTGCTCTCTGTGTGCATTTTTTTATTCTTTCTCTTGCATTGTTTACACTGTGTGTTAATGAGACATTAGATGTAGCCAAACCTATTCATCTCAAGCCCATTATTCAGACCTCCTCAGCACTGCCAGGAATTCAGACAACACCCACTCACCTGCACGGGCACACTCCACACAAAGGTTTAATTAGAGGGAGACTGCGACAGAAAAAAGGGCTGACTTAATTGGAGAATAAAGAGAAAGAACGAGTATAGAAAGGCAAAGAGTGTTTTGGGTGTCCCTCCATTTTTATGAATTTTAAACTCTGCTCCTACCTCTTGCTTGATCATAATCCAGCACCAGTTTAGATCAAGATGAGGGAATGGCACAAACCAAAAAATAAACTCTGTTCACTTCCTGGCACATTAGACTTGCAGCTTGTCAGATAAGGAGGAGGTGGACAAAAGATGGGAGGGCAAGAGGAGGGTAAGAAAGATACACATGTACAAACTGAGATAAGAGGAGGAAGCCCCTAGGCTCATGTGGCAATTGGAAGGACGAGACAAAAGAGTAGGTCAAAGAAGACATAGATGTCACCACAGCCTTTAACCTCAAAGTGCAGTACTCAAACTCTCACTCTTACACACACTTTGTTCCTTCTGTTTTCTCTCCCTTTATGTTCTTCTATTCCACGATGTGTATCTGCCTATAATGTATAACTGTCTCAGAGAGTAGGCACCCTGTATCGTTCAGGAAGTTGCTGTTAATTACTAAGCTGCTATTACTCGTCCTATATGGGGGCGCGCACACAGGGATTGATACAATACGAGAGAGTGGGTGGTGGGTCTTTGAATGTGTGTCTATGAGGTCTGGGTTTAATTTAGGTTCAGATCAGCTTCAGCTAACACTTAAGCCTCTGGCAGAAGTCCACAGGAAAAGTTGAAAAATAAACCTTCATTACTTTTCCCATAGACATATAGAAGTGAAGAAAACACAAGTCAGACAAAGGAAATGAGAGTCAGAGACTTAGTGGATATCTTTCTTTCATGTTTACAAAAGCGACATCATATTGCAGTGCAGCACATTTGTTTCAACGTCCCTGCCTCCTTTACACTGACTTCTGTTGGCTGGAACAATGTGCCCCAGAGCCATGATGAAACTCCAGGAAAGCGATTTTCTCCACATAAGGTCATCTTTTTTTCTATCACGCTCAGTGCTAAATTAGGTTAAAGAGTGTCAGTGCCTCGCCTACCATGTCAGAATATCAGATATTACCTTTAAAAAGGGTGATGTAAGAAGGAGAAAGGTGAGTATTCTTGTGATGTGGTTAACGGCAGTACAATGAAGCCTCGTTTAAAGCTGTTCGGGGACCACGAATGTACTTAGATGTTGTGATGTAATGTGCGGTAAAACTTGGGTGGTCTTGCTGATCGTGGGTTTGAATGCTTTTGAGGTTGTGACATATTGTGACTAAACATGAAAAATGTCTCACTGCTCCTCTCCGTCAGTCCATCAGTGAGAACTTATGATTAATGAGTTTACTTTTGTTGTTCCTGAAAGAAAGTTATTGCGTAATTTGAAGCAACACATTTTTGGTTCACTTGGATTTTTTCCGGTGTGAAAGGAAACCGAGCCAAGAGAAAAACGATAAGATGTAACAACCTGTGAAGTGATCACAGTCATAAAAGCACCAAAAACAACCACACCGAGTCCCCAAGGAGATGGTCTCAATTTGAAATACTTAGCAAACCCTGGTGCGGTGCCTGGTAAAAACAGTTATTTTAACAAAAACAGGAACAAAAGCTTTGAATTGTATGATTTCAGACCAGTGGACTGTGTGTAGATTCTAATGTATTAACATAACATAAATTATTTATTTTACCATAACAGAAACATGCAGTGTTGTACAACACAGGATCTACTTCCTGTATTTACTTTTGTTACTACAGCCCGTAAAAACCTTTTTGGTGCGTGTTTTTGTGTGCCACACTAGACATAGTAGACTACAACAGAAAGAAAAGCAGAGAATTGACTTAGGACTGGAGAACAATTGTAGAACAATATCAACAATCTCAAGGCTACAAGTCAGTCACTAGAGATCTTCATGTTCCTTTGTCCACTGGGCACAACAACATTATCAAGAAGTTCACAACACATAGCACTGTAACTAATCTTCCTGGTTGTGGATGGTGGATAAACGGCCCCAATCATCTTCCAAACAACTTAAAGCTTTTCTGTGGGCTCAGGGTGCAACGGTGTCGATGTCTGAATGAAATGAAACTCTGGGGGACCCCACTGCTGATACAGAAACAGAAAAAAACAGACTGTAGTTTGCCAAAATGTGCTTGAGGAATTCAAAATCCTTCTGGGAGACCATCTTGGGGACAGATGAGACCAAGTTAGAGATTTTTGGTAAAGCACTACTCTTCTACTCTACACTTCTACTATTTAGAGAAAACAAAATGAATTCTACAAAAAACAAACACAGTACCTACACTCACACGTGGTGGAGGTTCAAATATGTTTTGCGCATATTTTGCTGACTTGGTGCCTTCCCTGTGTGCCATACGATTTTGGGGTGTCATGGGTGTTCATGTGACAATGACCCAAACATACCTCTAAAAGGACGTAGAACTGGTTGAAGACTAAGCGCTGAAGTGGCCGAACAGTCTGAAATTTGCTGTTGGGAGGAGGCGCTCCTCTAATTTTGTCTGGCCCATTTCTGGGGTTCTGTGTGAAATGTTGTCTGTATTGAAATTATTTTCTCTGCTTTTTCTGTATTGATCCAATGCAAATACAGGAAATAAACATGCGTCTACCGCACGTCTACAAGTTTAAATACAAGTTATGCTTTTATTTACAAGGGCAGACATCAAAGTCATTTTTACATTATTAACTCCTTATCTGGGTTTTGGCACACACACACTCGGTAAACATGTAGGAGATGTACTGAAAACAGAACTGTAATGCATATTTGTACAGCATAGATCTTTAGTTAAGCTGAGACTGTTTTTTTTTCCCCCTCTCTTTCCGGTAGCCATGGACGCACCCCTGAACCTGACAGCCAGTGAAGTGAATCATCGCAGCGCTCTCATTTCCTGGCAACCACCAATTGCTGAAATTGACAACTACATGCTCACCTACAAGTCTGCTGATGGCAGCCGTAAAGTACGTAGCACCCAGCTCATACACATGTACTACAGCTGTACGCAAACACACCCTGTTGATATTATACATACTGTATGTTTATGTAGCTTATCTTCTTATCTGCAGCCAAAATGTCATTTAAAAAAATCCTGTTGAGTATCAATGCCACAGTGGGCACAACATGTCTACGAGATAAACTGTACTTCTGTTAATCCACACACAGAAGCTGAATTGTGCAGATACTTTAACGTACCGACGCTCCCTCTTGAGTTTTTGCACAGTGGAAAATGTTTGGAATTTAATCAACTAATTAAACTGTAGTTAAAGGTGTTCCGTAAAAGAAAAGTAATGCATAATCACAAAGTTGTAACCAGAGAATTTTATCTTTCAATCATGTCGTCTCTTGATGTGGAGCATGCGTGTGTTCGGGACACACGCACACACAAGAGAATGGCGCGGTGAAATTGCCTGTCCGATAGAGATATTACTTTACTGTGCCTCAGTGGAGACATTATTTATTTTGATTAAACTTTTTCATGAGGTTGAGTAATGAGGAATAACACATTAGTAGGAGCTGCCTGGAACATGACAAGTCTGTTAACGAATCAACTAGAACCGTTTCCCAGGATGCTCTGCAAAAGCCTGTATCTCGCACACAGAGGAAACAGACGCTCTCCTTTAGTGTCCACTATAGTGGTGCGATCACACACACAGGTCCATACATGTGATGTAGTAATGACTCTTAACCACACTGACCTTGTGAATGAGGCACTGCTGTGTGATAGACCATCAGATGTCACTCACGCACAGAGATTGAACCACTAACCCTTAACTCTTTACTCTAACATGATGCTAGATCCCATGTTCTGCCTTTTCCTCCATTTCCAAGATGTTTTTCCACCAAAATGATGTATTAAATATATTATGACATTTACCAAAGTAAAACTAAGCCAACTTTGTAAATGACATTTCCAAGGTTCTGCATACATTTAAATGTTAAGTCAAAACTAAATTAATGTTTGTATATCATTTTAAATTCTTTTGCACATGTCAGCATAATGCAGGCGGCATACAAATCAATACCCAAAAATGAACAAATTCATATTTAATACTGTTGGGTTTCATTATGGCACTCGTTACTTTAGTCTTAACCAACCCTAACACACTGTCTACAAAGATGGACAGCTTGTTTTCATATTCTCAATCAAATCATTTCATTTTAAACTATATTTTCATAAAAAAGCAAAGCCAACATTTTTTTACAGCCTGTTACACTGACTAACAGCTAAACTCCAGCCTACTACACAACCAGCCAACAAATACACATTAGCTTTCCTGCTTAAATCTCCTTATTATGAACCACAGCAACGAGAGAACACATCTTGTCCTGCTTTCAGAGTTTCAGTTTTTTGTTACACATCATCCTTCATCCCCCTGCCCCCCGTGTGCAGTGTGCAGGCTCCACAAAAGAACAATGATGATTCATTTATTATATATATATATATTATATATATATTTTTTTTTACTTTTTATTAATTTGTGTTATTTCTATTTAGGAAAACGTATAGTAGTTTGTTAGTTAAATACTATTTCTTAAAAAGAAAAAAATCTGAAAGAATTCTGCAAGATCAGTAAATAAGTCCCGTATTTAAATTCATATCATACAATAAAACATGAGTCATGCTCAGAGCAGAAGCAAACATTGCAGTCAGAGATTAAACTGTTCCTTTTGAGATTTTCATCTAGTTCTCACTACTTGAGGCTAGGCTCGACTGAAAATATACTTCAGTATTGCCTCTGCGGTGATATAACCACACATGGGGTTAACCCTAACCCTATGGTTCATCCAGCTTTTGCTCTTACTGAGATAATGGACTTATCATTTATATTGTGAGATTAATTTCTTATCTGATGAACATTTACTTAATAGTTTGTAAATCCATGTACTGTATCACCATGGGTTATATGCATGCAAGGATTATAAAGATTGCACAATACACACACAAGTTTATGTGTATTCAACAAACGTCCGACCACTCCGCCACACATATATAGTCGATGGTAAGTGTGAGAAGGTGTGTATTTTTCCTGGAAAGACAGGCCTGGAAGACAGACCTGCAATATAAAATCTTATTCTGACCCTGAAAACAGGGTCAGAAAATGTCAGATCCTCAGAGACACAGACACCATTTACCAGCTGCTTCCCTGCATAATTCACACGGACACATTGCCTGAAAATTTTATTTTATTTTTTCCGAACTAGCTGAATATTTCATTTTCACTAGTTCATATTTAATATGTTTCCAGGCCAAACTCTAACACACATGCACACAAACAAATTCCTCCATGTTCATGTGCAAATTCCAGTTTTCTGCAGCAATGCAACAGTGTTCTGATCATAACTAGGTCTCATCTGAGAGTACAGAAAAAACTTTTTTGGCTCCGTAAGATGGGCTCAATAAAAGAGGATTTGTAAGAAACAAAGGAAAATAACTGCACTGACTTCTTCACCAAAATATAGACCCAGAGTGTATTATCCTAATTCCTTAGCAGCTTCTCAGCTTGGCTTATCTTCCGCCCATCAACCCTCCTCTTCTCTCCGCATTGCTCAGTCAATCTTCACACACCAACACGCAGACAGACAGACCTGTTCTGTGTGCAGCAAATGCCTATTAGTCCATAATTTGAAGTGACCTAATGCTGTTTTAATTTCTTTCAAATACACTTATTCCCAACTAGTTCTCTCTCAAACAGGAATCCGTCATGTGTTTCTTGATCACAAAGAGCTGTGTGGTTTGTTATGTTACCAAAATTTGCTATCACAATTCAGTTTTATTAATAGAGACCAGTGGAGAGTCTACTGTTTCACCTTGAGATTTATACTGAATACATATTATTATATATGAGAACAGTAATGCAAATACATTTGGTCCCGTGTATGCATAAGGAACTGATCTTGGATGCAGAGGACACATGGATTCGACTGGAGGGACTTGCTGAAACCACGGAGTACACTGTCAATCTCCAGGCTGCAAGAGGACTCGACACCAGTGCTGTAGTCTCAACTACCTTTACTACAGGTGCAGCATACACACGTTCTCAAACACACACACAAACACACACAAACACACACATCTTTCTGATTCAAGATGGGAAAAGGATTCCTAATGGCAAGCATTATCTCGGTTTCACACCTATTGCACTGAATTTCACATTGAAGTCACAAAACCAAAGGTGCACAATAATGTGTCCTCAAAGTCAGGAACAATTTTCATCTCCCTTCTTAAAGCCTAGTAAGGGAGACTTCCTATTAAGCTGCACCTGCAGGGTGCTATTCTCCAGTCCTGGAGTTGAACAGTGTGCTTTAATCTCCAATGTGCTCTGTGTCTAACTGGATATCACTCAAAATAAAGGTTTTGTAGAAGGAAGGTTTGTGAATTTACTAATCACCAGTAATTCATTGTGTTTATTTGACATACAAAGAAAATATCCTAAAAGCGTAATATAAAAAGTATTTAAGATGTACCTAATGATCTCTCTCAAACAATTTTGAAATTATAGGCTATTAAATTACACCAGTTAGCTGATGGATTGTGTATAATTAATTGTGTGCTTGTTAGTAAGAGCCACTCACAGAACATTAAACAACAGTCATATGATCCTCTGTTGATCTAAAAAATTATAATTAGTAAATCTTTAAAAATCACAGTCATTTAACATCAACTTCTGTTGTGCTGCATACATCTCTATAACCTAGATGAATACATTTATAAACCCTGACTTGTCGCCACTGTTCATCTGCTCCTCTGCAGGAAGTCGTCTGTTTGCAACACCTCAGAATTGTGCCCAACACCTGCTGAATGGTGAGACGCTGAGCGGCGTCTACACCATTTACGTAAACAGAGACCCCAGCCAGGGTGTGCAGGTGTACTGTGACATGACCACTGATGAAGGAGGATGGATTGTAAGTCACTGGGAGGAGAACACCTTTTTTAATAGCACTTTTGTCAACTGTAACCGAGTCAGAGGAGATGCAGTAGGGGAGAAAATTTAAATTGGATTTTTGATTGTCATATCATCTTTGGTTTCCAGGTGTTCCAGCGCCGTCAGAACGGCCTGACAGACTTTTCCAGGAAGTGGAGTGACTATCGGGTCGGCTTTGGAAACCTGGAAGATGAGTTTTGGCTTGGTAAGGCTCTTAAAATGATATCGTATGAAGAAAAATTGCAAGCATTACCCAAATCAATCCTTGTAATAGTACAAAAACAAAACAAATATGAATGGTATCTTTAAGTTCCAGGAGTCTCCTGCGTTTAAATAAAAAATAAATCTACATATTGGCATTAAAATATCAGATTGCCTGACTGGCAATATTGAAAAAACATACTTTCCTCCAGGTTTGTAATGTGGTAGTGCTGGCAGGTGGAATGAGTTATCTGTACATACAGCCCGCTTGAGTTTTAACTCTGGGTGAGTAAAAAAAAACCCTCAATCAAATCAGGGAATTTAACTAGAGATTGGTCTCTTAAAGCATAAAAGTTTATTACATAAATAAGAAGTAAGGTCAGCCATATTTTACCTTATTCTCATCACACAATACACATTTTAGCAGGATTTTACAGGTCAGAGATATTGAGCTCTAACCTGCAAACCGTCTATATTCCAGTTTTCTGAAGTATGTATTATCCTCTTTAACTATGTTTCACCCCCCTCACTAAAGTGGATTTAATGCGTACTGTCAATACTGGTTCATATCGTTTATTTAAACTGATGCAACTACTTTACAGAGAGGAAGGTTATTTTTAATATATTCTACAATATGGTGTTTCTTGTACGATTTTTCACTTTGTATGAAGATGGAGAACGTGATGCTAGATCCTTTTTTTTGCACTTGACTTCACAAAGTCTATTCAATTCATTACTGGATTCTCTGAAAGCTCATCTCTCCCTGAAATGACTTGGTAATTGTTTTTAGCTTCACTCTGGCTCAAAGACTTAACAACAGGACAGCCTCACTGTTTTTGATGGACTGCTGATGGATTGTGTATAATTTCTTGTGACTGCTGAATATTTTTTCTCCTCCTCACCAAATCTCATTATGAAACAATAATTATATTCATTAGAAAATGTGCAAATGAGTCATGTTTTAGCATTTTGTGTGTTATTGTTTTGGTGCAGATGATTAAAGAAAAATATTACATGAATATTTCATCCAGTGACTGAGGACCTTGAGAAGAATGTTATTTTGAACTTTTCGATTAGATAAATTAACACTGGAGGGAAATTGTATGGTATTGCATAATCACAACATTATAACACACTGTTACTCTGCAGCTGACACATATTGGATCATAAGACAAGATAGCTGTGGCGCGCTGTAGTCCATTAGCGACTGAGCACACTGTAATAGGTGAAAGCATAAAGAGGTTTATTAGATCATGAACTCAAGCTGATAATATAATACAGGGCAAAAGCCTGCAATTGCGGTTTAGACTGTCTGATTTGTAGTTTCATAAGTGTTTTGAAGTGAACTAAAGTGAATGATATTGTCAGCTGTTTACAATTGCTCTTAACATTTTATCACAGCAGGATGAGTCAGATCACACTTCACTGATATAAATGATTCATTTCTGTTTTGTTTGTTATTATTTTAACATAGGGAAGAGGATGACATGTTTGGGAGGTTTCATCCTTCATCTATCTGCTTAGTATCTATACAATATAATCTAAAACTCTCTGCCTCACCGAGTACCACATTTCATCTGACCTGTTTCAAATTCAGCTGAATCAGTAATCTGCTCCCCTCACCCATTCTCCAACGGTGGAGGGCACCTCCGTCTCCAGGGTGTACTTCTTTGGTGCTTCTAAGGATACATTCTCCCAATTCCCTCCCCCCATGTCTTTCTTTTTTCCAGTCCAACATAAAAGTAGCTTAATGTAACCTTAGGGTGTGGAGCATCAAGAGCTGCTCTTTACTCATGTAAGAGTCTGTCCCTGTTATGCTAGATTACAGATAACATATCTGCAGCATGCACGATGGCCTGTTTTATTACTGTAGGAAATGGACCTGTCTGTAGACAGTGGTTAAAATGGTTAAAAGTAAGGAACAATAGACATTTTTCATAGGTAACAGTCCGGTGTTACTAATGACATTAATGATGACTCAGTTCTATCTAGGGCTGGAAGCGCACGTCAATGTAATCGATTTTGTTAATTTGCTTGAAAGGCAAGGCATCTTTATTCCTAACTCTTGCAACAAAACATCCTCAAAATGAAGAGACAACACCGTAATTAGGCATTCAAGTGAGTTTTACCTGATTGTTCATTGGTATCCATGCCTGAGAATGGATCTGAACAAGAACAGTGAACAGTGGGAGACTTTCAATAAGAGTTGCTAGTAGGGCAATGCTGCTTTCTAGCACATTTGCAAGTTGCATTAGTTTGCATCTTAAATATTATTTGTGAAACTTTCACGAGTGCAACTCTCTATTGGGGTGTTATTCTAATTAAATTAATAGTCTCACAAAACTGGTGATGTTAGGAGTTTGTTGATGCAGTGAATACCTGCAGGTCATACAGAAAAAGTCCAAATAAGGTTGCAGTACACAATTAAAATGATAGCTTCCTCCTCGTTTAATGATCCCATTCCCCTTTCACTTCATCAAAGGTCAGAACTGCCCGAAGCTTTTTAACTAAAGAGAACTGTCGTAATGTAATACTGTAATTATTCAGGTCTTCGACAATCAGCTTTGGTCTTATGAAACTTTCTAATCTAAGAGCGCCAACCCTATAGTTTGATTAGTAGATGAGTTCAATTAAAGTTTATATCTTTGTGCTTTTAATGAAGCTTTTATATGGTATGCAGTAACCTCACTGAGCGTGTTTGTGATGGGACAGAGAACACCTCCTCTAAGGGGATAAGTGTGGTTGTTCTTGCCTACAGCTGAGAACACTGTGTTTAGATCTACCTGTCATGTATCTGCAGAGTGAGAAACGAACTTTAAATGTGTTGTCCTTATAGAAAATAAATGCTATTGTCGCAAGTGATGATCACTAGTTTCAAACCATTTGACCTCCACTCATCCTCCTACAGATTGGGTTACTGTCATAGCCCTGGAGAACCATTACAGTGACCGTTTAGCTAATCACCACCTCTACACACAGAACAGCAAGATACTGGGCACTATGGAACCATAACCATCGATATTAAATCCACTCACACTGAAACGAAGAAACACTTAACACGCCAGCAGTAAAAGAATATGGAAATCAAGCTTTCATTATTATCTGATGCAGTTTCAGTTTCAGTTTCATTTTATTACTGCTCTAGGGCAATCTGTTCTCCCTACTCACTGACCTCAGCCAGATACATGCTCGCCACAATTTCTGTCTGATTATGTAATAACAGAGAGAAACCAGGGTGGCTGTGTGCAGTATGTGATCATTCCCTTTTTAATTTCCCTTTGTTTCTGTATAACTTTGTGAGAAAGGCGAATAATAAATTAAGACAAGATGGTGTTAGCGATAACTGTACTACTATATAGTAGAAATTAGAAATATATGAATGTTAACACAATTTTATTGCAATTTATTTCTTTGTTTTTATGTTGCAACAGAGATTGTATCTGCTTTCCACTGGCATTACAGACGACTTCCCCTCTTACCCTGCTTCTTTCTTATCAGAGTCAGCATGGAGATTTTTCTTTTTCTTCATTTTTCTTCCCAGGTTCAAGAAAAGTGCACAACTGACATTTTTGCTGGGGGTTAAGCAGGGAAGGAGGCTCTTTTCCAAATTGGTGCTTTCTGTAATCTGATAGTGAAGCACTTCCACTCTCAGGTCGGTGTGGGGTCTTATCTGTCAGAGTTTAAACAAGCCTTGTATCTGCTACCTTGGAGATAAGAAGCAAAGCCACCTCTTTCAAAAGGTTGCAACATGTGGCATTTGCAGGGGTTTGGTGATGACAGTGTCCACCTCTCAACATTGTCAATCATCCACATCCACACAACTGGTTGACAAAGACATTTGACAAAGTGCTTATCAGAATTAAAACCTTAAACCATCAAAAAGTCAAATGGGAACAAACTATTTCAAAGAAAAATAATTAAAGGTGTTTGTACAACTTGTCACTAAGTCAAAAAATCAAAAACTTTTAAATACATTGTGCAATTGTTTTATACCTTACCGCACATAGTTGGGAGTGACATCCCTGCTGTTGCTGCTTTAGCTGCTGGAAATATCTGGCCAAATGGGACAAATGTCTCAAATACTGACTATCTTGCTTCATTGTATGTCTCCATAACACGAGAGCCACGTTGCCACAGAAGGTTGGGTTAATTTTATGATTATACACGTGCAATAAGCATCAGAGTTCCAACTCAAACTTATTTAACAAGAAGATGTACCACCTGAGGGCAAAATCATGTACTACAGCAAAGGATTTTGACATCTTTCCAGCAACGTTAAATTAAAATGTAATGTTGCTCCCAGAGTTCTGAGTTCTAGCGTCTTCATCCCTGGGCTTTGCTGATTTTTTTTTTGCTGCCACCTGTTGCTCAGTTAATAGTGTGAAAGCATTGGCAGCAATTTGCTTTGCATCATCTGCCTGCTTACGTGTGTGTCCGTGCATGCGCGCGAGACGGTGGATGCTGCACAGAATCTAAAGCTCAATGAGGCACATTTGTGAAATGAATAATGGTGATTTGATACCAGGTTTAGGGTATTTATACAAGTGCATTTTGTTAAAAAAATACAGTGGCTGTATCTGCATTACCAATGTGTTCTGTTACTAAATGAGTGAAAGCCAAAGTGACTGGAAGATACATTATGTTGGCTGATGGCAGGTGTAACTATCAGTGTAACACAAAACAATGGCATGTGTGTCGTTTGTCTGCAGGCCTGGACAACATCCAGAGGATTGCTGCTCAGGGGCGTTATGAGCTGAGGATTGACATGAGAGACGGGCAGGAGTCGGTCTACGCAAATTATGATAAATTCTCCATTGGAGACGCAAGAAACCTCTACAAGCTCAGGATAGGAGAGTACAACGGCACAGCTGGCAAGAACATATATTAATTTATTCATATATATTATACATACTTCCAATGCAGTATGAAACTGAAGAAAGTGGTGGCATGAGACTTTAATCTGTCAGAACACTACACTCCATGGTTTGATGTAGCAAGTGTGTGCTTTTCCTAACCTTTAAGCAAAAATGTTCTCATCCTTCTTATGCCATCTGCTATTTCCCTCCTCCCTCCACCCTTCGTCTCGTCTTACCCCCGATGTCTGCAACCTGCCTCAGCACTCCTCCATATCTCCACTCTTGTCCTTACTCTCCATGTATCTCTCCGTCTGTCAACATGACCATATGCCAGAATTACCTGTCATCCTCTCATATTTATAATTATAATTTTCTCTGCCTAAACTGCAGCAGGGCTTCCATATTCTGCTTCCCTCTCGTATTTCTCATATATCTCCCCCCTTGCTGTCTGGTCATTTAAGTACTCTTATCACACTGTTGTTCACTTCAGCAATATGCCAGTGTTACCCAGCATATAATGATGTTTAAAAAGCTCTCCCTGTTCACAGGTGACTCTCTCAGCTACCACCAGGGCCGGCCTTTCTCTACAAAAGACAGAGACAATGACATTGCTGTCACTAACTGTGCCTTGTCCTACAAAGGAGCCTGGTGGTACAAAAACTGCCACCGGGCCAACCTCAACGGAAAATACGGCGAGTCCAGACACAGTCAGGTCAGTCATCCACTAAATGTGCAGCTTGATTTAAGAGTGAGTGTCACATATAAAGTAGAACTAATGTTTGTTTAGGATTTTCGGCATTCGGGTGAAACGACCCTTTGACTCAGAGCTGTCGTTAGAAAAGGGTGGCATTTTAACTATGTGATTTGGCTTTTACAGAACTTCCAGAAACTGGCATGATTAAGGCACTGTGATTAAAGGTCACATTTCACATTATAAAAGGCTAATAATTCCCAAATTAAATTACGCAAAACTTGCTACAGATTTTCATTTTCATTTTGTCTAATGGAACAGCTGTAACGAAAGGGCAATATTTAAAGGACCATAACTGCTACACTACTTGTCCAGTTTTAATTAAATTTAGAAGAATGATTCATCTTGGTATTAATTGATAAAAAGTGCCTGTGTCATCTGTTGGGATTTACACTCTTTCTGGAACATCACTTTATCCAAACACTCAACGTCTCATTGAGACTAGCTTAGTTTATTTTATTTTAATATGACCTTAATCACGTGTGATTAAAAATAAACACCGTTATCTTATTCGTACATACAGGCATATTTTTCCAGTACATGTGAGGTGGGAATTAGTGCTAAGGGCTTTCTCTGCCGAGGGGTCCCTTTGACAACTGTTTGATGCATCTTTTTCTCAGCTTCATGTTGAAATGGCTTAAGAAAAAATATCGAGGTGTTGTGTGAAGCTGTAATTAGATTGAACTACAAAGGTTTTGGAGCATCACTGCTTCTCCTGCTGTGCTCTGTACCTTTCACTTAGTCTTTTGATGACATGAAATGAGTCCAGGTAGGAACAGAGATGGAAAAGCATAAGGACATGCAGACAGAAATTACCTCTTGGTGTAAAGCTGCAAAGAGGAATGTTTTGACTGTGATGGATTAGCATGGCTTATGTGAGAATTTACCTTGTTCACAATTATATTCTCACATATAATTGTGCTGTGAGAAAGCATTTGCCCCCTTCGTAAGTGAGCGGTAGGTCTAAATCAACAGCGAGAGACAGAACAATAATCTTTTTTGAAAATCTCCCTCGATATGGCTCTCACTTGGGGGTGTTGCTGCCAAGGAGGACAGGACAACTGCACCTCATCCGGGTGGATGGGGCCTTGTGCAGTTTCTTTTTTCTGTCTCTACCTGTTAAAATCAACCTACCATTGCAATTACAGACTGATCGTTTATTTGTTAGTGGGAACCTACAAAATCAGCAAGGCTTCAATCTTCATTACCTGACTGTAAATAATTCAGATCATCAAACTCTTTTTAATATTAAACAAAAATATGCAGAGTGAATACAAAATGCACATTTTAAGTGGTTATTGAATTAGTTAGGGAAAGGAGGGTTTTTAATGCTTGAACATCCTGTATATGGTACAACATCTCATTCAGATTTAAGTCTGGACCTTAGTTTTGTCATTTTGTCTGGGAACTCTCCCATGGATGACATTTTTGCCAAGTCACTTTCTTATTGTTGAATCATGAACGCTGACCTTAACTGAGGCAATTGATACCTGCAGTTCTTTAGATGTTGTTTGGAGTTGTTCTGTGACCTCCTGGATGAGTCACCATTGTACTCTTGGGAGTAATTTTGGCAGCCGGTCACACCAGTTCCACATTTTCTGCTTTTGTGGATAATGGCTCTTACTTTGGTTTGCTGGAGTCCTGAGGCCTTCAAAACTACTCTGCAACCCTTTCTAGACTGATAAATGTCAATAACTTTGTTTCTCCTCTGTTCTTGAATAACTTTAGATCAGACGGGTTCTATATAGGTGATTTCTTGATTCAAACGGTCTGGCAAATTTTCTCTTAAATGACATCACTTAAAAACTGCTTTTATTCTTCATTATCTTTGTGTCCAATAATAAAATATGACTATCTGAATCATTTAAGTGGGACAAATATGCAAGATAATTGTTGGTGGGCAGATACTCTTCCAGGGTATAGTACTGGTTACGTTAGAACTTTGCTGTCCGGAAATTATTTGCATACTAAAAATATAACATCAATAACTCAACTCTCTCATTTTACATTTTCATTTCATTGTCATTTTCTTGCCCATAATTTCCTGTTGACTTGAGCAACTTCTGAAATTGTACTTTGACTCTTGCAGGGTATTAACTGGTACCATTGGAAAGGCCATGAGTTCTCTATTCCCTTTGTGGAGATGAAGATGAGGCCGTTCAACTTCCGTAGCATCAGCAGTAAGAGGAGGCGGTCCGCCCCTGTATAAACAAACCACCTCCACACAGCGCAGAGTCATGGATAAATGGAGTTCGGGCAAAGTTTAGGGTTGAGTTTCTGCTATCTGTGTGCCTCACTGTGAATACTGTAATAATATTGTATATTAACAGTACAAGGATCTTTAGTGAGGTTGCATAAAAGAATGTGGTTATAACAAAAACCTACTAATATGATATTAATATTAATTTCCAAAGTAATAACACAACGCATTATTAATATACTAGTAACAATCAGAAGCTGTTATAACCATGGACATGATCATAAAGAGCTGGAACAACATCTGAACTCTATTTATCTTGTCTCTGTTCAGCTTTAGCTGTCTTTCCCTGCTGTACTTCTACTCAAATGATGGAAGACACTGTATGTAATTTAATATATACTTTCACAATGGTTTTATTTGATGAAAAAAAGGAAAGGCAAACCAAGAATTTTTGTTTCTTTCTTTAAGTCTGTGATTTGTCTTTCCTTAAGGAATGAGTAAATGTGCTCAGATATACCCTCTGAATCTGAGAGCTAGCATTATTTAACCATTATGAAATAACACTTTTAACAAAAAATATGCTGTATATGCCCTTAACTGTAAGATATATATATTTTTATAACTGATAATGTGACTGACGTCCATCTATTTAATATGATTTGATGCCTTAGTTTTTTAGCCTATATTAAGTTATTATAATCATAAAGACGATTTAAATAAAAACAATGAACGTAATATATAAAATGTACATCAAAAAGCATTGAGAATCATCATTCATGAAGTAGTGCACCAGCAAAAGCTTCATTACCATCTATTTTACTGGTTTTACATCTGTCTCGTTGTTGATTACAATATTCACTTTTAATTATCATGGGCGAAATGAAAATAAGTCACAATATTTTATGTTTATTATTGTGATTATTGGTAGCCACACTGAGACTGTATTTGCACTACGAGAGGGAACACAGCAAAGTGTTTGTTGTTCATTCAATTCAATTTGATTTCTCAAGTTTTGGGACATTTGATACTTCAAGCAATTTACAGGCGCTTAATATATGTTCCACCCCTGTTCTGTGATTGCTTGCAGAGATGGTGCTGATAAATGAACATTTAACCAAAGATCTGCATAGTAAGGACTCTGTTGCCTGTTTTTTTTTGGAAAGACTCCACTCATCTAAGTCACTGAAGCAACCTTCTCTATTTTTAGGGACTTTTATGGTAATCATGTCCCCAGGTGTTTTGTTATGCAACGTGAACACTCAATTCTATGCAAAAGAAAGTCAGAATGGGCATAGTGCAGATTTTTGCCTGGCCTCTCTCCCACAACTAGCTTAAATAAAGTTAACAAAGAAAGCGGAACAGTGGGTGAAGTGGAGCCAAGTCTTTCTTCTGTGCCCTTCTTTTAGTTGCTTCACTTTTTAAGCTTCCCACTGAAACAACACAATTGGCAAACATGGAAAAGAATGTATTCTTTTCGTAGGGCGGGTTTAATCTGCAGCATGCCCACCAAGCGTTTTGTTTTATTCAGTGTTCACACTGTCACACAAAGTGTTCAGTGCCAGTTCACTGCAGTTTGCTGGAAGCAGTTTTGTTTTAGTCTGGGCTCAAAAAAATTGTTAAAGATTCTACTGTCGAGTTTGAAGACAAACCACACTTAATTAGCTAAATCCTTCTACAGGCCTCATACTATCAAAAATAACATTTATTGTCGGATACAATCATTAAAATCTATGTCACCATCACTGCAAGCAGTCGGGCTCAGAAATACTGGAATAGTTAGTTTTTTGGACATTTGTCCTCTGTACTTCACCACTTTGATTTCCATAATGAAGGAAGTCAAGGATTTCAGCTTTAATTCAAGGGGTTCTGATAAAGGAGTGACATTAATCATTTGTGAATGACAGTCATTTTCATACAAACATCCCTACTGTGGTGGCTCCTAAATAATGGAACAAGTAGCAGACAAGCAATTGCATGGTGAGGTGCCCGTTTGTATCCTTTCAAATTGAGTGTAGTGGTGTAAAGAGGACCAAATGTCAAAATACTTAGCATTGTTTGAATATTTATGAACCAAGTCTATATGTGATATTCTAAGTAATGACTTATATTTCATTATCATTTTCAACAACTGAAAATGTCATTGTCCTGTAATTCTCAGACGTTCAGTTCAGTTTTCTTATTGAAGCAAAGCAGAAACTCTGAGTATGAACAACTGAGTATATATTTTAATTGTGTTTTGTCCTTTATAGACTTGAAAACAATAGTGATTGTCTCCTCTTTAAACTACTTCTAATATTCTCATTTAGATACAGAGTTGACGATACTTTGTGGTTTGATGTGTTCCAGTAAAGTTACAAATTAATAACGGAAAGCCTTCTCAAACATTTCCACTTTAAGCACTATCATTTTACCAGTGTTGCGTTAAAGGGTGGAAGGGGCCTACTGCATGCAAACTAAATTACAATCAAGATCCTGATACTAAATAGGAAATCTATGTTAAATTTCTTTCTATTGACACATTCTTTTGATGAACTGGGTTAATGTCACTCTTGAAATGGTTTATATATGATAGAAGATGTAAATAAACTAAGCTGTCGTAGAAACTGTGAAGCACTCCTGAAAGGCAAAACAAAACTAACACGACCTGAGATATTTAGAACTATTTCAGCATGTGACCTTTTCCCAGGTCTGATATATATTTCAAATAATTTATATGTCAAAGTGACTGTTTCCTCTAATGCAACTGATCTCCCATAGTGATTTACAGTAGAGTAGAATTCTCTGTATTTATTTCATTAGCTATTTAGATGAAGTTTGCCTCAGTGCATCTTTTGTATAAGTAACAAAGGTCATGACGCTTTGCAGAAAAGGAACAGAATGTTATTTGTATTGTGAGGGATTTCTGTTGTGGCAAACTATAAGGTGCTCTTAAATTGTTCAAGGAAAAAAACAATGTATACATTAGATTTTACAATTTGTTTTTTCATCCATCCTGCATCAATTTCACGTTTTTGTGAATTTGTGAGAAAAGAAACTACAAAAAGAAAATTGTTAAACCATCTATGTTTTTACCATTAGTTTAAAATGTTAAAATGGATTGTTTGGGATAAACACTAGTTATACATCGAGAGCATTCAGAAAAACAACCTATGTGAGACATTTCTGAAAACGAATTAACAAAGCAGTCTGAAATATTCCTCTAGAATAAAGTAAGATCAAGTAGTTTGGTTTTGTTTTCTTAATATAAACCAACTGTTTGTACTGTATGTTTTTCATTTTGTAAATGTCATCTCCGTAACTTATCGTATGGCATCAGGTTTGCAAAGAACAATATTAAACCTTTAGCCTCGTATTAGTCATTTAAATACACTCACACTGAATTAGTTGTTTTTACTGAGCTTTTTAAGTACATAATACTTGCTCCCTTTATTTATTTCTCTGCTGTGTATTTTATGTATGTATATTAGTAATTACAGCTATCTATTATAATTCTAATCTATTATAAGTAAATGGCCTCAAGGGTATCAAATAAAAACACCTTATTTCATGGGGTAACTTTTACAAGTTAAATAATTGATAGTACCACTGTGTTTGGTGGTATTTGTTATATAAGCCAGAAACTGGTATGATGATTGGAGATATTGCCATGGAAATGTAAATGTTGACAAAATGTGATCCTGACTGTATGAAATGCTCATATGGATTGAATAACATTGGATATTACTGTCAAATTTAGCTCTAGTTTGACTGAAACATACTATATAGTTCCTTTTTTAATACATTTTCTACATATTAATAAAATATTCAGATAGTCAGATTTGGTGTCTTTTGTTTATCCTTGCTGAGTGTGTTCATTATGTCCTGTTACATATAACGTTTATAAGGATCTTTACAGCATCTTTATCTGAACAAACCCGTTACATTTTCCACATGTTGGGAGTTAAAAATAAAGACTCAGCTATGGTCACTGTAACTACTTTCCCCCTTTTTATGCCCATGAAATAATGAACTACCAGGAGCTGAATCTGCGTCATAAACTTTCCCAAGTATCCTCACCTGTAATTGGAGGCCATTAAAACTAAAGTGAGGCCAGAAACAGTAACAAGTGAACAGTGAAGGTGCTGTTATGAGGTCTGCCAGTATGAACTGGTTCTAGGATCCAAGACTTATACTGGAACAGAAACACACAAAAGTTGCATGGACATAAAACCACTTTTAAATAACTTATAGTACAAACTTACTAGTCCAACATTCATTCTATAACAGTGACTGAAGGAAGATCATTTGGCAGGAGTTTACTTTAACAACTCCAACAAGGCAACATTTTATTTTTTATGAAAGTAAAAAACATATGCGCAGATTCAAAGAGTCTGCTGTTTTTATTTACCTGGAAAGCTTAAATAGAAAGTCGTCGCCTACAGTCAAGCAGCTTAGAACAACAACTGGACACTCCACAGCTTACCAAGACATGGCTCTTTGTTCGTTTCGTCGTAAAGTAACACCTTGCTACGTTGGTGTTTGTAACTGAACGTATGACAGCAGATTAATAGCAAGTATGTTTGTATTTGTTTCATGCAACATACATGCCAGATAAAGGAAACAATTTTATTTATCTTTTTAAACATTATTTCAATTTATTTGACGTTAGAACTGCGCATAGGAAATTGTGTCTAGGTTCTGTCAAACTGTTTTTGGGGAGTGATGAGACTGAGTAACAAGAGTTAGGTAGCTTGTTCCACCACTGTGGAACTGCTGAGCTGGAAAAATGCATCTTTCAAAACAAATTAAATCATGTGTCAAATGCTATGGTGGCATCACAGCAAGCAGTACACAACAGCCTTTTGTGTAACTGCGTGTTGCAGATACAGAAACAGTTTACAGTGATCATCAGGTGCAGTGTGTTGGATTGTTGTCTGTATTTTATGTGCATAAAGCAGCAACAATCAGTTGTTGATCAGTGAATGCTGCTTTGGAAGATACCTTATTTGGACATAGAAAACTAACTGACCATAAAGCTACAGCAGAACAAAATGTCATCACAACTAGTATTCTGTGTCCACTTAGGTCATCTCTCAAAGTACACTCAGTCAAACTTAAAAACAAAAGCTAATTATCAACGTAGATCTGAACTTTAAGTGATTTCTTTGATATAATGTCAATGCATTGCTATGGTAAAAACTGCAGCTGGAGGACAGGAAGTGTTTTTTTTTCTCTTTTTATTGAGAGCACTGTCACAAACTCTCAAAACTATTTTGATATTCTCACCACAGTCAGCACAGTGAACGTGGGAATACTTTAAACCACAACGGGGCAGAAGCTGAGAGCCAAATATGCCAGTAGAAAGTGGTCCACCACAATGGCACAACTAGTATGGATGGAAACGGAGCAATAGACTGATATATTCAGATGCTGTATATGTCCTGGGTGTGTTAATGCAAAAACTACAATGAAAGCAGTCAGCTCCACTTCTGACAAACTGAGTCAGTATAATTGAGTTATTACAGAATTACAAAAATGCCTCTCTATGAGCCTACAGTTTCTTTTTCTCAACTTGTTTTGTCAGGTAGTCATATTAATTATTAATCAGCTAGCTGATCACCTAAAATGATCAGCTAAAATCCCCTTTATTCTTTTATCAGATTAAAATCCACAGCTTTATATAATCTACAGCTCTCACCAAATTCCTCAAGATAACAGCTAGTTCTATATTCTGAGCAAACAGGCAGCATCTCTTCAGTAAGCGTTTTCCACTCACTACTATTTTGATTCATGCAGCTCTATACCAAAAAAGTAACATGATGACCTCCTTGCGGTATATATGATGCTGTAGCTCAGAATCATGTGTTTGTTTTTATCCTAAAATGCCTACTGAACTTGTTTTGATGTTCTGACAGACAAGTTTTAAATACAAGTATAGTTACTGCATATCTACGGCTTTGACAGCAGGTAAATCTTTCCAATCAGCTAACTCTTCTTCATAACAGAGCGATAACCTTCTTTCATACTATCGTCTAAACCAGCACAGGCTTTTCTCTACTCTTCTATTCCGCTTTTCATCTCATGCCTTCTGTCTGAATGTTAGGCATCATAATAGCCACATACTGGCATTGTACTTGTGCTGTGACTGGTGACCTTTTATAGAGCTCTATGATTTCTGCGATGCAGAAAACTCAGATCTCAGAATTGAACCATTAAAATGGAATCCGTTGTTAAATGCGAAATGTGTAGTATTCAGTGATATTGACGAGTTTCGGCAGCTGCAACCCCCTGTATGTGTCACCTTTTTACTCACCTTTTGACTCAGCTTTCCACACACACAAACGCACAGGCACGAAGAGAACAACTATTAATAGCCGGGACCTGCAGGTACAAGTGTGACGACCAATTACAGTCAAAGACTCACATCAGAAACGGAGACAAGAAGCAAACTAACGCAAGCTGCTCTTGGTCATACAAACGAATCCTCACTCTTGTTTCAGCTGATTTGTATTCTAACGCTCAGAAGGACATAAGGACAAAGAAAAACCTAGATGCAATGGAGACAAAGGGGTTTGTACAGCAACAACTTTGACGTCATTATCACCCAAACTTAAACCTAGAACTGTCTAAAATAAACTAATAAAGTTACTCAATAATTAAGGCCGTTTTGTCGGTATTTAAACCAGTCACCACATGTTAGTCACGTAAGCACCCCATACTGTACCACCAAAATATTTCAGCTGCAAACCTCTGACTACATACTCAGCCACTTTGAACATATTTACTTTTACACAAAAAAATATGCAAATCTATGGAGACCAACAGACACGTGCAGAAAAGCAGCCTCAGATTTTATCACAATAATAGATACAAACAGTCAAATCAGCAGTTTCAAGATACATTGTTTAATTGCAGCGTATTATAATTATCTATTAATTATCCATTGAAGTCTTTGGTCAGCAGAAACAGCTGGGTAAATAATAGGCCTGCATGAAGTTAGTGAATATATTAAGAGTCAGGCAAATAAATAAGAAAGACAACATTGGTAGTGCAGTAAAGGTCAGAGAGATAAGTTCAGTATTTACCAACACACAACTATTCACAGGAAAACAATATTCAGAGCCTAACAAGGATCCTTAAAACTTCTAATGTAAAAAATAAATGGAATATATAAACTGTAGATTACTTATACATTTAGGTTTATATATTTATTAGAGCTGGGCTATATCACCTTAATTTTGTAGCATGGTATTTTTCCAAATTATAATGGTTTCAAGGGTATTTTTCCCCATCTACCAGTGGGTGTTACAGGTCTATACATCGTCTTTTTTTAAACTTTTTAAAACTTTTTTAAACAGCCTTACCTAATTTATCTTATTTACGATGGAAATGCCTGCTCTCGACTGATCTAAAATCTAAAAGGTTCAAGTGTTTAACAGGACAATTAGTTAAAATGTTTCTTCTCTAATTAACTTATAAATGCGATTCATTAGTCTGGATTTTTACTGTGAAGGTCAAAAACAGTTTGTAGATTTCTGACTTGATGGCAAAGACGCTGCGGGCGCCCGCTCTCGTTTCTTTTCCAGGTGTGTCGCAGTGTTTATAATTCTCCTCTGCTCACTTCTCTGTATTAACACCGACGTGGGCACAGTCTATTAAATTCTCATTAAGTCAACAATGCTTTAAACATAAGAGAACAACTAGAAAATGCTATGTCTGACCGGAAAAAGTTTTATTAGGTGCTGATCCTAACTTTAGTTCATTAGCTTTTGCAGTAGTTTTTTGAAGCACGTCTGAGCTTTTAAAACCAAATAATCTCCAAATGACAGACACAAATCTTTTTTTTCTTTGTAGTCATGTTCAAGTTCATTGTCTGCTACTGCTTTTCTGTTCATTTTCACCACTCAGTACCTGCGTGTTCAGCTGCGAGCCAGTGAGAGTGGTCCCCCCTAAAAGCGCAGTTGTTTATTGTTGTTTAGGCTTTTTAAACTGGTATTACATTATAAGGAAAATCCATGTCATAACATAAATACAAAACCTGTTTTTGGTATGAACCAGCACACTGCGCAGCACTAATACCTATGCTCACTAGCCACATGTGCACTGAGCCTTAAGCCAATAACAGAACTTCACATTGAACAACTGTCTGAATACAAAATTGCCAGATAAGAGACGTGTCAGATAAAAGGCACTTGATTATACTGTATACTTCAGTAAACAGATTGCCAACTATGGATGCCACTTGAGATGGCATGGACCAGCAGTTTGTATCAAGTACTGATCAACTCTATTCACAACTGATGTTTTATTGTGGTGATGATCAACAAACATGTAGTTACAAGTACACAGCAGGGGTAAAGATTTTTGAAAATTGTCTTTTGTGGCAACCAGCAGGTGGGGTAATCGGACACTTTCATTATTTTTCTGACTTGTTGAAGCCTGCACTTAGTGTTCATCAATTACTATGTGACTTAATACATATGACAGCTTAAAGAAGCACAGCACTACCCAGTAGCAACAGCTTTGCATAAGAGTGGTGCATTTGAGCTGCAGTGTGGCATATATTGTGTTATCATATATTGAGTGTTATATCAGCTTATGTGCGTTCTTCACATGTCCACTTTGAGGTGGACATGGTGCTTTTCAGACAAAGAGAAGATAGTGCCCCAACTGGGAATCGAACCTGCGCCCTTCTGCATCCCAGCCTCATGCCTTCATCCACTGAGCTACCAAGCCGTCAGGAAAGGCAGGAAACTATTATTTGCCACTAGAATCACTCATTGTGCGAAGAGGGAAACGTTTTAATAGCTATTATGATAGCTTAATGGGTTGAGCAGTTGTCTTTAAACCAATTCCCAGTCCTACCAGTCTACATGTCGCGGTGTCCTTAGACAAGACACCGTGGTGTCTGTTGAACGTGGACAGACCTTCAGCATAAACAATTAATTGACTAATCTACAATACAATACTGAGAATTATCAGTATTAAAAAAAAATAAAGCATTGACAACATTTTTGATTTTTTTTTTTTTTTTGGCCTGTCAGTAACACAGATGACACATGAGTACATCATGTATGTATAGCTGTGTAGTCATCATTCACGGCCCTTTATTTTTTTGTTTTATTAAAATAAAAATAAAAAAAAAAAGACAACATTTTTGATCTGTGTAGCTAACATTACAAAACAAGATAACTTCTGAGAAGAAACGTTTACCTGCTCAACAGGTGTGTAGTATAGGTGGTACTGGTCTAAAGCCAACCTAAAAGCTAACCAAAAGCATCTGCTCTTATCTAATGTTTATAGTAGCTAACGCCACATAATTAAAGCCAGCAGCTCAAAGCTGACCGGTTAGCAGGGTTAGCTTAGCGACTAACAGCTTACAGCGCTACCTACACCTGTTCATTCCCTGTGTGTGTACCCGCCCTCTGTGCTTCTTCTGGAGCTGGAGCAACAGACACACCATAGTGGGGATGATTTTGTTAATTAATCAAAAAAATGTTTAAATACAGATTTTAGTGGTAAACAACCAATGTTCATTATGTGAATTTACTTAATAACACGGACCTTACATACATTTTAATCTCTGCTTGTCTACTTCGTTGATTTGTATTTTTTAGTGAGGTATTTCCATCAGGGTATATGGTTACTAGATATAGATAGATGTCCGTCTACCCTTTCCCCTGCTCTCCTTCTATCCATCCAGTAACATCTCCACATCTCTCTGCAGGATTGAGCACAGAACTGTTGACGGGCTGAAGCTGATGAAAAGCAGCGTTGTGAACCGTCCCCAGTCTCCAATGCACTCCTAGGGGCTCTTTACGTCTCACTGAACCCAGAAAGCTAACAGAAACTGGCAGGCACCTGAATAAGAAGGAGGTGCAACCCAGATTTCCCAGTTACTTTCCCTCTGTGATGGCGCTGTAAACACCGGAGCCTAATTGGGCAACCGGCCGGTGAACAGCTTAATTTTCATAAGGCATTTATTGATGCTGCCTGAGTTGGAGTCGGGGAGCACGCACACAGCTTCGTACAAATCACAGATACCAGGGAGGAATGAAGGTTTTACAAACTCAGTGGAACTGAAGAGGTAAGAAGTGTTGTGCTGTTTGAGCATCACATTCAAGGGTAAGCTGATTTTTTTTTCCAATTAGTGGAAAACACCTTTTATTGCAATGATCCTTTAAACCATTCATTAAGTTTTTTTTTACCACTATTGAACACAGTTATTAAAAAATGAATGCATAAATGGGGTCTTTGAAGCCTGGTCAACTTTTATTCTTACAGCTTATGACCAGTTATACCTTATACTAAAACTATTTGTGTGTGTTAATGTAGATAAATAACTCCTTACTTTGTGCTGCAGCAGGTCAGGTTTTATCCGTCTAAGTGCATCTCACTAATGACTCTACCTTTTGAATGGGTTGGCTTGTAAATGTTGATGTGAGATGACATGGTTCAGACAGTGAGGTTATGACTAGAAAAATAGTCAGACTGACAGCTGGAATCTGGAGAGAGAATTTGTCGATGATGACGAGATTGACTGGTTAACCTTTTGACTTGCCCTATAGATGACATATAGATGTCTGCTTCCTCCACTTTTGTCATGATGAAAAATTATTATGAAAAATGGAAAAAAAGTAGATATAGTCAATA
This sequence comes from Microctenopoma steveboyesi, assembly GCA_032359275.1. Lineage (NCBI taxonomy): Eukaryota > Metazoa > Chordata > Actinopteri > Anabantiformes > Anabantidae > Microctenopoma > Microctenopoma steveboyesi. The sequence continues at coordinate 9,042,435 of JAUMHF010000009.1, read as the reverse complement.
ATATTTTTATCTCATTATTTTGACCTAAATCAAAGTGTTCATTCTGCATGTCAACATTATTTATGTTGACATGCATAAAAAAGTTATTTTTTATAAAGTAATGCAAGGCACATATTGTTCCCCACCTCTAAACTGACCTCTATTTATATATATTTATATCTTATCGCCCGTCAACTTTAATGCTGCTCCGAACAGACACAAATGAAACATCAAATTCAATGAGACGAGCCCAGGATGTGTGCTATTACTTTTCTTGTTGATCTCAACTAGAACTGAGCTGTTATTTTTGGGCAAAAAATGGCACTGGAATGGAGACTCGTTCATTTCTCATTGTCCTGTGTTTTTATACTTTGTCCTAGAAATGTACTTAAAATATCAAACAAGTCTAGATGTTTTCAGCTTTGTCCCTTAAAAAAACATTTTTACTAAAAATAATGAAAGTGTGAGGGTTTTGAGTTAGCGGACCCAAGAGCACTCAGAACACACAGAAGTAAAATGAATAGAAGGTTTATTAACCGTGATAGACAAGGATAAACACACGAACACAGCAGAACTCGAAGTCACTCCATAAGGAGGGCATGCACGAACACAGCTAGCGTTGAGTAAACTAAGTGCAAAATGAAGAGCTAACTAACTAACTAAATAGGCAGAGAAATTAACAAACACAGACAGAGGTACACGTCGAGGTAAACTAAAAATCACTCCTAAGGAGGAAAACGCTGGAGCTGATCCAGGATACATTTTAACAGGGAATAAACCAGGCAGGCAAACAAACTATACAGGTGAGGCATTAGGTGAGGTCAAAAGATAATCCGGCAGTGAGTGAGAGGGAGGAATATAAAGGGAAGCTAACTGATGAGAAAGTGGAGACAGGTGAGAGGAGTGCCGGGAATGAGGCGAGTAAGTGAAATCAGATAACGATGAGAGACAAGTGATCGGGGGCAGGGCATGACAGGTAAGTGGAGGGAGCTGAGTGCATGAAGGATCAGGGGTGTGACCGGGAAAAGAGTGGAACGGATGACAGAACACAAAAACGCAGGGATACAGAGCAGACCAGGATGAACCGTGACAGAAGCAATAAAAGCTATTTAAAGGAAATTATAGAAAAAAAGACATCACAAAGAGAGAGACTGCGAAACAACCTGCTGCAAGGCTTACGTCTGCACAATACAAAGACTGTGGTTTCCTATCAGACAAGTTATGTATTAAAACGGCCAGCTTGGTCAGACGATGATTAACCTTTTGAGTTACCATGGAAACGTAAATCTTTAAAAACCACATGGTGACTATAGTAATATGCACAACACTACACAGGTTTGTAATCCCAGTTTCATGTGATTTTCCTATAAACACAACTATATTCCTAATTCCTGTAAATTAAATTCTTAATTGTTGAAAAACAAGACATTCTCCATAATATTTGCATTTACTCCATAGTTACTATAGAAGTACTAATTTGGTTGTGGAAAGTGACTGAATATATTTTACACGATATAGTACAAATTATAGTACACAATATAGTACAAATTTATGGTACTTGAGTCTATGCTAATACCTTTTTTACTATGCTACTGATTTTTTTACTTCAGAGGCAGATCTTGTAGCTGTGTTGACTTCTCAGATGTTCGTTTGAAGTTTAATGAGGTCAAAGTCCAAACAAATTAAATTCAATAAATGTCAGCAGAGCCTTGTTTTCTTACTTTTCTTTTTTCACATTTATCATCTCATGACTTCCACATATGTTATGACCCACAATAACAATGGTCTGTTCTGTATACAGTATAACGTTGTTAAAATTAGCTCTGTATCAGCCAGATTTTCACACACATCATGTATTAACATAACTATGAAATATGTTCTCTTACTGGACGCGGTTGTTAGACTATCTCAAATTTGTTTTGTTCTCCAAACACATGCTTTGCCCAAAAAGGATATTGAGTTTGATTTTTTTCAGCATGCCAGTAGGGCTCTTTAATGCGCCCTGCTTCAGTTGTACTACACAGAAATCCTCAGGAGCCTTCCAGATATGAGAACTGACACACACATGAAAGTGTCTTTCAGGGCTACAGTGACCTGAGGGGTGTGCTCAGCAGAGAGGTTGTTGTGTACTTTATCACATCACCTACAGGAAAAGTAATGTTACATGCTCTAAATTTAGTGCAAGGCATAGTAGTGCTGTATGTGTGTGCACATTTGCCTTTCGAGAAAGAATTTTGGCCTTAATTCAACGCACCCACACATGGGTGCACAGTTTGAATTGAACTGAAATGAATAGAACTCATGCTGTAATGGCACGAGTGAGAGCACCAGCTTTATTTGTTTTTTTTCTCTACACTATTAGTTAATTAGTTTAGTTACTCAGTTACTTACAATAAATATCAGACATGTTGGTTGTTAGTTTGAAATTAAGGCATGGTTCATATATTTATGATCACTGTATGATTTATAAAGTCAAATGCATGAGTATAAACATTTTTTAATCCAACATATTTTGGAGCCCCTCAAACAAACTAATAGCACTCACTTAAGCTGGTCTGGACACATCTGCAAACTACTGGATACTAAGATATACTGAGACGGACAACATGACAAAGTGAGGAGACTATTTACTCTTGTGCTGATACAAATACATAAAAATTAAAGATCAAAAATAAGAATCTGCTTTGGTACAACTAACTTCTGTTATCCATTTTAACAAACACACATGCACATGCAGAAAAAAGAAACAGGGAAGTGTATTTTTGTACTTTTTGGTTATCTCCACATAAGGTCATGCTGCTTTAGTGATTTTTTGTAATCTTTGTAGGAAATAATTCTCAAAGTTAATGTTGACCAATGAGCAGCAGCTGGTTAACTTAAGCTACAAGGAGTAAACACAAGCAATCACCATTCTGTGTCTGTAAACTCTGAGTTACTACAAGCTAAGAACCCTGATAAGACGCAACTTGTCGAGATAACCAGGGACAACAAAGGAGAATTGACTCGATTGGGATTGGAGACCGTGTTAAGAAGGGATTTTTAGTCTCTATTTGCAGATCTAAGAGGGCGTCAGCGTAGCTTACTAATAGTGGGTTGATAAGAGAGGGTGCACTTCCATTTACAGTCCTGTAGATGACCATCACGCATTTAAACTAAGTGCTAGCAGAGACTGGGAGCCAGTGAAGAGAGGTGAGAAAAGGTGTAGAGAGCAGGTAATATACTAAACTGAATACTGTGCTTTAAACAAGAATCAAAGAATAACAGAGTGTTACAATATTCGAGTCTAGAGATGACCATTGCCTGGACAAGCAGCTGTGCAGCCTCCTATGAGAGAAGATTTTTGAATGTTATAGTGAGCCTGCAGGACCTTGAGATTGTAGCTACTTTTTGCAGACTCCATAGGTGCTTTTATAGGTGTAAAGTGAGAATAGAAGGGGGCCAATGATAGAGCCCTGCGATTACGTTAGAGAGTGTAGATGTCTCACCTCCCCATGATACCTGGACCTGTTGTGAAGATAAGAGGTGAACCAAGTACGATTCCTGTAATTCGTAATTCGGACAGCATGTTGATAAGAGTTTGGTGATTAACCGTGTCACAGTCATTTAGTAGGATAAGGATGGATTATCTGCGAGCATCTCTTGCAGCACAGAGGTCATCCACCATTGCCAGGAGTGAGGTCTCAGTCAAATATCCTGAATGTCCTGGTCTAGTAAATCATTTGCGTGCAGAAATTAAAGAAGTTGTACCAGGCCAGCCTTGTCAAGAATTTTTGTAAGAAATGGAAGGTGAGAATATGAGCGACACCAAAATTAAATAGAATTGCAGTAGTCATGCCTTGAGGATATGAGGGCTGTGGAAATAGATTTTTTCAGAGAGAGGACCGGCTTAATTATGGCTATTTTTCTTAACAGGAAGAAACCACAGGGTTGATGTGCTTTTCAAATAATTTGAGTCAGCAAATTTAGAGGCAAAAATAACCCCAAGATTCCTGGCATGTTCATGGATGTAAAGTTACTTGATGAGTACCTAAATGACTGACTATATGTTCAGTGACAAAAGGGGAACTAAAGGTTATGACCTTTGTCTTGTCATCATTTATCTGAAGATACTCTTTGCCATCCAGCCTTTTACATCATGAAGACATGCAATAATTGACTTTAATGCATCAGATCTGTCTCTGTTTAAAGGGAGATACAGTTGTGTATCATCAGCATAAGAAAGAAATGAGACATGAATAAATTAGGACCTAATACTGAACCTTGAGGAACTCCGCAATTAAGAGGGGTAAATAATGAGAATTGATCCTGAAGCATGTCAGAGATGAATTTAAGACTAAATGAGGAGATGAGCCTGGTCCTAAATAAAGGTAAAAAAAAAATTCCTTAGCAGCATCTTAATTTCACTGTTCTTTACAATTAATATAAGTTATATAAACTGTTACACCAAAATGGCTTTAAGTATTCCAATAAATTTCCTTAAAGGAGTACTGGTGTACCTGGTGTTTCTGCTAGTTGCCTGATAACTGGCCTTGTCCAAGAAATAGCCTTGCACACTGGGTTTTGCCCTTTTGTTTTTGGGCAGATTGAACAAAGATACATGTTCACATAAATAGTAAATCTAGAGATGCTATCAGTGGGATTCTGTTACTCTTAAACAGAGCCAAGTTGGCTGTTCCCCACTTTTTCTTTTTATTTGCCATGCAGAAATGAAAGAAATGAGAATTTGTCTCTTTGCTGTCACAAAAATAATCTATGTTTATTAGACAAGTGTTTTGTCCTTTTAGTTGTACTACTTTGAACACAAATATCATTGTAAGCCCAGTTTTTATTTGGCTTACCTTACCTTACCTTGACTCCATTTTGTCCCACAATGTCTCACTTTGCTTTAAAAAAACTTGGGAGAAATAAGTGTTAACAATTATCTTTTTATACAGAAGAAGAAGAAAAATCCACTTTATTATCACTGAACACATTTCACTTGTTACAACAAAATTTAATCTCTGCATTTTACCCATCCCCACTTGGGTGCAGCAGTAAGCAGCCACAGGCGGCACTCGGGGAGCTAGCGCTGGGTGTCTCAACAGGGGCACACTTGGTATGGGGGATGGGCTGGGTGTCGCGAGCTGGGAATCGATCCCGCTATCTCTGCATCCCAGCCCTCTGCCTCGACCAGGCCACCTGGTCTATAGGCCTACCTTACCATAGAAGTATATATAAAGCACATTTAACACAGCAGCAAGGCTGACTAAAGTGCTGTACACTCTAAGAACACTTAGGAAAAAACACAGCAACACAATTTACAAGACACAAGCAAGACATCACAATTAATAAAAGCATTACCAGCATGGGAAGGAGCTAGACAATTGAAAGACTACTTAAGTTAAAATCAGTCAATGTCTCACATTGAGTGATAGATAAAGCCAAAGAATAAAGGTGTGTTTTAAAGTGTTTTAAAAACACTGAAGGATGAGGCCGTTTCATAGTTTTGGAGCCACAACAGCAAATGCTCTGTCACCTTAAGATTTACATTTTGTTTTGGCGACGAGATTATTACATAATGTTAAAATAACACTGACTGACCTCATAGCTGGAATGTGCCCAAAGGTGCCTTGTGAATGTTTACATGCCAACCAAAAGGTTTTTGACAGTAGATTTAATTGAGAGCAAGAGGCAATTACTTACATTGACTAATTAAGTCTTTCTCCACCTTGCTCTCTGCCTGTTTTAACAACGCTGGGTCCAAACATTTTACAAGACTGAATCACAGCAAGGTTTGCCTCAGGGGGAACTTGCTTTAGTAGCAGACTATTTCTGGACACTTGTCAGATTCCACTACAGCAACCCTGTAGTCACTTTCATTAGCACTCACATTCAAAAGCTCACAGAGTGCACAGTTAGGCTTATACTCATATTTTACTGTATGTGTGTTGGCAGAACCAGCAGCTTGTAGTGATTTGTAATGCCCTTTTGCACAGTCCAGTTATTCCACAAGGCTTTTCTTAATGCTTATGGTAATGTCATGGTCACTTTTTTGCAATCATGATAGTACAATCAATAATCCAGCATGGGCTCAGTGGTCTTTCCTGCAATTTGTTCACCATAGACTGTAGCTGAATAAAGGGATGTATTGTTTGTGCTTTCCCTAGGTGTGCTTGACTAAGAATAAGGTTTCTATAAACCAGATGGGAACTACGCCCATTATAGCACAGGAGAGTATAGTTTCCATGGAGGAAATGAGACACATACTGTACACAAGGAACATAAGGTTTTCTTGGAGGGGAGGGCAGGGAAGGCATAATGAGGTCTTTATAATATGACAACAAAATACAGTCTCCCTCAAGAAAATGGCAAAAAAGAAAATCCTGATGATGCATTTATGCAGCAACTGCAGATCATTTGTATAGAGGCAGTTTTAAAAGTAAAGCAGCCCTGAAAGAGACCACTGGTGCTTTTTCAGATGATTTCTTTTGTTGCTCTTGTTTATAGTCTAAATATATTCATGAAACCTAAAAGTATACGTGTATAGCTCTACAATAACAATCAAAATCAGTAAATGGAAAATATCAGAACAACTAGAACCACAAAAGTGGTTTATTGAGTGCTATCTATTCTCTATCTAAGCTTCTCTGCACTATGGCATAATCCAGATAATGAAGCTTCAAGATGCTGGGACAGGTCCTTGCTGGACCTTTTCCAGTCTTACAATGGTTAATCTCAAAAAATAATTCTCATCAGGTCTTGACAGGTATTTTTTCCTTCATCTTTTCATATTCAGGGTCAAACTTCATATTTGTCACTTTACAGAAGCTATTTATATATATATATAAATACAGTTGTGTGCGTAAGTATCTTCTCTGTATATATTGATATATTGTGTAAGGTCCTAAACCTTACACTGTAAAGTGCCTTGAGATAACTTTTGTTGTAAAATGGCGCTATATAAATAAAATTGAATTGAATTGAATTGAAGCTTGGGCAACCTTGTCAATGTTCATAATTTTCCTGTAAGAATCGTTAGTTGTTACGATAAAAAATTTCAATTAAATATATCATATAGGAGAAACACACATGCAGAAGTTTGGGCAGAAGTTTGGGCACCACAACAATAAATGAACTCAATCTTTAGTAGATCTTCCTTTTGCAGAAATGACAGCCTCTAAACACTTCCTATAGCTTCCAATGAGAGTCTGGATTCTGGCTGGAGGTATTTTAGATCAATCCTCTTTACAAAACATCTCTAGTTCATTCAGGTTTGATGGCTTCCGGGCATGGACAGCTCTCCTTAAGTCACACCACAGATATTCAATGATATTTTGGTTTGGGGACGGCCATTCCAGAACACTGAACGTTTTACTTGTCTTGTTAAAAGATCCAGCCCTGGCGCAGCTTCAGCTTTGTCACTGAATCCTGGTCATTAGTCTCCAGAACCCGCTGACATTGAGTGGAATTCATGCGTCCCTCAACTTTGACAAGATTCCCAGTCCCTGCACTGGCCACACAGCCCCACAGCATGATGGAACCACCACCATATTTTACTGTAGGTAGCAGGTGTTTTTCTTGGAATGCTGTGTTCTTTTTCCTCCATGCATAACACCCCTTGTGACTTAATTTTAGTTTCACCAGTCCACAGCACTTGAACAATCTTTGTATTCAAGTCATTTGAGGGTGGTGGCCTCCTCTCTACTAAAAACCCTGGCAGTGTCCTAATAGGGTGGTGGATTCTGTTTCAGGTCGGCGGGCTCAGGAGCTGAGGACTCTATGGAGCACGTGCCAGTTCTGGGGACCAAGCAGTGATGAAGGCACTCTGGTCCCCAACTGAGAACTGTACAGGTTGACCACGAAAGAAGTGGAGTGTGTAGGCGCAGCCAGAAGAAGACCAGGATAAGGGGTGACGAGGCTTCAGAGATGACAAGAAAGGATAGCTGTTCTGAATGGGTGACGGACATCTGGATTGGCTCGGTCTGGTGCTAGATTGGATAGGGTTTGCGGTGATGTCCGTCGACGGAAGTGATCGGTAGGAATCGGTTGACTGGTCTCAGGCATTTTTCCAGCTGGGAGGCTAAGCCTCTTGCTAAACTCCTCAATGAACAGTTCGTGATTATTGAAGACGGGAGACTGACCGTTATACACCTCTTAAAGCGAATTCCACCGGAATCGTTGTTTCAATAACCGGACAACAAACAACACAAGGAAGTGCTCTCCTGGTAGGCAACTAAGATCTCGTGAAGAGAAGAGCTCAGGACATAAATGAAACCAAATGTTTAAGCAAGGAGCAGGTGAAAGGACTTCCTGTTCATATCCTGTCCTAACCAATCCTAGCCTTTCCTCACAGTCACCTGATCTGCTCGCATGACAACATCGTAACAACCAACGATTTATACAGGAAAATCATGAAGATTGACAAGGTTGCCCAAACTTACGCACCCCACTGTATATACGTTTTATTTTATACTACTAGAGACTAAGATATTTAAAATATGTTTGGACATAACAGTGTTACCAAAACAGCAACACGACAAATGTATCTAAGACTTTTGCACAGTATACATATATATATACACACACAAACATTTAATTATAACTTCCCTCTCTCAGAACAGGGGTGTGAGACATAAGCTGAACACTGGCCACAGCGCCACAGGCATTCACCACTTCTCATGACCCCGGTCTTTCATGTCACACTTAGATCTAACTTTTCACCTTATGATACACAAACATACTTTCATTTCCCCTTTTTACTTTGGCTTTGGGGCTTCATGGTGGGTGGGGTCAGGTGGAGTTTGTTTAAAATGTGCCTTATTGTTGCTTTACAATATGCTCCAACTTTGACTAACAACTTACCCCTAATATAGGGAAATAATTTTGAAACACATTTAATAAATGCTTTTTGTGCTTGTATCTAATATTCTCTATATATAATGTATTTAACTTCTGTCTTTGTCTGACATCATTCATAGGTTGTGTGAGTAGCAACCACAAAAATTTTATGCACCATGCAGGAAGCACATAAGCACAAACAGAGGGCCCATTCTTGCAAAATGTGGGCAGGGTGCAGTGACGTTGTGACCGCAACGCACACTCACAGAGGAAGAGAGAGAGAGATGAGAGGAGGAGGGGTACTGGAAACAAGGGTAGAGAGGGAAACAAGAACAGAAAGTGAAGACTTGTCAAGATATCTCAGTGAGGGGGACCAGAACAGAATAGAAGCCAGATGCCAAAACAGAAACAGCAGACGTTTGAGCAGCTGACTGGATTTGACAGGAGGGGAGACCTGACCTGCCACTTCACAAGTGCCTGTTAGGTAAGGTGCTTCTTTCAAAGAGATATTGAGTGCCAGCAACTTTAAATGCTTTAAAAGTGCTGTGAGTGATTTATATAAACTTGGAAATGATTGGCTCATTTTAAAAATAGTTTTGTGAGTGATTAGAATTGACAGGATAAAAGTTACAATGATTAGTTAATACGTTTGTGACACTTTTTTCAAACTAGATATTTTCATCCTGTAGTGAAACAAAAACACTGTCAGTTTTTATATTTGTGGTATCAACCATATGGAATAACTTTCTCTTGCAAGTTTGAACTTCCATAGTGGATCGTTTACTGATGATGGTTCATACTTTCATCTGAGAGACATCTCTCCTTCTGTTTTGTACTATAGGAATGTCCTCCACTTTGCTCATGTCACTCAGGACTGAGTTGACACAAGTCTGAACCATAATAGGCCTGTTCACCTAAGTTAACTGTGGAGACATGCACTCCTCCAGATTATTAGCAGGCCTGTCATCACTCATGTGGAACTTAGTTTCACTTGGTTTAGAATAGCTCAAACCAACAGATCTGACTTTTTTTTTCTTTGGTGGTTGACTCAAGTGAAAATAATGTACAATTGCTGTGTATGAAGAGTAACTGATATAAGATCTGGTCTGACTGTGTGCTTCAGGCACATCATTAAAGATTCCTGACTTGCCTTCTGTCACAACTTTGTATTTTAGGTCACACATGTTCCCTAAAAGGCGACAGGGGCTAACTGAGTGCAATCAGAGTATTTTTCTTCTTCCTGGCTTTGTTTGTCCCAGAAATGGCCTTTTCCTGTATATGAATACCTTCAGGAGAGCACAATGTCTTGAGAAAGTGAGGCAGTGAGAGTCTCAACAATGCATCTCATTGAGATTAATGAAGAAGGCAAAAAGTTAAAGCCACCAGTTTCATTAAAATTTGAGAATTCTTTGTAAATACGTGGCTTTATGACCTTTGTTACTAACCTCTGTTGTTCTGTACTTTTGATAAATCGTTGATCAATCATTAATTAATCAACCACTTCTAAGATGCATCAGTATCAGTTGCTTTCACAGAGAAAGAAGAAGTCTCTTGGCACATGAACCTACGTTTGTCTTAGGATGTAAGCCCATCCTGTAAATAATAATAAATTATGATCATTAAATATTTAACGTGTTTTCTTACAATTCCTCTGTCAGCTTCAGTGAACTAGCTGCAGCTACTTTATGTTTAGACATATGACAACTTACCGTGTAATTGTTTGTGATAAGAATCTATAAAGCACTTTTTAACCGTTCTTTTCAGTGACTGTACCACAGATGCGCTGCTAGTCATCGGTTTCATATGCTCAACTCAGATTACACCTTTCGTGCCGCTGTTAGCCTTTCTCTATACAGACAACTTATTGTTCAGTGACACCTTTGTCTCAACAGTGTTTTCATAATGTTACAGAGATCAGTGTTTGCAAAGGGACTCTGCCAAGCTCATCACACCAACCACACAAAAAAAAAATCAAGATTATTGTGGCAGCCACACAGAGGCTCTCAACAACGTTTGCAGTCATCAGTATGGTCCACAGTCAAGTTTCAAATGTTTTACTTTCAGATATACAGTGTAATTTCCACCACATTATCAAAACATGAGGAAACATTTGTGCATGTTTCCATCCACTGGTATTATGTTTAATCCAGTTGAAGGTGTATCCAGGTAAAATGTTTGTGTAGTTCCTTGCACATTTAGCGTTATTCACCATTTCTTAAATCATTAAAAAAAAAGAGAAGGTGGCCCACAGATTTAATATTCTCTATATTGGAGCTTCATGCTTTGTATACTGTAAGTCACTCTATCACGACAAAGCAGAGTTTGTTGCAAATTATACGATGTCTTCCATTATTTAGTACTTATTTAGTAAATTACTACTGTTAATCTTACCAAATTTTCACTAATTACACACAGTACATCTAAAAGCTTTGATTTTAGCAGTTAGCTAACAGTTAGCTGTGTCCAAAAAAAAGACACACACCTAAAACCAATTGGGTTTGATGTGGATGTAGACCTTTTTTCTAAAATGCAGTGAACAAAAGAAATAGACTTTTTTATCATGGCTGCGATTAAAGAAAATGTTCTCGGAAGAAAAACTACCCTAGGAACATCTCAGATAGTTAATCAAAAATATTATTGAATTCTTGGAAAAAGTTGGTAAAGGTACTAATTGGTAGTAACCATGGTTTTGTTTTTGTTTTTTATTTTTTATACACAAAGTGATAACATAATCAGTCATCAGTGCTCTTGATTTTAACTTGAATATGAAAATCAGAAAACAAAAAAACAACAAAATTAAAGAAAACATCACTTTAACTCTAGTTAAATATATATTTTACATCAGTTGTATTTTTATGATGAGACTTTACTTTACTTTACTTTACTTTACTTGGCAGACGCTTTTATCCAAAGCGACTTACAAGGAGAAGACACCAGCAATTACCATTTAGTTCTAAAATCTCAGTAAAAACTGAGATACTACAACAAAGCACCCTGATAAGGCCTAACTCGTCAAGACAAAAAACATGCATAGGAATTGTTTAGTGCTAGACAACGTAATGGGTGTGTGTGTTTGCGTGTGTGTGTTAGACTCACTTGAAGTTCTTTTTTGAACAAGTGAGTTTTTAAATGTTTTTAAAGGTGATGATACTGACTACCAGTCGAATGGGGCAGGGCAAGTTGTTCCACCATCCAGGGACCATGAAGGAGAAAATACTAGACTGGGATCTGAGACCTCGTGAAGGCGGGTCTTTTAGTCTAATTTCATTTGCAGATCTGGGAGAGCGTGCAGGAGTGTAACTTACCAGTAGGGTGTCAAACTAAGATCCATTGAGAGTCCTGTAGGCAAGCATCACGGACTTAAAATGCGAGCAGATACTGGGAGCGAGTGAAGAGAGGTGAGAAGAGGGGTGACATGAGTGTATTTTGGCTGGTTGAAAATGAGACAGGCCGCCGCGTTTCGGACCATCTGGAGGGGTTTGATGGTAACTGCAGAAACACCAGCCAGGAGAGAGTTGCAATAGTTAAGTTTAGAGATGACCATTGCCTGGACAAGGAGCTGTGCAGCCTGTTGGGTGAGAAAAGGCCATAATGTTTCAGGTGCCTCTACATAGGGTTTACTGCTCAGCTTCCTGTTGAGCAAATGAGCAAAGAGGAAGTCTGTGGTTAAACTAATTTCACATGAGATGCAACACATAGCAACAGCCTCTCCACTTTCAGGTGCATCTTCCCCTCTTTCATCCTAGGAAGCAGCCAAATGTGAGATTGAAAATATTTTGTTTCCTGCAAGTACAGAACAAAACTGTAGAGTGGCCAGAAATTATTTGAAAAACTATGATTGTTAAATACCATTTAAATAACTACGTCTTAGACTAAAACTTTTTAGCAACATGATTATTTTCAATCTAAGATGAACTTGACCTTTGCAGAACTTCTCCAATTAGTTCCTCACCACATGTTTTCTTCTCCTGGAGAGTTGTTAAGAAGAGTTTTTATCCAAGACTAGAAGAAAATGTTATAATCAGACATGTATTAAAAATTAGGCCTGAACACTTCGACTGTATGTCCTCTGATGGGAACCATTAGTGCGATATATTTAGGCAAATCACCTGCAGCAGGTGTCTCTCTCCCTTCTCTCTTCATTTTGACACTCTGTCACAGTCTCCATCTCAGCGGGACTTTTAGAAAGATTGGTTACCTCTACCTCCCCTCAGACACAATCTCCTTCCATTTCTCTCTGTCTCTCTCGTTCTCTTAGCCCCTGTGTTTCTCAGTGGGACTCTTAGAGAGATCTGCCCTGAATCCTGAATGACTCCTCTGCAGTATTAATGAGGAGAAAGCTGAAAAAAATCTGAAGCTGACACGAGGGGAATAGCAGGAGTAGAGACGTTAAAGACAGACAGAAAATGGATTGGAGGAAGGGAAAGGAAAGATGGGGAAAGACAAGCTGTCTGCTGGAAACTGAATTTCTGTCCATGTTCACATTCTCTTTTTTTTTCTCTACAGACACGCTCACATTAAACCACCTCTTAACAACTGGATTACATTAATTTGAGATCCAAAGAACAGGAGGACGAGAGAGGACAAAGACTAAAATATCTTAAGTGGAAATTTCAAGGAACATAAACAAACTTAATTCATGCTGATTTTAGCTTCAGAATCATCGCAACTGGGAGATTTCAAAGAAAACATTCGTATTAACAACTGAGCTTTGGCCTCTTGGATTTGTTTAAGAAAAAGCTTTGGGGACACTTCCAGACTGAGGCATTCATGAAGCTTGCTTCCAGTGTTTTCATTTGATATAAACAACACAAGCCTGAACACATACACAAGCTCCAGACTGACCAGATTGTGCCAGAGCAGCTATCTAACATAAGGAGAAGAGAGAGAGAAGATGACATCTTCATAAGGAGACGAGAAGCACAGAAACGTCTGACCTGACGGCTGTTTCACTGTTGATGGTAAAACTTCTTATTTTCAACCAGACTTTTGGTGTCTCCAGCTGCCTAGTGTGCATATTTCCTGTCTTTTTCAGAAAAAGGATTTAATAAAACTTTGCGACTGCCTCACAGACTCAGTTAGAAGGAGTCAAAGCTCTGTATCTTAAGGCCATGGATGGGAAAACTGAAAGTATCAAGGACTTTTTTAACCAACTCTGGAGCTTTGCTACAGAAAAACACAACCAGGGAATCTACAACACAGTCTGCCTGGTGGTGCTCCTAACTCTTCCCCTGCTGGTCCTCCTCACTACATTGGTGGTGTGCTGCCACTGCTGTTGCTGTCGCCATACCAACAGCTGCTGTAGTTGCTGCTGCTGTGACACCATGGCAACCCCCGGGTCGGAAACAAAGAAGAAAAAGACTTCAGCAAACGGCGAAGACTTGTGGATCTCGGTCAAGACAGAACCAATGACTCCTGATAGAGTCGCCCTGGCTATGGTTTGAGAATGCATCTTTATTTTATTTTTAATTGCTGATCCTGGGCCAGTTGTTTGCAATAGAGCTGAAGGAACATGTAGTGTAGAGTGTAAAACTCACCCTATCATAGACAGGATGGAGTTTAAGGATGTTGTTCGGGAACAAACAGGAAGGAACATGTTGATATATGTAAACAATGTACAGGACCTTGTACTTTTTTATTCATATAATGTCGTATGTGAATATTTTAAGATGTTGTTTACAGCATTTTATATGAGCATTCAATGTTTGGTACAGAGCATTTATATATGCCTACAAATGTGTTTGTGTGTGTGTGTGTGTAGGGAGGGTTAGCGAGTGCATGCATGTGATTGTGAGACAACGAGCGAGTTTTTGAGATCACTTTGTTCTTAGAGCTCCAATGTGAAATTCACTGCACTTGTATTTGGGAGAGCAAGCCAGTTTAATGTTTGTCCAGCGCTCAGAAGACTGTAATACTGCCATATTTTCCCATTCAGGCTAAAATTCTTTCTGATTCTGGTGACTGACTCTTACTTTCTTGTAGAAAACCCTGATGTCCAACACTTACTGTTATTGCTTCATATACTCAATATAATACAATTTATTTCTCATTCAAGGCACCTTTTCACTTTTTAGTATAAAATCACTCTGAAATGGCAAATTCATAATTTAAATGTAAGACAAAACACCAAAAAGCACAAAGTGCAGCTGTCATAAATACAAGAAGGCTATTTCCTTACCATAATTCACTGCCAACAATTTCATAACAGTCAGTGATGTGGCCATCATTTGTTAAAGTTAGGGTTAAGGGTATAGTAAAATAGGTAATCCTTCCCAAATCAACTGATTTACGAAATGGGCTAGCCAGTTCTCCATGTGAATTATTTTTTGGTTTCTAATTATTTGATTTTATTCCTAGTCCCCAGTATTATGCAGTATATTATTTGATATATAGGTTGTTATTAATTGTTGAAAATATGAATCATTCTAATCACATGGCCGTTTCAGTGTAATTAAGTATTATTTTTAGATTTGATAAATATGGCCCCAGGTTTGTTGACATCATTAATGTTTGTAAACAGAGCAAAATTATAATTACATTAAGTGGACAAATAAACCCTGATAATATATTTTCTCTTTAAGTAAAATCCTTCATGCAAATTTACCTCAGAGTTATGGGTAAAAATTATGCAAATTCCGAACTTATTTAACATAACATGTTCTTGAAATATTCAAGGATGACAGAAATAATCAAATTATTTGGGCTTTGAGTGGATTGTGCCTGAAGGCTCGTTTTATTTTTTTAAGTGTATGGCATTGCAAAGCCCAATTAAGCAGAAACATCTCAGCAGTACCATCATCTTTATGCATTAGCTTACACTGGCACTAAGTTGATCTTCTTGCTCAAGTGCTGCTGGGAAAACAGGCCCCACTCATTTCATTACAGCTCAGACAGATACATTCCCATGTGGAAATTGGGGTTTGTCTCTTCTGCTTCATGTTTGCACAGAGAGAAACTTTTCACGTTTGGCTTAATTTGAAAGCTTACTCTCTAGAATAAAAAAAGCCCCAGTAGCAATGCATGATGACTAATCAGCACTAGTGCCAAAAGTGGTTTTGCCAAGAAACGACGTCATTGACATGTTTCTGGAGAATGCTAAACATGTTATTGTGGTTTGTAGATTTCTATCTACTATCAGTGATGTTTTTAAAAAAGTATAAATAAGGGTAGAATAATGGATTACAATGACAATGTGAAATTGTGGATATAAATATTATTCATTCACTCTAAAATGTTGGACATAACGCTGGATCAAGCAGCTTTTTTGCTTCACTTCACAAAGACATAAATAACATAACAATTAAAAATGTACATGCTCTATTTTGCTCTTATCTGCAACAATGGGTTGAGTTGGAAATGATGAGTTGGAAGGGCTAGTTGGGGCAGGGTGAGTTGGAAGACTTCCTTCTGATCACCTCCGATAAGCAAGTTATAACATGTTCGGTAGTGAACACTCTTGTTGTTGTTGTTGTTGTAGGGCTGGAAAGGAATAACGTCACAGTAGCTGTTTCCATTTTTGCACAATAGTAATCTTATTATTTATCTGAGCAAGAAATTAAAATGGGTATTTCCCAGAATATGAAACTATTCATTTAAACTACAGAAAGTATGAAAAAAGATTTATTAGATTAAAATAACAGTCATATCTGAGATGCTGAGGCTGAGAGTTTTTGACAATCAAACCAATCACTGACTTTAAGCAGTACGGTTAGGTTGAGATGTTCATGTAGAGTAGAATCTCTTTTACTCTCAATACTTTGCTGTTATTTCATCAGTATAATTATAAGAACAAATGTAGGCAGACTCAGAAATGATAGTTTTTGGTTGCTATTAAACAGCTTCAATTATTCAGACATGAATGCTAATAATTTTCTAATTCATTCCATCTCAGTTGCCTTCCGGCTGCATTCAATCCTCAGCTGACCATGAGTTACTAGTCCTCATTATCAGTTTCCAAATTCATCATTACACAGTATTGTGTTTGCTATGAACATACATTATGCTGACATGATGGCTGTTTTAATGAGATCACTGTGTTTTCTGGTAGAATTGTCACTCAACACCTATTATGAAGTATCAGTGCTATTGAGCAAAACTAGGTTTTGACCTGCCTCCATTTTAACAGATAATAATTTATTTTCTGGGGACTATGTAAATCAGCATCAGTGGTCAAAAGGTAAAGAATATAAAATATATATGTTTAGCTTTTCCCTTTGTCAGGATGCTGTGATTACAGGCATTAAAGGTGGGAGGATTTTTCATCTATCTGAACTGTAAATCTGCCGTGCTGGATAATTTTCTATACAATAGCAGCACTTATTTGATGCCATTATGCATGACATTGTATATTTAGGATATGTTTTTGTTTTTCCACAGTTGAAAAGTGCTGAATCGTTCTCTCTTTAATTATGTGCCTGGCTGGGTTTTGTTGGTAGCTCTGCATGCATAATTTATCCTGACATATAGAGATACGTTGATGAAGGAGAACACAATGTGGATGATGACAAGTAGAGAAATAAAGTATTTTTCTATCTTGGTGAGTGTCATTTTTGTGTATATTATAAACTGAAGTTAACAGCACCTTTGAGATTTGACACAAAGTCATTATGGTTATGTGTGAACATGTCATGCAGTACATTTTGCACACCTCTGCATTCAGTGCGGCTGCTAGGACTCAGACAATATAGACCAGAGTGAGACAAAAGTCCCTGATCATTTTCACACACTGTTACCACACTGAGAGCCCAGAAACTGTGTAATGTGACAAAACACAAAACCAAAAGCAACAACACAGACAGCAAAGAGGTGCCTTTCTTTGCCGTGCATTTCTGTGTGAACATCTGTTGTACATAGTTCGGAACATCCAAGTTTCATATTACACTGCCATCCACTTCTACCGTGGTGAATTAGGCAAATAAGGCAACAAACACGTCTCAAGGCTGTGGAGGCAATCCAATTAATAAGAACATCTGCCTCCAGTGATCTTCATGAACATTTTCATCATTTTGATGGCCATAGAGGAGCAATCTTTGATGCAAGTAATCAGTTTGTCTTAAGGGGCAATTCATCTTTTACAATGTTAACACGCAGACATTTACTAAGGGAAGTCTGTTCGGTCTTCTGGATCTTGACTTTCAACCTGAGTGAGATGTTCCGCGTTGTCAGAGTATTAGCATAACTTAAACCTGAGCATGTAAACAACAGATTTCTCTGCTTCTTTCTTTAAAGCCCGAGGATGTCGTTGAGAACGATTCTTCACAACTGTTTATCTTTTTCTACAGTGTAATGTAAAAAAGCCAAACAGACATCTTGTATTCAACCAGGTGGTGTACTCTCAACTCACTGTCAAATCATTTTTAATCACTGATGCGATTCACCATGCTGATGAAGTGTAAACAACAATGTGATAGCGGGATTTTTAACACGTTGGTTCAGTGGTTCTCAGGTTTTTTGTGAGCACTGGTCCCTTTGTGGGTCAAATAAATAACGTAACGCCTGTGATATATAAACCGAAGAGGACATCTGTGATTCCTGACAATTTGATGTTAGAGATGCAATTTTGTGCAAGAGGATCAATACAAAAAAACAACAACCATCATAAAATGTGTCTGTTACATGAATATACTGTAAATAACCCCATAATTGCTCCCTGTTCCAAAGAAAAGAAAACAACTGACGCTCAGCTCCAAGAATTATAAGAAGTGATCACTACCAATGCGTCCGTTTTGACCGTGAAGAACTTTTTACATGTAATGTCTTTGTTAAAATAAAAACCTATATAACTATAGGATACTGACCCATCTTTATATGTGTATACTTCATTCTAATACCAATTTTTACCAAAATTACAGAACATAAAAGACTAAAATGGCCAGAGCAGTTATTTTGACCGCTATATGTATTATATGTGAATTATTACAACTTTGACAAAGAACGTGGACATCAACATTAAATTTACCCGAGAGGACTTCACAGACATTGGAGTGTACAGGAAACCTACACACACACACACACACACACACATCAGTATTTGCTTTTTGACTCTCACCATCCTCTGAAACACAATCTCGGAGTAATTAGAACCCTACACCATCGGCAGAAAAGATTACCACTAGAGCAGAAGGGAAGGCTGAGGAACACCAACTCATCAAGAGGTCACTTAGAACATGTGGATATCTGAACTGGGCCTTTGTGAAATCCAATAAAAGATCAAATAAGAACACTGCAACAACTGACAGGGAGGAGAACAAACGTAAGAGTGCTGTCATTCCCTATGTTGCAGGGGTATCAGA
>JAUMHF010000009.1:8991133-9023247 GCA_032359275.1 Microctenopoma steveboyesi | reverse complement strand
CAGAGGCTTAAATAGGGAGACTGATTGCTAATTGGTAACAGCTGGAACTAATTAGGGAGTGAAGGTGGAGAGAGAGAAAGAGAAGTGGTCAAGGTGAGGGAGGAACAAAAGACACATGAGGGCTGGAGAACACATGACACTGACAACCGGACACAGTGCAGAATGACCTGCTTGACTGCTTGTTCTCAGTTGAAGGCAAGACAGCTGAAAGCAGTGTGGAGCATGATAATGGTTCTTTGGTTTATACTAATAGGGATGTGTGGTTAGTGGGTGCAAAAGTGCACCCACCAAAAAATGATTTCACCATTTACCAATGGAGAACACTTGATGACTGTACATCATATTTTAATTAAACTAACCTATAATATGACACTTTTTCAAATAAAACATATATTGCCTTACACTGATACTTTAGTTCTCTTACTGTTTACCGGATTTTCATTTTCTTTACATAAGTAACTAAATAAGTAACTAAAATGTGACACAGTTAAGAGGATGGCAACAATCAAGATATTAGGGAATATGACAGCCTACACAATGTGATGTTAAATGATGCAATTTTATTTCTTCACTTAGATGAAATGTGCCTCTAAAATCATTAAAATCTAAAATGCCTCAATATAAATGGAATAGTAATTTAGCAATAAATGTTGAAGTAAACTAACTCGTGTATCATAGTAAAGCTCCAAATTGATGTGGATTAGGTCACAGTCACAGTAATTCAGCGTGTTTCCTGCCTGTGGTGAAAGTCAGTCAGTCTATAGAGGGATGGCAGGTATGACAGATGTGGACCACTCACACATTTTGTTTGTGCTCAAATACTGAAAGTGGTGTCATCATGCACCTGATTCTTGCATGAGGCCCAATGTTTTGTTAAACACACACTTTGCCCATGATGTATAATAGCCCCCATAATGTAAGAATTTACACCACGACCTTGGAGAGATTCAGAGGTACCTTCAGAGGTTTTCTATTTTTACTGTGAGATTTTTTTTCTCTCCTCCTCCTTTCTTTCCATAAGCCACTCACGCTCCACCCATTTAAACAAGCGCTGCTGTGTTACCACATTACCAAGTTCTGTCATGGAAAAAACACATAACACTGTAGGCTAAGTGTCAACCTGAGTGCCACAGACAGATAAATGTGTATGTGTGCAGGTCTATGCTGTATACACACATCTAATGTATGCACACACACACACACACACACACACACACACACACACACACGCACAGAGGAGAGGTACAGAGAGGGAGTGAGAGGGAAATAATGAGAGAGGGGGCAAACTGCTCTCTCTCCCTCCTCTGTTTATTCTAGCACCACGCAAACCACTTGCCTCACAGAGCAATGGCAGGAACCAATCTCCTTAAAGTAATTTGCAATCACTGTGGCTGAAAAGGTCTTTCGCATCAATGAGCCTTTGGGAGACATTTCACTTCAAAGTTGAAATGAAATGCTATGACAGAATTATTTTCTGTCAAATTTCAGGCAGCAAGAGTCAAATATTTATTAGATTTAAATGAATTAACCTATTATACTTCTTCATTTGACCTTAGAAGGGGAAATGGCATTCTTGAAGGAGATAACATCTCTTTTGTGTACCTTATGGTGTTTTAGAGACGTACTGTGCTGATCATATTCTTTCCATATAGTTTAGGCAGCTGTTTAAAAACAGCTCCTGTCCAGACAGCCATGAGCTGGTGCTGTCTGCAGATTATGAGACACAGAATTGGGAAATTGTTGAGAGACCAGACAGCAAACAGTTATTAGTTCCTGTAAGTCTAGTTGCTCAATTCAGTATTATGAAAGTGTTGTACTGTGGGATCAGTGCAGTTTAAAATACAGGAAATTGACTGAAGAGAGCTTCAGAACTCATGTCTTCATCACTGGTACAAGTCGAGGCTTAATGTTTTTAGAAAATATAAACTGAGGAACCTCCACGGAAAGTGAAAAAGTTAGGGATAGTACATTATATAATATAGGTTAGGTTAGTCGTATTTCACCCGTGAGTTAGGCCTTCTGTGAACACACACAGTTTAAGTAGTTTGTGTTTTCAAAAACTTTTAAATAACTTTTTAAATTGTATACTGGCTCATACATTTGCTATAATGTTGCATGTATACATTATACTGGGGGTGTCAAACCTGCATTACAGTTGCGTTCAAAGGGCAGCTGTAGACTAGACAGTGACTGACGGCGTCCATAGGTAGTAAAGTAGTAGAGTAGGCAACTGCAAAATGTGAAACCAAAAAAATTCTGTGACAGAATTCTTGTGACTCTCGCTGCACCCATATCTGAACAGATTTTTTAAAAATAATTAATCGCTAAGTATTTCTTGGCAAATGCTCCTGTCGACCTCTGCGCTGCAAGCAATGGAAGAGATTTGGTCATTTATTTTTCCTTCTGCTACACTAGCTCTAAGAATGTCCTCTCTTAAAACAATTTCAGTGTAACTGATGAGGAACAAACCTCACAGTCCTTTTTCTTTGTGTAAAGTCGCCGTGGTGAAGCTAATATGAGACTCCTGCAGTCTACAGTTACATTGAAATTGCATCAAGAGTTGAAGGTATTCCTTCACAGCCAGGGTAGACAAAAGAAACAATTACAGCTATTTTCACTGTGTATGGGCAAGACATACTTGAAAAATGTGAACCTGTGCTTTTAAAGAGTTCTTAAAATACATCATCTTGGAACATGTTAGCGAGCCAATATAAGCATTTAGCGCAAAGCCTCAACCCTTTCACAGCTGAAGTGTGGGAAAACCTTACCTACTTAACTTTCTCGTGTTAAACCTCATATTAAACCATTGAAATTTCTGAATCTGTCTCAAAATGTGTGATCCCCAAAGGACAAAGCTACTTGCTCAGTAATTATTTTGTTCAACATAACAACATTTGTCCCTTCAGGCTCCAAATATGCTGGGATGAGGAAAATGACAATGCCTTTATATATCAAAACCTTTTATTTTAATTATTGTGTCCATGTGTGTTATGAATATAAATGAGCAGCAATGGGAATATTAATGTACACATTTTTAATTCCCTAGTGTGCATCCTCAATTCTGACCTTTAGGATCGACTGAAATAAAACCTATGGCGCCTGATGGCTTTGAAAGAAATATATACGTGAATGCAAAATATATGAGGAGCAGACAGACAGATTGGCACAAAGGTTGATTGATGTGCTCCATCCTTGACACATAAAACAACAGCGTTTTGTATGTAAAATTGTAATTAAGTAATAAAGTCAAAGTCAAAGCAGTATTAATAACCATTGTCAGGCCTGCACATTTAAAACAAGACTTTAGTGAAGTTCGTGAGGATGGAGCTTTATTGTTCTTGACATTCGATATGGGCACATCACATTGATTGATATGTGCTGTCCTTATGATCTGAATGTCAAGCAGGAGCGATATGCCCACTTCAGCACATCCATCGTTATTCTGTGGCATGTGCGTCACAGAATAATGGGATGTGAGCCCCAGTGGCAGCTTAACAGGACACCAGCCAGTTTTATCATAAAAAAAACACAGTCCCTGTCTAGTTCTCTCACTTTTCTTACTTATTTACTGGGGAACTACTACTATACACAGGAAAAGCTACTGTTCAAATACTGAACATGAAATAAAAAAAATATACTAGAAACAAAGTGGGCTTCTGCCCTGAGGTTAAAAAAGTTTAAACCATGTAGTGGAAAAAAAAAATAGTTTCCAGTTCCACTCACATCTGCTGATTTCTGATTTCTAATTAAGGATTTCTGTAACAACCAGATGTCTCTGTCACGTGTATAGGAGTATTTAAGAGTAGGGCTTGTAAACTGTGAACAAAGATATCAGATACAGGATCAATGAAACAGTAGTTATTAAAATTACATTTGCCTTTTAGCTGATAACTTCAGTTTACTCCCAAACAACTCATCTGCTGCTTCACCACAATCACCCTAAAACTAGATATTTCTGGCTGAGCTTATTGAAGACGAATAGATAATAAGTTACTATTGCATATGAGCCTTTTTGTACACATTGTCCAAGAGTTGAGACACACGCAGGTATGCAGACTGGTCTCAGACAGGTGATCCATGGTGCGCATGGTGAAATCCTTCAACTATACCAGTGGGAGCAGATATATCCTGATCTAGCGTGATGGCAGCTGTGGTTTTGAAAGGTGCCCTCCTATTTCTTTTGGAGATTTGCGTTTCTGTTCTTGTCTCTGGGCAGCAGTGACCTCCTCTTCCTGTTGGACACGACTCCCACAGGTCTGATCTTCATTTCGGTAAAGTCGAGAGATGTCAGGTGGCCCTTCCACGGTTCCCAGTTCACTCCCTGACAGCAAGAAAGCAGATTGAGAGTGGAAGAGATTAGAAAGAGACAGGCGATGTGACAGAGAGGCAGAATGACAAACACTAATAAATACCAGCCGCTGGCTTCATTTCATGTGAGTACAAACTTGTTTTGACTGTTATTGCATTTTGCCGACAAACATTGCAGGAGACATCCACAGCTGCAATATTATGGATGAAATCTCAACAAGAGTGGTGAAATCCCTCGGCATTTCCTTCGGTATCAGTCTCCCTTAGACATAATAACTGTTGTTGCTACCCTATCAGCCTGGTAAAAACACTTATGGTTTATAGCTGGTGTGAGAAATGTGTTTTCTTATCACTGCTGATGGATTCAGGCCATTGCTGCTTCACCTCAACAATCCAAAACAAAACAATAAGAAGTGGGCTGGAGTGAAGTTGTCTTTGATTGCTGACCAAGGCCTCTGCTTTAAAAAAAAAAAAAGATCTAAAATAACAACAAAACATTTTTCATTGTGATGGTTAGCTGCGTTTGTTGTGTATCATCAGATGGAAATCCAAACAAAAGAAACGCCTCGGTGTGAGCATTGAATGCAGAACAACTAACTGCATTTACTTTTTTCTGTCAGTGTGGAGAAATGAATAAGAAATGTGAGCGGACTCCTCTAAAGTTTGTAACTAATCCTGAGTGCTGACACCTGCAATAACTGAAACAACACTCAATGAAAATTGAATTTCATTGAGGCATTTGAGGCTGGAGCAGATTGAGAAAAGCAAATGAAGGGAATAAAAACTTTTCAATCCACTTGCATTATTATTCATTACCATTAAGGACTGAAAGAAAAGATATTGTTTTGCTATAAAGTCTACAGTGTATATTGTTATAATTAAGTTAATCTGATGATGAAATTTCCTGCAGATTTATAGAATAAAATATTTAAATTTGAAGGATATTCAGCAAATTGCTTCATGGTGTCATCTACATCCTCCATAGTCATGTGCATTGGGTTGGTGTAAATGACATTAAACAGCACTGCCACCTGTTGGTGTGAAGGAACACTTCACCAGAAGAACGGTTCTTGATGATAGGACCTTCAGGACCTGTTGTACGTTCAGATAGTTTTTATGTGAGCAATAAGGATGTCCGATATTATCGGCCTACCATTAAAATCGGACGATATCGGCATTAAAATATAATATCACAATATTAAGCAATAATCTCTTGTACAAATAAAACTGAACTTTGTCGCCTTCATGACGGACGATTTACTGCTAAACTTAACTAAAAGTTAACTGGCATAAAAATTGTACAAAGCTGAGATTGAGTTCCTTTTTTGCAACCTTCTTTTAAACCCTGTTCAAACATGCACTAGCAAATAATGTGATGGCTAAGGAGCACATCGCAACACAAAACTGGATTTGGATCATGATGCAACAAACCACATGTTAGACATGGAGAACTGCTACACTGCTCACTCACCGTACTATGTCTGCTGTCTCCCCAATTTCCATTGAGGTTGGCCAAGTGACAGTTCTTGTACCACCAGGCGCCACGGTGGGTCAGAGCACAGTTACCCAGAGCAATGTCATTGTCTGAGTCAATGGTAGTCCAGGGTCGGCCTTCGTGGTAGGTCATAGCATCTCCTGGAGATCACCAACAAAAATAAAAGTTTTAATAAGTTGTTTATTGTGAGGGCTAAACAATTAGACATTTTCAAATTGATGTCAGAATTTAACAGTCTGCAACATTTAAACGTTTAACATTTAAGCTGCAATTGAAATGAAAAGTTTGAAACTGTAATCTCAAATAATTCAGTGAGGCTGCACACTACCCAGTAACCATGACTGACTTCATTACATTATACAAGCTCACATCAAAATACCACTGGGAAATTGCTTGGGTGATACCTAAGCTCATGGGGTAAGTCATGATGCCCCTGAACACAGTGAATAAGAAGAAGAATCCACTTTATCACAGTATCACATTATTATGTTTAAAAATCATAATTTAAATAATTCTCTGATATTGCCAGTCACAGTACTGAGACATTGTCAAATGTCTAGAACAGACTCCATGCTGCTTTTGTAGAGTTTATTTCAGATTTTGCTGCTTTTGCATTCCTTTGGCTTCCATCTGCTCTCTGTTGGGATACATTTAATAAAATGCCAAAAATAGAGAGATACAGTAGCACAGTACATGTTGTTTCAGCACACTGTGGTATGTGTAGACACAGCGTCCCACTTGCTGTGCGTCTGTATCTTACTGACTTCAAAGCCCACTAGAGCCATGTCTTCTTCACAAACTACCATCTCTATACTGTCTATTACTGACTGAATATATGTTTCTGAAACAAATATCCCACCTACTGATGATATGTATTTGCTTTCTCAGCACCCCACAGAGTGCCCACTGCCGGAATGCATGTATTCCCACCCCTGTCTGTTTCACTTATGTCCTTACCTTCTCTATTTCTTTATATATTGTAACTCATTTCTATTTGAGCAAAGCCAGTAAAGTGGCAGAGAGAAAATATAAGTCTTGCAAGCTGCACATGTTGCCTTCTTTAGTTTATAAAAGACACCCACCAGCGGTCCCCCTGTATTTGCCAATGGTGAGTTTGAACTTCTGCTTGACTGGTGCAATCTTAAAGTTGTCATATAGAGCATAAACTCTCTCTGCGCCCAGGCCTAAGTCAAACCTCAGCTCATACTGAGTTGGAGTGTTGGTGAGCTCATATATCTTGTCCAGACCTGAAGGAACAGACAGACAGAGAGTGTGAAGAGGAGACGCTCCATTACTGTTCATATGAGCATGTTTCATCTGCCTGCAGAACTGATCTGCTCACCAATCCAGAACTCATCTGCTTTGTTGCCAAAGCCTTCTATGTATTGTCTCCAGCGTTTCATGAAGTCCAGCTTGCCATTGGTACGACGCTGGAGCACCTGAAAGAAGCGTGAGCAGGACTTTCAGTGACACAAATCATTGAAACTACTGGGCTGACAATCAACTGGGCTGTTGGTTACATAATTATCATTACTGCAAGGAATAATTAAAAATAATGAAACAATGCATGCTCTCGTTACAGTACGTAACCTCATTTAAAAGAATGTGTGTAATGTGCACTTTAACGGTGATCTGTACCAGCCAGCCGCCTCCATCAGTGTCCATGTCGCAGTAGACTTCAATTGGTTTGGAGCGGTTATTGTTAATGTAGATTGTGTAAATGCCACTCTTCTTATGGCCATTCTTCATGATCTGAATGCAATCCATGGGAAAGGGGTACACGAGGCCAGCTAGGACAAATGTAATGTAAATTACAGAAACATCCCAAACCCAGGATGTGAAATTATGTTATAGTACAGAATTATGAAACATGACGAACAAGAAAATAGGTCAGCCGTGGTCTTATAGGTGACAGTCACTAGTAAACCGTGCACACAGACCTGTTTTAAAGATCGTCTCCACCACCTTGCTCTTCTTGTTGCCCCTGTAGGCAATGATGGTGACAATGTACCTCGCCCCCATCTCCAGACTGGATACAGCATGACGGCTCTCTCTGGCTCCAAGCTGCTTTTCAACAGTCTGGCCACAAAACGAATTGAATTCAAATGAATATAGATGATAATGTTTTTATGATGATACAATTGACTGTATGAGTGATGCTATTGTCTTAAACTTCAAACGGGAACACAGAGAGCAGATTTATTTTGTTTCTGACCAGAAGAGGTCAGTGTTCGACAGATCTTAAATTTAAAGTGTTTTTACTTTTTATTTTACAGTAAGAGTAAAGTAGCAATTAGAGAAGTGTCTAATCTTGCGAAAGCAATTCTAGCTTTGTTTTTAGCCAATGCAAATTATCAGGTTTTTTTTCTGCTTTACTCAATGTTGTTATGTTTTCTACTTAATAATACATTTAATGCGATGTAATGGCTCTATAACAATAATAGGACCTGACACATAATAGAATTTGTTTGTTTCTTAGTTAACTTCACTTAACGAGCTGTAGCACTATGTTAAGATAAATGTAGTCCACACTGTTTTCAAGTTGTTGGTGCTGCAAGTCTCTTGTGAAAATGATATTTGGATGTCCAGTGGAAACCAGCTGAATGAAATGTTCCTTTTACGTGTGTGTTAAATCTAAAGGACTATAACCAAAAACTTAATATTTAACTTTT
This sequence comes from Microctenopoma steveboyesi, assembly GCA_032359275.1. Classification (NCBI taxonomy): domain Eukaryota; kingdom Metazoa; phylum Chordata; class Actinopteri; order Anabantiformes; family Anabantidae; genus Microctenopoma; species Microctenopoma steveboyesi. The sequence continues at coordinate 9,014,772 of JAUMHF010000009.1, read as the reverse complement.
TAATGATATCCAATCATCTGAATAATTTAAATTTTGGTATATTTAAGTGTAGCATTGATATAATAAGATGGGAAAATATTGTTTGTGTGTGAAACCCCATGGCTCGGTACCTTCATGTTGCCAGCCTCATCTCTGTAAGTGAGGATGTAGCCCTCAATGTCAGCCAGAGGAGGAGTCCAGGTCAAAACAGCAGACTCCAGCGTCACATCTGTAGCCTTCAGGTCCTTAGGGGAATCAATGTCTGTTGGTAAAAGTGTATGTCAGAGCAGATGATTTATTTATTTAGAACTGATATTACCAATTGTAGTACGCAATGCTGCAAAAAACGTCTGAGAGAGGCAGTAATGCTGTTTTGACAGCTTTAACTGACACATTAATGATGCTCTTTACTACAGCTAATAAAGTCACAAATGTAATAACACACGTGTATAATGCATCCCAGATGATTTCTTTTTACACAGTGGCTGCTCTTTTTGAACTCGTTGTCCGAAGCCACCAACGGTTTCTAATGAGTTATGGTGGGACACGTTTATAATCCAAAACTCAGCTTAAGCAGCCATTTGTTGCCTAATTGAAAAAGGTCCAGCTATGACTTAGAGCTGCCAGATGACTCACACAAAGATACCCTTGTTGTAACCCATTCACCATGTGCTCCTGCTGCTATTTTTTCACTACTTTGAGTTATGAGACATACCTGACACGGCTTGGCCTGCAGGAAACATTCCTTGCCAGAGCTGGGGTTACACTCGTTTATGTTAGTTTACTACAAGTTTAAATTGTGTAATAAATCATTGATGAAGAATTGTGGATTGTTCGAGAGCATAGCATGATGGTGCATAGGTGATAGGTGTAACAATGTAATGTGAGGTAAACACATTGCACACACCCAAAAAAAACTCTTAATCAAACTATCCAGATTATTATTCAGTAGATTCTGATCTGCAGTATAATGACCCACAATACATATCCCCTGTGTGTCATGTACTGACACACACAACGACATTAAAGAACAATGGATGCACAAATGTCAGAGTCCAATATAGTTAAGGTACTGGTGTTTTTGCGTTATCATGTGAACGTCAACAAAACTCCTGCATCTGTATAAGATACTTCAACAAAGGGACATGTTCCTGTTCCTGCACAATCAATATGTTTCAACGTCAGTGTATTATAGTAAACTGGAAATCATCACAGTAACACGAGTAACAGAGCAGGGATCTGGTTGAATTTATGTATGCAAAGATTCCTGGACCTCATTACAGAAAAGCAGCATTGTACTAGGATCACAGCATTAATTAAATCAGCGCCACAGCTGTAGTGCCGGGGGGGGGTTTCTATACAATATTTTGATGCCCACTGTAGTAAGAAGGTTATTTGAAAAACAATCCAGTATCAAGTTGCACGACTTTCTGTTTTGCTTTTTCCATTTCCAGCTATGCTAAGAAGTAGTATATTCTAAAAAATTATTTCTAAATATCAACCAGTTTTTGAAGTGTGTTTCAACTTGTGGAGTTAAAAGTGAAAAAAATCAATAAGGGACCATACTTCTCACAGTTAAAGCCTGCCCAACTTTGAAAAGGTTATTTGGCATCTACTGTCTTTGCCTGTCTTTATCAATCTCTTTGACTGTAGACATGTAGATTTCCATAACTCCAAAAAAAAACAGCAGCAAAACAGGTCATTGCTCTTGTTCTAGACTCTGTGTTTAACCGGATACATGCTGCATAATGAATTTATATTTCCAGAGAAAGCGCCGCTGTAATCATACCAATCATACCAAGCTATTTGTTATTTAACCTGTCTCAGTATTTGTTGATATCTTCCTGCTGACTTTGCTCCCCTTGACCGCCCAGATGTAGACAGTGTAGACAACCCCGGGCTTCAGGCCAGTCACACTGTAAGAAGTGCTGTGAGGCCTGACTGGGATTTCCTCACTAGAGCCCTCTGTAGAGCTGTAGGTAAGGATGTAGCCATCAATTTCTGCCTGGACTGGATCCCATGACACGTCGAAGCTGGACTCTGTCTCATCTCGGGCTAAGAGGTTAGCAGGAGCATCCAGTTCTAGAAGAAGATGTTAGTGCAGGTAGTTAATATACTCATGCAAACTACAAGATGCACTAATGCAAACCGATTGCTTGCTGAGTATTAGTAACATGACTGTAAATAAATGAAGATAAATAAAATGTACATTTTACAACATAAAAAGATACCAGCTGTTGTGATGTATCAAGCTTAAGTATCTTAAAGTATGTAGCCTCATAGCTTTATCCTCTTTTACTGCCCACATGGTGATATTTACAACATAAGGATTAGGTAGGAACAACACTATCAGGCTTCAGAGATTTCTCTCTAATTCTGCCTTCATCAACTGACATCAGGATGGATTCATTTTTGGGGGGCAAAGAGGGTTAGAATCTAGTTCTGAATAAGAGTCATGGTTTTAGCAATTAAGTCTATTCACATGGGTCATGGTTGTCTTACAAGTACTATTTGGTAGCAACTGGAGTGCCTGAGTAGATCCGTGATTCAAAAGAGTAGCAAAGGAGGCACCGGCATCTAACTCGAGCCACCATCACTAAACAGAAGGGGTGGTCTTCACACCTTGACTCATGTGACCATGAGGACACACGTAAAGGTGGACGTGGACTCTGACTCTCAAGGTGTTAACAGATTGCTGGGTACAAGACATAGAAGTTAAATACTTAAGACGTCTTGCAAGTTGGGCCTGAAGAAGCCTTTCACATGAGAAGTAAAATGTCTTCAAAAACCTCATGGAAGTCCAGTTGTTACCATGTTTTAGGATAAGTAAGTGTAAAACCTTAGAGGAGCAAAGCAGAATGGATAGTTGAATCAAAAGCCCTGCTCTTTTAGACTAAGCAGGATCAGATTGTTCATTACAAGAGACAGATAGGGTTTCCAAACCTGCTGATGGCCTGCATATGGAGTTAAGTGATCTCAGAGACAGTACAGCATGTATTGAGCAGCTGGACTTTCATAGCAGTCGACAAACATGTTTTGGTTGATTGGAAGTAATGGTAGTAAATGCTTCAGGAACGACAAACTGTAGGGAGGCTGCAGGGTGGTCAAAAGACATCTTGGAAGGATTACAAATCAGAGATGTTATGTGTTTGCTCATGAAGAGCTCAAGAAAGGAGCGGATGTCTGGGCTGCTCTATTCTTCATTACCCAAAAACGCAGTACTGCACAAATAGGAATAATTAATCTGCAAGGCTTCTGGGGTCTACAAGGAAACTACTGCAGTAACAATGTCTTAAAAAACTAGTATTAAACATGGATGAACTGGTCAGTTAAAAAAAAGTACAAAAAACTGGGGGTTTGACACCTGTCTCAGCTTCTGTTGAGATCTTCCTGCTGACTTTGTTCCCCTTGATGGCCCAGATGTAGACAGTGTAGATGACACCCGGCCTCAGGCCAGTGACACTATAAATGGTACTGTCAGGCCCCACTTGGATCTCGCCACTTGAGCCCTCTGAAGAGCTGTAGGTTAGTATGTAGCCGTCAATTTCTGCCTGGACTGGGTCCCATGATACTCTGAAGCTGGACTCTGTTTCATCTTGGGCTAAGAGGTTAGCAGGAGCATCCAGTTCTAGAGGAAGATGTTAGTGGAGGATATCAATACACTGATGCTTGATACATGAAATGCGAAAAAACAAACAAACCCTCAAACATTAACTTAATGAATTGGTGAGGAACACTCAAGGATGGCGGCTGGGAATGTTGCTGTGTCGCTAAATGGTTTGATACTTTGGCCTCTGCAGCTGCTAGATCTGTAGCCAGCTGTGTTGTTTGTGGACAAACACCTCATGTTGTCTTCTTCCATTATTTTGTCTCATCCATTTAATTATAATAAACAGACAAATATATTGAATTATTATGACATTGTGTCTAGATCTATGACCTGTCTCAGCTTGTGTTGAGCTCTTCCTGCTGGATTTGTCCCCCTTGATGGCCCAGACATAGACAGTGTAGAGGACCCCGGGCTTCAATCCAGTCAGTATGTATGAAGTACTGTCAGAGCCAACTGGCATTTCCTCACTTGAGCCCTCAGAAGAGCTGTAGGTAAGGACGTATCCATCAATTTCTGCCTGGGCGTGATCCCAGGAAACCTTGAAGCTCGACTCTGTTTCATCTTGAGCCAAGACGTTAGTAGGGGCGTCCAACTCTGCATAAGGAGTTATGGTTAGTTTCAACTGCTAATGGTCATTACTACATGCAGTGCACACATACCTGAATCAAAATACTTCTGAAATAAATCAGCAGTGTGTAACTATGTTTTGCTCTATGGTCAGTTTGTTAGAGGTTAGAAACACAGTGGGAGATGTCAAACTTGGTGAAGAGGCCTAAAATAGGACACACCACACACACACACATATATATATACTCTATATATCTAAAAAATAATAATTGCTGTAGCTCAATTACTAATTGCTCAAATGCTCACTGGCCACTGTATTAGGTGCACCTGTACAATCTAATGAAATCCAATACAGCATCTCTGCCATGAATTCTACCTTTACAAGGCTATAAGTTCTTAGTTTACTTAGTTTTTCTACTGTATATTTACTGTTAATGACATCGCGGGTGGTGGAGTCATACTTGGCTGCATTATATTAAAAGGTGTTTTGGCCAAACTATTCACATAACATATGGTGTAACTGGGCATACCATTGGCCAGTGAGTATATTGTATATTGCATATTGCAATTATTTCAAGCTCTAAATCCAAATTTGACATCTTATCACATCCTATCCTCAATGGGTTGAGTGTCAGACTTGGATGCAGAAGGTCGCAGGTTTCCAAAATCCACCAGACTCATAGTCTATCACCTATCAGGTCTGCCCTTAAGCCAAACACCCAGCGCTAGCTCCTTGTAAGTCGCTTTCGATAAAAAGCATTCGCTGAGTAAAGTAAATTGTGTGATATTACTGTGCAAACAGTAAAAGTAAAAGTATTGCAAACATATTATTGAGAAATAGAAGTATTAAAGTATTTGAATCACTAAAGATGAGTGTTACAGTAGCTTACAATTTTTTCCCTCATGTCTTTGTATTATTAGAATGTATCTAATATGTGTCTTATCTAACTCACTGAATATATAAGATGCAAGATTCACTGTCCTTGCAGACCAGCTGGAGACGTGGCAGATTTCAACATGACTCATAATACATATATTAATGGCATCACCTGAAAAAATGCCATCTGCAATGCTCAGCTGCATTATTCTCTCATTAAAATGCATTTTTGACATCAGTATTTTAATGAGAGAAGATGTTGCAGAGTTTAAAAACATCATCAATGCAGCAGTGCTTACATCCCCAGCTTAAGTGAGTTTCAAGCCACTTCAGATATTTGCTTCCCGCTGTTTGATGTATGAGCGAAGTTACGGGAGCTAACATGTCTGTTTGCCTCATCAAAATGTGCCAGGAAAAAACTCAAACTCTGAGTCTGAGTGAACGCTGTGTAAAAAAATAAATCAAATAATAGAGATCTTGACATTAGGTATGCTGAGTAAACAATACTCGAATTAATAATTGAACAAATTTGCTATTGATTCTTGATGGTATTGAATAATTATACTGCTATAATTTTCTAGACGTACAAACGTCCTATACCAAAGTGTTTGGTTACTGTGTTGAGTGATTTTTTAAAGCTGTTAAATACCAGCTGATACTCAAAAGCTTTCTTTTGCTCCCTTTCTCTAGAACCACAAATGCAAGGAGAAAGCAACTGTTAATCTTCAAACCAGCCAGTTATGAAACAGGGGAAGACAGGAGAAACAAAATAACTGGCCCTTTTGACCAAGCAAAATTGGCACCTCCTGAACTTCTTACAGACATTCAGCCTCAGGCTGAGCTAATCTGCCTTTAAATGAGGTGTCCAGTCTAATTATGCTAAGAAAAACCTCTTTCAGTGACAGTTGCAGCTTCTCCCCTTGGCAGTTAGGTAAAGAGGGTTAATGTGCTAAGTGTAAAATGTCAGGATTCATGATTTTTAACCCTTTTTAATATAAAAAAACTACTTTCGGTAAACATGTCTTACTCAAAACACCTTCCCCCTGTTCACAGGCTGTAAAAGATGAAAGGAAATGTATGCCGCCTGGTAACAATTGAGGTAACTTAACATCACTATCTTCATTGAGATGTGTTAGTAAATTGTATTTTGAATCTTACTTCGGTGCAGTTCTCAAATGACCTTTTAAACTTACTGTCCTCCATTTACCCCTTTCAGTGATTCTCCTCGAAGTTTACCTGTTTCAGCTTCAGTTGAGCTCTTCCTGCTGACTGTATCTCCCCTGAAAGCCCAGATGTAGACAGTGTAGAGAACGCCCGGCTTCAAGCCAATCAGCCTGTATGAGGTGCTATCACGTCCTACGGGAATCTCAAAACTGGAGCCCTCAGCAGAGCTGTAGTTCAAAATGTAGCCCTCTATTGCTGCTTCCACTGGATCCCATGAAACCGTTGCCGTGTCCTCTGTTACCTCAGTGGTGACAAGATTGGTTGGAGCATCAATATCTAAACGGGAGATGAGTAAGACAGAAACAACCTTCAGTTTAGTCTATTTAGAAACGCAAGTGTACAAAAACAGCTCAAGTAGAAGTGTGGCAGGTAGATGACATCGGACTAGCAATGAATGAACCAGGGGCAACAGTTCTGTTCTGGTCTGCCGCCTCTGAAGGATTGCTTTAATAAGAAGAATTATGTTTACCCTAACTACCTGGTTAGGAATTTAGAAAGATCATAGGAAACACCGAAACACAACTAGTGTTGCTGATTGGGTTTTGTGACATTTCAAGATGCTTCTGAATTATGCAGGAGAAGTTCCACAAGAAACAGCTATTAAGCTTTTAAATGAAATGTCATGGGTTGTTGTGGCACGTGAACCTTTTCCAATAAAAAACTTGACTCAATGACACTAAAGATTAAAAATGAACCAAAGAAAAATTTGTTCTCTGGCTCAGAGGAAAAGATCCGCGAAGCTCTTCAGAAGAAGATCACAAAAAGACGCATCCCAGTCCAGAGTGTTGTCCACGTGTGAGCTGTAGAGAGACAAGGACACAGGAGTAGCGCGAACACTGAGCCTCTGTTTGTAGAGTCAACAGGGTTAAGGTATCACAGGAGACACAGAGTATAAAGGAGGCAGGCGGAACAGTTGGTGGTGTTTATGTGTGGGTGGATGTTAGTCTGCGCTGAGGGAATCTCCATAAAAATGAGGAGAGAAGCAAACAAAGAGAAGATCAGACACAAAAAATATACAAGGGAGAGTAAGAGAAACTTGGTAAGAGACACAGAGGAAGTCCAGGGAAATGTAAAAGCAATCATCGTTTAGAGGTATTCCTCTGTGGCAGCAGCTCTGTTGAGGTCAGTCTTGTGTCAGTGCTCAGTCTGCATCATGAAAACTGATTGACGATGCATCGAGGAGTGGAAAGGAACATTGCATCTGTCTAATTCTATGTTCCCCTTTGTTTTTTCAGTGTTCTTTCTTTGTTGCTGTACTGCTTGACCGTGTGTCATGAGCTAAACCACAGAAACAATTTTTAATAGCTCCACTTCTTATTAAGATTGATTGTCACTTCCAAGGCCAAAAAATGAGAGGTAGTTCAGTACCTTGAGTAAGAGAGACTCAGTCAGCACAGGACAAACCTGTTCACTCATAATAAAGTAAAACTTCATCATACAACTGTTGATACATGTTGTGACATAGCTCGTAGTGTATGTATCTATTTTACTGTTTCCTGGATTAACAGCTTTTTGTCTGTATGTATGTGAACTGAAACTAAACAATACATATAATAATACACTTCTAACTAATAGATAAACATTTTATTGTATTTACTTTTATCGCTCAACAAAAGCGACACCAGGCAGTGGCAGATCTAGAAATTTTAAAAGGGCAATAAGGACAATATTCAGTATTGTCCAATATCTTTGCATCTAATCCCTGGGTTTGGTAAGGTTAGTAAGGAGACTTCACCTGTCACACCATGTTGAAAAATGTCAATGTAAATACAACAACTATACACAGTTAAATCTCCTTATCAATTTTACATGCATTTTAATTATTTAAATAAAAGTTACTCTTCTTCTTCTGTAAGCTTTATTTACGCTTGACATTTCTGTTTCTGTTTTTGGAGTTTGCCCATGGCATTCTCCCCGTCTCTTTACCTTGTCAATATTTTGAATAACAATGAACTACAGTGTCCTACACTGTTTTTCTGAGTTGCTACCTAACTACACTTTACTACACAAAACAGCACTATTCTTTCTGCTCTTTTTGTCTGTGTACCTGTAAAAGTAAAAGATATTCTATATGTTTTTTGGTTTTTCTTTAAAGCACTACTAGTTCATTAATGTGCCTGCGTTTCCTTTGACGTTTCAGTTTATGATGGATGAAGATACTGCAGAGGTTCCACCCCATTGGCTGAGTAGTGGCTACCATGCTGCATTACATGAGCTGTGGCTTTAGCCATTTGGACAACAGCTTATGTATTATGGGTGGCATGTTTAGCGGAGGCATCAACCGCAAGGTGCACAGGAACAAGCTGTCCTTCATCATTTGCTGTAAAGCGTCACAGTTTCATAGCCCCATAGTAAATCGATTGAAGATAAAATATGTGTCAATACGGTGCTATTCTTTTACAGTACGCCATCTGCTGGCTGCCAGAGGCTTTTTTTATGTTTACCCTAAAATCTAATTGCACGGTAAGATGCTCATAAGGTTTTATGACTTTGCAGTGTAGGGCTAATGAATAATTAAGGATTCTGTCTGCATATTAACAGACATTACATATACAAATAATAAACATGCAGTTTTAAATTCATTTGAGGATACAATGCTACACCGGACCTGTACTCTATGTTTCCTGTACTCTTACCACAGTAATTTAATTAATAGGCAAGCAAACCCGGTAATTTGAGTTGTCAGCGTTGCTTATATAAAATGTCTCTTGTCACATTTTCGCGTTTTTTTCTGGCATCTTCTGTACAGAGCTGTCTGATGGACAAGCCTGAACAGACAGGGCGTTCCTGCTGGGCTGGCAGTGTGTCCAGATACACATAAAGTCCCCAAGTGTATCTCTACACATGCAAAGACCATATGCTTTTGGTTATACTTTTGGAGTCTGTAGCGAATTTATTGAATCTGAATTAGCAGTAGCAGCTGTGGTATGTTGTCTTTATATGTCTTATAATCTTTTGTCAGGAACCAAAAGAAACATCTGCTCCAAGTTGAGGTTCCTTTGATTCTAGAATGTTCCTAGAGCCCTTTCATTGAGTAACTTTATTGACACCATACAGGCATCTACAGGATCTCCCAACAAGTCATCACCCCTTTCAAGCTGTGACTGTCTCACAGCCATGGGCTCAAACCTGCAGAAACTCACCACACCACAGACTGGGAGAGGAGCCGTACTGAATGCACATACAGTATGCAAGATCAATCAACAGTGGTCAAGTAACTCTGTACATACATCCCCAGCCTTTTTAAACAACATCCTCCATTCAAAATTTTAGAGCAAATACTGTTGCCTTTATTATCGTACAGTTCCACACCTGCTGATTCAACTATGTGTCTGCCATGTGATTAGTTAATTAGATCTTTGCAACAGTAGCTCAGTTGCTAGAGTCAGTGGTTTGATTCATGATTCCTCCAGGCCACATGTCAACGTGTCCTTGGACAAGACACTGAGAACCAGTATTAGCACCAACATGCACTGCCTGGCAGATGTGCAACAATAATTTCCCCAAGGGGATCATTAAAGTATATCACTATTATTAAAATTACTTTTAATTAGCAGTTGAGCAGATGCACTAATAGTACAATGTAATAATTGATGGTGAGTGCAATTTATTTCATTTCCCTCTCAGTTTCCCTTATTTCCTTTGTGTGTTCCATTATTTATCTTTCATCGTATATGTTGCCTGTTTGGGGATGCAGTAAGTTACCGTTTTCTCTCTGCATGGAACAAGCAAATCCTTGCTGGAGAGATTTTCTGCTTTAATTACTTCTCAGCCTTTTTGTGATACACATAAAATGAGGGATTGCAGCTGCTGGAATAGAGGCAAGCCACTTTCAGCTTAGTGTATATTAGTACACACACCTATCCATACACACGCATGCACACACACACACACACACACACACAGACAATTACTACACAAGTAGGTGGCACACGTACACAGACAAAAGATTAACAGGACAGGATGACAGGGCCTCTTTACTACCTGACTGGCTTCAGAGGGAGAGAGTTATCTATGTAACACTGATGAGTAAAAACTATTAAATTGGCTAAAGAGGCCTCACAGAGACCGCTCTTCAGTTGAGTAAGGTCTGAGGATGAGTGAGAGTAAAAGAAAAAGGAAAAGAGAAAATAAGTAGAAAATAATGCAAAAAATTAGCAAAATGACAAGAGTAAGGGGAAAACCCGTGTCAGTTTGTCAGTCACTTAATGTCAAGACCATCTGTTGAAGTTAAACAGGAAAATGAATTTGTCCTCACGTACTAAGACCAGTCCTGTACAAAGCTAGTCCAACATTACCAGACGGGCTCTGTAACTCATAGACCTCCTCACCTCGACCATCAGAGAGCATCTTGAAGTCGTTACACCATTCATATCATATTTCCCCTCGATGACCATGCTCACCACATCCATTACACACTGTCCATATTATTAGGCTGTAAATTCCCTCCCTTCGCCATTAACTCATAATCATGCCTCTTGCTGGCTGTTTTCATTATGCTGTTATCATTGGCTGTGTGTGGACAGTAATACCAGGCTGTATCGTGCTCTGTTTCTATTGTGTTTGACAGATTACTGTATGTTTTTCCTATTAGGTTCTGACCACTGGTGAATTACAGGCAGCATGACAAGAGCTAAGAGCTGTCTTTGACGCCAACTCAAAGCTAAGTGCATGGAGACCCTTGCTGTTTCTTTAACGCATGCATTTCACTTCCACAAGTGGCTGATCTATTATCAACAAATCTATTAGATTGATCTACTCACGAACACTGCTGTGTTGACACTGACCTGTGGACCCAGGGACAGAGGAAGGTTTTCCCTCATTGCTTCCTTTGATGGCCTGTACTGAGATTAGGTACTCTGTTCCTGGATGCAGACCTGCAAAAAGACACATGTGTGATGAACTCTCTAATAGATGTGTAAAATCTATAAAAGATAGTAATAAATTTTAGAATGTGTCATTACAATACTCTGTACAAGTGGCTTCTAGCCAAGAAGCTGGGAGTCTCCAGGAGGCGCTAAGATAGATTTTAAGGGTCACAAGATGATTAAGGAGAGAACAGAAAGGAAAGGGAGAAAAAATACTGCTTCTTTTCAAATGAAATGAAAATGAAATAAGGTATTTTAATGTGTGGTTAAAATCTAAAGCCATAACAGCTATGAAGATTTTTCAGATACACAGCAACCACACTGGCAACATCTGAACGGTGTTCAGATACCTTGAGAGACTTTTTGTTTGTTTTCTTTCCTGATAAAATACTTACCCACAATAGTGTATTTGGTGCGTGCCTCTTGGCTCTTCTGTACGTTCAGCTCCTCCTCCTGTCCTGCTGGGTCAGTATGTTTGAGTCTGAAGTGATCCACCGCACTTACTGGGTTCTTCCAATCCACCTGAATGGTAAATTCTGTCTGCCCAAGGATTCGGATGTCATCAACAGTGGAGACATCTGTAAAGCATACATTTGTTATGGATACGAGGACAACACGGTGGAACTGGGTGTACAGACATGAGCCTTAAACTTGACAGACTGCATTAACCTGTGAAAATTACAGGTGCCCTGCTGCATGCCCTTGAGCCAGATGATGAATCCCTAACACCCAGAATTGTGACCTTCTTGAGGAGGGGTCAAGCAGGAATTTCCCTTCTGGCCAAACATAACTACCGGTCCATTATAATTAAATAAAGTACTTATTTATTTTTTTATATTTTGACTCAGGACGTTACATTTCGGTCAAACATGAAAAATCTGTGTTTTAAGTGTAAATTACACTCCTTATTGTCAAAATCTATATATTCTTATATATTCTTTTAGACAAAACCACATCCAGAAAGAAGTCTTGTTCCTTGTCAGCGTTTGCAAAAAAAGTAAAAACAAGTGGAAAACAAGCGGTACTAATGAAAAGGGCTCACTCTTTTAAAAATGCCATCTATTGTGTTTTTATAAGTGAAAAACAATCACTTACATTCTCCTTTGAAGCAACTCATCTTTGAAGTTGAAAACTATGTGACCGAGACATTCCAGATGCTGGCGTGTTTTCTCATGCCCATATGGGAATGCCATGCTCTGTGAGCTATTCCATGGCTAACCAGGCTAACCACACATTAGACTCAGTCTCAGCCTCTCTCTTTTTCTGTCCCAATCGTGCCATCTACCCTGTGTAATAATCTCTTTCTCTTACTACATCTGTGAGCAAATACAACTTCCATTAAAAACATCCCTAGAACCATTTCCTTCTAATTAACTTTAAATGTAACAATTAAGAAACCAGCACTTAATGAAACACTCAGTAATGACAGACTAGCTTGTTCCCTGTGTTTTGTTCTTACATTTGCATTAAAGACATACACGGTAGATTTGATTAGTAATAATATTTTTTAGATTTAATTAAAGCATCTTACACGAGTACTTCAAATAATTGAACAGGGAACAGCCCGTGTAGTTATGCATGAATATTCATCGTAAACAAGTATCTGCCAATATCAAGAAGTTTGCAAAATGCAAAGTCAAATTTTGTGGTGACACATCGATACGATACAAATTTTCATGTATTTGCCTTTTCTCTCTAGTTCTATAATCGGCAACACCACCTTCTGCTCAACATTTAAGAGCTTGACATGTAGGTGTTTACATACTCCATCGCACACGTACTTAGATTTGACCTCAAATGGGACATTTTAATCCCCAGAAAATCTAACTAAATCCCTTAAATCTGCAGGCCATACCTGCCATACGAGACTTTAATAGATCACATCTGTTTTTGTTCCAAAGCGCTGACTTGAAGGCCACATGCTGAGTAGCCAGAGCTATTCTACTCCACAAGTATTAAATGCCAATCCAAAAAAAAACCTAATTAAGTCAGCGGAAACAAACACACTAATGATGTTAATAGTGTTTTTAATGATCACATCCGTCTTTGCTAACCTGTGGTGGCTTCGATTATGTCTGCTTCACTTTGGATTTCTTTGACGACAGCATACACCTCTACAATGTAAGTGACCCCCGGAGTCAGTCCAGTGATAAGGTAGGAGTTCTCTGTGTTGGGAATCCGAACCTAGGACACAGCCAGTCCGATCAAGGGTGTTCTGAAAGTGTTTTAAAACTTAATCTGTACATTTTCTTTTACCATTTAAGAAATCCATACCTGCTCTAGGCCGCTTGTGTCACCTTTGGGATGATGTGTCAAAACGTAGTACTCTGCCCCACGAACGGACTCCCACTCAACGAGGAGAGAGGTGTCGGTGACTTGGACCAGCTGCAGGCCCTGAGGGCCAAGGACTGTGAAAGAGAGAAGTAGAAACAAAGGAAGGAATACTTTAACAGGGGGTGGAAAACATTTTAATTACATGTCTACTTCATTACTTTAATTGTTTCCTCCATTGTTATCTACATTCTTTTTGTTGCTCATATTACATTTACAGAAATGTCAGGAAAGCTGAAATTTTGTTTATGTCACATTTTTTGTCTTATTGTTTTCCTACGATCTGTGATCTCTTGACATTTGTGATATGATCATGTCTCAGACAATATTTGCTTTTGATCAATTGCTGCAGAAGTTAAGACATTTAATCATATTGCTTCCCTAGATTATGTAGCACTAGCCTCGAGTACTAGTACTGGGAGGAATCTTGGAGTTATCTTTGAGCAGGATACATCCTTTTACCCTTACATATAATAAATCTGTAGAGTTTCTTTCACCTGAGGAATATTTCTAAAATTAGGAGCATAGCTCATTAAAAAGCCTCCAGCTAATTCAGAATGCTGCAGCCAGAGTTCTGACTGGAATCAAGAGAGATCATATTTCACCTACGTCTCTTCATTGGCTCTCTGTAAAAATCAAGAGTAGAAACTAAAATCCATACAAAACACTTAATGATCAGGCCCCATCATATATCAAAGACCTGATAAAACCATAACAGCCCCAGTGAGTTAAGGCATGAGGCTGGGAAGTGGGGTTTTCTGGAAGGTCATATGTGTAGCTCTGGTTTTTGAGGTAACTCATTCACACGGATAGGGCTCCTAAAAGTGAAACCAAATGTGTTGGGGGAGAAATATAAAGGATATTTCTATAATATATTATGTTTAACAGAATCTCTCTGAATGTGAAACATTTGAGACACAGAAGACGCGTGAAGGTAAAGATCCAAAGCATCTGCATCGTGTTGATACAGCTCTACAGCAGTTCTTCTGCTCACCTTCAATAATCATGCCCAGATTCACTCAGATGTGGATGATAAAAGTTCCTCTATTGCAAATTATGGATAGACAGCGCCAAGTCTACACAAATATTTCCATTATTAAAGCACCACTGATCCTCAAAACTATGTGGCCTCTGCCTTTGATAGTGGAGGTTAAAATAACATTGATGCTATATTAACACCAGTTGCACCGAATTAACTGTCACTGCACTGAACGTACAGTATATCGAAGTAGACTTCAATAGACATGCTACTGCTATCACCCACAGAGCCGACTGACATCCATCATCCAGGTGCTGAAATGGCAAATAGCCACATAAAACAAAGAACATTTCAACTGTTTTGCTTTTGTACTCTTCGCCTCTCGGTGATTATTGCCACTAAAGTTACTAACCCCTGAAATCAACGCAATGTATTGTTTTTCTCTAACCTCCCACTTTCTTCTCCTTCCTGACTTCTTGCCTGACACAGCCCCACTGTTGATGTTGGAATCCTTTCAACAGCACCTACACACGAGGGTGCATATCTGTGCCTCGCTCTTTTCTGCTTCCGTGGACCAAAACTCAGCATGAAGAAACAAAATCACGATCAAAGGTTTGACATAGCTGACCTGCTACTGTGCAGACTAAACCATTTAAGCTCGGTTCCACTTTCTGAAACTGTGGTTCAGGACCTGAAATTTTTGAGGAGCTTCTTTTGGTGGATCCATGCATTGTAAACTTTAAAAGAAACTCCTGCTTTAAAAGTATGAGTTCTGCACTCTGGGTCAAATGTAGAGACCGAAATGCCACAGACAAGCACAGACAGATGACGTTATATAGCAGAGATTATTTTAAAAGCTTCTACTGCAATCTGAGAGCAAAGTATTTGGCCAAGAAAAATTATCTGCAATTTACCTGCAGGTAAAGAAGATTTCTTTGGAAGCTGTCACAATCTTGAAGTGTGCCCTGAGTGAATTAAATTGTCCATGCTTGGCTGATGGAATTCACTTTTCTGCTTGCCTGGCCTTAAATTGCCATAAAATGCAATTTTGTGCTCAAGAAAGTACAGTATTAGGCGCTTGACGAAAAGGGGGTTTAGCAGGAAAGGTGACAATTCTTCTGCAGGGTTAGAGATCAGTGGAGGTCGTATATTCTTGACCTGATGTCATGTTGTCCAGAGGCCAAAGCTGCCAGTGGTCACAGTAGGGTCATGGCACTGAAAGTGCCCCATCAGCTGCTATATCTGAAATAACTGGTGAAAAGATACTTTGAATTCCACAGAAGCAACACAAATGGCCGTCGTGATTGCTTTAGCTTTAGGTTCAGCCTTACGTTACACTTTACTTCCTTTACAATTGTATGCACAGTTAGATTAAATATTCTTCTAGTTTATAAACCAAATGTGATCTGCTGGTGGCCTTAATAATCATTATATTTACTTTACTTTGCTTGGCAGACGCTTTTATCCAAAGCAACTTACAGGGAGCTGGTGCTGTGTGTCTGGCTCAGGGACACACCTGGTGGGGGAAGCACTAGTAGTCAGACGGGGGTTCAAACCTGAAACCTTCTGCCTCCCAGTCTGGCGCTTAACCCATTGAGCTACGAGTGTAGTGTAACCAGTGTAACAGAATCCTTAAAGCACAAGAAAGAAGTGATGTTGAGAAGAAATATTAATATCAGGCTTCTTGGTTTGCTGAATCTCTGCCATGAAACAAACAGGAATGACGACTATTACAAGCTGCTCTGTGCACCTGTTTCCCACCATATGGACGAATCTCAGGTGCTTGCTGTTCAGATCTTGTGATTCAGAAGATGATAGCAGGTCACGTGGTGCAAGCCACATTACCATTGCTCTTCTGAAATTATTAATCCAGGTCATAAAGGTTTTTACTAAATTCCATAGGAAGGAGATTTATATGAAGGTTAACTGTGCATTAGGGGGAGGTGTAATATTTTAATGGTCCCAGAGCTTCTTGTGGCATCTGTGTCTTCTTCAAGAAAGCAGTTCATATTCTCTACTTACTGTCAGCACGGCTGAATTGGTGACTGTATAGAAATGTTCTGCATACACTTCAAGTCTTGTGATAAATGAGATTTAAATTAAAGTAAACGCAAGCTTAGGTCATGAATAGTTATTTTGCCGCAGCCCAGATATTTACTCAATGTGATCACTGTGGTGAGGTGAATAATGTGGTAAAAGTAAATCTGATAAATATTTTATGTCAGCCATTTATTTCTCTTTTTACCGAGTTTTCAAGTTGGCTGACATACACTGAGTAAAAATGTATGCATGCAGTTAGTGCTGTTACCTGATGAGCAGTCCTCCCCATAAAAGCCTTCGTCACAGATGCAGCGTCCATCCACACACTGGCCGTTTCCAATGCAGTCATTAGGGCACTTCTGGATGTCGCAGTTTTCACCAGTGAAGTGTGGAAAGCACACGCACTTTCCATCCACACAGTGTCCTTTGTCATTGCAGTTGTCTGGACATGTCAGCTGGCTACAGTCATCTCCTGTGTAGCCTTGATGGCACACGCATTTCCCATCCACACATCTGCCATTATCATTGCAGAAGTCCGGGCAGGTCGACACTGAGCAATCTGGGCCTTCCCATCCTGGATCGCAGAGGCAGCTGCAGGTGTCATGTTGATAGGTGCCATGACCATTACAGCTAGTGTCCAAACCTGCACAGGTGTTTGACAGATACAAGATTCATACTGTAGGTACAGGACATACATTTTATGTAGTGATGTAGTTATAGTTATATATAGTTATATATAGTTATAGCAACCTTCTGCCATCCAAAGATTTCAGGTTGTGATATACCGTACCTGCAGCCCCACCTCTTCCACAGCACCCTTGAGCACACTGGGTTTTAAGGTAGTTAACTTCTTCTTCAAGCCCGTTGACTCTGTACAACAGAGACTTGAAGCTTTCTGACTCCTCACAGTCGCACTTCGGCGTCTGCAGCTTGATGTTGTGTCTGAAGATGATGTCGTTCTCTCCATTGGCAGTGGTCTCTGTCTGGAGACCTACAAAATCAGGTGAAATTCAACTTTACTACTACTGTATGACTGTAGCTCCATCCATCCACCTCACTTATAATAACATAACATAATATATTATGTTTACTGTATTAAACTCAGAAACTTATTCTTGTCAGATTTAATTATCCTGCAATATTTTGAGTTCCCACTTTATTTTAGTTTTGACCTGCTTCGTCTTGGTTTGCCTGGCTCTCTAGTTTACAGCTGGAACTCCCTGGGACGCCAATTTTATACACATGGCTGAGGGTGACTCCCTGGTCTGGGGCTGAGGGCTGGTTGCTGGCTGAGCCGAGGTGCGATATAGTGCAGATTATGGTCAGAAGGCCCAGGACCCTCAACGGGAGTCTGGTGGTCATGGCTGGAGGTGAGAAAGATGAGAGCGGATAACTATTACATTTAGTTTACATTGTTTTGTTTTAATGAAACAGTAAAAAGTAGAGACATTTAAAGTTTATTGTTACAAAGTCATAGTACCACATTCAGCAAGAAAACACAGGGGTAAGGGTAGTTTTAGTTTGGCAAACGCACTGTGATACAACTCCAGCATGCAACTCTTCAGGAAATTGTGAATTGCTGTTTTCCATAACGACATGGTTAAAGAAAATGTTGAGCTTTTAAGGTGCAGGTATTTATGTTTGAGAGCCAGTCCAGCAATTGCCCTCAGTTTTCAGTTATTATGCTGAAATAGGCCAATAAATCTCCTAATGCTTGCTCTGTATAGACATTAGATGAGTGCTCCTCTTTCTGTCAGAAAGAAAGCAAATAAACACATTTCTTCCCCAAAATGCAAAGAAAAAAAAACAAATGTGGTAGAAGAAAAACTAAATAATAATAAAACAAAATCTAACTTCATAAGCCATTAAAGATTGTTAAGATTATTACTTCAAATAAAATGATATTTAGCTCAACTCCTCATATAAACTCCTCACCATTGACTGTGAGGCACATTACTTAAACGCAGGGTGGGATGAGACAGTGATTGTATCTTTCACATGTTCTTTGTGCTACAGACCATTGAAACTTTAGATGTTTGCCGTCATGGCTGACTGGACCGGCGTCTCCAGCATTAAAAAGGATCATATTTAAACATCACAGTCAGAGTTTTATAAGGCACTGAGGACAGAAATACTGCCTGTACGATGGGTCACGTTTCACTATATTTAATCTAAGAGAATTTGAACCAGTGTGTCACCATAGTGTATGTGTGTGTGTATCAGTCGTCATCACTTGCCGTTGCTGTAAACCATAAATTCTCAGTCAGGCGTTCAAGGAGCACAGAAACCTCCTGTGATGATGTCATTGTGTCTAATGACGGTGATGTCATTTGAACTTAAATCCTTGTAGCGGTTTCTCTGGGCAGACAAATTACATGCTTTCAGAATAGTATGCCTGTTTAAACTTTCAGGAGGTCTTTCGGACTTTGGGCTGAATTAAACCTGCCTGTGTTAAAGTTTACATAGTGGTGAAGGGAACTTTTAATTTGCATTTGCTGAGCCTGTGTGGTCTCTGGAAACACAAAACCTCTAATGGAGTTACTAAAAGCTAAAGTAAAGTGTGCACTGTTAGGCTACTGGAAAATCGCATTACAACATAGAGTAGCATAATGTTGAGGCTTAAATATAATGATACCATTGCTGATGATATTATTACGTTAAGGCAAGTAAGGTTGAAGCTCTGAGTTTCATGTCTTACAAATGTTTAGTAACCAAACTACTATAAAAGTCATTTCACTTCATAATTGGATACATTTTGTTTTAGAAAAGAAAAATAAATTGATGCCACTGAATCTCTAATCGTATGATTTATGCAAGATTTAACTCAAATCATTTTACTATTCAAAATGACCGTTCTTTTCTACGTTTACGTTTTGCTGTCTATTTGATTGCTGCAGGTTAAAAGCTTGAGGTTGGACACTGGTGCTTTTATAAGAAATCGAAACTATCACTCGGTAATTTTATTTGTAACCCCATTTTATGGCCAGAACTTTGACTTAGAAGAATGTTTTGTCAATGGCCAAGACGTTTTAAAGCTAAAGATGTGGTAAAAGAGACATCACGAACAGGAGATGGAGAAAGATTGATTGAAGGCAAAGGAAGTGGAGAAGAAGAAAAAAGTGAGCGTGTGTATTATAAATCAGTGACAGGATATAAGTTAGTCTCATCATAGGCTGTATGCTATACTCATGCAGAATTGCACTGAGCACTAGCACAGAGACATGCTTAACAAGCATGTTTATAGAACCCTGTCAAGGTTTTATTTGATACTTGCACTTATAAGACCCTTTCCCTATTTGTCTTGGAGGAGATCGGGCTGTGACTTTCCAAGCATAGCAGAGGCTACTGACTGCTCAGAAAATCCCAGTGTGGCAAAGAGAGAGACAGATGGAGAGATTAATGGGGAGAGGAAATGGAGAACAGAGACGGAAGTGGGGCAGTCATGTTTAGATACTTTTGAAGGCAGGGATAGGTGGGTAGAAGGATGGTTGGATGGATAAAGTGGGGGCTCAACGAATGAATACATTACGAATTTGAACAGATGAACTAATGGATAAATGTGTGAATTATTAGATATGTGAATGGGTTTCCTGAAGGATTATCTGATAGATAGCAGGCTTACAGGACAGATTATTTAATGGTATAAGAAATGTATAGAAAGGCTGGTGGATTACCTAAAAGGCATTTTATTGGGTGGATTGGTGGGTGAATAGTTGGGTGGATATGTGGGTGGATGAGTGGATCATTGGATAGGTGGACACATTGGTGAATGTGATATAAAGATGCTGGACCCTGGTTTGACTGGTACATTCCTGATCCAAAGACAATCATTAATCAATGTGTAGCAGTTAAACCGCCTGCTTCCAGCCCAGTGGAGGCTCTCACTCTGCACACGGCTCATACAGATAGCATTTCAACCTGGCCTTCAATCGCTCTCAAGTAAAATTCAACATGTTCAGAAACAGAGTTACAACGTCCTCCTTCTCCCTCCTCGTCATATGTATGTGAATGAGTCTGTAAAATGTTTCTTGACTACAGGTGATGTGTGTTCTATCTGTGTGCGTGTGTAAAACATGTGATTTAATTAATTTAATTTTAATTTTTAACAAACAATGGCAACAAAGCTGCTTCACAAGCCATAAACAAATGCTTGTGTGTGTGTTTCTAAAAATCTTCTTATACATCCAGAAGTTTGGAAAATGTGAAGGGCTAAACACTGCACTAAGAGAAACAAGGAAATGGAGTGCAAGGCTGACCGCAAGTGAAACAAAGACAACATCTGTAGAAAATTACTCATGTTGGAAATACACATACAGAAAGAGAGAGGTGATCGAAGAAGTTGTCCTATCCTCTCTAAAGAGCTGTTAAAGCTCCAACAAAAGGCCGACTGTTTCAACAAGACTAATCTCGTGGGACCAAACCAACAAGCCCGAGGATGAGACGAAGGGTGGGTTGAAAAAAAGGGGAGCAGCAAGGTCGCGCGTCGATGTGTGGTTGCAAACGTTGCTGTGTTTACGAACATTCTTTTCCTTCCTCTTTTCTCCCCCTCGCAGCAGCTTGCAGACAGAACAGGGGAATTCAAATGAATAAAACAAAGCTGAAAGCAATTATCGTCTAAGAGCAGAATTCATATCTTAACGATTCTGTCTGCCCCCTACTGCCGTGCAGACCACAAGGAGAGCTCGATAAGAGCTCGGTTTCATCAGAACCACACAGGCTCCTTTCCTCAGATGAAAACCTGACCGATCATAAAGAAAGAAAAATAAGACGACCCAGGTATTAATATAACAGCAAATTCCACACAGAGAGAAGTTTTTAAAAAACAACACTTGTGTTTCTATTTGCTTTTATGCCGTGGGGTCATGTTTTATAGTATAAGACTCTTTTTGTGAGCTTTCCATTAAAGCTGTCACGTTATGCAATCTGAACACTTTTCAGAAGCCACCCACTCAGGGCTCTCTCTCTCTCTTTTTCTCTCTGTCTCTGTATTCCTCTCTCTATCATTTTGCATGGCTGAGGGCCCACATCTGTAGCTCATTTTGCGAGGGCTTCTGTTTATTCCCTGAGCCAGCACGGTAGCATTAAAGGTAAATCTAGTGGATCCACAACCCTGTGAGATTATATATTAGCCCAGCAAGTAGTTCTTATAAATATTTATGTTATTATCATAGGGGAAAATTTGTTCTGGTAGTTTGTTGACAGGTATTGTAATTGATTGCAATTCACTGTGGATTTTAACTGGATAAACAAATCATAAATTATAACTCTAATGCTCTTTTGCAGACACTAATGGCTATTTCAGATGTTCTAATGGTAAAATAATTATGCTCGTTCATATGATACTGTCTGCTCATTGATTGCTTTTATTAAATGTTTCAATATAACTTTTATTTATATTATTTACATTTATATATATATATATATATATATATATATATATACAGAAAGAAAGCAAATATGCTTTCAAATTACATGTTAGACATCACACGCTTGCGTAACTTAATTCAACGTGTCAAACCCCATCACATGTCAGTATTTATCACATTTTCGAAAGATTCCCACATTATCTCAACAGCATACAAAACCCCAACATACAGTAAGAACATCTTCAGTCCAGAGACAGCTGATGAAAACTCTGCTTTATTCATGTCTTACATGGTACGTGAGAGGAAGTGATATGGGGAACAAGTATAAAATGAAGTTAGATGGGCTAAGAGAAAGCAAAGGGAATGTGAGAGACAGTAAAGCTGAGAAAAATAATTTGTAGAGTGAAAGAAGAAGGAGAAGGGCATAATTGGTCTCCTTGGGATCATGTGGAAATAAACAAGGAAACTCTCTGATGACAGCAGAATTAACAACTGTCATCAAAGTTTCTCTCAACAAACTTTTATTTAGCTTATATAATAATAATTTCAACAAAACAATAATACTGTCCACTATCACACATCTGCTATTTATTATGACTAATGATGACCACTTATCTCTCATGCACATTGAAACATTTGAGGAGATGAAACTTTAGCTCAAAGTCAAAATTAAAAGTTGCCTTACCCTTGAGGAAGTTCTTTAACGTTTGCTTCTCTCCCTTCTTTCTTTCTCTCTTCTCTCTGAGGGGCTGAAAGTCACTGACCAACTCTCTCCCTCTGCCACCTGTTGATAGGCCAGTGATTCAAAGCCCTCTACACTGCCAGTGACTTCTGCTCTCTCCCTCGCTTTTTGGATTGTTAACATCGCTCCAAAATGCCTATCGGCCAATGGGCAGTTGCATTGGGAGTGTCTCCTCTCATCTTCTTCTCAAGTGGTTGACTGTGAAGGGAGAGGGGGCTGTCGAGAAGGAGAGATAATGAGCTGCATTTCCTTTAATCACACTCTAACCTAAACACGTATCTTACGTTGGTTCTTCATCATCTCATTACCTTCTTTGCATTTTAATGACAGATTTTTATTCTCTCGGTGTGTAAGTGTGGTTTTGTCATGGGAGCAAAAGAAGTTGGAATTAATCGCTATAGCAGGAGGGTTTAAAACACAGTAACGGGGTAGAGGGCAAGTCTGAAGCCAAGAAGATACCTTGAATGGGTTTAGGATGAAAGGAACCACTGCGAGTCACTGCAAAAATGTATTTGACCAAATACATTATTAAAAGTCTGAACTTTTTTGAAACAAAGACTCAGCAGAAAAGGATAAATATAAATTTCAATGAGGACACAGAGATCAGTGGTGTACAGATTGTGTTAGAGAATAAAACAGCTCCAGGAGCTTTTCCTGGAATAAAGCCACCTCAAGGTTTGGGTTCTTGAAAGGTTAATGATCACAAGTGTTTTTTATTGAGAATTTATTGTTGGTCAGATGATTGCCACTTAGGAATCTTGACTTTATCTGACATTAACAAACTATTGTTTCTAAAATGCTTTTTGCATTATTTCTGTGAATTATGCCACTGTGAAGCCGCTGTGAGGACAAACAGCAGGCTAACTCCCTCAACAGAAAAACCACAGGCTTCACGATCAAAACGTACCCCCTCAGACTGCATTATAATCACTTTAAAGCATGCAAAGCAAAAACATGGTTTGGTTTCTGTTGTGCAAGCATACAGTTTGAAATCATGCAGACAACTAAGTGCATGCATGTGAACAGTGACAGAGAACATACATCAACATTGACCGC
>JAUMHF010000009.1:8916648-8990811 GCA_032359275.1 Microctenopoma steveboyesi | reverse complement strand
ACCCCCTCAGACTGCATTATAATCACTTTAAAGCATGCAAAGCAAAAACATGGTTTGGTTTCTGTTGTGCAAGCATATATACAATACAGTTTGAAATCATGCAGACAACTAAGTGCATGCATGTGAACAGTGACAGAGAACATACATCAACATTGACCGCTTTGACCATTACCAAAGACCCCAGGTGTCAAGGTTGGCACTAGTTTACGTTCACAGCAGCTGTTTGTCTCTAAATATATAAGTAAAGTTTCAAATGTCTGCGGGAACATGGAGGACAGCGGGATTGTTCGAGTGAAACTGGAGCTGAAGCTGGGGGCCAGGTGTGGCTGTTTGTGCAGGACAAATGGTGCTCAAACTTCTACATATTAGACAATTAGATTTCTTTTTGTCCATTGGCTGTTTTACCCGATGTTTGAAATGACTTGCAGATGTGCATTCAGCATAGTTTTCTGTCCTTTCCATGCACTTAGCATACATGATTCCTTTTCTTAGTTTTCCAGGTTTTTATTTTAATGTCAGGTGGGCACAACACACCCTTAGACAGATATCTATACCAATAACAGACAATACTTGACCTTACCTTATAAGGTGTGTGCTGAGCATTTTGGATGATCCTTTCATTACATGAAGTGCCTGAAGTGAATTTGTATGTCACCTTTCCCAGCGAACTTCATATTGTCAACATGAAGTAGGCCATAAAATGCAGTGTAGCGACCTAAAAAGTATTCTCTATTTTTACTATTTATACTGAGCATCTTTGGCAAAAACGTAAGGAAATTGTTGAGAAAAATTGTCTGAGCTTTTTCTCACTATAAGAACTGTCATAGATTTAGACTTTGAGAGGACTGTACTAGAAAAGCTCAGCTTCACTGGGTCAAGTTCGGACATGACATACAATTCCTGTGTCAGGTTCAGCCATCACACTGTTGGTCATGTTGGGACAGAAATATGTGGCCTATCCATGCTCTAGAATGTGGTCATATTATTTCATTTTTTATTGAGGATTCAGTCTTGATGATTGCATGCACGGACTGTGTTTTTTTAACATATTATATTTGAGAAAGGAAGGAAAAAGAACAATGACTGTACTGTTGAAAGGCAACATAAGTCATGAAAGATAATATCTGTCATTTTGTGGCTGTGTCTGCTGCGTTTGGGAGAGAACTGCTCTCTGAAATGAATACATAGATGGATGAATCACTGGACGCTCCGTGATAACACAGTGATTATAAAGAGTTTAAATTCCCACTGGAAGTCAGGATGCAACCTTGGAACATCAGTGCATTTAATGTTCAGGCTCAGATTTAGTTCCAGCACCAGCATTATACCTATCCGACTAATTTCCGTTATCAGAGAGCTACTGTACGAAACTGGGACACTTTCAATTACAGTGTGCGCAGAGAATAAAGACTAAGATTAATTAAGTTTCCTTTTATCTCTTTTTATCATGTCGAAATGTTCTTTTTAACAAATACAAAGCACTGCAGTCTTTGGCAAAAAAAAGACATATGTTTAGATATAAATCTAGGGTTGTATTAATTAACTCTGTCTCAGTGGAGGATAAAAGGACCCGAAATCATATTTTGTAGAAGGAAAAGAAGAAGAAAAGGAGCCAAAGAAGATGCATCTGATATTAACTGAATAAAAAAGACATATTTTTTCTCACAGCTTTGGTCATATTAAACAAACCAATGATTGTATAATCAATCAAAGAGTTTTGGTTTAAAAGAAGAATTCACACTGTGCATAAATTAAACTGCAGTATGATGTATGTTTCATAAAATCTATGACATAATCCTACTACACACAAAAACTAGATGCAACAGGAGAAGATACAGGCTGCAAGAGTCGAGAGGCTGCATATTCAGTACGTGTGTTTTCGCCAGTGCTTGTGTCTGTGCATGGTCTCAGTTGCTTATCTGCGATCAGCTTCAAATGTTTGGACCCAATTACAGACTGTAGGAGTTGGACATAGGTCAACCGATTCCTAATTAGCACAAAGGAATGCAGAAACACACTCACAAAAACACGCACACAGACCCGTCACTCGAACTGCAAACGCGTCAACAAGTCACAGATTTTTAAAATTGGTTTTCGACTGACAGCTCTTAATTTCGAGCAGAGAAATCAGTAGATCAAAAGAATTTTACTGATGTTCTGTGGCTTTGTTGACTAATGTTTTTCTCTAAAACACTCTTTCCATCATTTTCTTGGAATTCACACAGTCACTGGTAAAATTATTTTTACTCTGATCTATCAATCAGATCATCGCTCCTTCCTCATTTTGATTTCACATAATTGCTGATGATTAAAAAAAATCCTTAAAGGAATCCTCAGCTTCAGGGACAAAAATACACAGAACGTCAAATCAACACGCTGAAGTCCATTCTGGTGCTCGTCTGGCGTTAGGACATGCTGTGTGGGAATGGCTGACATTTAGAGGGCTTCATGGAACAATGAGAAAACATTTCATGCATGTCACTTTACTTTCAGGGAAAACTGCTAAACTGCTTATTGGTTTCAGCCCATGGCAGGAACAAACCCCACACCAGCAGCAGATGTAGCAGAACTCCAGCAGGGTGAGTTTTATGTTTCCTTTAATGTGATGCATGTCTGTTATCTGTTTCCTTTCTCTGGAAAACAATATTTTACTGGATGTGACCACACACCTCGGACAATATATTATAATTTATCTCTGTTTTTTTACTTTTCTGTCTAGGCCTGAATCTAAACGTTAATTTATTTTGACTGAATGCAAACCATGTCATGCTGAAATGTTAAACCACTTCATTCCCATTTTATCAATCCTATGATTATGGTTTATACTTAGCTAACAGCACGTCGTACATGTTATTTGATCATGTTTTATCTAAGTCTTCTTTAAAGCAGCGTTGTAACTATCATATACAGCTTTATATAAAAGGTACTCTTGTAGTATTTTGCTCCCCTGTAAAGCTTTTCTTTCAATTCAAAGTTCCTTCAAACAGACAGATTTACAATGAACACATTTAGAGGAATGTGGGGATGGGCTTTACAGTAACTTTAATGCTGAATCAGAACTATTTCTCTTGTTTGTGTCCTGTTCTGTGCCCTGATGACTGGCTCAGACACCCCTTAAGCGTCCTACTTTCAGTTGGCTTGGAATCTGGTTTGTGGGGTTGGTCGAAGCTTGTGGTTTACATTGCTCTCGTGTTTGTACAACATTAAATGCAGTGGTGGTAATCCTCCTGAAAGACACATTATTATCAGGATAGAAGGTATTGTTTATGAGTTGAGTGATCTGTGAAGACTCTCAGTTGTCTAGGTCATGGTTATCCCAAAACATTTTATTTTGTAGTAACTGGATTCAATCATTTAGTTCTTGAAAAAGTTTTCACCTTCCATCAGAGGTACGAAGTTGCTAATTCATGCAGAGGACACAATTTTTTCTATGATTCTTATAGAGGAGAGGAACGTCGATAGTTGGTTATAACACTTCTTTCACACATTTTCTGTAGAGTCTCAGCCCTTCACTTCTGTAAACCTAAAATCAAGTATTTCTGTGCATCGCTGTTTCTTACACATGCCAGAAATTTGTTACAGTGATTCTTTAGCCACATTTTGGAATTATGTTTTGTTGCTTTTTAAATACTTGCAGCTCCTTTCTGTCCTCTTGTTTTTTTTCCAGCTAAGATAATTAACAGCTGTATTGCTGTTCTCATATTAGTTAAAAGATCCACACAGAAAGACAGAGAGGAGAAGCAGCTATTCTCTACATAAGGGACATTTGACAAGTTCCGGCATGTGTTAAAAAAACAAAACAAAAAAATTCTGAAAATAAAGTAAGCCTGATTAGTCCCACCATGGTCTAATCAGAAAAGTTGCCTGATCAGACTGTGTTAGTGATAGTTTGTTAGACTGTGTTAGTCCAAATGCAGTCAGTAGGTAAGTTTGTCCATAGCTGGGGGATTATAGTTAAAAAAAACACATACTTGTATCTCATACCATTACTAAAAGTGACATTCTAGAACATGTTTTCCTAGTCTGTTCAAAAAGCATAAAAGTGTAAAATCAGAAGTTGTATTTTTTAGGAGAATGCGGTTCCAGTGTATATGCCAAATGAAGCTAACTGTGGCTGTAGCCTCAGTATAAATTTGTATAAATTTTAAAGTATGACGTTCAACAAGAAGGTGAATAGACATATTTTCCAAAACGTCAAGTAACCCTCTAACACTTATCAAGTATCACATAAGCCCTCTACTTAAAGTGCACGTGTCTCAGGCTCATGGCAACATTATTGTAAATACATGTACTCGACATCAGTCACATTCTGTCTAACGTCATCAGTCTGTACCGAAATGAGTTTTCAGTAACTCAATTGGATCATTTAAAGTAAGTATACAAATAGCACATTAAGTCTACTCTTTAAGCCATATGGTATATTCAATCATGCACAGACTAACTGTGTTATGGGGGACTGAAAAAGCATTTCTGCACGTTTTTTCTGTGAATCTGGAAACTGTTGATTGAGATGGAAGATTTCGGCTGAAGGGGAGCTGCACTATGAGGCCCGTGCACAAAATGAGAACTGACAGACAGACTAAAATAGCAGCCACAGATATCCAACACATGAAATGTGTTTAATGCTGACTAGATGTCTTGCTTTTTTGGAGGTTATTAGGCTAGATTAACACAATCAACTCAAAGCTGACAATCTTCCATCGTTTGGTAAATTGTTAATTTCTCCATTCCTGCCTAAACACAATAGAAACAAAAGGTGTTTGTGTCGTTTACATGGAAATGACAAGATCAGACCAGATGAAGTGAGACTGAAAGCTGGCTTCAGTGCCACATTTTGCATGTTTACAATTATAGAGGCAGTTTTGAAATTGACTGTGTGTGACTTTTGTGGAAAGCTGATCAGATTAGAAGCTGCAGTGTAGATAAAGCCTAAGTTGTTTAAGGAAAAACAAACTAATGCCATATGTTATTTTGGTTGAATGTGATCCTTGTTGTGTTTTCCTTTGATGCCAACGGCATTGTGCACGTACGATTGTAGGCCCATGTACACACACAGAACAGTCATAATCTATAAGCAGTTGTTCTGTCTCCAATTATCTTCAGTACAACCAATTTTCATCCTGTTTCTCAACAGCAAAAGCAACATATGTCTAGTAATTGTATGTCTCTATCATCAATATGTGTTAAATTTGTGCAACTGCTGTGATTTCAGTTTATATTTAAAGATAGATTATTTTTCATGTGCCTTATCTTTCTGTTGGACTCTATATGGTGAAAAACACAAGAAATGATCTGTCTGACCTCAGACCCGGGATGTTGTGAGCACAGACACATCCTCTGCTTTAGATCGCAACTGTGAATATCTCAACTTCTCAAAAGATACAGTTATTTAAAGGCCACTCACTACACTTCAAATGAGGAGAAACTGCTGTCGGAATGATAATAGAGTTCTAATATGTGTACAGGATCAGAGAAGCACTTAAATTACTTAATTGGACAAGGGGAGTCCAGCCAGAGTTTGACAGATGATCTGGTGTCAGCAGCTGTTACAGAGCTTCCTGGGTTGATGAGGATACCAGTCCTCAGGGTTGGGTCATCCTGTCTTAAGTTGCCGCGTAGAGACTTGACCCAGAGTCTAAATAACAGACACAACCCAGCGATGTTCATGTTCTTTAAAAAAGTAACTGTTCTGTCTTTCAAGCAGGTAAACAGGGAGAGCTCTACAAGACCACATTTTTGTTTTTGCTTCTCTATGTGAGCTTTTGTGTTTCAGCCGACAGTGAAAACAAAGTTGGCCTCTGACTGGGGCCAAGACCTTAAGGGTCTTCACCAGAAACTAGATTCGCCCAGTTACAGATCACGTTACAGTGACAGTGACACTGTCAACACTATAAACTCACACTCTCGTTACATTTGCTTCCATGTCCCAATATTACAATTAGAGTTTTATACCTTTAAAGATTAAGTTAAAGGAAAATTATGTCAACTTTGTAAAATGGCACCAGGAATATTCTACTGATTCTCTTGGGTGGCAAAAGATTTATTTTGAAAGCTTGCGGACAACGCTTCCTGTGAGTGTTGGTGGTCCCTTTACTGAGTATAATCACAGATGTGTTCGTGCCCCAATTTGTCTCATGGTCTCTTTCTCTTTCTCTCTACTGGTACGTGGGGTTGTTTAAATTCATATCTCACCATCCTGGAGTAGTGCCTGTGAAGAAGAACTACTTCTTCGCAGGCACACCTATCCATAAAGTCAAGGTGACACCACTGTGGCTTTTAGAAAAATCACTCTAAAATGAGAATCAAAAGTGCTGAGAATGAATACAATAATTTCATTCATACGAAAAGGAGAGCCCCCTGGCTTTACATGAGTGAGTGCAAAATGTCTACAGATGGGACTCATCATTTTCACTTGACCCAAAAGGCTCCAAATCCTGCAATCTTGTGGTTGATAGTATTAGGCTGCACAAAGCTTCATTTATATATAAAGTACACATTGTATTCTCGTATCCATGTATTCCACAAACCTTGCTGTTATACAACATTTTACATTTCTCTTAAAACTACTGGATGATAATTGTCCACCGTGGCATTTTGTATATGTGATGATCAGGCTGAAATAAACTGATTGTGAGGTTCTTGTATGTAATTTTCCGCAGACTGATAAAATGTCTTGTATGCTGTGATTCCCAACACATCAGTCATACCTGTACGGTATGTCTGTGCTTGATTAACTGACCTGTGTCTATGGACTGACTCGTTAAGGATGTAGATAATTGCCTGCTATACTTTTTACAAATTTCACCACATTCTCTTACTCCTTTACTCGCTCTCTCCTGAAGGAATGCTTGACATTCATGAAGTCTGGAAAGCAGGCCATAACCTGAGTCGGTCAGGTCGTGGCCTCTTGCTAAATGAGCTGTGTGTGTTTCAAATGAATGGCGATTACTAAAAGAAGGAATTCCCATGCTGACCTGTCAGTAAAGATATTGTAGTGGGTACAGTCTGCTGATTCAGTGGATGCTATGAGGACTGAATATCCACCGGATTTGCTAAAGTAATATTAACTTTTAAAGATCAGTCTAAAAACAGATTAATTTTGAATTCATAACAGAAGCTTGAATGCAATAGAAAAGCAAACACTAAACTTCAACAAGTCTTTGTTTCAATAGAGAGTTTAGTTATAAAATTCTCAAAGGCCTAAAAGATTTGTTTATTCTTTATTTTAGCTTTTATATTTTCTTTGGGTGCATGCATGGAGCGTTTAGATATAATTTTAACTGATGCATGAGTTTTCTATGATCAGAAATCGAGTTTCCAGTTTCCCTTTGCGAATGCTTTGCACGTTAAAGCACCTTTAATCCTTCTAATGTGCACTTGTTTCTTTGCATTTGGCGTAAAATGTTAACCAGAGACATCCAGCATAGAGTAATGGTCAAGTTGAAAGCTTGAAAAGTCTGGCCCATTGAAAGGTTTATGACATTTCAAGAAGATATATTTATTTTACCCAGCAAGAGAAATACAGGAAATGTCTCAGTGTTACATTTCCTCTTTTTTGCCTTTCACTGTATATATCTGTATATATTTGAAAATGGTTTCTTAGAAATGGCGGTATATTATAATATACCGCCGTTACATGGTTATAACAAACCATGTAAATGCATAACCACATTTGTATAGACTGTTCTTGTAAGACAAAATATGTTGTTGACAGAAAAGCTGCACAGAGTCTTGTGAAGAGGGTTAAATTACCCCATTCACAGTATTTCTTAGCTAATCTGTAAGTGAGGTTTTCTTATTCTATAATTCTCTGTTTTTGAATTCTTAAGGATTTTCAAAACATAATATACTAAAATACCACCATTTCACATGGCCCTACATTTACTCACCAGAAGATGTGTACTCATTCATTTACATCTAAACAAATTGGACTTATGTAATTGTTCAGAAAAATATTTAATATTTTGTTTTGGCAGCTGGAGAGAACTGAACATAAAACTAAATTTTAATATTAGAACTAAGAGTGAATGAGAAGTGATGCTCTACTCCAAACTACACAGTAATTCATGCAGACCCTTGTTGTTTTTTGTACTTTTATTAATGTGCTGACAGTGCAGTCTGAATACATTGACTGTGTATGATTTCTGTTCGTAGACATATGTTCCAAAGCATAAATCACTTACTGCCAGTACGTTTGACCCAACTGTTGCACACAGGTCAAATGAGGGCAAGGCCACCCACTGGGAAAGACAGCTCTGTGTTTATTGTTTGAATCCTCATTTGTGACCATAAAAGTGTCATTGTGATTAGCGCTCGTGTACCTGAGTTCAGCTTCGTCCTGTCCTTGAACATCAAGACGAGCTGAGGTTCAGTCAGGTAAGGAAGGTGAGGTGCACTAGGGAGGTAAATGCCATTGTCCCTTTTTCATTGCAAAGTAAAACAACGACACTGATAGGAAACATACTGACGCTGTCACATTTTAATCTTTATGTTGTACAGTTGGAAATCAGCCTAATGCTTGATCAGCCTGAGGACTTTTGTTTACTTTAATCATATTGTTTAGGGTGGGATGAAAGAATGCTCGAACCACTAAGCTGATGAACAACAGAAAGGTTTGGTAGTTGGTGGCCGTCTGCCTGGTACATATTAGTGGAAGGTTTTCCTTCAGTTTGAATGAGTCTTCCTGATTCATACATGTACAGCTTCAAAAGAACTGTACATCCACTAACAGAGTGCTAGCTATGCTAACTAGGAACATTTACTCAAGTTCTGTAGTACTTCAGTAACGTCTAGTTCTGAAGAACCTTATTTTATACTTTGCCATACATTGCGTTAATATATATAATTATTTTACTTTAAATATTAAGTTGTATGGTCATATTGAAGTTAGTCTTTTCCCTTGGAACATTAGTTCCTACCTGCCCTGTCACACTGGGGATGAATCGGAGTGTAACACCAGGCCAGGAAAATAAGCACATGGGTATTAGGTGCCACTGAGAAATATTAAATTATCTGTATTGCATGTGAGATATCTGGCTGATTATTGCGTGTTTAAATTTGAATTTAACCAGTAGAGAAGTATTTTGCTAGCAAACACAAAGCTTTATCTGTGCGGGTAGCTGGGCATTTCATTTCACATTATGTGAATGTAAAGGTCATATTTCAGATCCCTTCATTTGTTTGACATCTTTAAGAAATGAAGGTAAAGGGCTTTACAGAAGGAATGATTTTGCCTTCCTGGCAATCTAAGAACCTCCACCTTAGGGCTTTGAACTAGGAGCCAAAACCAACTCTGGGGCCAAAAAGCAGTTTAAGTGTGATATACTACTGCTGTCAGATGACAATGCTACTCTTTCCAAATCTCGAAAACTGAACAAGACATTTTTCTCCAGTAGACAACCATGTCATTTTACAATTACAGTGATTTGAAAAGATATGCTGCCTTCTATCTGGAAGAGAATAAAACAGTTAAAGTCTGACTTCAATTAAAAGACGAAATTGCCTTTTAATGCAACAAAAAGGATACTTCTGGACTCAATGACTGTAAGTAAGGTTTTGTAAGTTATGAGAACAGGGCCCTGAACTTACTATTTAAAACTCTTATTTATTTAGAGAAGATTCACACAGAGGTTTCCTCTCGTTTTCGGTCACTGGTGACATTTCCACAGTTACACATGTTTAACACAATGATGCTCTTGTTCCAACCTGATTTTTCTGCTGGAGGTCTGGAGATTGGACCAGTAGCCCCTTGATCACAACCCCTGTTTTTAAAGACACCAATAAAACCACAGTGCCATGGATGTTATTTTAAGAAGTAAAGAGGATACATCTCTTTTTGAAGTATATATTAAGTGTGCATGTACACAGGACGTGAACAAATTAACTACGTTTTATTTACTTTGGATCTCAAGGACACTTCTCTATACTTCAAAAACACATCCTTTTTCCAAACAGCTTTTATTCTAACATGATAACTAAACTATGCCACTATGCACAGTTTTCAGAGTCAGTTCTACAAATACCACCAAAATGAACATTGATGCACATTGTTTACTTTCAAATATGATTTAATTCATTGCTCAGAGGTCTGCAAATATTCCGCAGCCTGCTGTATAATGTTGATCTCTACAGACAAAGCACTGCCTGAAGTTTCACATGTGTTGATATTTACCCAAGAATCCATCCAAAACTCCAAGTGTAATGGACACTGTATGAAAACCATTATAGAATCACTTATTGTTACATTTTATCCCATTAAAAAAAACACTTGGACAATGTCCTGCTAAACCACATGTTGAAAGAAGACCTGCACAATGTTTATATTTATTCTGTCTATGTTCCTAAAACACAAGAGTTTCATTGTTTTGGATGTCAGTGGAGAAAATATGGAACTGGGCTTTAGAACATTTAAGAGTAGGATTTTAATCACACATAAGGTTTGCACTTGCACTAGTTTAAAAGAGACTCCTTTAGTGGCATAGTGAGTGTGAGTTTATAATTATTGTATGACACTGCCACCTGCAGGCCTTCAGTTGTAGGTAATGTAAGAAGTCCAAAAAGTGAAGTCACAACCCAGTCAAAGCTGTAAAAGGGCACGGTAAACCTATATGTGCAGTATAACATATTTGTTCTTACATATTTTCTTTAATTAAATGTCAATTTCACTAAGGGATTAAGTTCTTTGAGTCTTTTTTCTTTGAATTGTCATTTGACCTCCTAACCAACAGGTGGCGATGTTTCCGGGTTTCATCGTCCTGCTTCGTTGGTTTTCTACAGCAATTATTCCAATATGGCGGCCCACAGAATAGCATGTCTAGGGTTAAATGCCCTTTATTCTACTGTTTGTGCTCAAAAACAGGTAACCTGCTTATTATAATATTGCATTTTCTTGTATGAAATACGTTTTTTAAGACAGCACTGCATATTAATCACAGAATAACGTACCGTCGAGTATGCTTTGGTCTAACTAGCGTCCTAACGCTAGCTTTGCAGCTAATACTAGTCGTCTCGCTAAGTGACAAACGCCTTTTATGTAGTGAAATTCCTGCCTTTACAGCTGGTAGCAACATGGTTGTCTGACGTGGGTGATAATTCAAAAAAGGTATTTCGCACGTTCTGTGTCTGCATAAAATTATAAACTAGAAAGTTCCTGACTTTGAAGGTGCCTGCCACCTTGCGATGTTGAACCTCAAAGTCCTCTTGCCACTCAGAAAGCAGGATTTACTGAACAGTCATTTTGATGTATATTATGTGTGATGGAATGCCAAGTCTATCCTGTGTGCTCATACTGTGTTGTTTTGGGCAATTGCCATGGTAACTCAAAATGCAAAAAGAAAAGTACAAAATTACTGTTCCAGGACAGTGGATCACAGACAGCACAAAAGCTCTTTCAGGTCACTAAACGTTGTTTAAGTCAGTCTCAGTCCGATTTTCAGATAAACTCAGATAAATAAACTCACGGTTATTAATCATGCATGTATGTTTGCATATATTACTTTATTTTAACAGGTGAGTTGTGGTGAAACGTTAACGAGACGCGTTTCAAATTTGTATACTAGCTTTGTACACATAAAAATGCGAGAGCTGTCCAGGACAGCAATAGTGCTTAAACGTGTCATTTAATTAAAATCTGAGCATTTTATTTATCATGGGAAATACTGAGAACGACTGCATATGGTTCAGGTTGACTAATTACGTAGACACTGACGTCCCAAGTAAAGGAAAACATGGTAATACTAGCGTGTTTATTTAGCACCGGTATTGCTTTTTGCATTTTTCACAGTAACAACTACTGGGATATTTTTTTCAGGCATTGAGGAGCTGCTGGGGAGCTGTGGAGCAGGTGAGGGCTTACTATGTTGACTGGAGGATGTTGAGAGACGTCAAAAGGAGACAGATGGCTTTTGACTATGCTGATGAGAGGCTGCGGATCAATGCACTGAGAAAGAACACCATCCTTCCCAAAGAGCTTCAGGTAGACCGCAATATTTGTCACATTGTCAGATGTAGTACAAAACAGTTAAATGTCATTATGTAAGATAATCTAATAAAACAAGTTTTACCTTTTGGCTTAATTTCTTCTCTTATAATGTCACAGTGAAAAAAGTTATGTTGTTGTTCATCTGAGTTTGTATTTGCCTGCTCCTAAGACCTACTACGACTAGATGATTTTAACCAAAAAACGGGGGGGGGTTGTAATTTGGAAAAATTATTGTACAAGAAAAAAATACTGATTTCAATTTAATTTTTTTGCAGGAGGTTGCAGATAAAGAGATAGCAGCTCTGCCCCGAGACAGCTGCCCTGTGAGAATACGTAACAGGTGTGTGATGACTTCCAGACCGCGAGGAGTGAAGCGGAGATGGCGACTGAGTCGAATTGTCTTCCGTCACTTAGCTGATCATAACCAGATGTCAGGAATTCTAAGAGCAAGATGGTGAGATCTGCTGGAAACTACAGTTGGATTGGATATTTAAAAACTTTCAGTTGTTATCATCAGACGAGCAGGGCATCAGCATTCAATACTGACTTCTATTTAACTTTTGAGGTATTGACTACAATGAAACAGTTCCCACTACCCCAAAAGCCTGGAAGATGTTAATGTTTAAAATGAAAACTGCAGCGTGTGTTCGATATGTTGTATATGAGGAAGAAGACGTAATTATTTCCTGTATTACATTTTGTTTGTCAGAGTCAGTGAGTTGCTTTTGATTTCCTTATTATAAATGACAATGCGACTCCTCTGCAGAGCAAATGTAACTTGTAACTGCAAGGATAAATAAATGTGGTTGTATATTGCAAAACCATTTTGTAAGTGTTTTTAAAAATGTATAATGTGTATTACATGTGTGCTCTATTTCAATTACTTCTTTCAGATATAACTTGTTGTTATAGGTAGTTGATTATATGTTTAGGATTATGATATTTTTTAGCTCAGGTTCAGAATGTAGCAAATATCATACATCAATATTCTGAAAACTAACAATAATAACATTAAATATAATTTATATATACATATTTTATAAATATATAAAATAATTTACATGTACCGCACTATTCAAATGTTTTGGGCATTAATATCTAGATGTTTGGATTTGTCTGCATTAAGCTGTGTTGTCAGGGGAAACATATGATCAATTACATATTTGTTCTTAAAACTATGTGTTTGGGGCATAACAGTGGCCCCAAACACATAGTGATATGCAATTTGGTATAGTTCATCCATTTTAATGCATTGTTTTTGAAACGATGCCTAATTTACTTTTAATTTCTGAAACTTGCAAACCAGTACTATACAAAGGTCAGTAAAGTTGAGCATACTGTAACTACTTGCTTGTATATATGTAGTGCAAACATAATTTATCTTTAGAAGTGGTGCAAAGTAATTATTAACTGCTCCTACCTAGAAGAACAGAAGAACTTTTTACGTATTTTGATTTCCCCCCACCCTGGCCGTCCAGGAGGTGGCAGTAGTGCACCTAGACTGACTTGCCAAACACCAATAATAAAACAGAAGAAGAAGAACGGTTGCAGTGTCAGGTCATCAGCACGTTTCTGAATCTATCAGACAACGGGTACAAAGACGAGGCAAAATGGATCTTACCGAACAGGTAAACAGCAGTTTTACTGTCCTATTTAGTTTCACTTATCATATGCAGACAGAGAAAACGAGTTTTTAGGGCTATAAGAAATGTGGTTCAATTTAATGAGACCACTGGATGTAAAGCTAAACCAGCCACCTTAATTAGTTTACGTTAGTCTACGTCTTGATGCGTGTTATTGTCATATGTAGTGTCGAGAAATATTGTTTAATACTTTATCTTAAGTTAAATGTTATTTTTATTGTCTACAAATAAAAATGTCTTAAAGACAGTATAAAGTATCAAGCTAGCAGTAAGTTACGCTTGCTTTCACTGGAGTTTACCAGAACATTCCAGCAACGCAGTGCTAACACAGCTAATGTCAAAGCTAATTATTTATCAACAGTGTTATAAACCCATGGTTATTATCTTTCACTTTGTTATCGAGATGGAAATGGAGGCACATTCGCACAGTATGTCTTATTTTCTGCCGCTCTCAGAATGTGTCCAGGATCGAGTGGTTAATCTCGACCACGTCGTGTACAGTTGCTAGCTTTCTTATGGTACTCATTCATAAGTTTCTTAATATCTTACTCTTAACTTAGAATAAAATGTGACTCAATAAATAGATAAATGTAAAGGGAATAATTGAAACCTAAATCTGTTTGTAATGCTCACATACTCTGCATTAATTATGAAGGACTTGAAAGTGTAATGAAATTGCTCCTTGCTCTGTTTCACAGATACTTGTAAGCTAATCATTGCCTATTGATTCTAATGTAAGGCAGATATTACTGACATGTTGCTGGGGATTGAGGGGTCTCATCTGACAAGTGTCAGTAATATTTTATTTCATTTAGAAGCTAGATGTTTCTTCAGCTTGTTTCAGCTCTTTTGATATTTATGGCTATTTCCTCTTCACCTCCTCAAAAGATTATATTATTATTGTTTTACAAATTTTGAAAACTTGCATTCCTTGTCCATTCCTGACGTCTTTATAATGGCAAGGATACCCACATCCTACCAGCTTGTGCTGGTGATGTCAACACTAGTAGGTTTGACATGGTCCAGAATGAATGAATTACTTCTCTGCAGATAGAGAAAGTGCGCCAAACCCTGTGCTATTTTATGTAGGTCGGAGAAATTGGATTGTGTTCTCAATTACTATCTTGAAATTACTGTTATAAAAACTAGATGGAGTATTAATCCATTACGCCTCTTTCCTTTCCAGTGCACTTTTGCTGATCCCTAAAAGCCCAAATTATTTATTAACTGGGGCATGTTTAGTTCAGCCAAAGATTCGGGGGCATATCCAGTAGTCTTAAGCTACATGATGCATGATGATGCCCCTCAATGTTTGACATGTCATCTAAATAAGATGCTCTATCAAACTGTCAGTTGTCGGGTTCTTTCTTTCTTTCTTACAGATCAGTCAATTAGAAGCAGACTTGCTGGAACTGGGGTCACTGTTGGAAAAGTCGGAGAGAACAAGAGTACAGGAACTGTTGAAACAGGAGCAGAAGAAGGTGGAGAAGGAGCTTTCAGTCAAACGAAATCAGAAGCTGCAACAGGCCAGAAGAGAGGCAGACCAACCTGCAGCCTCTAAAGCAGCATACACAGTCAAGATCACCAATTATGGTACAACTAAGTATTAGTTATTTGATAAAAAATGTGTATGAGATAAAATATATATATTTGTAATTGATTCATGCCATCGAATCTTCTATGCAGCCTGGGACCAGTCAGAGAAATTTGTCAAAATTTACCTTACGTTGAAAGACGTGCACAAAATTCCATCAGAAAATGTGGAGGTCAAGTTTACAGAAAGGTAATGTATAATGCATGCATATATATGTATGAATGTATAGTTTGCATATCTAAATGCATTCATCATGTTGCAAGCGTTGAATTGTTGCAGGTCTTTCTCTGTGCTGGTGAATGGTCTAGATGGAAAAAATCATCAGATGACAGTTCTCAGTCTCTTACATCCAATTGACGAAAAAGACAGCTACAAAAAGGTGAATACAACTTACATCCCTTTAAAGGGTTAGTTTGTCTTGATATATGGCAGCGTCAGTCATTTGCTGTTGTCAGACAAAAATAACGAGCACTCTGCATCATTAACCAATTCTTGTATGAAGTATTTTGGTGTAAGCCTGTAACCATCTTTCTCCCTGAAACAGATAAAAACAGACATGGTCCTGATCATGTGCAAGAAGCAGACAACAAAGAAGTGGGATTGCCTAACAAATGTGGAAAAGCAGTCTAAAGAGAAAGAGTAAGTTCAGATCCCAATGAGCAGTTGACATGAATTGTCCATTTCATCAGAGTGTGAGGCCACTGTTTGTCTGTCTGAAACATACATGTGCAAATGCATCATTAGTTATTTAATGCCACCGTGACAGGTGAAGAAGTTACTAACCTCTGATTTAACTTTCTGATGTTTAATTTGACACCGTGATCATTTTCACATCCACTGGTCTCCACTGGTCAGTTCGGAACACCAGTCATTTTGAAGCACGTAGTACCAGCAACATTCAAGTGCAATACCAGATCTATGCACCCGGTGTCACTGTGTATTAGACAGTGTCTACACGTAGCAATTCACTATAAGAATAATACATAAATTTCAACCTTATTTATATGGCACCAATTCACAGCATAAAGGCAGCTTGGCCGGAGCAGCAACCACAGCTCCAAGGCTGGGGAAACCTGCATAAATACTTGGTGAAAGAGGACAAAACAGTACAGGGGAGAGAGAAGAAACTTTACTTTACTTTACTTTACTTGGCAGACGCTTTTATCCAAAGCGACTTACAAGGAGCTAGCGCTGAGTGTCTGGCTCAGGGACACACCTGGTAGGAGATGGATTAGGAGTCAGACAGGATTCGAACCCACAACCTCCTGCTTCCCAGTCTGACGCCTAACCCACTGAGCTACCAGGCCGAAACAAAGTTAGTAACATACAGAGACAGAGAGAGAAAAGGAGGAAGGGGGGGTCACACAGCAAACGGAATCTACAGCAGCATAACTAAGAGATGTACAAATACAGACGTCCTGTATAAGAAGGGCCAGAGTCTCCACCTGCTGAGGTCATTCTGATTCTGCAGGACTCTTATGGACTTTTTATGATTCTGTGGTAGCATCCGCTCTTTTCTATGCAGCGTCCTGCTGGGGGAGCAGATGCACAGACAGGGACAGGAGCTGGATTGACAAACTGCTACGGAGGTCTAGCTCTGTGCTGGGATGTCCACTGGAGACTGTGGCAGTAGTAGGCGAGAGGAGGATGTTAGCTAAGCTGACCTCTATCATGAACAACCCAGACCACCCTCTGTATGAGTCTGCGGGTGCGCTGAGCAGCTCCTTTGGTCAGAAGCTGATACATCCTCGCTGCAGGAAGGAGCGCTTTCCCAGATCTTTCATCCCGACAGCCGTTAGACTATATCACATCATGATTTACACAATGCACCTGATATATTGCATATGTGTTTTTTGTATTGTTTTGTACTGCGTTCAATAGCTAGTGTCTTTTTATCATTAATTTTATTTTCTGTACCTTTATCTTATTTCGTTATCTGTATGGAGCTGTGGGATCAAGTCCTATCAGTTCTATCTTATCTTATCTTAGGAATAATTTGATCGCTCTTGTTAATTCCAGTCAGAATGCAAAGTCATGTGGCAATCTGACTAAATGTTTTTGGGCCCAAATATAATGACCTTAGTTTTCCCTGATTAAGAATAGAAAATGACATCCATCTTTTAATCACAATAATTATCCAACAACATCCTAATATAATTTCTCTCCAAACAGTAAACCCAACATGGACGAGAATGCAGACCCCAGCGATGGCCTCATGAGTGTGTTGAAGAAGATTTATGAAGAGGGAGATGACGACATGAAGCGAACCATCAACAAAGCCTGGTCAGAGTCCCAGGAGAAGAAACTTAGAGGAGAAGATATGATGGACGTCTGAAGTGCACCCTCTACTTTTTCACAGCAATACCAAGTGAGCTCCTCCAGGCTGCAGCTGACATGACTTGAATATTAAATGTTACGGGTCGAAGCCAATGTCCAAAGTATATGCACACAATGATCCACAAAATCTAGAATTTAGAATACAACTCTTAAATAAGCTGCCATTAATAAAGTAACCTGGACGACCTTGTTTTGGTTTGGCTCTAAAATGACTTAGTCATTGCTCTATGAAAAAAAAACTCTCAATACATTGCAAGGAGCATTCCTATACTAACAACAGGCTGCAGTTTAGCACGTGGCACCCGAAACACAGCAAGACATCGCACCGCTTAATCTTTGTTTGTGTTTCAATCGATTGAAGGACCAACACGTTTGTGGGGGTTTTTTCCGACACAATAAACATACACTACCAGTCAAAAGTTTGGACACGTGTATGATTTACTATGTTTTTCATGAAAATATATTTTTACACTTCACAGTGATGGCAAAGGGTTTTTAATTATCAGTTTAAATTAATACAATTGCATTAACAAAAATAATCTTATATTGGAAGACAGTACTAAAGTTTGCTGATGTTAGATCTTTGTACGTTTGTGTAAATATTCCTTTAAAACTGCTCTTTCCTGCTACGTTAGTCAATTACAATATTAACAATGTCTGCACTGTATTTTGATATGATAGCCGTTTTTCCCCCATATTTCTACTCTGTTTTTTTTGTCTTTGATTTTTATGTGTCCAAACCTTTGACTGGTAGGAATATAATCTTCCTGTGGAGAATTCAGTTCAGCGAATGAAGTTGTTTTTAAGTGAACATTTGTCAAAGTCACATCGATTACTCTGTCATGCTCTCCACATTTTTCACATGTACCTTTGACTTTTTTGTGAGATCATAAATGGATTAAACAATAGTTGCAACAACAGAACTACTCATGCAGCTCATTCCTGTTGCAGAATAATGCTCTGCAACAGTTGGACAGTTTCTTACTGTAAGTTCTATTTACGGTTCCAATGTTCATGTTGTCATTTTTCCTCCAACTTGTGTGAAAATGTAACAATTCATGTTATAATTTTTTTTTTACTTTGGCTTTTGTCGTCAGTGTTGTTGCCGCCCTGAAGTTTTTTATTCAGTACTCACAAATACAGCTCTTGACCTGAGTCGTCTTTATGTGGCTGCTGTTCTGAGGTAGGATATTTTATTAGGCTACATAATCGGGTGTTTATTAAACTCAGCTGGCCACAGCTCACTCACTTCCCCCCTAATTCAGAGATGAGTACATCTTAAATGGGTGGTGGCTGCTTGCATTTGCAAAAAATATATTATTTATACCAGACCTGCAAAAAATGAACAGTGACGTTGCGGGTTTCATCCACCAGGGGTCAGCTGTGATCAGATGTTTATAGGCTGCAAAATGCCAATCCAGGTTTTGTATTGTTAAGGTTTTATTTTGCATGATTCTGAAGTCGTCTGGGAAAAAAAACAAACTTAACATTACTGTACCTGCAGGACTGCTAATATTTATTTTATGACTACTTGGCACGGTTGTTCTTCACATACACATACACCGCCTGCCTGAGTAAATTGTTCAGTTAATGAGTTGCAACAAAGACTGTGTTTCTGTACTGCACCGTGCTCGAGATACACTTTTTATTAGTGCATTAAGATTCAACTACTTACATAATATGCGACTTGAATCGTAGCAGGATGTGTTGTTATGAGGACAAATTAGCAATGACGGGGTGATCTATAAATGAATAATAACGCAGCCAGAAGAAGATGGTCACCTCTCTCAAGATCAGGCGATTTATTTAAAAGGTGGAAGTTTTCACTTTGCATTACTAAACATTAGTCTCTTTGGGCCCCGCGCCACCGAGTGATCCGTGAGTCTGGAACCCCCCCACCCCCGTGACACGTGAACCACCAAACATGAGAAAGCCTCTTTACATGAGCGCCTTCATTCATATTTTTCTTACATTCTAGAAACATTTTTTTTTTGGTCGAGTTCTTCTGCGAACACACCGTCTGGACTCCTCCACCAGTGGACTGCCTCCACCCGCCCCCCGCGCTCCGTGACGTCGGCGCGCGTCGGCGCTATATATCCAGCAGGGAGCTGTGCGCAGACACGACAGATGGAGAGAGTTGGACGGGGCGGACGCATCAGTACGCACCAGACCAACTACTGAACGTAAATACGCGAAAGGGATCTAGAAGAATCTATATACTGACAGCTCAGTAGGAGCTGCTCCTTTCTGCCACTGTGTTGAATGGAAACCGGCTGTTTCACCGCGGCGCAGCGTATTTCGTGCCACACCATGAATGCGGATTTATTTAAGCCTGTTCCGGAACGTGGACCTCAACAGTCTTCAGCTTCTATGAAAACCAGCAGGAATAAGTACGAACAAGCCAAAACGGAGCTGGCCCAAGTGGTGACAGACTCCAAGACGGGGAAATCCTACAGCAAAGGGAAGCTTCTAGGAAAGGTACGCTCTCATTTTACCTGCGGAGTGGTGTGTGATGAATGCAACGTTACGGCTGGATGTGTGTTAACGTATCGGTGTCTTGGTTGGATGAGAGAAGCTGTCGATGACGAAACGAGCCATTACTTTTGGTCCCCTCCAGGTGTGTCCCGGACACGGGGATGAGGAATGACCTCGTGGCGCGGTGCGCGTTTCTGAATGAATCAGTCACTAGGTGTGCCCGCTCCCGGGCACAAAAAAACGAATGGAAACCTCCCTTTAAACCCATACGAATTACTGTTCCCAAACGTGGCCGAGCTTTCATGTCGTTTCGGGCGACTGTCAAACCGGAAACCGAGCTCTCGCAGTGTGTGTGCCATCGTTTCCCCGCGACGCATCCGCTGGAAGGATTTGTGACGCCGCGTATGAATGGAAGGACCGTGTCAACGTGTTGCTTGTCATCGATACTCTGCGTCGGGCAGGCAGCCAGCTCCTTCCTCCCCTCCTGCCTGCCGCAGAGCTGG
Source organism: Microctenopoma steveboyesi (assembly GCA_032359275.1). Lineage (NCBI taxonomy): Eukaryota > Metazoa > Chordata > Actinopteri > Anabantiformes > Anabantidae > Microctenopoma > Microctenopoma steveboyesi. The sequence continues at coordinate 8,970,279 of JAUMHF010000009.1, read as the reverse complement.
AAACGTTTCCGTCAGTCTCACGGTTAATGAATGCAGCAGCCTGGCTGCCTCATCCCTCATCCCCTCATGTGCTCAAGCGAATAAACTCCTGATTGCGTCGAGACGAAAAGACATGAGTGGACAGGGCGCAGTGTTTGGGGATCGTTTGAGCAGAGCAGCCACAGCGACGATGCTGATGGTCTTCATTATGAAACAGACTTAACCCTTTTTAGTCGGGTTGAATCCGGAGTTGGTGGTTTCCTTTTACATTCAACTGTCCCTTCTTGTCTCCATCAAAATGGACAGGATCATTGAGTCACATTGATGGCTGTATCGATCCTCTGCTCTTATTTATGACCATTGCAGGTTTTCAACCTGCTGCTTTAACTGATCACCCCGTTTTTGTCTCCCCCAAGGGTGGCTTTGCTCGGTGCTATGAGATGACAGACATGTCCTCCAACAAAATGTATGCCGTGAAGGTGATTCCACAGAGCAGGGTGTCCAAACCTCACCAGAGGGACAAGGTACAGCATCGTCATGAGCAGAAACACCACCTCAGTGTCTGATTTGTGCCACACCACGCTCACAGGTTGATCAAATGTTCATATTTCGACAGATCACGAATGAGATCGAGCTGCACAAAACCCTGTCCCACAAGCATGTGGTGAAATTCTCACATCACTTCGAAGACCATGAGAACATCTACATATTCCTCGAGCTGTGCAGTCGGAAGGTGAGACGTCACTTTGCTCATTCTGCGTGTGCACAGCTTCAGACGGCTTCGTGTTGCTGTGCAGTGCTGCAATAGAACAGTACAGGTTGTAATAATGCCTTTTTTTCCTAACAGGTTATTTATATATTAGTCAGATCAATACTGCTCTAGAGTTCCAGGCGACCACTTGATTTATGGAACCATCTTATTTCTGTGTTACTGTGTGTGGTGCGTGGACAGCAGCTTTGTACAGTTTCACTCGCTGATGTGGGGTTGACAGTTCAGGCATTGCTTTGTCTCTGCAGTCCCTGGCACACATTTGGAAGGCGAGGCACACGCTCACAGAGCCAGAAGTGCGATATTACCTCAGACAGATCATATCCGGCCTCAAGTACCTTCACAGTAGAGGCATCCTGCACAGAGATCTCAAACTAGGTATGTGGCCGTGTGACTGAAATGTGGCGCATGCACATAAGCTTCCCAGGAATTCGCTGTGACTTCGGTCAGGCACATGTCATCTGTGGAATGCTGACGGGGCAAATGTTTTTGTCCCTTTCAGGCAACTTCTTTGTCAATGAGAACATGGAGCTGCGGCTGGGAGACTTCGGCCTCGCTGCCAAGCTTGAAACAGTTGAACAGAGGAAGAAGTAAGAATTTAACAATTATTGATCATTTTTTTTTATTTTAGTCTTAATGAGTCAGCGAAAAAGTCTCAGACTAGTAATAAATTAAACAGACGTTCCCTTTTTAATCTCGTATAAAAAACATGCATGTTATTTCTTGAGGCATATTCATTTCCTAACCATTACAGTGTAGTTGTTTCCTAGACTTGTGTGATGTAGGCACATTGTTCCTTCCACTCATTTCCCCTAGAAGGTACCCAACTAAACCGGTTTCCAAGTGACAGTTGAATGTAGCGCTTAGAGCATAGTTTCAGTACCTGTTTGACACCTTCCTGTAGAATACCAGAAGAACATAAAGGAGGAGGGGGGGTGCTTCAACCACTAATCTCTTGCCTAATATATAAAAGAAACCAAAATATTAAAAGTTAAATTTTCTTTTTTTGTGTTCTGTTTTCTTAGAACGATCTGTGGAACTCCTAATTACTTGGCGCCTGAGGTGCTCAACAGACAGGGGCATGGCACAGAGTCTGACGTCTGGTCCCTGGGATGCGTCATGTGAGTTTTTTTTTTGCTAATTTTAACTCTTTACTTTGTTCGGTCATGTGTACTTTGGAGCTATATATTTTTGTTATATCTGTGTGTACAGATGAGGTCATTGCACTTATTCAGGAAGGTCATGTTCAGTTTGAAGCATTGTTTTTATTTGGTTGCCTCGGTTTCTTACATTAGGTACACGCTACTGTGTGGCAACCCTCCTTTTGAGACTCTTGACCTGAAGGAGACCTACAAGTGTATAAAGGAGGTTCGGTACAACCTACCCTCCACGCTTTCCCCTGCTGCGCAGAAACTGATATTGGGCATCTTGCAGAAAAACCCCAGCGACCGGCTCACCCTGGACCAGATCCTCAACCACGAATTCTTCACCAAAGTATGCAAAGCTCATGCTAAAGTCCTCCGTTCAGCAACAAGTCCACCACAGACCATCTTCCTCACCTTGTCTCCTTGTTCTTCTTCTTCTGTAGGGTTTCACCCCTGATAAGCTTCCCCCCAACAGTTGTGTGACAGTGCCTGAGCTTCACCCCCCCAGCCCTGCCAAGAAATTTTTCACTAAGATGGCCAAGAGCCTCTTTGGCAAGAAGAAAGCTAAAGGTAAGCGACAGCACTCGTTTTTGAATGTGATTGTGTTGGGCACATATTTGGCTCTTGAAAATATTTCAACTGAGACCCGTATTGTGTTTCAGTTTCAGTTTTTCTTCAGTCATTTCCAAGAACAACCATGCTTTGTTTCAGTGCTCCCGTGTTGAAACACGTTTGTCACTATAATGACAGAATCTTGTTCTTGCAGTGGAGAAAATTCCATGTGAGGAAAAAGACGACAAAGACATTTCCAAATTGGTCTCTGGAATTGTGAAATGTTCCATTAACCGGCAGATCAGCTACAAGACCGTGGGACCCAATGAGGTAATTTTCTTTCTTTTCCTGCTTCTGCAAGTAAGATGTTGACCTTTTGTTTAATTGAAACAAGCTACTAATTAAGTTAGAGGAAGAGAATGGAGGGAGGGAGGGGTTAGGGGTTGAAGTACATATCATTTTTTCTATGGCAGGCAATTTCCCTCATGTCTGTTGATTGCTTTACGGGCTGTGTTTGAGGTGAGCTCAAAAACACGTTGCATGTTTGTTGCCTAAACAGTAAAACCATCTGGTAAATGCCACAGCATTCCTCAAAATGGCTTTTACAAATCCCAAACTTGGACTAACTCAGTATGGGCCAGCCATGTTATTCCAACAATTGTTCTAATAGTTCAGTTGAATAGTTTATTTTTATCTTCTTCTTAATATGCTGTGTTGTACAAAGAGGTCTTGTTAGCTTGTCAACAGACAAGTGAAAGTCGGAGGAGAAATGGTACTGTTTATGTTCGTAGTTAATAATTAATGACGCACAAAGTACAGGTTGCAAATTCCATTCTGCCACTTGCTCTGCGCCGCGCGATTTCCCACTGCAGCGCCTTCATGTATTTGTTTAGAAGATGATTCACATCTAGGGCTGAGATGAAATGCCACCGCAGCAGGAAACTCAGTTGGCTAATCTGTAATCAGGCTTGTCGGGTTTAGCTATTTAGAGGCCAATAGGAGGAACTTTGTTTGCTCTTGGAACTGAATATTTCTGTCTACTTGACGATTGTGAAAGATGACAAATATAGTGGAAAGTAATCAGCATTGTTGTAACGTTGAACGTGCAGCGCGCAGAAGGAAACGGAGGCACTGAAAGTAGTTTCATTTCAGTGCAGTGGCAGTAACCACTGAAGCACTAACACTTCAAGCTGTTGCAGAAGTCAAATGTAAAAAAGGAACGTTTGTTCACCGAGTCTTTGTTTAGACCAATGTATGCTTGAGCGAGTAGCTGTTTTTAATTCTGTGACTATTTTGTCGCGTACATTTTCCGTCCTCTGCTCTTACATTCACTCTGGTTGCGGTTCATGAGCGTGTGCGTTAAGGATATGTCATTGCTGTTCAGGTGCCCTCTCCCACTGGTCAGCTGGTGAACTGTGTGCCTCTGGAGCAGACTCCTGCTGAGGAGGAATCCAAGAAGTCAATCTCTCGATCCTTCAAGGGCACCATGGCCAGCAGCACTGAACGTAAGCTTCACTTGTTCTTAATGAATATTCATCCATTTGTTTTTTTATGATCAGTGTCTCACTGAGAGCTACTTATTCTCTCTCCAGCATGTGAGGATGTCCTAACTCCCGTAGCGGTTGCTGACACGGCCATGAAAGTGCTCAACAGCTGCCTGGCCACCATGCCTCCAGGTATGTGACCAGCCTCCAGGGGGTCTACCACTAAATGAGGTTATTAGGCCCAACCTTAAGCCGAGTAATGGAAATGTGCACATGGGTTTTTCTTTTCCACATTATCACATAAGCTAAATTTCCTAATATCCTAAATAATTTCCTAAATATTTAATTTAGTTTAAGTCACCCTTTCCTGACATTAAAGGTAAACATCACAAATATTACATTCTAGAAATTTGTTCATAACATTTTTTTTTCTCCCCACAGCCACCAGAAACCCTCCATGTTTGTCCAGGCCACAGTCTTTCTTATGGGTGACTAAATGGGTCGACTACTCGAACAAATATGGCTTTGGTTACCAGCTGTCGAACCAAAGTATCGGCGTGCTCTTCAATGAGGGGACACACCTCAGTCTTTGTGATCAGCGCAAGTAAGTAACTCTGGAGCATCAAACTGCTTAATGAACATGACCTAACTTCAGTCTAATGTTCAGTTGTCCAACATTAAAAAAATGTTTTGTCCCAAACAGGACAGTCCACTACTGCTTGACCAACAACAAACACTTCACATTTCCTGCCACGTCTCTGCCTGAGCAGCTTCGTAGCCAGAAACAGATTGTGGACTTGATGGCCAACTACATGGAGCAGAACCTTATGGAGGTACGACGAACCGCATTAGTTATTGGACCTGGTGGTGTGTAAAGCAATATTGTGACTAATGAATTGATATAACATCTAAAGGACGTGTTTTCTGTCCTCCTTAGGGTGGAGACCTGCATTGTGAAGAACAGGTATCGAGTGTACCTCCTTTGCTGCTCCAGTGGGTGAAGACTGATCATGCTCTTGTCATGCTTTTTAACAATGGCACTCTGCAGGTTCGTAGAAGTCTGTTTAAAAAAAGATTCCTTCAACTAGTTTGTTGTTGGTTTAATTTGATTATTGCCCTCCTTTTTTCTTACATCAATGTCTTTTTTTTTCCTAATATCCTCTAGGTTAACTTCTACACAGACCATACGAAGATCATCCTTTGCAAGTCATCCGATGACTCGTACCTGCTCACCTATATCAGCCGGGAACGTGTCTCTTACACTTATCTCCTCAGCATGCTGAATGAGATGGGCTGCACCCCTGAGCTACGGCACAGACTCCGATATGTCGTCCAGCTGCTTCAACACCACACTGATGCCTGAGAGCACTGCTCATTGCTCCTAGGCTCCCTGAGCAGCAGATGCCTTAGAGGCAGCCTGACTGGTTGATATAATTTCTCAAGGCACTGTCGGGAGGCCCGATGCCTCTCTAAGTTGACTGATGGAAAGCTGCTCAACTCTTCTGAGCAATTTTTTTTTTTTGTCTGGACTGGTACTTAGGCAGCTGATTAACAAATTGGTTGACCTTGATTAAACATCAAGCAGTCAGGAAGTTGCACAATGCAGCATCTGCCTCAAGGGTTTGTGCCTCAAAGTGAACCGCGTGGAAGGTGATCCCTAAAATAAGACTCCTACCTGGTCGGAAATGGAGGATGCCTAAATGAAAACCCAAACTATCTTCCTCACATACAACCACTGCTTCTTGACTGGATCTTTCAAAGCCACTGACCAATGCTGCAACTTTCAGCTTCCTCTGATTGCTCAAAGATATCTAAACACTAAAATGATCTTATTTGCTCCGAACAGAACACCAATAATTTTGCAGCTGGAAATCGTTCTGGCTCTGTTGTCCAAAAGTATTTTAGCAGCAAGGTCATTCATGCCTTTGACTTATAGCTGTGACCTTGCTGCAGAGATGCTTTAGGAAGAAGTGTGGTTTGATGGTAAGAGACCCTCCTACCCTCAGTTGGTTTCTGGCCTCTATGGTCTATGGTGCACACATTCATTGACTTTTTTTTCCTCCTTTAAAGAAAATATGAGCCAGTCATAGGATCACACTACGATCTCAACCTCACATGCACAATAACATTCCTGGCCTTATTTGACAATTGTGATGCTTTAGTATCCAACATCACCTTTGTCTGCTTCGTTGGATGGTTATTAAAAACAAATTTCACTTATGTGGTACACAGCTACTAAAGGGGCTATGGGAGCAACACAGTTTTGCACTTTTTTTTTATTAGAGTAAATTAATCTGGAAAAGTAGAACCTTTTACTACCACGTGTTATATTTTATTTGTTTTTAACTAGATACCAAAAGGCATTTGTTTGTTGGTTTTTAAAATGATTCAGTTTTAATTCACATACAGTAGGTGAATGTGAGTGTGCCACACATGCTGGAAATCAAAAGTGTTAGTTTGAATATGAGGGTGTGGAGGTGGGGATAAAAGTGCCTTTCTGAGGGATATCTGTATAGTGCAATAACAACCCTTAGTGAATGTCAAGCTAGATACAAAGAAAGTTCAAGAAGGGTTTTATAGTTGGGGATTTACTTTTATACTTGGAGCCAAGTTTAAAAGTAAGTCCACCAGCACTACACTCTCACTACCTGGTATAAGCTTTTAGAACAACTGGTATCATAACTATATATCCCAGAAATATCTATTGAAAAGACATTGTACTCTGCTGTACTGTACTGTAATCCTAATCGGTTTACATTGCTTTCTCGACCCAGAGTTGTATCCTAAAAACTGTGACCTGGAATGCAAGTATTATGTAGGTGTTTTCCAAAAACCCACATTGTGAAAGCCATCTGCATATTCAGAAGAGCCTTTATTTTTTGGCACATAATGTCCTGTTTATTTATTAATTTTTTTATTTATACATGTTTTTTTTTATTTATTGTTGTGTAAATGTTATGGTCTCGACACAAGGAAATGTTCATTTCCAATCACCTTTTGTATGTACTGCATTTTGGGGGGGAAATGGGGTAAAAATAAACTTTATTGAAATTAATTCAAATTTGTAATGAACTGCTTTCCTGTCTTAAAGGAAGAAAAACTGGTTAGATTAGATGGGCAACATCTCCTATTTTTGCTTATGCTCACTATGTAGATTTTAACTAAATTATTTGTGTTTCTTTAAATTGAACCGAATTTTGGCATTTTATTTGGAATTAATGGCTTTATAGATGCATGACAGACATCTCAGGTCATTAGTTTGTTTTTTGTTGGGGGCATTTGTGCCACTGGCAGTGAATAAGTTAAAGGAGTGTATTGTGGTGGGCAATTGGAATAGATAAATACTTGGGGGAAATCTCCAAGGGGAAATTTCAGTGTTGCTGTGGCTGTTAAAAATAGTATTACAGAACAATATAGAAATAGAGAAGTCAAATAACAGAGGAATAAAATACTTTGAGTAGATGACATTGTTCTTAGAGATGATCTATAAACTGACCATGGTATTCAGTTCAACATAGCAGGAATTTCAGGCAGGTTGCCTAGTAATGAGAGTAATTCAAAAGAGCAGCCTTGGTAAGAACAACAAACGGTAGCTGGGAATGTCATGGATTGTTCAGTCTGATGTTAACTCGCATTCCTTGACTTGGGTTTCATGTGTGGACTTCTGGGCCCATCCATTCACTTCCTGTGCAGCGTGCTGAGTTGATTAAGTACATGAGAAACATTTGCATATAGTTCATTATTTCACTGTAGCAGATATCAAACAGTTGTGAAGGTCCTAAAGAACTTTGACATTTCCTTGTTCAAAAGTGTGAAAAACATGCATGGATGATTGTCACGTTCTAAACAACTATTGTGAGCCTATGTGATCATGCTTTATGTTACACAGCTGAGTTTTTAACCAGATCTACTTCAATACTGTGAGAGACAATTAGTTCTTTACTAAGAGGATCTTCTAAATCTGATACTGCTGTTGCTGCCCTGCAGAATGAGCAGCAGAGGTGGCAAGTATTTAATCACATACTAACTGTTCTGGGGTACTTGTACTTCACTGGAGTGTTTTCTGTTAGTTTTAATCCACTACAGGGAAATGCAAATATTCACTACATTTATATAACAACTCACTTTACCGGTTAATATATATACAGTAAATCTCAATAAAAATATAATTCATAGACTAAAATTTGTCCGTTTTTGTTATCAGCAGCATCAAATTCATATTTTCTTCTTGTTTATTATACATTGTTTTCTTAGTGAAGTACTTGTATGTGTAAGTACATTTTACTTAGTATTCTAACATGAGTAAAGGATTTGAAGTGCCACTTGTGGTTGTAGTGGAGAACTATTTTAAGCAAGCTGTTTTCTGTTGAGTACTAATTTTGTGTATTTTTATCATTTCTAGTGAGCAGTACCATCACAGTCACCCCATGACTGAGTTCCTCATCAGACTATCTAGTGTGACTGTGACTGTGGTCTACAGCAAATTCATTTTATTAGCACAAGTCTAAATATCTTGCCCTGTTTGACTCAGTTCAGCATGTGGCAGCTCTTTTTAGTCACAATAAAGTCCTGCGTGTTTTTATTAATAAACATTATTGCATTTAGTAAACTGTCAGACACACTGTAAAATTACCTGGCGATGATTCGTCTGTTAAAATGTTAAAACTTTTGAACACAACTTTCTATATGTGATTTAAAATATTATAAACATGTATAAATAATTGCAGGGAGTGTTTGTAGAGAGCATAAAGGCTGTCATTGATTTGTACAAACCTCACGTGTTTCTCTAATGTTCATTAAATGACAGAAAAATAACTGACTCATACTTAAAAAAAAAAGCAGAGCGCTGGTTGCACATTCATCTGTTGTTTTGGTGCACTGCTCTCTTCAGCCATGAGCACAGCCAGAGTGGTAATGAGGGCCGACGTTAGCGAGTTTTTGTGTTGTATGAGAGTGTCTGTGTGTATACAAGGAAACCACATAGCTCGGACTCAATGGGCAGCTCTACTCTATAAAACCCCAAAGAGAAATAGAAAGAGGCTGAAAATGTTGTCAAACTCCTGATTGCAGGCTTGAAACTGGGCCGCCTGCAGGAGATCACAAGGCTGCTTTGCTGTGAATCTGAGACCAAAATGTGCTGATTGCACATCTTTAATTGCAGCGCGAGACTCAACCAGCTCTTTCTCCCAGTGGTGAAACTGAGGATCTCTGTTGTCAAGTCTCTCTGAATCCTCCACTACAACATTGCAATGCTATGTCTTTCTGATTCCTCTGGATCAAAACACCAACACAATTTCTATACTTGCTGTGGATGATGATGTTTGGCTTCAAATGGCTGAATGTTAAATACAGTATTTTCTCCCTACAATAAAATGTATGAATTTAAAGGCAATGTTTGCCAGTAACATAACATCCAACTTATAAATAATAACATCTTTCAGTGTGTGGTCAACATCAAGTAGTAAATAAACAATGTGAAAGAAGGTCTGTTGCTTATCTAGTTATAGCCACATCAACAGACAACCACAGAGGTTGGAAACAAGCCAACACTGCAGCATATTATACAGTATATACATTAGTTTGATGGATGGGTCATCGTTTTACTGTCCACTGTGTCCAGAGGTGTAATGTGTTGTGTGTTGTGATCGGTTTCTTTGGAACAAATTGAAGATTATATTCTGAGAAGCAGAAGCCACCTCGACTAAAGAAGTAAGAGAGGAAGTGCTAATAAACTCTACGAGCAGGAAGCTGGACATATCAGATATGTGATCCCCAGGCGGTGACGGGTAAAATGAAAACTGCAGAGGCATCAGACATTTTAATTGAATGTGGAGTTGTGTGTCCTTGATAAGAATCTGGGCTAAACAGTATTGCAGAAATATACTGAATCACCTCCACAGCAGGAGACATGCCAGTACAGCACACAGCAATTTCAGCGTTACGGGATTCAGCATCTCCTCCACGATTGTACCCGGATGGCGGTATATCAGCTCCTGTCAGCAGCTTTCTCGGCCCCTTTTTTCTTTTCTCTTTTATGATGCTCAAGTTGTTGTTCTAAGTTTTACAATGACCAAAATCTGAATGAGGTGGCTTTATCACTGGAGATGGAATGTGGACTGTGACTCTGACATGTCTCAACATGACTGGGTTTGGCTCATGACTTGACATGTGGTAACTGTTGTAACATAAACTGGACTGAAGTAATCTTTTGTTAGAAATTATGATTCATGGGCACAATTACTGTAAGATTAATACAAATCTCCTCCTTTTCAGTGATGTTGAAATGGATTTTCAAGCAATGAGAGTTTGTTAACAGACATTACAGGGAGTCTCTTCAGTACTTAGAAAGTGTATGTAGGTGAGGGCAGGTCTCACGCAAAAAGTATAGTGGTAACTGGAAGATATGATGTCAGACTTACTGCACATCTACATAATGCCTATTTTCCATAGCATGATAGACATGTATGATAGTGTATGTTTTAACAGTGGGGCCATCCACCCACTAGTTAATCTGAAATTCTTTCCTGTTGAAGGATATAGATGATATACTAGAGGTATAAAATGATAGCAGATAGCTGGATATGACTAAATTAAGACATAGAATGACTACGAACATTTAAAAAATTTAATTATCCTTTCCGTCAGTCTTGGATGACTTGTCTTCCAGTCAAAAGTCTACAACAACTGTGTACAAAGTCCAAATTAATCTAGTAATCAATCGGTTTCTTTTCATCCCTTTTTAAAGAGCAACGTGAGGTGTCAGTGAATATATTAATGTTCATGTACTTCTCGGGTGATATAATCACGTTTGTCCATTAAGCAGTGCTCAAGAAGGGCTGGGGATAAATAATTCCTGAAAAACCTGCATGTACCTCTTTAAAGTTCACTACAAAACCCAAAGGTTTTCTTCCAGTTCCGTCAACTTTTCACCACATTACACACACAGGAAAAAGGAGTGCCAGAATCACTTGAAATGTACTTCCTTCACTCGCACAGGGAAAAAAATATATATAGCTGCTGTGCTCTTCAAAGTGGGTGGTAGGGAAAAGCAGTCAGGAGTATTTCCCTTCTTCAGTTAGAGTTTCACTGACCTCTGGCCACATCTTTTCTAGTTGTCATGTGTTTTAGGGAGTGTTTGTGTTGGCTGTGGATCCCTCATCTAGGATCCTGCTGCTGATGTCATATTCCTGCCTGTTAAGGCTACGGGTGTATCACACGAGCCAAACACGTCACACAACAGTTGTGCAGGAAATGTGTTTCCTTTAACGATTCTGCTTCTGTTTCCCATTTAAAGCACAAAGGAGAATGTCACCCACTGTTCAAGGAGCCAGGCTCCAATTTTCTCTCCACATTTTAGTGACTCAGCTAGCACCACAGTGATTCAGAAAAGTAGTTATTTCAAGACAGCTGGATCTGTCTCTTGGACACTTAACTAAAAAAAAAAGGAAAAATTATTCACATTTCTATTTCTTCGGTTTAGGTGTGAATATAGGTACAGATTCTGTAAACTTTTGTCTCTTTAATAAAATGTTAGTAAAATAAGAATGGCCAGTCTGTATGTCAGCCACTGTCAAAAGAATATATTCATGAGCTACTAGTGGTGTTAGGGAGAGACTTGTCGTGTGTTTTGGCCATAGTACGGCCCACTAGCAGGCTTCCACCAGATGTCCAATCAGAAAAGAATAGGTTTGTTGTGAGGGAGGGCTTTAAAGAGACAGGAGCTAAAATGAACCATTTTTAACTCAGGGACGCTGGACTACAGCCTTGTGTAAGAGAAATGGAAATATAGAAGCAGCATTGTTCATGGTAAAGCTAGTCTAATAATATTGTTGTTATCCATGTTACTTTTATTTCACCAAACTCTGCTTCAGATTGTAAACAAACAGAGACTATGTCAGATTTACTGGTGTTACTAAACGCTGACATAGCAGCAATCTGGCCAACCCTGTCTACTATGAATAACGTTCCTGTGCAACTAAACTGCAACTTTTGGTGGTTACCTTTTTAGAAGGTTTTATTAGGAAAGAGCACTCGTGTATGATCGGCGTGGTCTCCTTGGCTTTCCACTCCTACAAAAAAACATGCTATTTACAAAAGGAGGCCCTTAGAATATATTGAAGCATGTATCCTGTCTCCTTTTGGCAGTGTCTTTCTTCTTTATTTGGTGTTTCAGCTGGGCTCATTATTCATCCACACTAATGAACATCTCCTGCTGTGACAGCAGAACATGAAACAGCACTAAAACCAAAGTCAGTGCGCCAGGAAGTCAAACATCTGGAGGGAGACAGATGAGGAGAGATGAAGAATTCAGACAGTCATCTAAGTGCTGTGGGACAATTTTATCTAATTAGTAACTTCTGTTCTCTCAGGAGCTTTTCCTCTCTCTGGACTCCTTCAATGTGCCTGTGTGTGTGCCTGTGTGTGTGTGTGTGTGTGTGTGAGAGAGAGGCCTTTGTAAAACTCCTTCATATGAATTCCAAACCAAGGCCTGTGTGATGTGTGTAGGTCCGTTTTTACCTTGCTAACTCTGGTTTCCTTTCAGGAACAAGCATTTCTGAGTCATTTACATTAGTTTCATCAGACCCTTTTCCCTTCCCACGGTTCTATGCTCAGACCTGCAGCATCCTGGTCATTTACACATCCATTTCCAGATATATTTCTTATGTTTATGACTTTCCCATCCACCACCAAAACACTGCCATTTAAGGCTCCCTCATGAAGCTTTATCTGTTCACACAAAACTAATCCCAGTTCCTTCACAGAATCTCAGGTATCACCCTGGTTTTCCACATTTTGGGTCTAACGTTTTAATCTTTTTAGAAACATCTGCTCAATAGTTTTCAATAAAATATTTTTAAAGTATTCTAAAAATATGAAGAAATGTCTACATGACAGTAGAGGCCTAGTAACAGATTGGAAACATTAAGTCTACAGCATTAAAGCTCCTCAGCCTTTTGATATGTGATACTAGTGTGCTGATAATGACAAAATAACTGTCCAGATGGCCTCCAGCCCTTTGAGCACAGAGCCAAGTCAGAACTGTGACTGTCCTTCACTTGTCTGACTGTGTGTGTCTGTGTGTGTGTGTGTGTGTGTGTGTGTGTGTGTGTGTTTGTGTGTGTGTGTGGGCATGCACTCGATAGAGATACACACTTGGGCATACAATTAACTTTTGGTAACGATAAAAGCTATTTATAGAGTTGAAAAGTCATGAGGGGCTATGGTGGGTGTGTTGTACTTTGTGGAAAGATTATGAGTATTTTACATCCTGTCATAGACAGCTGCACGCACATGCAGACACACGCCTTCCTGTTTGTCAGGTGCAGAGGAAGCTAGATACAGTGCCCACACAAACAGACCAAAACCAACACTTCTGTGGTGTAATGACCTTTTCCATCTGTTATAAACATCAAACACACGGTTGCACTATTTCTGTTTACTTTTGTTGGAATGTCAGGTGTGGCTTTTTTCGCTGTTTTTTCTGCTGCTGTTCCTTGACTCACCAACTGTATTTGTGGATAAACGGTGAATTCACATCGAACAAACTGGCTGTTTATTTAATTCACAAGATTTATTGGGATGTGTGCCATCTTACATTCTGGTGACACGCTGTTTTTCATGCTTCTTGTGTATCACATGAAAAGAGATGCATAAATGTAAATATGCAAATGTCTTCTGGGAATAAAGCTGTTACGGGCTCTTATTAAGATGAACTACAACATTGTCTTCTTATTAATTATGTGTTTGACTGTATATATTGTCACCTAACTACTATTAGTCTTTATTCGGTAGCTTAACTTTGACAACTTTCAGGAAGAAAGCATTTTTCATCTTTTTGGAAACAGCATGTCCACACTCTTGAGTTATGTAGAGACACCTTGTGTGAGAGACTGTTAATCCACTAATGTCTTTGGTGGAAAGAGACTTTGCTGACGAGACAGAAATGCAGGCAGGATGGAAACAGATGGCCTGGAGACAGCGATGCAGAGGATGCACTGAGCCTCCAGATTAAGTTTTCTAAAGGGATTGCATAAGGCTAGTACTGTAAACTGAAGATTAATTCTATCCCTATGGGCTTTTTAAATTGACTGTCTGAAGCTCATGCTCAAGTTTAATTAGGATGATCTTTTTTAAAAGCAGCAGCATCTCAAAAGGACAGACTGCGAATGTGTGCTTTAACCCAATCATAACTGTTTTCGTGTTTTCAGCACACTTGCTTGTCCACCAATAACCACCATGGATATCAGTAGACGTCTGAAGTGAAAGTGAGATTCAGGATAAAAGACGAACCAACAAGCGACTTGTTGCCAAGTGTAATAGGAAGCATGACATGGCAACCAGCAACTCACCCTCAGCTAAATGAAAGCATTGTGAATGGACAGATCAGCAGCTTCTCCACTCATATGACAGCTGATCGAAGGTCAGCCAGGTCAACTGCTCACAAGACTGACATCAAAACTGAAAACTGAGCAACATCTTGACAGGGGAACTGAGGCAGCAATCTGTGCGCATTATAACGCGTGATCTAATCGTCTTAATCATTGTTACTAATCACGTAGTCACGATGGTCATCCTGAAACCATAACTATGCATTTTATGTTCCTTATTTAATGTGATGATTAGGTGATGACAATAAAACAAACAGTAAAAGAAAAGTTGCTGTGTCTCTACTATCAACAGGCAATAGGTACTTACAAATACAAAACAAAAAGTGTGAATCAGATAATAATATAGATAATAGGTTTCTGCTATGAGTTTGTCTTAGCTGGTTGATTAGTTGTCTGCTTATCACACAGCTTTAAATGCTTCCGGCTTAGATGGAATAACCCAAATATTCTGAGTAAAAGCCACATGTGATCATCATGTGGTACACTCACATGGACGTGACTTCAACTAGACATATGTGGTTTGAAAAATTTGAAATTGTGGTGTCAACGCAAATGTGGTTTAGTATCTGTATGGGCATAATAATGCATTTGATCCAGCAGGTCATGAGATTAGTAAATCAAATTTCAGCTAAATGTTTTACTGAGAAGTGTTTTTGTAAGCCTCATAACAAGTTGTTTTTTCTTTTCACCATAAAATCTCTGAAGGCTACGTTCTCTGTTTAACAATCAAGACACTGAGAAGCCTCCTACTACAAATATGTTTGAGCTCCATTAGGTCTTTTGTAGAGTAAGAGCTTGCTGTAGGACAAGGCGCCCTGGGACTTGTTACACATTTCAATGGGACACTTTGTGCTGTGTCCATTTCTATGTGGGGGCTGTTTGGAACAGAAAACCAGGAGGCTTAGTGAAGAGCTTGTTGGAAAAAAAATGGCAAGAGTTCAAACACAGTTGATACAGACAAATGATGACATAGTTGAAATTATCTGGAAACAGAGCTTAAGAGAGAAAGATCATAGTTAAGAGTTGATTTCCAAAAGCATGCGTATTATTTTCATTTTACGTGTTTTCCTTTTTTTTGTCTCAGTCGCTTTCCCTTCTCTTTCACCATTCCTCCTTCTGCTCTCTACAAACCCAAATATCAGCTCAAGAGAGATTCCAGACCAGACCAGAGATAAGAGGGGAATTCCCACCATGTGGATCATTTGACACACATGTGCTCTCTGTGTCTCTGTCTCTCTCTCTCTCTCTCACACACACACACACACACACACAAAGCCACAAAGCCAAGTTTCACCATGACGCAATATTCAGCTCAGATGAAAAGCTCATGTTAAAACAAAATGTCAGACTTTAAGTTCAGCCAAGATTTATTTCTGCATTAGCTACAACACGGGAAACACCGACAATGTGATTTCCCCCATACCCAGGTAGTTAGAGAAAGGAAAGAAGACCAGCTAGTGACACAGCAGCAACTCTCCTTCTGGTTAAAAATAAACCAACATGTTTCACTGTTCATGGTACTCGGGGGAGTACATTTTAAAACCTTGTGACAGAATTATACAAAGCCAGAAAAGGCAAACACTGGGTCTCCATCTACCACTAAAACCCCAAAGCAAGATGACAACAATAAACTTAAAGAGATAAGAAGAATTTAATTTAATCCAGCGGGAATGAGGGGAAACCCACAACCTGACTGACTGGAAGCAAACTCAGCCAGCTGTGATAAAGGGATTATTATGCTATATTTCAAGCTGTCCTGTGCCGACAGCTAGAATATTTGTATGACTTTGTTTACTGTAGTAGAGGATCCCATGAGCCCCCAGAGTTGAAACCATGATGAATGATTTTTCTGTCAACTACTCCCGTTGGATCTCGTCCCAAGCTCAGTCCGAGAAACGGGATACTTTGGACGATAGCAGTTATCATTATGTCAACTGAAGTTAATTTGTTGATCTTAAAGGTGAGGTGCAAACAATTTATCAGTGCAGCTCAACAATTAACATACAATCAAATTTATTTTATATCATGTATTTAAGAGCTGTATGAAGGCAAAACAGTCAATTAAACCAGCCGATGTAGAATCTGAATATTAATATAGAGGGAAACTCTGTGACAGGGGAGTTGTTAGATCACCCATTGACTGGTATCCTTTATGTATTTGTCTTCTAAGTTGTAATCTGTAAAAAGCTAAACTTCTGACAGACATTTATTTTTATTTTTATTTACTCCTGCATAAAATATTTGGCAATTCCTGCGGACTCACCCAACGTTTTATATTTGACCACTATTAATAAACTGAAACCAAGAAAACAAGCCTAATGCATTGGATGTATAATCATCTCATGAGCCCCACCGTTTCAAACCTAATTTCCTAAGAAGTGTACAGGTTTATATTCAGGCCAATTCAGCATAAAGTGTTGAGTTGGTTTTCCCCCTCGTTTTATCTGTGCACCCCTCCTCACATGCTAGAACCAGTTTGTTGTTTAATGTATTACTTAATGTAGTACTAACTATTAACTAATACTTAATTAATACACTGAATAACAGTTACAGTTTACAAATGTCTTTTGTTGAAATGTATTTAGGGCTTACATACAAATTCACATGCTGATTCATTTGCTAACTAACGTTAAAAAATGGTTGTAAAATATGTTAACTGACATGTATATCATGTTCATACCTGTGTGTTATGAATGCTTACTTAAGGCTTATAATTGCCCACTTATTAATCATCAAATGTATTTTAGGTGAAGCATAATAATAGTGTAATGACCCTTACTCAACTGTAAATGTAATTTATTAAGGCGCTTTGTGACCTATATAGTAAAATGTGAATTAGCATGTAAGCCCTAAATACACTTCAACAAGTGGCATTTGTGTACTGATACTGTTAATTAGTGGATTGCTCAACTATTAGTTAATAGTTATTAATGCATTAAGTAATGTTAATTGAAGTTTAACCCTAGTAAACGCAGTAACTCTCTGTAACGATGACATGGGTTGGCGCATTTGTTGCTGTTGCAGCCCTGTCTCTTAAAAATTACGTTCCTATACAACTATACTGCATTCCAGATTATGTTTTTGTAGAGAACGTAATTGTGAGCCAAAACAAAATTATCATATGTTTATAGGTATTATTGTCTGCCAAAATATTTTAGGCCAGTTTTCGGAATTCCAGGATACATACTTCTTTTTGATTAGTTGGAAAGTGACAGGCTCTTGGACTCCTGTGAATATGAGCTTTTTTCTTTACTTTTACTTTACTTTACTTTACTTGGTGGACGCTTTTATCTAAAGCGACTTACAAGGAGAAGACACCAGCAATTACCATTCAAATTTTCGTAAACGCAGAGATATTACAACAAGGAACCCTGATAGGGCCAAATTCGTCAAGACAAAGTTTCATAGTGAGGTGCTAATGTGTCTGAGATATATTGGGTGTTGTGGCATATTAGTCTGAAAACTATATTTCCACAAAAGAAATGAGTGGCGGGGGTGTGTAATGTGAAAAGAGTAATTGTCACGCTCACCGCGCGACACTTGAGAGCCCTGCTAACATTAGCTACCATGAGCTAATGGTTATACCAAGTCGGGGCAGTAACAGTAATTTTACTAACTTTATTCCTAACTGCAGTAAAGGGAAATTCTCTAAGGAGGAACTAGATAAGTCATTTAATAATATGGTAAACTGTTGTCACATACAAAGTGTGTGTAGAGGAGGGATAACAAAAGTTCTTTTAGTCAGCAAAACACCCAACTACCCAGCTCTGGATGTCCCCACCACTACCTCCACTGCTGTTGTTCTGTCTTTTGATGTATTTCAATTAAAGAGTGGGGCTGTCCCACATATGTCGTGTTCACCAGAACAACCCACTGTGCGGATTTTTAATCTCTCAGTATGGGGATCCTAGAAAACTCTGTCTCGCATCTGTACTGTTTGTGTGTGTGTGTGTGTGTGTGTGTGTGTGTGTGTGTGTATTTGTGGAGGTGTGTGTGTGTTGGCGTTGTTTGCGAAACTAAAGTGAGAAGTTACTTTATCTTGAAAGACCCAAAGATTTCTCGGCTTGACTTTGTGGGGTTTACCTCTGTAATGTTCTGAGAGTTACCTACGTGCATTTCCCTGTTTTAACCAAACAGCAGCCTAGAAGGATACAGTAAATACCGCACAATCATGGTAGGAAATGACACTTAAAGTCATAACAACCAGAGCTACAAATCAATCCAAGATCCACATTTCAAAGCTGCTTTCAACCCATAACATCTCCCATCTACACGTTTTTGCATTTTACTGCCAACATCCTTTTTAGTTAATTTAAATTTATTTCTGGTATTTTCTGTTCATTTTTGTAAAGTGTGTTTACTGGTGCATTGCTTGCTGTTTTTAAATTGTAGTGCATGATCATACTTGCGTCTTTAAGCCTATTAAATAAAATATTTCTTTATGACTATTGGCAATCAAAAGAGCTCATGCTGCACTGCTTATCGTCCAGCTGATTGTAAACAGCAGAAGTTGGCAGAGCTGCATTTTATGATGGACAGTCTGGTATTTATTGCTATCACTGTCTGCTGATCTCTATGGCTGTTTATTTCTAGTGTGGTATTCTTTCCCATGACATCTTAAAAAGCTCAAAAGGTATCTTTTTCCCTGTTACATGAGCTATTTTTCTTTCCTGTGGCACAAGTTCCACATTGATTCAATGTTTTTAGGTTTCACATAGTGACTGGTCTCAGATTACAGAGATTCCAAGGAACGAGAAGAAGGAAATGAAAGGGAAGTTAGTGGGTAAGAGAAACTTCACAGTAAATCTATTACTTTTGAGGGAAGTCCGGATTTCTTCTTATCCAAATTAGCTCCCCAGAACAAACAGGTGGCCTTGACTGTTTCATGTAGTAGACCCAAAAACACTAAAATCTAAATATTTTCAACACTTTTTTTAACTGTAATCAGTGGAACCTCATCCAAACTGTGTGATTGTTTACAGGAGGAGGGAAAGATCAGAGAAACTGACCATACCTTTGTAATTAGCTTTGCATATTTACTGATAGCCAACATTTATTGTGTTGTTGGCTATCATACAGATAGAGATATGTGTTTACAATAACCTCCTAAACTATTGGCAATTATTTAGGTTTAAAATAGAGCTTCAATAAAAAATAAAGAAAAACACATTTTGTATAAAGCCCTTGTTTGAAACAACTGCATGAACCCTGTGACTAATTGATGTCAATCATATTGTTGCTTTCAGCTTTAAATATGCTTTTCCAGAGTTTTGCTTCCATTGTTGTTCTCTCTATAAAACGATACAGCTCTGAATTATTTCTGCTGTTATTATCATGAGTTATAACATCAGTAATTAGTGAGCACAGAAGATAATTATACTTAACTACTAAAGGTTATTATTGGCCTTATCAGACCATAAAGGTTTGCTCCAGAAGCTTTGTAGCTCATCTCTCTAGCAGCACATCACACATCAGAAGTTTCTTTCTTATTCAGAATAACTAAATTGTTTTATTTTTCTTTTCTCAGATTCAAAATGTTTAAAATTGTGTTTTCTTTGTTTTGCATTGCTTCCACAATTAAAGCTAAAATTGTGTTTAAACCCAAATGTCTACAGCAGCACAAAAGATTTGCCCTTTCCCTTACCGTACTTTTGAGGATGGTGTTGCTTTTGGTTCTACTGTACATATTAAAAGTGAGAAAAAGTTGTGTGACACCAAAAAAATAGACAAAGAGAAGATTTAAATCTTACTAATGTATCTTCACACCTCTGCACATTTAGTGATTTTTTTGCATAAGTGCCAAAGATGCCGAGAGTGTCAAAAAATGAACATCTGTTCAGCAAGAATAAGTGAAATCATTTCCACCTATATATAATTATACTATGCTTTATTATATGTTAAACATTTACATCAACTTGGTATTCACCACCAAAACGTTACAGATTAACAGTGCAACCCTGAGTCTAAGTGAGATTTCAGAGAGAGTTCAGGTCACAGAGTTCGTATCAGTCTGTGTCAAGCTCTTAAGTGTGTTTTTGCACTTGCAGTCAGCACTCCCACACTGAGAGGCCTCAGAGATGTCTAGCTAATCTTTGCTGGGGCAAAACATAGGCCTGCATGAAATTACTTATTTTATTCTGTGTGAATATTTTGTTATCATAAATATTATCATAGGAGAATATTCATCTATGATTGTTAAGTGCGTGCATCTTTGTGTGTCTCTTCTCAGTAGAGGTTGTCAGTAATTAATCTGTTCCCACCCCTGTGGTAATTAAATATCTTCTCCTGCAAAATGTATTGCTGCATATAATGTCAACTCAGCCTGTCTTAATCACATTTCAGGCGTGAGTAAATCATACGTGTCTTCATTGATACAATGTGACTACAGAAACACACACAAGAAACTGTCTGAATATACTGTCTGCATAACAGCTGCGTGCCTCACAATGTGAGCCTGAGAACGAGATACAGATGGCATCAGATAGAAAGACAGACAGACTTACACACACACACACACAAACACAAAATGCCTACAACTTCTCATGTCAGTTTACTAACTTTTCATGCAAATAGGTTACAGTTTTGCCATAATTACACAGACTGTTGCACATGCACTCACACATAGCTATGCATGCACAAAAGCAAGTGACATATCTGCACCCACCATCAACTCGGTATCGGTATGTTATCTTGCAAAAAATGTTACGAGTGTTATGAGAGGAAAACATTGTGTGACAAGGTAATGCTCACTGCATCACATATTTAGAGCTAAAATATTCCTACTGAACATACCAGTAAAGTTGCTTTGCGTCTTACATATGGTTATGTGTAGTCAACTGCCAGCACTTGGTTAAAATTAAGGAAAGGTCATGTTTTAATAGAGATGAGGTCTGCAGTGATGCGATGCAATGAAATTGGGAGTTTATAGAGAATACTATATAAAATGTAGAGACTTTGTCTGTTTCGCGAACATCAGAACACAAAAAGCATAAAAAATCCTTTAAACCTATTTTTGTTAATCAATTAATTCATTTTCAGTAATCAATAGCTCTTTATTACCAATGCCTAAGCATGACTCGTGTACAGAATGGAAGACCCAAATGCATACCAGGGCAGGAGAGGGTTTGAACATAACACAACTTTAATAAAGAAGGATTACACAACTGAACAGAAAATCACTACAGGATGAGGCAAAAAATACAATACCCAAATAAACACTAAGGAACCAGGAGCACAAAAAGCTGAGGGAGGCACTAAACAATAGAGAACAGAATGAACAATGGAGACATGGGAGTGATAGTGTGAGTGACAAATAGACAAGACAATAACTAAACCCAAACTAACTTTCTAACATGCTGAAAGGAGACCATGAGCATAATGATGCGGTACAAAACATGACCAGCTAAAGGGGCAGTGACGAGTGAGGGACAAAAGTAGTGAGGGGACTTATTTGAAAATGACAACTGGGAGCAATCAAGGTGAGTGTGGAGAGAAAGGAGTGGCCAAGGTGGTGGAGGAATAGAAAGACATGGAACGAGACACACAAGGACCAGAGAATAATGTGACACTGACAGTATTTACTTCAAAATTAGCAGCACACTGTAAGTGTCCAGTCATTTGAATACCAGTTATTTCTTTCCAGTGAACCTCTCACACTAGCCCCCGTGTCACTTTGAAAAGAGTAACATTCTTGTCACCTACCTCCCACTGACAAACAAACAAACACACACTTACTCAAACACAGAAATGAGTTATTAGCATATTACAGGAAGTGCTGCCATGGCAATGCAATAACGCATGATCATAATGTGAGTGTGAGTCACCCCCATGTTAATCCACATTCATGTGTGAGTGCTTGTTTCTCCTGCAGAAGCCCTCATGTCTACATCCCTAAGGGTTTGAGTGTGTTTTAATATGTCTAGCCAATAATTATATTGCTAAATGCTAAATTTATTGGTCAGTGTTCAGACAGCGGATGATGTCACTGCTGCATTTCACATTCAACTCATGTTTGTGTGCGAAAGACAAGTGTCCGTGATGTTTTCCCCAGTGACCACCTGCTTCTCTCTTGCTCTGCTTAGTCCTTATTCTCTCTCCTAGGTCCTTGCTCTTTTATGCCAAGGATCCTCCTATTTGCTCATTCTTGCATAGATCTAGGTACAAAACAGCAGCTTGGAAATCCTGGTTTTTCCACCACTGTATGGTGTAAACTAAAGCTTCCTCTGACATGTATCTAACAATGTAACCATGCTGGCAACTTGCACTCCTACAAAGTAAATAAGAAGACACACATTGTCTTTCTGTGGTGTAGGGCCATGGTGCCCTTTCGCACATTAGGTGCTAAATGTCACATCAGTGTTGCATCTCTGACCTGTCACAGAGCCACCCATGTGTCATCGAAGAGCAGGGCGTTTAAATGCCCTTTAAACAGAGAGATGAAGCCAGTAGTTTAACAGTTTCCCAGACTGACTATAGCTTTTTCCTGCAGTGGTATTTTAGCCTGATAATTCCAGAAACAGGCTAAGATGCTAACATGCTTTCAACATTAACATCTGCACATTCATATTTTTCTCCTCATTACATTTCAGGTTCAAAATGTTGTGCCCTTTTTGTAAGGCTGTGAATATTTGAGAATAATTAGAGGAAACTCAAATTGTTTTTCCTTGTGTTCAGACCCCCCGCAGCCTTCACACCACGGCTTATTTCACTTAAGGAGGGGGTGTGTTTTACTACTGTTATCTGTGTTTGTATTTAGACTTCCTGGGTGAATCATGAGCTTGTCCTCATGCAGGGTTAATGGCATTTGTCATGCTGGTGTGAACTCTTCACAGCTACTCTCTCATGTACTTTTTTAAGGCATTTCTCACTCAGTAGCTTTATGAAGATGTCAGTGGATATTATGTAAATAACTGACAGTGAGAAAGGTTATTAGCCACCTAAAACTGCCCACTGAGAACAAGACTTTCCACCCAGACGCCCACGGTTTCTAGAAGTAGTAAAGGTCTCATGCAACTCGTCACTGACCTCACACCCTAAAATTAATATTGTTGGTCTAAGATGGAAAGATGAAGCACAGCATTTTCAGGTCAAAAATAATTACCACATCTGGCAGTTATTTGTTATGTACATATAACAACTTTATATTTAAAGCTACAACATGTAACATTTGGACATCAAGCTGTTGCAGGAGACTCCACGCAGAATGGATCAAATAATGTTGCTGTGTCAAAACCATACATCAGTAGTCAAAACCTTTGGCGTCTTTTTTCTATTCTATTTAGCTAGCCATAGCTAAAGAATGCTAATATTAGCATCGCTAGCACCAAATACCATATTATAACTTTAACCAAATGTAATGATAGGGGAGTCGTTTCACCTAAACGTGTTTATCAGACTGGCCAAAACCATTTCTTTGATAAATAGAGTCACTTAGACCACACTAATATACACTAGAGCTGTGATTATTTTTTTCGTAAATCATACTGAGATGGTAGAATTTCCCGTTAGATTTGTTCTGTAAATTGGAAAGAGAAATTAGGTAAAGAAGCTTAGCAACTGAACATAAAACAGGTCACTAGTGCACATTTTATAGACGAATGCAGGTATAGTGAAAGTAGTGAATGTTTTGCAGAAGCTCAATAGAAAGGAGATATGGAAGTTGGGATCTGAGTGGTGTCTTGACATCTGCTGTCCATACTCAAAGCTTGTTCATTGAAAGATAAAGGGAAAAGATGGATTTTGATCCAGTTGCCATAGCAGCTATAATTTGTTCAGTAGGGTGCGAGCGTATGTGCAGAATGACTCTACAAAATACAGTCAGACTGAACTGACGTCAGCAGTATTCATAAATGCTGGCATATGCTGATGCTTAAACGTCAGACTATTATATCCATTGAAGTGTAGCACAATGTGTTTTGTAGGTGAATCATTGATCAGTACTGGAAAAGGATGTTACAGACACATTGCACACTGTGTTAGTGCGTTCATTTCTGGTGCCTACACTGACCCTTTTAGCACTTGATGAGGTTTAGATCAAATAAAATAAACTGTACAACCTCTGCAACAATGACTCAAACCCTACAATGTCAACCAACAAGAGAATGCCTATTTACACAGCGCATGAGTCAGTAGACACATATTTTAGATTTAAAAAGTCACAAAGGACAAGAAATTTTCAGTCTTTCGACTTGTACTGTGTCCATATTTAAGGTTGTTGTTGTCATATATACTGTAATGTTTTATTGCATGTTTGCAGTCTACAGTAACAGATTTCTATGCAATAGAAATTTGAAATAGATAGATAGATAGATTAACCCAAAAAAACATTTTGATACAAATTCTGAAAATATCTTAATTTAGCAAAGCTACAAGGTTCTCCACACAGATCGATACTCTGTGAGAGTTACAGACACACAATCAATGCAAACTCCTCATCAAGTACGTCATTCATCTGTTGTCAGAGTAGATCTATACAGGACGACAATTAGGTTAGAATAAATTGTGACTGCCAGGATGCATTCTCTTGCTGGAAACAGTATAGCAGTGTCCTTGCCTTTATGAATGGACAGATTGTGAAGGCTCTTATTACTGACGGAATAGATATTGCAACTGACAATCTGTTGTTAATGTATATTTATTTCTACCCTTGGGGCTGCAATCAAACAAATACACTGTTCATTTCTACGTCTAGAACCACACTGAGGTCAACATTTGAGGCATTATGTGTGGTGCACAGTGCTAAACACTGTAAATAAAAAAGGGGAGGTAGCGAGGAAGATGGATGGATGATGGATTAGGACAGTGTGACAGTGTCCATCATGCCTCTCTCAGAGGGTCTGCCATACCAACAATCAAGAGGAGGAGAGAAGATACTAGAGAGAGGAATATAATAGCTTCCTTTAGAAGCAGCCATCAGCCACCCATGCATTCAAATACAGACAGGCAGTTTCCAAGGGCACTGAATAAGAAGTGTACGCCTCCTTCTTATCCCAAGCGTCTTCTGTTTCTCTTGGTGTCACTTTCTATCTTTTCTTTTTTATTTCATCCATTTCTGTCCACGTGTTTTCTTCCATCTGCTGCCTTCATCATGATCACTTGACCTGCAGTACTTCATTTTAATCCTCATACTTCAAGCTGGGATTAGAGCGGTGTCTCTCGGAGGAGCAGCAGCAGCAGAATACAGAATGGAGGGCAGACACGTCAAGACAGAAAAACAAAGAAAGAGAGAGAGAGAGAGAGAGTAGCTCAGTGATGTCACAGCTCAGATGTGTTCTGCCTACACAACAGGGTTATCGCCACACCTGCCATCCGTACTAGTGCCACGTTGTGATTAAAGGACCAGTATGTTCTGAATACATTCACTCATGATCTTGTGAATCACCAGATACCGAAACACATTTCACAAGACACACATAACTGTGAACATGACCATGACAATATTATAACAAGAAGAACAAAGACGTCATCTTAATGCAATGTGAAGCTGATTAACAGTCTTCTCTGATGCAATTTAGAGCATTGTGGTCTCAATGTTATCCCTTTTATAGTTGTATGTGTCAAGGAATAGTTGATATGCACATTAGTGAAGCATTAACAGTCTTGACAACCTTTCCTTTCTCTTAAGCAAAAGCTAAACTTTGCAGTTTTTTGTTTATGCTTGTATAAACATGACTGACTGTCTCTCAAGTAGCTTTCCTTTTCCTCGGGATAAATCAGAAGGCATTGTGATTATTCAGCGAGCCGCTGTGTAAGCCAAACTCTGACACGGTCACACTTACAGAGAGTGTAAATATTTCATATTTTCAATACAACAAACTTCTACGCGAGATCTCTGCAGCTGGTGTGTTGTTGCTTTTAGTCACTCTCTGCAAGAACAATGACTCATCCAAGTCTGTGAGAGATGCTGTGACTTGTGCTTAAATTATAATTAAAAATGTGGTTTAGAGAATTGCCTTGGAGCATAATTGGTGATGAGATCACTTTATGTATGTGTGAATGTGTTGTGTGATACATTACACAATTTCAGCATTTCTAACATTCCTCAAAGTCCTCTACTCATATGAGATTTCTCTCATTATTCATCTCACTTGTATTGCAGTTAGACGACAATTAAAAATGATACAATATGCAGTCAGACAGTTAGAAATGAAGAAAGGCATATAATCTGCTAGAAGCAACCAAAGTATTTTGAGCGAACAGAGTATATAAACATAGCAACCGAAAAAACAGAAAGGATGAAAGTGTATTCACTTTATTGTGAGAAAAAAAAGCCTTTGTTCACACTTATTGTGTATGTGGTGCAACAGCTCTGGAGAAGCATCCTAAGCAGAGTTGGGATTTGGCAAAAGTTCAAATTAGTAGCAAAATATCAACACGCAGCAACCAAGATTGTTAATAAAATGATCTACTGCTTACATCACTGAAGATTGTGAGGGATGTGTGAACCAATTCCCAGCCTAAGACACTGTGAACGTGATATATATAAAAAAAAAAAACAATGTGCTGTCATTACTTGACCACATACGTTATACATGTACATGTATGAAATCTCTATTTAGTTGTTTATTCTGTAGACATGCTCAGGAACTGAACTCCCCCGCACTGACAAAGACGGACTTTATGTAGATAAAACCTGGAATTACTAGAGAAAAGAGACTAAGACTTGTAATTTAGGATGCATTTAAACATTAACAGCAGCGGTTGCATGCACCATGTATTAATATTCATGTGACCCCGTGCAGACTTTGTTTAGCAATCCTTTTAGAGAAGTGGTTAATATGGCTGCAGCAGATAGGCTGAAAAAAAAAGCTTGAAAGGAACAGACTGTGAGGCAGCAGCAGGAGCAGCAGCTTTGGGGCATTGTGGCAAGTCCAAACTGCAAAGCTTTGTATGGTTCTCAGCAGGTGGGATCCACTAGAGCCCCCCACTCGGCTGCACACACACAAACACAGACTACACACATATGGATATATTTGCATGGATGCTGGCAAAGTCAAGTTCACTTCACTTTACAGTGCTTTATTTGTGGAACAGCAAAATAAAGAAGTAGATTAAGGTTGAATCAGAACTGAAACAAGACAATACATTAAGGCTCTAACATGCAGTAACATGACACATGACCTTAAGCTTAGACGGCTGCCACTATTTCAGCTGTACCCTCCTCCTCTCCCTCCTCCTGTGTTCACTAACTGACTACAGGCTCTAGTGATCCCCCCCCCCCCCAAAAAAAACTCACTGATGGTCACCTCCTCTCTGCTGAGTGAGCCGGGGCCCCTAGACTCAGCACAAAGACCCTGCTGCTTGTCTGTCAACCAGGGGTGCAAGACAGAGTGGGGCCCCAGCTGACTCCTATTCAGCCCCACTGAATGACATTATTGAAATCCCAGTCCTGGCTGTGTGCATGTGTTAAAGCAATGAGCTCACACCTGTCCTCTTAGCACGCCTGCTGGAGAAGACAAGATAGAGGGGGAGAGGGAGAGGAATGTGTTGATGCACTACCAAACCAGCTGTTTTCACTGAACAGTTTGTAAAATAGCTCTTGACTTAAACTGCAGACTAGACTATAACAACAAATCTGACAACATACTGAAAAGTGTATTTAAACTAAACTGTTGCACTTTGCAAAGCAATTAAAAAGGAAACCAAAGGTTTAATTTACTGAAGTACCGTACTTGAGTATTTGTACATGCTACTTGTACTGCAGTATTTCTATTATTAGTTATTTTTACTTTTCTTCCACTACATTTATTTAAAAATATCAGTTACTAGTTAGATTGTTCATCAAGCATTAGTAAAAGTCTTATGTATTATGAATGGATTCACTTTCTTTCTTTCATTAAAATCAGCTTAAAACCCACCATCATCAACTGTTTCTGTTCCACAGTCTGTAGGCACATTTTTACCATAATTTTCACCTTTTTCACCTCAGAATTTGTTAAACATATCACGAAACTTCTACATTTATGTTTTCACCACCATCAAATTCTCTGTTGTTAAAACACATGTTTTTCTTAGTAGAGTACTTTCACTTTTTTACTTCAAGTACAATTTTGTGCATGTACTTTAGTACTTTTACTTGATTAGAAAAAATTTAGGGTACTTCTACCTTTAGTGGAGTCATTTTCTAGGCAAATACTTGCACTTTTACTTGATTATTGATTTTGTGTACTGTATACACCTCTGAAGCAAACTGAAAATACATATGCTTTCATTCATGATTGAGGTGTGGGGCCTGAGATCAGTCAGCATTTTAACTGCAGACCAGCTAAAACCCCCCTTTGGCTGAAATGCTGCTTGAGAGAAGGTGACAAATGTGAAAAACTCTGTTGTACTTCTGATTCAAGTATTCATTTGAAAGGCTGTGTGTACATGGGGGATTTTCAGTGAGAGTGCAGCATGTGTGCACGTGAAGGATACATCAATTATCAGTTTCATTGGTAAGTTGTGTGTAGTTTCCCATCTGGTGCTCTGTTCTTCCATGCCCAGAGATTTATGTGTGATTATTGTGTGTTTATGTGAATCCCCATCCCACCTACCAGACTTTAAATAGTCAATTTGCTCAGCACTATGGATAAGAGACCACCTGTTTAAATAAAAAAACATACTTCAAAGGACACACCAATCATGAAACACGTCCCATTTATCTCTGTGTACTACACTGGGACTGATATTGATTTCCAGTTTGGAACAAGCTTTAACAGGTTCAGACAGGATCAGTAAGTACTGCTTGTCTGAAAGATGTCCAAAAGACACACACAGATAAACAAACAAAAATAAGTCTGCTTCACACGCTCATGCTATCAGGCAAACAAGCCTTCAACAAAAAGCCTGTAAGACGAAGTGCCAGTATTACCTCTGTAATAAAATGTATATTGGCTCAGTGGTTTGTCTAAAACTGGGGCTATTTTCACATTAATTTAATTTAAGATGACTAATCCAACAGTGTTAGTACCTGAGAGTCTTTCTGAAGCCGAAAGTGAGATTCCAATTCCAGTTGATAGACTGGGTTAGAACTGTTTTCCATAAATATAGCCAGTGTCATCATATAAACCAGGCACATCTTTCTTTGTGTTCTTCCCACCAGTTGTTCTATCTGAAGCAATTTCAGATGTGGAGGCTATAGCACAGGAGGAATGTTGATGTATCCCTGTCGCCATTGTCTCTGTTCCTTTTTAAGAGCTTCATCAACTTCACCTTTGTCTGGGCTCCAATATCAAAGCAGTGTTCGAAAAATTTCAAGTATGAAATAGTTTGACCTCCTTCGGTTCATTCTCTGGTATTTTTCTAATCATTACATAGCTTTACTGCTTTATAATGTGGCCTTGAATTAAAATCTTTAGATAAACAGACTTTTTCACACACCCACAAAACAGACACACACCTAGAAAACATATAAACATATGTAAACATGTGTATAATAGACAAAGGCATTCTTACAAGTCCAGAAGTAATATGAAACAACCTCAGGTGTTCATAAGTAAAACTCCTTACTGTTACTGTTGATATGCTGCACATTCAAAGTGTGTGTAATTAATCTTGTTAGTTTAGTTGGAAAGTCTAGTTTGTTCCATAACTTTAAAGCTTCACACGCCAAAATACATTGTGGGCTTATCACACAAAGACTAGTCTTTCATTCATCAAGGAACATCCTGATGATCCCAAATACCTTTTGGAAGGTGTGCATTGTATAAAAATATCATACCAGTCAGGTGTGGTGATGGTAGAGTGACTGTCTCGTTTGTTCAATGATCTGAATCTGTTACATGTGACAAACACACAACACTTGTGAAAAAGTGTAAAAATGCATTCAAGGAATTCAGAAATCATAAATCTCTGCCTCAATACATATGACAAATGTTATGCAATTTATTATTGTTAGTGTAAAAACAATATTTGGTGGATATTTATACTGTGGATAAATAAACTGATTGTTTATAATCAAGTAAAACACATGTTTATGGCTTTTTTCTGTCTGTCCTCAGAATTCTTAGAAATTATGCAGTTATGAGGAGGTTCAAACACAAATTTTATGTTACTGATAACAACTCTGGGTTGGAGCAAACATCAGTTGCCTCCTCGACATGGATGACATCGACCTGTATGCCAAAATTGAATGAGACATTTATTCATTAGTCGGATAGTAACAAAGTGCACCATTACATGGCAACATAGCATATGTTGAGGACAGCTAACACCTGATGAAACATGAAGAGGCCACAAGAAAAGTAGCAGCAAATCCTGTGATGTCAGCTAAATGGCAAGTTTATTGTCTTGGCAATTAGGACCTTCAACCAGCCAGTCATCAGATATCTCACAGGTGTTATAAACTTTCCAAAAGCGAAAATAAAAGTCACTGACCTCAACACAAGAAAGCTTCTTACAATGCATGGTGGGTTTCACCCCAAATCCAGCACCCTGACAATACAGTAAGTGTTTCAGAGCCACCATCCAGGATAAACAACAAACATCCATGAATACATGAAGAAGATGTTTCCAGCTGATGCACTTATGTAAATACCTCAGACAGTAAAAACCCCAGTTAGCACCTTAGCTGCTATGGCTAAGCCCTCGCTTGGTTGTGTAGTTTCTGTGTCTTGTTTTCTTTAGACCTGGTACCCAATCCCATGGTTCTACTTTATATCTGTAGCAGAGGTTGTGTATAAATATAAACTTTATTCATTAGAAAACTGAAACAGATAAGCTCAGAATGTTCAAGCTGTAGTTACTGTGTAAACTACAGGCTGCCTCTCTCTCTCTCTCCCTTACACATGTCCAAACATGTCCACACAGGAGAAAAAGGGGAAACCCGTACACATGGCGGGGAAGCACTGTGTATCCCGAATGGCAGGACTGACCTGTAAGCAGTGAAAGTAACACAGCGCATATGCTGTGAGTTCTAAGGTTTAAATGTGATAATGAGCAGCGCTCTGTTGTCTGTGGTATATCCTGATGAGGTGGAACCGAGATTAAGCAAAAACAACAGAGGTAAAACAATAGCTTGATTAAAGAATAAAATAAGCATGGGTCAAGGAGGAAGCGGACAGATGGACAAACTGAGACTAGCATTGATGAATATGGATGTGTCTGTGTGAATGTAAAATTAGGCACGAGCTGCCGTCTGCCTGCACGTGTGAGCTTTGTGCATGTCCATATACATTTGTGTACGCCTCAATTCTTTCTTCTAGTGAATGTTTGACCTTTGACTGTCTCCTGGCACCCCCATCTCTAACACACACACACACACACACACACACCACCTCAGCTTCCTGTGTTCTGGACAGCTGTTAGTAAGGACCTGGCCAAAGAAAAGGACCCATCTGTCGTCTTCCTTCAAAGGTCAGGGCTCAGGGCTGTGCATGCGTGTGTGTGCGTGTGTGTGGACAGGGAGGAGGGAGGCTTCTTTTCAATCTGATAATCTCTGCTGTTGTTCTCTCCCGCGCTCTCGGGCACACTTCTGAGAGTTCCGGCTGTTTTAAATGCAGACACCCTTCACATCCATGGTCTGTCACCATGTCTGATGTGTTTAGAGGTTTTAGGGCTCCCCTTGTGCATGTGTGCATCATATATCTGATGTAGTGCTCTTTTATATGTAAAGCACAATACAGTCCTTATGCATATTCAGCACAGTGTGTGCATATGATTATTGACTGACGTCACAAACTTACCCGGGCATTTCTTCCTACTATGAACCCTATGAACAAACAAATTGGATGCAACATGTCTGAAAACCGCACCTTTTTATTGCGGTGGGGTAAATCAGTCAATAAATTATATATTACGGTAATAAATCTAAATATATGGTGCTAGAATGGATATAGATAAGATTTAAAAATTTATTTTGTGTTTGGGTCACTCTCACGTTTTCTTCGTTAGAACTGACTTTTTGAACAATAGGCCTTAAATAAATTAGAAACAAGGAATTTACTAATTAAAACAAAGAAAACATTTAGGTTAAAATATACCCACTTAAGCCTTATCACACAAACCTTTACAGTGCAACTACCATAGTTCTTGCTTGTAGTCAACACTGCTTATCTACTGTTTATGAAATAATAATGGTAATGTAGTAGACAGACTCTTACAATCTGCCATTTTTGCATTAAATCAATACGATCTGTAAACCTTGTTTATCATAGTTTTTTATTCAGTAAAGCTGAACAATATCACTCAGAGGCTCAGTTTTCTTCCCTTTTACTGTACAGACTACAGTACAGAGTTGGAAATTCCCTCCTTCTTCACACTATTTTAAAACATAAATGTCCAAACATTCTTCTGAAATTATAACATGTGCAACAATATAACATAACAGCAGTTGCTCTGTAGTTCAGATGATATCAGGGCAGCAGATTACGCTTTGAAGTCATTCCAAGTAGTGCAGTGCAGAGCAGTCGGTGGGCCAATAAAACAGTTTGACAAGTAGAAACTAGTTTACATGGAGAGAAAGAGAAAGAAGGAGAGAATGATTTTTAGACTAATGCATTAATGTTATATAAAGAGATTTTGTGACACAACAAAGGTTCTCTCTGTGCGATTACTGAAGATCATATGCAAATACCTAATCTACTGTGTCCAACTCTACAGTAGGTCAGCACAGGCCAGTTGTTGTCCATTCTTTTATTTTCTTGTATTACTTCTGTACAGATTGAGTCATGTCTCACCTTGTTTAACACGAATAAAATGACCGCCTTGTACATCTGCAATCCATGTTTGGGTCCAGTAATAGCTGAGCCATTTGCAAATGGATTCACATTATAACAGCATACAAGGATACATGAGCTAACTGAGAATTATTCATTCAAAATACCTGTTACACACAGTATGCTGACTCTTTATATACTGTACCAGCTGTCTGTCAAATTTGTTTTGAACAGGGCTTCATATGCACTGTGCCAGCACTTAGTGTTCATCTGATGAAGGCACATTTTGCGCACAGACTTTATAATGTGCGTTGTCCAATCGGATGTTATTGTGACGTGTTCTCCTTATATACTTAGCTAGGAAACAGTAAATGTTATGAGCAATAACTTGAGGCAAACCACAAAAACAATCATCCACAACACACCCAAAACAGCATTAGCAAAGGCGCACTGTGTGGTTACACAACTCTACAAACACAGGCTGATAAAAGCATCCGTGCAGTTGTACCATTACACAGCCACAGCACAAGGAACAATACACATAAACAATACTGTAGGTGAGAAGATCTGTGACCTACATGACCTGTCTGTCGCCACCTCTGTTACCTTAAGATGTTCCACCGTTGCAGCACAGAAGGTTATGTTTTTCCATATGTCAGTCAGACATCAGACAACTCCCAGAACACAACCAAACAAAGATAAATAAAGCTATTATTGGTGTATTTGCTCTTGATAGCCACTGCAGGATTTACCTTTAACAATTGTAAATAAATCTTAAAACTTCAGACAGGAGTAGTCTAAAGAAGCTATTCGTTTATAGTCTGGTCAGTTTACTGTCTTGTTTTATTATAGTATCATGCTGGTGGGATTCTTTATGTATTAGAACAGAAAACGCTAATAAAATATTGCTTTACAAGCCCATCAGAGCAACGTGCTATCTGTCACAGTTATGTATTCTTTAAACATTTATTCTACATGTGGACTATGCACAGAAAATCTGACTTAGTGCTCCTGTTGCTAGGCTGTGATCATTTGTCATTTGTTGGAAACTTTATTAGAGAATCACTTTCCTGCTAATGCCAATGGTGCCCATGGGGCATTGGGGGTGGGATGCAATATGAGAAAATGGACCCCTGAGTGCAGACAGGTAAAAGGTGCTCGCAGCCCTCCTGTACAAAAACATACGTACTCTTATCACTTCAAACACACACAGGCTCATTCCCAGGGGTCATCAAATCTCCCTAGACTGGTAATAACTCAATAATCCATCCTTCCCTAAGCAGACTTACACCTTTGTTATCTGGTGCTGATAAATATGGTGATATTATGCCTCTTGTCCTAACCTAAACCATAACAACTAAAAGCCTAATCCAAACTTTTTTGTAGTCTTGAACAAAACGGAATTCTAACCAAACCCCAAGACTAAAAATGTCGTCACAAGACACAACATGTCCTCGCAAGAATGGTATTTCAACTAAACTTGTCCACACAAGGAAATAAGGACACACACGCACACCCACACACACACACATTCCATTTGCCGGAAGCGGTTTTATCGAGGGCTGTGGTGATAAAAGATAAATGAATGCAGAAGGCCTGATGGAGGGAAAGAGACAGAAGGAATTAAAGGATCAGATTGAGAGAAAATGGAAGATTGAAGGTGTAGAAGAAGAAACACAGGGAAAAAAGTCGAAGAGGGTGAATCACAGAAAGAGCGAGAATGAGGCGAGACAGAGAGAGATGAAGAGAGATGTGAGGGAACCAGACGAAAGGGAAGGAAAACAGAGGAGAGAGTGATGCAGTCGAGCAGCCGTGGGTGGTTTGCGAAATGCTGGGTGATGGCTGGGGCAGTTGCACTGCACAGTGGATGTGCACAAGCGGTTGTGTGTGTTAGAGGTTGGGTATATGCGCTGTATCATCCCCTGTGCCTGCGTCATTACCTTGATTAGACTGCAGGAGGGAGAGGCAAAGGAAACCCCAGCCCTTTCTTTCCCCTCCCTCTCTTCCTCTCCCTCCTCCACCTTATCTCTCTCTCTCTCTCTCTGTCTGTCTCTTTTATCTCTGTCTTTCTTTCTCTCAGTCTGAGTCCATTAATCGCACACTCACACATTTCAGGTCATAGTAACTGATTCTTGTAAATAGGTACATTGTTTTTCCCTGAGTGCCTCTTTTTCTGTTTTGCTCACTTTCTTTTTCTGTCATTGTCCTTTTGTTCTTCTCGCTATCTCTTTCAGAAAATACACTCATGCCATAACCAGCATGGAGGAAATCACATCATGCTCTGTGTGACAAGAAGCTATAAGGGGGCAACTTCAAAGTCAGTGTATCTAACTATGAAATGTGTCACTGTGCCAAATATTGCTGTGTAAAAACTACTCTTTGAACGGACCTTTCAAAGGCTTTCTAGCAATAGTTGCCAGATAGAATACTCACACTGTCTTAAACGTGTTCCTGATAAAACTCTGGTGATAAAAAAAAGTGTTTTTTTAATTTATATCTCCACGCTGGCTGGCTCTTCATCCTTCTGTACATACATGCAGCGTCTTGTGAACGGGAGATCTAAGGAAAACTTTAAGGACATTTCTTTTAAATTTGGCACATCTTAGACTCAGACTTGATGTTGGACTGATTGCATTCTGGTGACCAAAGATCAAAGGTCACACAGACTTCCTGTTCATTGAGTTCTCTGCTAGCCATGGAGTAGAGCCACAGACCTGCTGGTTTTCCAACGCTTTGTTGATTACCTGGATCAAGTGTGTTCAGCCAATCAGAAGCTGTAAGTGCAGGGATGGTTGAAAAACATGGCTCTCTGGACCAGACTTAGGAATATAAGCTAAGATATACGAAGAAAACAGAAGGATCTTTGGAACTTAGCTTTCCAAAAAATTTTGTTCATCAGTTATTTCATGATTTAGCAAAGGGAGCAGTTACTATTCACATAGGGCCAAAGATATTTGGACAGCTTCTGCACTTTTAATAAAAAAATCATCATAACTAATTTGATTGCACTGGACATACTGTGTTTATCAAATCTTTTGAGCTAAATACAGCTTGCAACCAAAACAATAATAAAAATAATCCATTAAGATGAGGAGAATACATTTGGATGGAAACTCTCTGTGGTGCTAATTCACTTTCAGATTACTTGTAGTCAACTGATCATTTGTTTATGTAGAATCCTTTGTGCAGCTTTAAAGAAAACTTACCTCAGACCCCAAGTATCTGCACTTTCAAGATGTGCATAACAATGATGTACACTGTCTACAAGGGTTTTCTCTGAGTGTGCTGACTTCCCCCACAGTCCAAAGACATGCAGGGTTAATTGGTGACTCTAAATTAACCCTGCGTGTGGTGTGAATTTGAGTGTCAGGCCTGTGAGAAACTGGTGACCTGTCCCGGGTGTGCACTGTCTCTCGACCAATGGCGGCCAGGTTTGGTGTCAGGGCTCTGTGGCATTTCACAGGAAGAGCAGCTAGGATGATGAACAATTAACAAAATGTAAGTAATTAAAATGAATGTAAGTAGTAATAGTTTCATTGTTACATATGATCTCTTTCCCGTTATATTAAATGACCTCTTCTAGAAAACCTCAGATGTGGTTCTAAATTAAAAATAAGTGAAAGGAAAAGTGTGAAAAGAAATATCCTGATGTAAAAGAATGTGTAGAAAGTGACAGAATGCATAAAGGCTAATGTGGGGAGAGATTGCGAAAGTGATAGAACCACTGTGTGACCTTCTAACATCCTGCCTCCTTAACCACAGCATTGCATTTCACCTTTACCAAACCAGAGAGAATAAACATAACCTTTCTCCATGGAAAATGTCTGACGTTACTCTACCATTTCATTGCTCATCACTCCTTTTTTTGCAGTGTTCATTTGTGTAGTGGTGACCCATAAAAATGTGATATTGAATTGTTTGTTGTCCCCTCGCTCTCAAATCTCCCACAAACTCTCACTTTCAGATTAATATCGTGTTTAAGAAAACGTTTCTGTTTTTTCTGCTGTGACACAACGAGTCTTCTGCTCCAACCAGAAAAAATCTCCAGCGTGTCATGTCATTGTGGTCACCACATGATTGTTCATCACTTTCACTGATGGTTTCAGAGCATGTAATGGAATGCGTTGCTAAAAGTGTTTTTTTAAACAAGCTTTGACACATTTATAGGAGGTTTGAATTCTTTCTTTCCAACTGAGACACAGAGACACGCAGACTGGGAACTGAGGGCAGAGTCTGTTATGTTTAGTGCTGCTCAGATGCTGCCAGCCAAATGAGAGGCCAACAGATGGCTGGAATGTCATATATGTTAAAGATCAGAGGCCAGCGCAGACACAATGAGATTAGAAGGGAAATACAGAGCAACCACCCAAAACTAAGCTGTAAACATCCTTGTGAGCTTTGAGGGGTGTTTGTGTATGTCAGAAAAAGAGATGGGACTTTGTGTTGTTTTGATTGCCCCCACATTTTGTATAAAACTACAGTATATTTTAAATAAAGTGGCTTTGTTTTGTTAATTAAAAGGATTTGAAATTTTAAACGTAGGATTAGGTCACTGTGTAGTGGGTAGCCGTTTAATCAAATGTGTGTCT
Organism: Microctenopoma steveboyesi; assembly: GCA_032359275.1. NCBI lineage: Eukaryota > Metazoa > Chordata > Actinopteri > Anabantiformes > Anabantidae > Microctenopoma > Microctenopoma steveboyesi. The sequence continues at coordinate 8,932,738 of JAUMHF010000009.1, read as the reverse complement.
GTAAACCACCTACCATGTCTACCAGCTTTGTCAGTGGGTTGACCTTCTACAAATCATTCAAATGGCACCAAATAAAATCAAAGGTACCTGCTGATCAAGGTGAAACAGATGTTTATCTCCATGGAAAACATTTTAGTTTGCCATTTTTAGCAGTCACATTATTTTTAATTCTCATTCAAAACGAGAGTCCTGCACACTCTCCACACTGTTTCAGGGAACTGCTATAATTACTCTCACAGAGGCACTAAATAATTACATAAGACCTGAATCTATTATCAAGAAGAAGAAGAAAAGAGAGATGCAGAGAATGTGTTTTTTTTAGGAAACCCTGACATTACTACACATCGCACCCCAAAGTAGGTAATTGGGTAAAGTAAAGCATATTATGTAGTTTGTATAAAGTGTGTATGTACAAAAGCCAGTAATGCTGGCGTGTACAATGCAATAGTGTAAAAATTTCAAAAAATCTGCAGCGGGGTCTCAGACACATGTGAAACTTACAAATACTATACAGAGTGTAGATTTTTTTTGTTTATTTCTGAATATGTTTACACACCAAGGTACAGCTGGACAAATGTACCTCGTCAGCAAAACTTGTTGTGCGAATACCTGCTATTCAGAGATAGACGTGTTTGTGGTGTTAGAGCTGTTGTGTGACTACACTGATGTGACAACCCTCTACTTTCATTACAGAACTGATGGAGAGGCCTTTATAGTTCCCATTATTTCACCTCGAATAGCCTCAGCTCAATTACCTGCCAAATGAACACAACAGAGACACTGAGGCCTTACATAACATGTACAACAATAGTTGTGTCATCATTATTAACTGTCTCTGCACATCATAATGCTGGAGATTTTAAAGAAAACACAGCTTACACAAGAGCAACAAACTGAGAACAAATCATTGCATGTTCCATTTTTATATCATTATGTTAAAAGCATTAGTCTGCTGATGGGATTATTGAAATAGCAGAGACAAAAATGCAGCCATTATGTTTCTATCATCACCACTACAAACTGCAATCATCATCTAAATATCTAGGATGCAAATCTGGATCTTATGCCTACTGTAAATATATGTACACTTCTCACAGACAATCCTCTTGATGTACATTTCTTCAGTATTTCTTTAGTATAATTTTTTGTCTTATTGCTGCATGGCCGTATAGTTGGCGATCCGGGGATACATTTCACTGCAAGTTGTACAGGTAAAACTGTGTATGTGACCAAAAAACTTCTTGAATCTTGAATCTTATAACTCGCATCTTACAAAACTAGACTTCACACATCCATCTTTTCATACTAGAGCCTTTATTCTCATCGCCAGCCCTCAGGGAAATGTCTCGCAACTCCATATGGCCTGTTCTCCCATGATGTGTGGAGCTCAGAAAGAGTTGGAAGATTTAAGAGAGTGAACAAACCGTGTTTATGTGGAGCTCACTGGTTCAAGCAAGGTGTTCTGAGGATTAGACAGTGTCTCATTGTTCAGCGCAGAAAGAACGAAACGTCAGCAGCCAAATATGAAGCTTGGTATTAAGGCCTTCAGCATACACAGACAAGCATTTGAACATGCCTACATATATATATGACACATTAGTCGTGTTTGTCCAGCAGTGACCTCTGCTTTGTCAAATATTGTGACCAAACCTGATAAGAGGCTGTAGTCATGACTAGCCATAACTAATGAGTGTGGAGGGGAACAATACAGATCTACACATGTATTAAATAATTCGAAGATAATGTACATTTTAAATTAGACTAAATCTTACACTACGTATTGTAGCATATAGTCAACTAACATGTAAATGTGTGAGCAGAATGAATGTATCCGAAAACAGAAACAACAGCAGATGGTGCTTCGTAAAAAGCTTTTTACTTTCTGACCAACATAATTCTGGCACCACAGCAGATTGAGCTATCCCTAGAGCATTTGAAAGAGGCCTTTAATAGAGTTGTATAAAGGCATCTGACAAAATGACATGCATGCTGTATTATATAATCACAGTTAGAAGAATAATGAGTCAACATGAGGCGGATGTAGGCTAAGAGAAGCAGAAAGCACTGTAGCCTGTTTCTACTTCATCCACCATTGTCACAGTTTCTCTGAAATCTGCAAATGTTATCCAAAACAGGATTTGGCAGTAATGTATTAAAGCACCACGTTTGAGATATTGTGCCCTCATAACAATGAACAGGAAGCGGCAGCTCTTCATTGCCATACCGAATCTGCAGCTTTCGAAGGGCACTAAGCATTTCACTGTGGCAGTGAAGGGGTGCATCACAGTGCAGTTCCAGTAGATGCACATTTACAGTGTACAGTGTGTGTGCTCACACACCTGCTCACATATTGGGAGAGTTCACAGAAACAGGTAGGACACATGAAGACGCTACTGTAGCTGCAGGTTACTAAAAATGAGAGCATGCTGGAACACAGCCAACTTAATCGCAGAAGCGTGATTGTATGTCAAGACCTTGTGTGTGACAAGGCCTGACTTTCACAGAAAATCACTAATTTTACAGTAAATGATGTGAAGATATGTGGTACATCAGATAACATATCAATGCAGGAATAGTAAAAAAAAAATCATAACAAGCAAAGTAAAACGAATACTAATTAGTGAGCCTGAATCATTAAGCGGAATGAATTGAACTAATGTGCACAACATGGGTCAATGTAAATGAGAACACGTCACGCAGCAGGCAGCCACATGGTGAAAACCATAAAGCAGTGAAATTCTCTGAAATTTCCAGACAACACAGCACTGACTTCCTGTTTGCTGTTCTACTCTACTCACTGCAGCAGCATCTCTTACATCCTGTTGATACATACTTAACAGAGATTGAAGTTGCTTCAGTGTTATTACCTAAATTCTAATTATTCTTTTGTTTGTTTCATGTAAAATAACAAACTTGGACAGAATTGAGAAAATTGGGTGAAAAAAAAAAAGAAAAACATTGAATTGAAATACACCATATCATAAATTAACTAACTGTACATAACTGAAATGTAATGTTAGATAAAAAAATAGATTGAACTTCATTATGAAGAAGCAACAATTCATAGCTGGCCTGTGTGTGAATCCCTTGCCTGTGTATGTTACCAGAATAGAACAATGCTTAATTAAAAGTAGGACGTTGACGCAGGATGTGAATAGATTAAAAAAAAGCCTAATTTGACACAAAAAAGTCCACATTGAGAGGTTTTGCATGCAGGGAAACATTTCTGATTACATCATCACAGGACAAAGTAAGTCTGCAGATTAGCAGCCATAAATGCATCTGGACTTTACCGAACTGCCAATTTACCATAAACAGACGTGCTCCCGTCCCTAACGTCAAGCACTTTCAATCTTTCAGCAAAGAAAAATCCAGATAGAGAGATAATTTAAGTTCTCACACTCTATGTTATATGATTCACACATTTTGCATACATATCTACTAAAAAAGAAAGTCTACGTGTGTGTGTCAGTGTGCATGCCACTTCTGCCTTGTCCTGCAGGGCAACAGTCAAATAATCTCCAGAGTGGGTGAGCAACTGAATGCTGCTATTTTAGCTTTTGCGTTATCTGTGTCTATGAATCACACTGCAGGGTCAGAGCAAAGGAGGGAGAGGAGTTATTACAGTAATGACACAAGTAGAACTGTTCTGCGTTTGCTCTGACACAAGTAGATCTAATTGCAGGACAAAAGCACAAGATGAGATGGGCTAAAAGAGGAGATTAGAGATAATCGTGCCTCTCAAACATCAACATTGTGTACATACATATGCAGAAAATCTGTGCTCACTATATCTCTCTCCACCTGCTTTATGTTATTGTGTGTTATTGTGGTTGTTGTATTAGATACTAATCACTGGAAAAAAACACTGGAAGACTTAAAATCGTCTATTATTTTCATATCTGACCAGCCTGTGCAAATAAAGCACTGTATCTGTATTTGGTTGTCCTATGTGAAAACAGTGAACTGTTGAATATTAATTTCCTGAGAGTGATTAAGCATGCGAGGCAAACTGAGTATGTAGGCCAGTTGCACCAGCAACATTCATTAGACTCTCATTAAAACACATGGAAGGACAAAGCAGACAAGACTTAATGAGATAGTAAGTGGTGTTGTGATGACAGTACATGCTGCAGTGCTGGTTGTTAAATCAGGATTATCAACTCCATCTTCAATCTCTGATGGTCACAGCTGTCATTGTTTTGTCCTCTCCGGGTTGTGGATCACTGGAGTGAATAAAATGCAATATTGAAACATGTATGTGAAACATGATGTAAAACAACGCTTTTGCATTGCTGTATTATCCCGGACGAGGACTCAAAACAGACCAGCTCACTGTCTTCTGTCGCCTCACTGTGCTCATTTGGAAAGCTAACAAGTGGACCTATTTACAGATCAATAGAGGAAGTAGCGAGACAGAAAAGAGGAGGTGGGTGGTGGGGGTCAAGCAGCACAGCTGCACGCACAAAAGACACTTGATCAAACAGAAAATAACTTGCACAATATTTACCCCTATTGGACAAAAACAACATTTTATTCTAAAGACCATGGCTTGGGTAGTCAGCATTTACATGATGGACAGCCTGAAGCAGTTCCTTTGAAAAGAAATCACACACAGAATGTGCGTTAGTTCTCTCTGTGTCTTCCTGCTGTGCAGCATTTTACAGCTTGGGATTTACACAAGCTACTTCAGGATAGAAAGGCACCGATGGAATACAAAATAGTTGAGTATACAGAACCAAGATTTTAATTATGCCTCCCATCGGTCATCATTAAATCTGTCCAGGGAGGGGAACTTGACCTGAATAACACAATGACTTAATTCTTTATGTGGTACAATAATAAAAGGGTTTTTAGTCATAATTAATGTATGTATACATTGTAATGTACAATGTATATTACACTTTTTTATGTTTGGAAATATATTATTTTTATAATATATATATATTTAACAAGCTGGATGTTGTACCTCATAAAATAATCATCTGATGTGAAGCATGTTGTTAATGCCTATATTGGTGTTTCACTGACATCTGCTGGACAGAACTGAAAAATAATGAGCACATCATGGGTCAATGTACATCTATGTTAAAATTTTTACATTTTTAGAATAACTTTTCTTATATTGCTAACAGTGTACAAAATAAGGAAAATCTATTTTTAAATGATTAAGTTATAAAAATTGCATTTGGCCTAAAGACAGAAATGAATCACTCTTTCCACTTTCACTTTAGTTTATTTCAGGGCTTATTCCATTGGGGATCATTGAGGTCATGGTTTAATGAAATTATTAGTTTTGGCTCTTATTTAATGACTGGTCCATAATTTATTTTACACCAGCTAAATGATCTGCTTCATAGCATTGCTGTGTTATCCATATTAAACCATGTTAGAGGTATAGTCTCTTACTAGCTCTGTAGGATGTATCTAGTCTAAATAAAGCGTATGCTGCAATGGTATAAATGACCACCAACCCACGAATGACTCATTAACGGAAGTGACAGCTCAACAGACTTATGTCAAATATTATGAGATGACACAACCCTGCCAACAAACTAACCTCCTGGAAATGGGATGTATAATGAGTCAGATCTCATAGAGGTAATGCTACACTGATATTTATGGGTGAATGGGCCTTTTTAGTACAAGATGACCTGTATTTCAGGTTAACCCGTATTAACTTATATATACATTTCTCGTTAACTTATGTCAGAGACAGTCAGTTGTTGGGGTTTTTTTTGTGTTTGTTCCAACATCCCGTACTGCTTCTATCAGAATATTCTATGTTACTATTGCTGTGAAAACCTAAACTGAACTAAATGAGAAGCCTGATTTGTCTGTGCTGTGAAAAACACTGGGTCATGTTCGGTCACATAGTCCAGTATTTGACCCAGCGCAAAGTGAATCAATGCTAAACATAGATGTGAAACATGAGGGTTTCCCTGACAGCTGAGAAACAGTCAGCTGATGTGTATTACCACAACCAAAATGTCACCTTCATGACTCCCTGCTCAAATGTCATATCAGGAAGTTTATCAGTCCAATTTATTTTTAACAAAAAATAGTTGAATGTGTTTTAGAAAATTAAAGCTAACAAATAAACGGAATGGTAAAAGCCTAAAGAACTCTCTGAAAAACAAATACGACTTCAACAGTTTTAAATATGAGACGAAATTAAAAATACAGTAGAAATGTGTGATTTAAAATGGTTTGATTTTGGCGACCTCCAGTGGTAGCTTACAAAATGATACTGTGGCAGACTGCACTGCAAACAGCACATGAATGAACGAAACTCACCTATTTAGTAGAATGATTTACAAACATATAAATCACATAATTCACAAAATCTTAATGCTCTCAGTGGGAAGTTAAAAACGTTGTGATATTTACTTTATGTATTTTTTATACTAGTACTGATCTCTGGGAAATTAAGGGGACTCTGATCGAGGGGTAGCTGCCATTTTTTCTTGTGGCTTAATGTCTTCCATAAAGACACAAAGAGCAGGTGTTGGGAATCACTTTGCAATGTGTGTATGCAAATACTATATAATGAGTTGCAAACAAAAGTTGACAGATACTCATGAACATGCTGACTGTCATGCTAATATTGTGCTTAAAGTTAGAATGGTTGTACTGCATAAATCTAATGAAAACCCCACAATTTGGCACATTTATTGTAGGTTTACTGACATTAAGACCACTTACAATATTAAAGTTCCAAAATGCCTTTTCATTTTCCTTAACTTCTTGTTAACAGTCATGTTTGTCTACAGCTGGTCGCTTCTTTGTGCCAACTCAGAAAGAGTTTGTTTGATCGCGTTCCATAGACAATCCACCAATGCACAGGCTTACAATGAAATGTACCATCAAGTGCCATGGACTGAAAAGATTCTGTCAAAAAAAGAAGTCCCTGATTCAAAACTGGTAATGACTAAATTTATGTCTGGGGGAGTAAAGGTGGGACATTCAACCCCAACAGCACTGTACCACCTGTAGAATGAATATTCTAGCATCTTGATCTGAGGTTGTTTTGCTTCCCGTGGACTCTGTGCTTTGCATAAAGGATATGGAATAACAATCAAAAGGATGCTTACATTTGAATTGTTCTGTATTATCGATTGTTATAAATATACAAATATATAGAGCTGGTCATCGGCCCTGCGATGCACTAGTGACCCGTCGGGGTCTCGCCCGAAGACAGCTGGGATAGGCTCCAACACCCACCGCGACTCGACTGACTGGATGGATGGAGCTGGTCATCACACTTCTAGATGCAAAATCCTCAAAGGAATTGAACCAAGTTCTTAGGTCTGTGTTTGTACAATCATTCTTCACCCCAAAACAATACAATCTTATAATGACGATCATGTTCATGTGTGTATGTAAACCTTTGTTCACAACTGTATGTGCTGTATGTAGCCTAAGGTTTAGGACCTTCATTAACGAAGACTCAACAATAACTGTATGGCTGTGAAGCTGAAATAGCTATAGGCATATTATATCGTGTATGTTTCTTATGTATATTATTGTATTTCTCAGATTATTATGTGTAGACAGTGTGGACTGTTGTCTTACAGCAAGACGTACCCAGCGTGGGTTTTCGTAGTACTCCTCCCACCACCCAAAGACATGTATGTTAGTGTTAAATTGTGACTTTTGGCTGCTCCTAGGTGTGAACGTGAATTGTTTTTTTTTGTGTATATATCAGCCCTGCTAAAAGGTTGGGTGTGGACCAGGTGGTGCCCCACCTCTCAACAGCTGGGATAGGTCCTGCAACCCTTGAGGAGGAAAGCAGTTAGGATAAGAGATGTACAGTATAGATGTGCCGACCCATGGCCATATTTAATTTTCAACATTCTAAACTGTATATAGTCCAAATTCTTACTAAATATTTAATAATACAACTTTCCAATTTCTCTTGCATATTGAATCAGATGAACATAAAAATGTCACCACGCATGCGCAATGGGGGAGAAGAACATGAACACCCTGATGTGTCACAGGGCCTTAATGTGCAAAGGCTTTACCATTTCCATATAAAAACACACACACACACACACACACACACACACAGAGTCCGATACACAGGGTCTTTTGCAGCTGAATGATGTTTCCTTTACAGAAGGTAAGTGCTTTACATGGTACTTTAAAAAGTTTTGTGTCCCCAACAAAACCATTTGTATGGAGCTCAAACAAACAAAAGCACTCGTACTCACGCACAAAGTCACAACATTATATGCAGACACACATGTACGGACACACTTGCACATCTCCCTCAGTGTGAAAGTCCATGGTTCTCTTCTTAGCAGGGCACTAAATACAGTACTTTGAAGTTGTGCCAATGGCCGGCCTCTCTTTGAGAGCGTCTGCCAGGCTCTGAATGAGACCAGTATACAATAACTTGAAGAAATTGTAACCTATGGACATTTATAAACATAATACATTTATGATTTAATGTCTCTAGAAACATATGATCTTGGTTATATAGTTATTTTGTGAAGTGTGCAGAGGAAATCCACATACACACACTCCTGCACTAACACACAAGGCACCAAACAGAGGTGAATGCTTGAAGAAATCAAAATTGAAACATCTTGCAGTTGTGATGCCACGACTTTCCATTGTTTCCAGGCCTAAAGAGTTGTAGCAGGAGAATAGGAGGAGCAAGAGGAGATGGAGGAACAAGGGGAGAAAGGAGGAACTTACCACCCATTGGCAGGAGAAAGTGAGAGGAGACCTATATTAGGCGGTCTGTTTTGAAAACTGGTAGACACCCCTTTGCATATACTCTCTGCCTCTCTTATGCTCCTTCCACCCCAGGTCTCTCTCTGCCCTCCTCCTTCCTCCTGCATCTCCCCTCCCTGGGAAAACAGGGACAACAAATTAGCCTTCTTTTCTCGGCAGGGCCTGAGGAGGAGGACAATTGGACAGCCCTCAGAGTGTCCGTCTGGAGTTCCCATGGACCCCTCTTGCCCCTTCCCCTTTCAGTTGGTGAGGAAGCAGTCATTGTGCCAGCACCTGTCTCTGAGGAAATTGGTAAAAGTGATGGCTTTGTTAGCCATCTCCATGGAGACCAGGAGAAAAGAGATGGGGCCAGCTAAGCAGGGAACGAGGTGGGAGATTGGGGGAGTGAGGAAAAAGAGTGGGAGAAGCAGGGAGGGAGTTAAGGGGTTTGACAATGGAGTAGCAGTTGCTTCGCTTTGGCTTTGCCAACGATCTACGTGAGGATGCTATGACTTGCTGTGCGTGTGTGTTTGGAGGTGTGTGGGGGGGGGGTGTTATTGTGTGCGTGTAAATGCAGAACTTGTAAGTAGCAACCAGTGTAGGAATGTTTACCGACCATCTCTCTCCTCTCTTTCTCTCTCGCCCTCATCCCTGTGGGTGACACTGTGACATCCACCAGTGAAGCAATGCAGGGGTCTGAATGGGTTGAAAGCAACAGGGTCAATCACATCATGTCCAGAAAGTATCCCCCTGAGAGAACACACTTTTAATAATTAAGCAGCAAGTTGCCTCATTATAGTCCAGCTCAAACATTACATTTGAAAATGTCAGTCAAGGCTTTATTGAACATGAAGAAAATTACGATATCTGGTGTTTTGCATAATGACACCTAGAAAGATCCCAGGAAAGACTTTACTTTTATATTTATTTAATAACAGTTTTAACATAGTGCAAACTAAAGGCTGGAAAAGCAGTTTAATGCACCAATCATAATTTTTGAACATCTTCTTAAATGCTGATGACAGAAAACGATTTAATATTAAAGAGCACAGTGAGATGAGGCAGAAAAAGTTTAATCTTTCTTTTAATATCACAGTTAATTTTTATGTACGTCACTCTTTCTATGAACATTCACACATTAAGGTTGTATAAAAATTGAGTTTCATCACTTTAACACTTTGTTCACTTACATCCATTAGATAAACAGTGTTGTTGCCCATGCATGCCCATGGTACCTAACAGTAATATTTCCAGCACACCAGCAGATGGAGCTCATTCACTTACTCTAGTGGATACAAAAGTCTTCACAGACAAACAGCAAGTTTATATATAACTTTATATGAGCCCTTCTTGCAGTGTGAGCTAACCCCTTACCTATTAATATATATATATATTATTTATATTCTCTGAAATCTAGATGATTAAAGGCTTAATAGCTTCAAATACAAAGACATAATTTCATACATTTACACTAACCATGAATGACAGAGCATGCAACGTGATTAAATCTAGTCTTCATCTAAAACACATTGACCATATAGGTTGAGGTCTTTTTTCATCCTTTCATTTTATTTCACAATGTGTGTCTGTGTCTGTGTGAATGACCGCATTTGACTAAATGATCAATGACACTTCCTCTTCACAAAAAGGCTGCGCTTCAAGATGAGAAAGGGAACAACTACATTAGTGGTCAACACAAGGAAACGGCAGTCATTCATAAAACCTCAATGGTGATTTTGAATCCCCCACATGAATGAACGTCTCATGGCAATTCCAGTGGTGTCTCATATAAGTTGATACTCAGTGAGGGAAGTAATATTTCATTTCTATGAAGCCTGTGAAGTTAGATAGTTCAGGAACATAGTCAGAAATGTGTCTCTTTTCTTTTGATCATGCCACAATGGTAAATATCAAACTTTATGCGATACAATACAGGGACTTTACAGGGTGCCCAGCATCTGCTTTTTCAAATACATGTGTCCTCTAATGACCTTCAAAGGAATAAATTACCTCATCTTTTCCTATGCAGGGCTTTAATAATTACTTTGTCTTATATGTATACTGTATATAGAGGTATACAGTGTGTAAGCAAAGTTTTAGGAACAGTGCTTAATATTTATATATTCACTTCTAGAAGCCACCTAGTGGTCATTCCACTACTGGTGCAGCACCCGTGTAGCAGATTGGTGCTTGGTGATTTGCTCAAACTCAACTGGAAAGCATTTTTTCAGGCAAGGTATGATGTTTTTTGTTCAGCCAGGTGACCACAACACGCATACGTTCTTTAGACACGTATGCGTATGAAATGTGCAAGTCTCAGATTTTATATTTCTTAAAAACCACCCTAGCATGTTTTATGTGGTACGTTTCCATGTCATACATTTCTCCAGAGTAGAATGTAAAATTTGATGGGTAGCACTGAATATAATTGGTCCTGCACTACTCTTGTCCTTCCACTCTCTGTGTATGTCATTTCAAGCAGCATCTGTGATTATTGTCACATGGGAGCAGTGTGAATGTGGTGGGTTTACAAAGGCCTCTAAACGTGTCTTCACTGGTGTCTGGGGACCTGTGATTTATCTCCTATCCAATGTAAGGCTGCACTGCTTTTACTGAAACAAAATATTCTCAACATCTGGAGCAGATGCATATACCTGTATGTACTGTAGCAGTGTGTGTGTGTGTGTGTGTGAAAACATATGCACCCATTTTGTTTTAATAATTTTAACATTTCCACTTATGCAAAACTCACTATTTATTTGTATACATACATGTGACTATAGAAAGCTTTATTCCCAACTTTTATCTTATAGTAGTGTCAGTTATTAATAATAGTATCTTGATATTGTACCTTTATTTTTGATTTTGAAACAACTACTGTAAGTTTTTCATGAGTTTTGTGCCATGCTATCAACTGTGTGAGGCTGTTATTACATACAATGGTGTTTTGAGCTCACTACTAACACTGGCATACCAACAAGATCACAATGATTGATCAGTGATCAAACATACCACACTGCCAGCAGAGTTAAAGACAGTTAGGGTTTAGAATCACAAATTTTAGCCACATAAATATAAGGTGAAGGATCATGATTGCTATTTTTTATTAGTATTGACAATGAACAATACAAAATAAGGCAACATACTAAAATAAAAGTATATCAAGGTGAAATGAGAAATAAAATGAGATTCATGCTGTTGGCTTAATTCAGCCAGTAACAAGTAACACAAAAGAACACGTTGACTATCCTGCTGGTGGTAGGCCTATACAGTTTATATGTGTGTCCTTTCATGGCCACGACTGTGTGTGGTCCTGTATATGGTCCTGTGTGAAAATGCCCACACATATGTGTGTGTGTTTTGTGCTGTTTACCCGAATAATGGTCCTTTATGGCAGAAAACAGTTTCCATGTATTTTATAGTGTCTGACATTAAAGTCCTTAGGGAAATAATACAGATTTGTAAAACACTAGAGAGGTGTGATGTGTTATTTGTTACTGTCATTTAGAGACTGGTTGTTTTTAATCTTTGTATTTGTGCATGCAGGAATTGATTTATCATCATTACTGTTTCAGTTTATTTAAACAATAAATTATGAATAAGGGGTCATCATCTAGATTTTATAAATTAAGATATTAAGTTTACACCTATTTAGTCAGATACTTCACATGAGCTATGGTGTATTTGTGACAGTGTGTGCGTGCCTGTCTGTCACTACTGCAGCCATGCATGTTATATGTCTGGTGATAAGGAATATTTTTGTTACAACTAAAGGCCAACAACCAACAATATTTTTCTTTCCTGTCAGTAGCTTCCAAGCTAATTCTTCAGGAACACATCACAGTTTTTGTAGAAAAAATATAAATTATTCCCAAAAACAGCTAGGCACGGCAGCATTTATCAAACTACACTTAAAGGGGAAATAGCTGTTTCGTACAGATTGTTTTCTGCATATTAATACACATCAGATTTCCTAGTGCTTATTTATGTACTGTTAAATAAAATACAACTCAAGGTTCACTTAAGTTAGTTTTCCTGACACCTTTGAGTGTATTCATGACATTCTTAGTTTGGAGGCAAACCTTTGATCCAGTTATCAAATGTGGCTGAAGACTCTTCTTATTCCTTAGCCATCTATAGTATGTGCAAGTACTTTTTAAATACCAGCAATAGAAATGTGTAGTTGATAGGGAGCATTATAGTAATGTAGTCTATATGATATGTAACTGTATACTGTAACTCTGTGTCCTCTCAGCAAGTCATGATTTCACCAACAATCTTGTTGATAGTTGATTTCTTTGCCACATACATTTACAACGGTATCTGATCTGTACTAGGCACTACATATGCCACAGTATTCTTAGCAGCATGAATGTAGTAAAGTAGTATTTATCTTTTTCTCTCTTTCAAGGCAAACGTTTTGAACCAAGCATGGGTTTTCTTCAGTTCATCTCTCTCTTACTGAAATGCACACACACATGCAGACATCACTGATGTGCACACACCCTGTAGCTCTCACACACTTGCAGACAAACACCTTAACCTCAAACCTCAGGCTAGGTGCAGACAGGACCACACATACTGTCTCACACACAAAATGTTTGGAATGTTATAAACATTTATTTTGGTTGAAAAGATTTTGTGTGTGTGTGTGTGTGTGTGCGTGTGTGTGTGTGCGTGCACGCTCTCTTTTTTTGCTGAAAGAGAATGAAAGTCTAACCATACACGTAGGCCACCAGTTAGAAAGAGATCTAACATGACCAAATATTTGGGGTGTTTTGTTCATAAAACAAGACACGTTTAAAGAATTCAATCCATTGATGAGTCAATGTTTTCTTATGAAACATTCAAAATGTAGAAAGAAGGGATCTACTTAATCAACATCTTAAATTTATCCTTACTCATTTGTCCTACAATATATATATATATATATATATATATATTGCATATTGTTGATATCAGTAATATATGACACCATGATTATCATTTTACTGAAAGGGATGAGGGATGTAGTTTTCCTCATTAAGATAACACTGTATAAATTAATACAGAATAAGTAATAAAAAGCTAAAACTTGAAGCAGTTTACAGTTTACTGTTCTTAATCACTGTGTTTAAAACATGATCAAATGCTACACTTTTTTATATGATTGAATGTTTTTTAAAAAAACGAACTTTATGCCATTGCATCTAGCATAGTATCTCTACCTATCAGTATATTAATGACTGTGTGTGTATATGTATTTGCCCTTTGCGGTTGGGAGACCTCCCAGACAGTGGACAGTCCATAATTTGACCACAGAAAGACACACACAGACATAGACATGTACAGAAACACGTACAGACTTTCAGGCACACTGAGGACAAGGAAAACTGGGTGGTCATACGTATCTTCTTTAAATCTATATTTTCCTACTTCCTTTAAACTCATGTTGTTGCTTACATGCCTTCATTATATTATTCCATGTTTGACTTCCTCTGCCATCATCTTAACACATATCTTAAACTTAACAAGTCACCTCCTCATCACACGCTCCTATTGGGTCTATACAAACTTGATTTTAAGACAAGCCCCACTTTTGCATTACATATTCTAGAAAAATCATTGCAATAAATTGAGGTCAGTATTATCACATATGATGCCATTATCACAATGAGCAAATAACTGAGAAATCTCAGTACTGACAAGCAGGTCATTAATGCAAATAAAAAGTGATATACAAGAAAAAAGAAGTGAATAGACACCACGCAATTAAAGGTGTTAGACAGACCCTCAGTCAGAGAAAGAAAGGTACCAGTGCCTTGTGGCAAGGAGTTACCTATTTCCTCCCACTCCAGCCCTTAAAAACCCAACCCAGATATTTCCTGGTTCTGACACAAGCTTGGCTCTCACATCCCTCTTGCATGTGGAGAAAAATAAGTGAAGCATCACTTCAACTGTATGAAAAAAAAAAAAAACTTCAGGGTCTGGTGACAAGGACCGAGTCTTTGAAAGATATGCTTCACATCACAATTGTTTGGGTTGATGACACTGAATGTTTTGCAGCTGGTTTTGAGATGGTGATGGTGAACAAACCTCTTTGGTTTGGGGGTTTTGCTCCAATAAGACAATCACCCATATCTTTCATCTTACATAACAAAGGCGTGGTTTTTGAATCGTAGTAAACAACACATCAAAGTGAATTCAGCGTAATTAAAAACATTATTGAAAAGAATTGATAATTGAGTTGATTGAAAACCGAACACACATCTGAAAATGAATCTCAGCAGCATTGCTGAGTAACAGCGCCGTGAGACATCTTTATTTGTGCCTTGCATGTGTGTTAATCTCTGACATTGGGAGAACGGTGCCTGTGTTGGTTTCCACAGCAGCGGTGGGGGCCCCACAGTGCACTGGCTGTGGAATTGGTGCAAACACAAACCACATTGCATGTATGTGTGTGTGCATGCATGTGTGAGACCACATCGGAGTGTGTATGCGTTGCAGTGCCCACCTCTAAACTCAGAGGGAGGCTTTACACAAACATACACACATGTGCATGCACGGTCACACTCTCTCTCTCTGGCTCTGTGCTCTCCCTGGGTGGTCTGTGCTGCAAATGTTTATGATCTAAACGAAGCTAATCCAACTGGCTTGTTTCAGTGAATTGAGAATGATTTACAAGATGCAGCCACGGGGCCAAGTAGGGAGGAGGAAATCTGACAAAATCTTAGGGCTCCATTTCAAGTCATTCTGTGACTAGACATGCACACTTGTCTCTACGTCTGTTCACATTCCTATCACCATCTGGTTCTGTCTTAGAACTGCGGTATGACGTGTTGGTGTCTTTTTCATTTGCCCCCCACTCATGCCTCAGACGGATGTCTTTATTTGACAAATTAGCTGGGCTTTGACGATATGCAAAATACAAGGGACCGGTGCATTTTCAATTGCCTGTGAAGTTTCTTACCCTCATTCGGAGATATTGTTAATTTCTTACAGAACAGAGAGAAGGAAGAAAATCTTGATACAATTCTGTTTCTCTCTGACTTAAACAGCTGCCCACTTTCTCTTTGTAATGAATATGTCATATGAGAGAACAAGATGAAGCAGTAGTGTTGTCTTTCCAACGAGAAAAAGAGATGTCTACGTAGGTTGAATGATTAACGAGTATTTGTGATGTACAATTTTCAAGTCCAAAATACCATCCAAAGCATCATTTTTTCCACACTGTAATAATAATTATGTCATATTTTATATTTGACATTATTTTACAGCCAATATTAAAATATTCAGTTCGTAGCCCTCACACTATACCAGGGGTGGCCAAGTTCGGGCCTCGAGAGCCGCAGCCCTGCTTGTTTTCCAACCCTCCAGTCGTTAACCA
>JAUMHF010000009.1:8862589-8916548 GCA_032359275.1 Microctenopoma steveboyesi | reverse complement strand
AGCTGTAAGTGCAGGGATGGTTGGAAAACAAGCAGGGCTGCGGCTCTCGAGGCCCGAACTTGGCCACCCCTGCACTATACACTAAAAATAAATAAATAAATGAAAAAAAATACATATAGATGTTTCAGTGTTTAAAAAAGGTCTAATATTATATTACATTTAACACAGACAACGAGATTATCCACTGGGTGCCAGGATGTGCACAAAATAGTTCTAGTAAGCTCTGCTGGCTTTATGTGTTTCCACACAAAACAGGAAACAAATCTAATTATGGGGGTCATTATATTAGTCATTAGATTTGATCAGTAACATTCAGCATGTGAAATCAGATGTACTCTTTAATAGCTTTCATATCTCTGTAAGATATTTGTGAATTCTGATTAAGTAACATTTTGATTTTATCAAGTTCATCTGGGTTTGGGAGATTACAACTTTTTAGCAGCATGCTTGAGTTATGAACCCATACTAGAGACCAAAATGAGGATACCTCAGCCATGCTGCTTCAATTTAGACCATTTAGTTTTTTGGCTTTTCAAAAGTTCCCACTGCTCATGGCAAACAACTGGTGAAGTATCTATTAAATGTGTCACAAACAATATTTGTGTTATATAATGGTAAAGTGGAAGAACCTCAAAATTGTACTGAAGAACAGTACTTGGTTTCTCTCCACCTCTGCTCACAGCAAGTGTGTATAACTAATAGATGGATGTTTCTCTGTCTTTCTTTTTTTATACATTCACCCACTTGCCAACTTTTTTGCTACGTTCACTTTTCATTCTTACCTCTGCTCTTTTCTCCCTGTTACCTCTTTTCCAGGAAACCTTTATCTCTCAAACTTATTTTTCACATCTTCACTCTCCCTCCTCCATTTCAACACAACAGACGCCTTGCATTATCATTTTATTTCACTAACAAGGCATTCAGATAAGCTTGTTTGTCTCTGTCTCTCCTTCTTTTTTTCACTTGCTCTTCTGGTTTTAAGCAAGCAGCAACGAGCAGTCAAGCTCATCTCCTGGCCAGAGCAAACAAAACCAAAGCCACATTCCCCAAGCTCAATTTGCTGTTACGTCTCAGCTCTGTGAATTGGGAGTTTTCAAGCTTGAAGTCTGGAGGAGTAGCTGGGTGGCTTACAGCTGCTAATCTCACATCCACACACAATTGTATTTATTTTAGCTCTACTATGGCCAAGATGAGAAAAATCTCCATTTCTTTCTTCAGTGTTTTTTGGTAGATACAATCAGGTAGACAAAATAGCAAAAATGTTATGTTCAATAATAACAATAACAATATTTTTTCAGAGCAGACAGAGTTGCCTCATTTAATAAAGTTACATTTTGAAATATCAACTAATGATGGTTATAAACATTAATTATTATGATTCTCTGATTATTATAAAATTCTTCTTTCTTAAGGAACAGTGTTTATAATGTATACGTTGTTGAATATAATAAAGCCCACTGTAAGACTATGGCTAAGACATTTTTGTAAGCAGTGGTAATGGATACGCTGACAATGGTAAAAGAAAAATGCATAAATGTTTGTTAAAATCTCTTCTTTGCTCTTTTCTCCCTTTCCGGATCAATTTTAAACAGGTGGATTAAAACATGTCAACAACTAAAAGTCCTCCGTGTAGGAACCATTTTTCGGAGGAACTTGCGTTGCACACGGACATATTTAATGAGAACACCCAGGTGTCACCCTACGATGCTAGCTTTCAGTCTATTTTACGCTATATGTGTCAATCATTTTATCGATAAATATAATTTCTGCCACTGCCGTTGGGTTTGTTTTTCAAAATACGTGTTCGAGTGCTTTTGGACTGACTGTGAAGCAGCGGTATCGTTTGCTGCCCTTTGCTAATCGTTAGCAAAGGGCTATTAACAGTAACGGACGTACATGCGTTTAACACCGCTGTCAGTGGCAGCTGATCAACAGGGACCAAAGTGACTCTAACAGGTATCTACATTCGTGTTTTTTAAACGAATCGTTGTGGTTTATTTCCTCCAGTGTTATTTTATTGATTTATTTCGGATTCTTATTGCAGCCATATGTTGTTTACCGCTAGTTGCGTCAGATAAACGTCATGTCATTTGAACGTAACGCAACATTAAGGGTCTAACGCATAAAGCAAAAAAGAGTTGGCTTTGACAGTCTGGTGTGAATCTGTGCGTCTCACCCCTGGAGCTACAGTCTCAGATCGACATGCTGTACAGTACGCTTGGTCAACTACACTGTGTTGAAATGTGTCGTGGTTACACGCATTGTTACTACAGACTACATACTTAACACATTGTATTTCACAACTCAAAAAAGAAACGTTGAGGTGTGAGTAGTAGCTGTCATAGTTCAGACAGAACACCTGTAATGTTATTGTTTATTATAATGTTAAAATAGAATGTTATTCAACATTAATGAATCCTTCAACCTGTCGCCAAGAACGAGGGGCATTCAGTTTGTTGCCAACAGGTGTATTAAGTGCACTTAATACTGCAAGTGATGATTAATTTTATTTTAGAACTGTTTAGAAAATAAATTGAACAATAGTTTATTTTATCAATTAAATGCTAGGCTATCTTTTAAATTGTCTCAGTTTTACAAATATGAAATTTGAGCTATTATAAAATATATAAAACATTATATTCAAAAATATCTTAACAATTTAGAAACTAGAATCAGTATTGGACAATCACTCCAATCATTATTTGATTTATAGCAGATAGCAGATGGCATTGGCCAATCAGTCAATTATGTCATTAATTTCTCCTACAGTTACTGGTACTTAATCAACTAACGCAAAGTACACACACAAATTCTATCTATCTATCTATCTATCTATCTATATATAAACAACTAAAGTAATACAGGAGCTGATTGCTGACTTTTATTAAACAGAAAGATATCCAGATGTTGAACAGAAGATTAACTTGAATTATTTATTTTTCACAATAGTTTCCATTACATAGAGGAGTCCCAACACAGATGAATAATTGCCATTGTTCCAACCAAATGAAAAGAAAAGCAAGAGTGGTGGGTAAAGACTGCTTGCCCTTCTGTTCAACAAAAATGAAACGTAAAGGAAGGTTCCTACATATATGCGCCCCGTTTGCCGAAATGATTTCAATAAGCCCCAGGAAGTAATGTATATATGAACTTAACCCTGAAATACAAAAATGGCTCCAACAATCTATAAACAGATGACCCCGATTCACCTACACACATAGATGAGTATATTTATCTTAGTTGTGGGTATTTTTTCCATTAAACTGTTCCAGTTGTGTATTATGTATCACTTCTGTCTGACCTTGTCTGTTTGCCCCTCCTCTGTAGCCATTCCCAACAGACATCATGGAGCTTCAGGCTGTGTTGATGGCAGCTGGTGGGGGTTCTCGTATGACTGATCTGACGTATAACACCCCCAAAGCTATGCTGCCTGTTGGCAACAAGCCCCTCATGTGGTATCCACTTAACCTGCTCGAGAGGGTAGGCTTTGAAGGTGGGAGCTGGATTCTTTCATTACGTCACTTATTCAGTATTACTTGTCATTTACTACCATTATTTCTTATAGTCTTTCCACAATTACTTCTACCACTACAAGGGATTATTATGGCATAAGATTATTCATTTCAAGTACTGTGCAAAAGTCCTGGGGCATCATCAGAATTGTTTTTTAGTAGTACTATTATGAACATATATATATATATATATATATATATAGATAGATAGATAGATAGATATTTTTTTGTCTGTTTTAAATACAACTAGAAAATATGTACAAAGTGTAAAAAAAACATATTTTTATCTGTTGAGTGGTTTCTCAAAGCTTCTTCTCTGACAAACCAGAAGACCAACAAGGACCAAATGCCAAGTTGATCCTTCCTGCCTGAAAAATAACCTTAGGAATGGTCTTTGTGAAAAGATGGCCCCAAAAAAACACTTTTTGTGTTTCCAGTTGTTCTAAGCTAAAAACTAAGAAATAAATACATATGGACATAGAATTCCTGAAAAATGTGTGTGTGAGCATAAATGTGATTTCAAATGAGTAAAAGCTGTAGAAAAACAAAAAGGTTTAGAGTAGATAATTGAAATAGATTTTTACAAATGTTATGTAATGCCATTGGACGTGACTATACACCTTCATCCATATTGTTTGTCAGTGTCAGGGATGGATAGGTGTGTTCCAGGTATGCACAGGCAGGAAAATGACCAGTATTTGTTGTATACGTTTATTTGGTTCATATGGTAATTGTAGGACAAAAAAAGTCTGCACTTCATTAGCGTGGACAAAGTATCTTTTAAAAAGAAAAGATTGTCTCTGACTGAAATGCAAACACTAGAGCTGTGTTAAAGCGAAGTGTGTTACATCTGATATCGTATATTGCAGTATGTAAAGTCCCACTTGTTTAATTTTACATTAGCTTACCTCAGCTAATGAGCTTAAATTTGCTCATTCCAAGTGTAGTTTATTATAATAAGCTTATTAAAAGAAAGTACAGTAACAAACGTTACTGTAGAAATATAGCACACCCTTCAGCTGCTGTTATATTTTAATAGCATTTATTAACAAGGCCAATGGTAATTCTCTTTTCCACTTATAGTGGCAAACTGCCTTCGACAACATTAGGTTGCTCCTTACCCCGCATAAAACATATTGAGTTTACAACTTTGCAGCTTTTTCTACTTTTGCTTTTCACCAGCTTGTCAGCACATCATCAGCCATTGTCAGGTGTGCATTTCCTGTCTAGATTTATAGTCCAGATATTTGCCTCTTGTGCTGCAGCGTGCAGAAGGTCCAGATACTCTTGGCTTATAAAGGGATTTGTTGTAGTATGCTGTTCTTGCCAGTAAATAGGGCTGTTCATTATAAAAGCCTGTAGATCGTCACTAGCCTAAATAAAACTAGCTTTCTATACATAATCATCCTGTGTGGCCAGTAGTTTACTGTGTGCAGCCAGCTAGCCAAAGCCCTGCAATTTAGTTTTTACTGGGCTGACACAGCGAGACTGAACAAAAGTAGAAAACCTTTTAGGCAGACTAACCTAATTAAACCGAATGGACTCTGCAGTGTTTTAGATTCATAAGGTGGTTTGGAAATGTTATGTTACCAATAACGCAGTATACTATTGTCAAGTAGATATGTGATGTGGGTCTATTTGTTCTGCATTATTGCACCATTTCTGGTTATTTATTTATTGTCATCAGCTTTGTAGAAGCGCTAGTATAAATTTTCGTCAACCCAATGCAGAAGACATTTTAATGGATTTACAGTATATGCAATTAATACATGTTTTGCTAATAAATCAACCTTAAATTGTATTGAAGTAACTTTAAATTCACCGATGATAAATAGTCATTTAAAAAAGGTGCAGCCTTTTACCATTGTCTTACAGTTCTTTTACAGTGATTGACAGTCTCTGTTGTAAATAACTTTTTATTCATACTTTTGGTGATTTGTGTTTTTAGAGGTGATAGTGATCACCACCAGAGAGGTCCAGAAGATGATGAGCACAGAAAAAATGAAGTTGGATGTGAAGATGAAACTGGATGTTGTCTGTATCCAGGAAGATGGAGACATGGGCACCGCAGATGCTCTCAGACACATCCAACAGAAGATCAAGGTGGGGTTTCTAGGCCTCAAGAGGGAATTTTAAAATGGAATCAATAATGAGTGGAATTTTCTGCAGAAAACCAGGATACCTTTTATTGGCACTGTATCTTCAGACTCTTCCCTAGTGTTAGTTACACAAATAGAATTACTGGCAGATGGGTAAATATATTGATCACAGTTCGCATTAGAAATCTTTAGAAGAAGCCACACGGGTGGGAATTTAAACGTCTGTGTAGATGTTTACGCTGCGGTAACTAATAGTTTGAAACACATTTTTGCCAATCATGGTAAAAAACACTAACACTGGTGGCATCAAGAATATGCTTTAGATCTATTTATGATTTTGTGCTATATCATGGTCCCAGGAATGACAAAAAGCAGCAGCAGGTTGTAAAATATGCTTCTAGCTTCACCTCTATTTAATGTGCCATAGCAGACATGCATTTGCCCCAAAGCTCAGTGTGTTCTTCACAGCAACATCAGTCACTATATAGCCCACTTCATGGTCAAATTTGTTTTAACAAGTGAAATTAATATTTAGTTCCTCTAGCGTTTGAGTGGGTTTTATACACATTATTTTATTTTCTTTGCTCAGGAGTTTTTTAATAGATGTGTAGTATAACCACACTCTTAAAGAGGACTAGCTCCAGCATGCTCCCATGGAGAATAGTTGAGTATCTAATCCTTTGAGCAGCCAGCTAGATTAGAGGCATTGAGTTACACACACTCACACACTGGAGGGCGATGAGTGAAGCGCCGTAACCATGGCTTGCCAAATCCCAGCACGGAGATCACTCAGACTGTCAAACTGATGCATGTGTACAATATAGGCACACACATACTCCCTCATCTCTTCACACAAACACCCTCCCATGAGGGGATTTGGTGTAACTATCAAACAAAAATACTTACAGGAATTAGTGTATACTCCGGGTGAGCAGCGTAGGCCATTCCTCTTGATTATTGAAAAGAGGGATTACATGCAGCATATTTTATTATGTTCACTCATAAGTGATGTTACACAAAAAGGGATGGGTATAGTACAGTATTGCTCAGGTATTTCACAATAAGCCAAACGAGTGAAAGGAGGACTTTGTGTGCAGTTTTTGCTTTGTATGCATAAACCCTCTTTGACATTTGTATTCTCATTCAGGCTTAATCACCTGGTGGAATGACTGTGTGGAGACTAAGAGAACTAAATATACATTGGAATTGCACATTCAAAGGCTCAACTTTAGTCAACTTTGTTAGTCTACCTGAAAGCTGCATAACAAAAAGTGAAAAAAGAGGGAAGAGTGAGAGATGGGGCTGAGAATTTCCATGAGAAGGACACTGCAAACATACCAAAATAAGCTTTAGTATCTTACCATATTTCATACTTCCTCATTCATCTCTCATCCTTATTCACGTAACAGAATGTTTCATATTGCATATTTTAAAGAGCTTTTTATGACAAGCTTTTCCACAAAGCTTTTAGATAAAGATAAACGTTTGATTACGTTTGATCTAATTCATCTGCATAAACTTATTTTAGAGGTATTTGAAGTTGATTGTCTTTTTCGAGGGCCCTACAGCATGTGGACTGGAGGAACCGGGGTTGGTTCACTAACCATGTAGTTAAAGAATGACCTACTTCACCTGAGTATAATTGGGAGATATTTATACCGCCATATCTGAATGCAAATTTGAGTAGATGGGAGATGTCGTTCTACAGTCTAAAG
Organism: Microctenopoma steveboyesi; assembly: GCA_032359275.1. Classification (NCBI taxonomy): domain Eukaryota; kingdom Metazoa; phylum Chordata; class Actinopteri; order Anabantiformes; family Anabantidae; genus Microctenopoma; species Microctenopoma steveboyesi. The sequence continues at coordinate 8,909,222 of JAUMHF010000009.1, read as the reverse complement.
AAATAAGAGTTGGAATGACTTTCAATTTCCACTTTATAATATTTCCTACTACTTACACTATTTATTTAATCCCCACATTATTTCTCAGCAGAGTTTTAATAAGCTTTATGTAGAGTTTCTGTACTTTATTTGAATCATGGAAAGAGCTTAACCGGGAAGACTGAAGGACTCATCATGCATACAAACATGTCAGAGTATTCTTAAGTGTGTTTAGAATTTGTAAGCAGTAATTTTGGATTGAACTCGGTTACACCTGGGTCATGTGTGTGTGTGTGTGTGTGTCTAAGTCTGTGTGTCTGTTTGTCAGTGTGTGTGGTCCTGACCTGTCCAGAGATCCTGGCTGTTGAAAGGCCAAAGTGGCTCTGTCTCTCCAGCTGACTCCACTCTGCTGTCGCCTGAGTGTGTGTGTGGGGGTGGGGATTGGACAGACACATGTTTGAGTATGTGTGTGCTATGTTTCTGAACATGTGTGTGAGCTTGTCTGTGTGTGATAGAGGGAGAAGAGGGTTGAAAGGTCTCACAGTGTCGGTGTCAGCAGATCTCTTGCAGACACCTCCAGCTTTGTTGTGGTAGTTCCTGTCGCCAGGTCCGAACCAGGTTATGCTCAAAGTTACCTCTCGGTTAACTAAACAATCTTGACCTGACTGGTACTCCTCCTCGCCACACGCATGAACAGACGGTAATCTACCCATCTCTTCAGCATTCAAATTCTAGTGAATGCTATAATTGTAATGCAAATATCATTATTGTGATTCTATTATTAAAAGACTTGCGTCAGTACTCAATAATGTTATAAAACAAAAGTCGCTTCATTTAAACAATAAGAAATTTTGATAATCTCTACAACCACTGGTGCTCTTGGAGTGGGAAAATATCAAATGTATCCTCATCCATGGGTGGTATGTCACGCACATCCCTTACCAGGCACTGGAATTCAGCGGATGGATAATGGAAGGCTTTATTATATATAAATGAATAAACAAAACACTTCTACTCTTTAAATATTTTAAACAGAATTATATTGTCAGCATTATTTCATTATTTATTAAGTTATGGTGATTAATTGTATCCTTCATTCTCTTGTTTATTTAATTATTGTCAGAAATGATCCATATTTTGGTGTTGGTATAGGCGTGGATGGTTCTTAACTCGTTACAGAACAGCTTTGACTTAGGAATTCCGACGTACACAAACTGCCTTGTCCTTCCACCCTATTTCTGTAAGATTAATGTTAGGACTGTGCCTCAGCCATCTTCAGCTCATAATTCATAGCACCGTCAATAATGCAATCTGGCCTTGTCCAAAAACAGAAAAGCAGATGCAAATCATCATACTTCCACCACTATGCTTAGCAGATAAGATAAGGTTCTTGTGCGTGCAGAGTTTGGTCGTCACCAATCATAATGCCTCTCATACAAGTTAGACAAATCTACTTTAGTCCCCATCCATCCATTGAACATGTTTCCAGTAGCTTTCTGGCTTATCCACCAAACTGTGGTTCTGCATCAGTATTATTGTTTTTGGATAGTGACTTCTTCCCATTCTGTCATGCGAACCTTTGTTGTTCAGTGTCCTCATACTGGTGAATATCAGTGTTAGTCACTTAATTTCTAGAACACTCATTAAAACTTGATCCAATGTAGGTTGCATTGGTTCACAAACGTTCAGCTATCGTGTGTTTATGGTGGCCTGGGTGTAATTTAAAATTTTATTGGTCTTTGTCTCTGACATATGTTTCTATTTCTTTTCAGTCTGTCCTACATCCAGTCATTCGTCTTGTCTTTTTTTTCGTACACGCAGTTTCCTTTCCCTATTCATCTTAACAAAGGTTGTAGATTCATTTCCCATGTGTTTTTCTTGCTTTCCTTCATTTCTACTCTCTCACTCTTTCCCCCTTCCCACTGCCACAGACAGGGCAAAGATGTCTCTGTCATTAAGGCAACTGGTGCTAATGGTGGGATTAGTGTCAGTGCTGACAGCCTTCATCACTGGACAGACAGATGGATACCACACACAGATACAGGGGCTCTGACATTGTACATAAGTACACACACACACACATGCCGGCATGAAACATCAGATCAGGCCACTTAAAAGGACTGATGTGGGTTTTGTGCAGCTTATTGCTGTTTGTAAAACAAGTGATTTTTCATTGTTTTTCTCGGTTCAGAATGATTCATATAGAGACACTGTGAAATACTGAGAGCACTTTAACATGATGGGAGTAATGTGTAGAAGTGATCACCGGCTGTTGGCCATGTCACCATCACAACACAATTGGAAATATTACATTATCAGAATATATCTCAAACTATAGTATAAGGTTTATTAATACCACAACTTTTCCTTTTTTATTTGCATTGAGTGCTATGGTGTTACTATACATTTAGTGCTTATTTATGTATAATCCAAAAGTACAAGGTATGAAACAACTTGTATTCCATTTTTTTTTATAATAAAACACACTATTGGTAAACAGAATGAGCCAGCTGAGGAGAAACAGATGCATTTTAACACAAAAACAGGAATTTATTACTTATTAGTTTAAGTCACTTAGACGCATGCTGTGCGAGTGTGTGCGGGTTTGGCTTTTATACAATCTGTGCTAAACTTGGAAGAGCTATGTGTTGATCGAAAACAGTTATTGCTTCAGTCTCTCTTTCAAGCTCTCGTCTTCTACGGTGTTTATGTGGAGTATGGTCGCCACATATATTTGCAGTATGTATAGTCTACATGCATGCCGGGATGTCACCCCTTTTATAAACATAACGGGCCTGTCGCAGTATATGTGTGAGACAGTTTCTTTAAAAGCAAACAAGTCAGGAACATCTTTGTGAATGTTTGAAATCCACAGCACGTGTGTCACTCAGTGGAAGAAATAGGCTCTCTCTGAGTTTCTTTGTAACCTCTCTCCTCAGACGGACGTCCTGGTAGTGAGTTGTGACCTGATAACAGATGTGGCGCTTCACGAGGTGGTCGATCTGTTCAGAGCTCACAATGCAACACTGGCCATGCTAATGAGCAAAGCCCATGAATTCACAGAGACGGTCCCGGGTCAGAAGGGCAAGAAAAAGACAGGTAACAGGAAATAAAATCATTACTGGGGAGATGTGTAAATGTATGACGTTAAGTTTCCATACAACATATGCTAATTTAAAATGCACAATTAAAACACTGTTTGTTCATTTGTTTTTATGCTGTTTTATGCAACATTTTTTATTGTGTATTTTTCCAAAGTTGAGCAGAGAGACTTTGTTGGGGTGGATCAGTCGGGGAAAAGGCTGCTGTTCATGGCTAACGAAGCAGATCTGGAAGACGGACTATCGGTTAGGAAGTCCATTATGAGAAAGTAAGTCATATGAAAGAGTCAGTGATTATACAGATCTTCCTATTTGTTGGCTAATAAATAGGTTTCAAGGTATTGATAATAAGAATATGTAAATACTTGTATGTAATGAGCTTTTTATGCTCACTTCAGACTTTGGTTCTGTTTTCTTGCTTCCATTAGTAATTTCCTGATGAAATGACAAACATAATAACGTTTATCTAGCCATAATTAATCACGGTTATGTTGCTGAACCTGTGCAGTATGTTTTATGTTGTAGGTCCTGCTGTGTGTATTTAAGTGTTTGGGCTTGAGCTGACTTCTAGCCTTGGCAGAGCAGATGTTTAGTTTTCTAATCAGCTCGTGTGTTGTAGACTGAGGGTTCTGTGGTGGGTGTGTGGGAATTTTGTGACAGGAAGAGTATTCTAGGTAAGTTTTTGTTTCTGCGCTCTAAAATGCGTGTATGTGTGAGAGCGGGTGTTTTGGGAGCTCGTAAATACTTCATGGAGCCAAAGCCACTGTAAATTCTGGCCAATAAGAGGGGGGCCGAAGCAGCTGCTCACCACTCTCGAGACGAACACACATTCTGTTTTTGTTCGCACTCTCAGAAATGCTTATATGAACACGCACAGAAACGCGTAACAAAACTTCAAGGTGGACTTCGATGGAGACAAGACACCCTCACTTTGTCACAGTGTTATGGTAACACACTGAGCCCACAGCTAAACATTTAGGACTTACACTGAAAGACTTCAGATCACCTCTGATCATTTATACAAATGTCACCACCCAGCATCTATTATTTATTGCATAAGGAAAAATATTCCAGATTTGTGTCTTTTTATGATTCACCAGTCAATAGTTTTAAAGGTCTCAGTGTTTTGCACCATCCAGTTAAGTGCACGTCATCACAACAGATTTTAAATGTGCACATTGAGCTTTGTTTATAACGCCACACACTGCTATCAGCTTACCTGTCTAATTTTCAGTTTAAACTTGAACAACTTTTTTAAATTTCCAAGACGTTTTGTTTTGCCTTAACATTCACAGCAGCTAACTCTTCTCAGTCTGTAGCAATTTAATGTTCATCCCATGACATAAGTTATTTTAAATATATCCCAACCAGAAGCCTTTCTCTGCTGTTTAGCCTATTTTTCCTCTTTATTTCATTTTTTCATGCATCTGTCTCTTCTTCTGTGCACACTTTTATGTAACGATCCATCCACTGCTTCATCCTTCCTTCCTCATTCAACCATAGTCACACACACCCCCACCCCCCTCTGCCTTTACGGTTTAAACCTGGCTGAGGTGTGTGAGCTCAAAACATTCTGCACATGTGAGATTAACTGACCTGGAAATAGCTTAACAGTGCAAAACACATCTTCCCCTTATATATTACAACTCCGCCTGTCAAGTCATCTTGATACGGGCCTGGGCCGAAGTGGTTAACTCTGATTAGAAACCAAATATGTCCCTATCATTAGAATAAATCAGGCAAATTATGAAAGTTATGTTTTTTCCACTATTTCTACTGCAACAGGATGTCTAGACGACACGTTTGACCAGCTTATTTTTGCTACGCAGATCCTTAAGATACTGTTTTATCACACTTATTATTGAGAGATTATTGGTAATTCATAATGACAATATTCTTGAGTTACAGACTTTATAACATCTGGTTGGCTGTGACGTCACATACTGAGGTGTGTAGGTTTTTGTGTTAAACATCAGAGCAGCGCGCAGGTCTGCGTACGCCGCAGACTTATTGCACAGGTTGAAATATGTGCGTCTGCTCAATTATGAAAGCATCTATTAAACTGGTGTCGTATTAAGGGAATCGCACACATTTTATTTTGGAGGCAACAGTTGAATGCTTGAATAAGTCGTTAGCCCTTCAGCCCTGTTGGCTCTGTAGTGGAAACCTGACTAATGAGGGTATTAACAGTCATTCTGCTGTATCTGAGTCATCCTCCACTGTGGGGTTTTAGTTGTAACTAAATAAGACATTATGCTCTGTGTGTGTGTGTGTGTGTGTTTGAGAGGGGAGAAAGATTTGACTCCCCTCTCCCACTGAGGACTTTAGTGGTACTTTAGTAACCAGTCATTAATCCAAGGGTTGAGTCATCCCTCTCTGCAAAGGCACTAAATTCCAGCTTCCCTCGACACTAAGCTCTACAGCACTTGCAGCTTCCAGAAATCACATGGTGCTGCTGTTAGAAACACAATATGTTTATCCTTATTTGGGAAAAGCAGCTGGTTTGTTGTCTGCTAAGTAGCACGTTACCAGCACTCGTTACGTTACGTAAGCGACTCGTGGAAAACGGAAAATGATTCATTATAGTCATCATTAGATTCCAATCAGGACTTTACAGTAGCCCCGATTAAAAAAAGAATACTTTTTGATCAGGTCAGATCATTTGTCACAGTAGGAACGAAGATGAAAAAGAAATGAGAAAACTGATTTGTGAATTGAAATGTGACTAAGATGATGAAGGAGTTTTATACTTCCTCTTGGACTTAGCTTCATCATTTTATTGGCATCTGTTTCTGTCCTTGATGTGTCTCTCACTAACCCGCAGTAGACACGCACTCAGCCTGGCACATCCCAGCTAACCTGGACTCTCTTTCTTGCCTGCCCACAGATGCCAAACATCTATGTCACATGATGGGTGTTCCCATAAATTCCTCTTTAAGCCCACGGCACACACCTAGGAAATGTTGTGTGAAAAAATACACTTGACAAACTTGAGACTTGAGCAGTCCTCAAGTCCTCTCCTCGCTCTAGTTATACTGCAGTCCCTTGAAGACAGTAGAAGAAAATGAGTGGAAAGGTTTTTATTGAAATAGTAGTAATTTACTTTTATTTCCCGTGATGTGCTATTTCATTGTAATTTATTTAAAATTTTATTTGATACTACATTGCAGCAAGCATTTTGGCGCCGCATGTAAAGAAGTAGAAAATCATTAGAATACACCCAGCAATGGCAGAGGACAATACCTTTCTTTTGATTACAGAGAAGTTGATGTCTCAAATTAGCTTTTTGTCCAGTACTACTGACCCTGCTGGTCCCAGCAGGGCGTCGGTGGTACTGGCAATACCTGCCTGTGTGGTTGAGCAGTGCTCTGTTTAAAACTGAACAGAACTGTCAGTAAAACCAGCAGTAGGGCATTCAGCATTTTGTTAAATAATATGTATGTCATGAAGGTGACAGCTTCTCTGTGAATGTGAATGATGTCCTAATGCATCTGCATTGATCCGATTTCAATTCAAGTGCAGTGACCATATTAAAATGTTTTGTCATTTTGTCCTTAATCAATTACGTATACATTTGACATTTGTCAAACAAGCACAACTCTGACTCAAACCTGTGAGGATAATGTTAAGACAAGAGTAGTGTTACTTCCTTGTTTGCACCCACTTTTAGTATTGGTCCAGTGGCAGAGAAAAATGTTTTAAGTTCCTTCCGCAGCAAAGTTTGACTGCACGTAACACAGAATGTCAGATTTAGTTTCCAAGGCAGCCACAAGTTTCTATTCATTTCCATGTGGAATAATAAATCAGATCTGAACACCCCTCAGAACAGCCAATATCATGTCTGCTTTTCATTTAGTCAAAGTTACGTTATTGTTGCGTGCTAATGAGACACAGACCGTTCGAATCAATCGGCTTTTACAACTTTAAAAATCTAAATCATTGTAGCATGCTTTGAAAAGCTGTCAGCAGTAATGTAAGGTATATGTGGTTTGTAATGAAAGGTCTAAAACATGTAAAAGCATTGCTATAGAACAAAGCACCCTGCAGTTTTTACTATGTAGTGATTGAAAGGGCAGTGGAAGAGGAGTATAGGTAGTCGGAGAAGATAGAGGGGTGAAGGTGGATGTGTTTATTAAAACCTGGGGGATGAAATGGTTTTCTTTGGCTCTCGCTTCATAAATGTCACATGTTCAAACTCAGGCCTTATGTGGATAAATGTGTGAATGAGTGAAGGCATGGATGGGTTTCTGCATGCATGTGACCCCCTCCCCACCACCCATCAACATAAACCTGTCTCATGGCAAGAGCTTCGTGGGTGCTGTGTCTACGGTAGCTGACAGAGGACAATAGACAGATGTCACTGTTCTCAAGACTTTCATGTACGCCTATGACTGTGTCTGGTTTTCATCAAAAGTTCCTGTGCTATGTGCACGGGGAGGTAAATTAAAAGGGGTTGCAGCAAATGAGAAGCAAACATAAGACATAAAAACAGCAGGTGATGTAAATAATCAAAGCAAATTGTCCTCAAAGTAGGAGCCAGGGTCGAACTGTTTGTCATGATATTTTGCATGTATTCACTGTTACGGGTATATTATTATTAAATGCATGTTTGTTTCTGAAACTTTTTTGATGTGTTTTTGCAAAATAGCATAATGTAATGAATCTTTCTTCTTCCCGCAGACATCCCAGGATGCACATTAACACAGGCCTGGTGGACGCTCACCTGTACTGTCTGAAGAAAGCAGTGGTGGACTTTCTGGCAGAAAACAAGTGAGTTATTTACTTATCTCTGCCTGTTAATAGATGAAGCGACATATCATAAGAATCGACTAGCTAACCTTTCATTTTAGCTTGAATCTTCTATTCAATGATGCAAAACCATTTCCCGCTGAGATTAATAACCTTTTTTCAATCTTGAATTTTTTTTAACTTACCATTTACGTCTAGTCTGAGAAGTATTAAGGTATTAAACAGGCCACCTTAAGAGACTTGCATGTGATCATGGAGTGCACGTAGGCATCGGCATGACATGAGCTCACATTCACTGCTTAATCTGTTGCAAATGTTGAACATGTTTACACAGTGTAAGTCTTTGAACGGTCCTGTTAGCAGGGGTTTCTAGCAAGGTGTTAATTTGTTTTACTATATGTCACCGAGGCAGGCTGTTAGCCCTTTACCCTCTGAAGTGAAGCGGTGCCTTCTGCAGTTGCCTGGACTTCATATTCCTGGGTAGAATGTGAGATCCATGTCATATTATGTAGATGCTAATTGTCCTGTTAGTCACATCGGTATTTGGCTTGCAAACTCAAAACAAAGCATTACATTTTGACATATGGCATAAAATCGATAAAGAGCAAATTACCAATGAAAGTGTTTGTTCTAGATGTATGTGGGAATAGAATTGCTCACCTTATTTTACAAGCAGAACCTTTCATTGTCATAAATGTCATAACAATGTCTTTGTAATGTTGATATTATAATATTTTTGAATTGTTAAAGACTGTGCTGCATGTGAAGCTTCCTGATCTTAATAATTTATTAACCCTCTGCACGGACTTGAAGGTGAGATGTGGGGTAGCGTATTAGACTGGTAATTAAAAAAACATCAAACATATTTGATATCAGCCAGACGAGTTACATTTCAGACAAGGTTTCAGCTTAGCAACAGCACGGTGACAAACAGGGTTATGATCAGTTGTTGCCAACGTGAAAATGGTTCCATTGAAAGATTTTGGAAATCCGTAATTTCAGTGAGTGTTTCCTCATGATAGTCATTTTGATCCAAACATAAATAGAGACTAAAGCCAAGTCCGCAAACGCAAATCACCCAACTACACTTCGTGTCTTCACCCCCTGCTGAATACTTGTGGTTAAGGCGAGGGATACACTTGAAAGTAGTAATTTGCCAAAGAGATGTAGATATAAATCTTACGTCATTACATCACTAATGCACACTCTGCCACCGCCACATATCATCTCTCTTGTTAGATGACTCATTTCTTTCTCCAAGTCTTTTCTTATACTTTCTTTCTTTCACAGCTCCTCTCGATTTCTCTTCCCTTCTCCTCCGCGTTTTTTCTGCCTCTTGCTTAAGGAGAGAAATGGACAGAGTAACTGTTGTTTTTCTGCTGTCATTCAGATGGAAATTCTAATCTCCTTTTTAAAAGAGAGTAAGAGAGGGAAAGTAAAGGGGTGGGGGGGGGGTGAGAGGAACACTGAGGACAACACAATGAAAAGAAGAGGAAAAAGAAATTACCTCCAAGTTTACATAGACTTGAAAGTTCAGTTTTATCTACTTTTGTTTTAACAGCCCTCGTTAGGAAGTAAGGTGCTTCGTTATTGAATAACATACTGTACATTCAACAAATCTAATAAACCGCATCAACAATATAGGATGTCTTTGAGGACAGTACATATAATTACAGTAGGCATAAGATTTGCATCCTAAGACGTTTTCATTCAAACATTTCAAATTCAAGGCTATATGGTAGAGCAAATGATTGCTGTTCATAGTGGTTTGTGTGGTGGTTGTTGAGGTGATACTTACTTTGCGGGATGGCTCAGTCTTGATAATATTTATGTCATTTCCTTTTCTTTCCTCTCAGGTCCATCTCATCGATTCGTGGTGAGTTGGTGCCATATTTAGTGCGGAAGCAGTTTTCCAAAACAACCAACAGTCAGAAGCTTAAAGACGACACAGATGATCGGAACCAGAAAAAGAACGACGGCTCTTCAAACCACGGTTAGTGTTTGACTGGTCACATGAAACATGAAAGTCAGAATAATAAACATTATTATCCAGCCGCAGCACTTTAACCTGTGACATAGCTCTGCATATTAAACATAAGCCCTTAACATGGTAACGTTTGCCGAGAATGACCACAGACAAGATCATTTATACTCTGTTCATCCCAAGATATGAAAAATCTCCCAAAACAGTATGTGTCATGATTTAACTTTTTTCTCTACTATACCTGCCTATTTTCTTGTGTCTCTTTTTGTCCAGAGCTCCTCATCTCATCACGGGATGAGCCTCTCCTTCAGTTGGCCCAGGAGCGCTCCTGTTGGAATGACCATCGTGGTGACATGTGTGAGGCTTACCATGGAGGAAAGCTGCGCTGCTATGTCCACATCATGGATCAGGGGCTGTGCTACCGCGTCAACACTCTAGCTGCTTATATAGATGCAAACCGCCTGGTAAATAGAATTTTGAATAGAACTTTTTTAAGGGATGAAATGCATTATTTTCCAAATGTATGTCTATGTAATGTATGTCCGAATTACTTGTGATGTACACAGTGCTCTGTACCACATACCTGCATGTCTTGATTGTATCTTCATTCCTGTTTTTTCTCTTTTCAAATTGCACATGTACATCTTTTACTTTGGATATTTGTCCCGCTGATCCTGTGTTATTGAGCTTTTCTTTTTTCTCATGTCTCTCTCTAATAGGCGCCAAAGCTGTTTGAAGAGCCAGCAGTCCATCTGTCTGCTGTCATTTCTGAAAGATGCCAGGTAAGTAAAATTAATTAAAAGTATAATAAGTCAGTCCACAAGTCGGTGTATTTATTTTTCTTAATTTCCGATATAATAATCCTAATAATAACCATTGAAGGCTGTGTGTGTGTCATAATGTTTATGTTTGTGTTTGTGGCCTGCCCACAGATGGGATCAGACAGCATCATTGGGGCTCTGTGCCAGGTGGCCGATAAGACGTCCATAAAGAGGTCTACAATCGGAAACTCCACCACTGTAAAAGAGAAAGTCAAGGTCACCAACTCCATCATCATGCACGGGGTTACCATCGAAGAGGGGTGAGAACACACTTGTGCACGCGCCTTAATAACGTAGGCTTTGAAGTGTTTTACAAACACATTAATTTGGCTTCAAAGAAAATTATCACCTTCGAGGCATCTTCATGATTTCAAGTTTTAATCCTTTCATCTGCTTTTTGAGGTGTTCGGTTAGTACATGCATTCTCTCTGTGACAAGTCAGTGGTTATAAACACACATTTCAAAATTAAGTGACTCATCTAATGTTATGAGGAAACATTGCAGTGAACTCCTTCATATTTTGGCCAACTAATCCCAGAATGACTTACCTTTTCTCCCTTTTAACTGTCAACACGTTTAGATTTTTACATATAAATGCAGCTGTATGCCCGATTTCTCTTTTATTGTGTGTCTTTATGGTGAATTTTTGAGGTACCTCTATTGTGCACTTGTGTGTAACAGGTTGTGTTTTCTGTGCTCTTTGGGGTCAACCAGGGAGCATTGAGTTAACAATGCATCTATTGGTGTGCAACCAGCCAGAGAACAGTTTCAGACAAACACAGAACTAGTGAAGTGAAATACACAACATCCATATATTTTAATTTACTCGCATGTACCCGGAATCCCATTGGTGGTGGTATTTGTTGAGTATCACAGGGGTTAGAGAGGTGACAACCTTTCTAATAAACAACAGAAAGCAAAACCCGCCAAAGACTGTGCTTAGATTTACCTCAGTGAACCAGGAAGGGAAAGCAATTCCAACTTTCACCGAAGATACTGAAATGGTCAATGCAGTGCATGGCAAATGTTCTAGCTGTCACATTATACTTTCACTGGGGAAGATCAGAAACACTCTCACAGTCTGTATAGGGAATCACGATGATTAGCAACATAACTACACATCAGGACTGGTCTTAGCTGTTGCCAGTAGTTTAAAGTGGCCATAAATGACAGTTTTGTTGCAACAAAAGGAGATTTGTACAGAGAGCGCCAGCAGCTACTGTAGAATTAGCATGTAGATTGATCTGCTCGGTGTCTTAGCCAGAAACTCTGGTGAAAAAAAGAGACTCATCTTGGCCTCAAGTCCGGATTTTAATGCACTCATTCACAAGCTCCTTTTCTTTTATCTCAATTTCTTACTCCTCCCTCTCTTTTCTTTCCATCAAGGCCTCAGCGGCATCTCTTTCCTGGCTCTCTCATTCTGTCTCTCCATCTCTTCTTAAGCCTTTCAGGGACCCTGGCCTGCCAGCATGCGGACCCTCATCATGCCCATGTAGGTGCATGCACAAAGGCATTAAAGAACGAGAGAGACAGGAGAAGGGAAGAAAGAGGCGAGGGGAAAGCAAGCTTGCATGCAATAAAGAAATTGCAATTCTTTCTTTTCTTTCTTTGAGCACATAAGAAGGAAGGAGAAAGAAGGAAAGAAAGAGCCAGTATGAGGGGATTAGCAGGCCCCGGCCATGTCGCAGAAACCCCTCGCATTTCTGGTTTCTTTGTTTGGAGCTGACCAGAGCTTGTTGACAAAGCGCTGCGTGTTTGGGAAGGGGGATAGTAGGGGTCAACTTTACTGGGGGGTTAGCACAGAAGGTGGGGGTTGACGTGTGTGTGTGTGTGTGAGAGAGAGAGAGAGAGAGAGAGAGGAGGATGGGGGGGGGGTCATAGCAAGGAGAAGCCCCGGTGTTAGTAATTAGTGGTGTTTCAGCTCTGAAGCTTCTTTGGTGGTCTGTCTCTCTCCTTCTCTCTGCGATGTTTCAAAACTCTGAATCTTGTAATCTCCCATCACCAACTACCACCACCACCACCTCCTAGGTAGACTCACACACCCACACATGGGCGCGCGCGCGCACACACTACATGCGAGCACTCATTTTGCCCTCTCCCTCCAGGCCTAACCACCTGAATAGAATGGGCCAATACAAACCTGTCTGTGTGTGAGGCGCAGAGGGCCAAGTGTGTGTGCGTCACTGCCTGGGCAAGACCAACATGTGTTCTCCACTGGGCTCCCCGAGCTACTGAAGCACACACGGTGTCTAACGCACACACACTTACACATGCATGCCCTCCACAATTAGTCGACGCAGAACACACAGGACTGTCTGTCTCTTCTCCAAGAAGTTTACGGTGATGGTTTGGCTGAATGGTGCATGGTGGGTTGGCACAGCCAGCTCAGGTGGGAATGTAACGCAGAACCAACAGTGTCCTAACACGCACACACAGTGTCGATTGCTGTTGTTCTTCAATAGCATGCCATGAGACTTCAGAGCAGGTGGGAGGCTCCCTAATAGGGAAACATGCTGAATGTCTCCACTGTATCACTGCGCAGCAGCTAGCAGTGGAAGACTGGTTGCACTGGGCAGCTCCCAGTATCAACGTTGTTAGAGGTGTGTGTGAGAGAGAGAGAGAGAGAGAGAGATAAAAACAGAATATGTTTCAATATGACCAAACCTATTCTGAAAAAATATGAATTTATAATTAAGGTTAGGAACTCAATATTTAGGGAATGATGTTATTTGTCACATTGCCAATTGTCAACATTTATACCTGTTTTATTAGTTAGATTTGTTTCAGCTAGATGCTTATAATAAACTGGCACCTCAAAACATTTGCTTTGTTGCACCTTAAAGTGAAGCAGTATCTTAATGTAATGTAATTTTTCCTTTGCAGCCGCTCTGGTTTCATAATTCTTCTTTTTGATATATATTTTTGTGTCAAAATACATTTTGGTACCCCCTGATACTCGGGTTTGGATTACAGCTATAGACAAAATTAATGAATGAAGAATGGAATTGATCTGATTTGTGTTTGTGGCGGTTTTCAGGTGTAATATCCAGGGCAGTGTGATCTGCAGTAATGCTGTCATAGGACGAGGAGCAGACCTAAAATACTGTCTGGTGGGGAGCGGACAACGGATCGAACCAGAGGGTGAGCCTAACTAACATGAAACATATAAAACACACGCCCAAAAACGTTTGAGTCTTTCAGATCAACTGGATACATTGTTGCTACAAAACCACATGAAGCTGAGAAAGAATGGGAAGCATAAAAACAGAAAAAATAAAACTTTGCTAACTAATACTATGCATTAAAACTCAGGTTTAATTCAGCTGTTATTTTGTCCACCCTGAGGACTTCGCTCTGGGTGACTCGCGTAGAGTGTTAACGTATGTGTGTGTGGTATTTGTAAGTGCCAAGTGTTAGAGCCAACTAGGAAAGTTTCTTAATTCTAAAGTCTGTGTGATAGAGAGATTTGTCAGAGATTTTTTTATTTCCTTAATCCTCTTGTCCCCAAAGCTAGTTGCGTGCGTGCGTGCGTGCGTGTGTGTGTGTGTGTGTGTGTGTGTGTGCGCGCGCGCGCGTGCGCGTGCGTGCGTGTGTGTGTGAGAGCGCGTGTGCGTGCGTGTCACATTGATGGAGAGGTTAGAGAGCAGGGCCAGAACAGGACCACCCGGAATTCAACAGCAGCAGGCTCCAGCCACATCCAATGCGCACACACTGAGAAGCCTAATTGAGTGAACAACAGGGTGCTCTATGTTACAACAGGGTGAATATGAGCTAAACTCGAATAAAATGAAAACAGTATTTTGCATCTTGGGTGCAAACACGGCCACAAAACTGCTTCGGCTTTTCTTGGCCATTTTCTTTCCGACTGGATGGAATCGCGTTGCGTTATTGTACATGGCAGTTAGGCCCAGAAGTATCTGAACAGTGATGGTGCTTTTATACACCATCACAATGGATGTGAAATGAGATGTGAGCAAAGTGTCGATATTTGGCTTTATTTTAATGTTTCCCAAAAATATAGCATTTTGAGGAACTCGATAGTATTTGGACAATTGTCTGACCAGGTGCAGTCCATTCCCTCATTAAGACAAATGAAGCAGATAAAATGTCTGAAGTTGATCTCGCGTATTGAATTGGAATTTGGCATCTGTTTAAAAGGAGCTGCCAATATAAAGTCCAAGGAGCTCTCCGTACAAGTGAAAGGGGCCAACAGTTGGGTACAACTACTTAAAAAGAAAAAAAACATACTGGTGAGCTCAACAACATCAAAAGATCGCAGAATACGACTAGAGTGAGTGATCACAGAATCTTTGGTAAAGAAAAGCCTCCATAAAACATTATAGAAGTCAAGAACACGCAAAGGTAGGCATGTCATTGTCAAGTTTACAATCCAGGGACACCTTTGTGAATGTAAAGACACAGGGTTTCATCAGGGTGCAAACCACTGGTAACATTCAAGAAACTTAGACCTTAATAGAAAACACATAAAATGGCATCTAAAAAGTGGGAATCAGGTTCCTTGGACAGATTAAACCGTTGGACAGAACAAACTTCTATCAGAATTATGGGGCGAGTAAAGTATTTTGAAGTAAAAGCAAAGAGGTGATATATATTCATAGGAACATTCTGTAAATCGTTATATGACAAACCCACTCTTCCTTTTCCTTTACCTTGTACCATAAGAAAAAGTGAAGCCTTGTGTCTAGCTGACTGACCATAGGCTGCTAAAGACATTACACATTTGTTATACAGCTACGGACCACCCTGACAGTCAGCCACACACTCACAGTCATACAGTACACACGTGCAGGTCTGTCAGGTGTTGACCGTTTGCACACAGTGCATATATATGTACAATAATACAGTGGTCATACAGCCAAATAAGCAATAATTCACCATAAACCTCTCTAGAGTGTGTACGTCAGAAGCCTAGCGATATTTGGTTAGATTAACCACTTGCAAGTCATGTTGATGCACACATGGCTTTTTTTCTGTCCTTATTTTTTGAGTCCCAGAATTGGGACTTGCTTCTTATTATTACTGGCCCAGCAAGAGAAGTGTGTAATTACACATGGTCTTAATTCATATAACGACTGTTAGTTACTGACAGATCAAACTGCCCAGATGACCTTAACCAGTAACCTTTCCTCCCTTTCTCTCAAGTTACTCCTTCTCCTTCCCTTTCCTGCTGCCCCATGCTCCATTTGTTCTCTCCACACACACATTAGAGGATAAACTTGTTCTGAGCAACAGATTCCTTCACACTAAAACATGTCTGTGTGGATGGAATATTACTCCCTGCCACCGTTTGCTTTGGATCACTACTGATGCTCTGGGAAGGAGGGACGGAGGGAGGAGTCACGGCTGTTCTCTTCAAGCTGAACATAATTAGGGTTGAGGAAGATGGCAAGAAAATGCTCGCACACTTGGTTATCTGTTTCTTTTTGGGAGGTTTAGATAGTGGTCAGGGTGTCCCAAGTCTCACCACGATCAAAACTAACTTTGACAGAATATATATGAACTTTCTCTTGTAGTTTTTACTTCACTTCACTCTGTGCAGAAAACAGCTCTTGAATCTTGCACCCCACTGATACACAGAGGTAAAGAACAAGTAAACATTTGTAATTTAAGCTGCACATATCCTGTCCTGCGTTTTCTCGTCAGCACAGTTACTTTTTATTCAGTGTTTCACAAGAAGACGCAGACTTGTGGATTTGTACACAAAAATACATTCAGCCTTTTAATAGGATAAAATGTGCAGAACTAGGGGAATGTTGTGTTGGGTACATTATTCCCTGCTACAGTAGTACATCAACTGTACTACAGGCAAATAGGATGCTCTTGAGGTTCAAATGTCCTCCTTCCTTGTTTAATGCTGGATGGTTTTGTATATTTAAACTATTTATGTATAGTTTGAGCCATGTAGAAGAAGAATTCTCATTGTCTTGCAATGGGCAATAAGTATTTCTGGTTCCGTTTGAAACATTAAAGTGCAACTCATAACGGGAAGAAAAAAAAACTGCGTTCTTGAGCCAGACAGACAACAGTGCTATATTATATGTGTTAATTTCAAAATGTCTTTGTCTCCTTTAGCTGAGCGGACTAACGAGGTCATCATTGGAACAGACCAGCTGATGGAGATCTAGCTCCCATGGGGATGGAGTGACATCAGCTGATTAACCGAACAGAGAGCAGCTAAACACCTGCAGTTAATTGGCTAACTGACCATGAAGATGCTTCACTGTCCCACACTCTCCTGCGAGGTTTTTTTGTACGCTGTGCCCAAATAAAGACAGGTCTGCTTCAGCCCACCTATCGGCGTGTGAGTGTGTTTTTAACCTCTTTGTTAATGTGTTGCCACACGAGTTATTATCAGATCGTTACTGTCTCCTAATGGTCGCACCCTGTGCTCGTACACGTTCGGATGTGCACGGGTGTTTACACGTGCACACTGTGCAGCTGTGAAGAGCCGAGATGTAGAGGAGAAGAGGTGGGAGTGGTGACCACAATGGCGTGTAGGGGGGGCTTAAGTTTATTTGTACACAAAAATGGTGTATGTGTAGGCCCCGGACCACCCAGCTTGATCCTGGATCAGTTAACGCCGACACCCCACCCTCGCACATGAACACAGCGGAGGAGGAAACTGACTCGCTCCTGACGCTTTTCTGTTCCTTTTTTCTCCTCTTTTTTTGCTCCCTTTGCTGTCACAAGATTTATTGCATTCTTTCAGTAGACCATTTCTTAAATTACAGGCTTGAAGTTCCTTAGTCACGAAGAAAGAAGATGAGGACAGGGATGTCTGTGGGGGTGCGTGTGTGTGTATGATTTACAGTCTTGTTTCCTATTGTGTCTGTGGCCACGCAGGAGTCATTTAGGCTGTCTCATGTGGTCTGATTACGTCCATACAAGAGATTATGATATTATGTTAACGTCCATGTCTACTTTCTGTTAGATGTCTTAGTGTGTTTAATAACCGAGCAGACAGCACTGTAATGCTCCTTTCCTCTAAACCCGTAATGCTGTCATTAGATGTTTAACTATAAGGCATGTTTCAGTATGTGTTCAACCGTAACACACTTAGCAAAGATAAGCTGGATGTTTACTGAATGTATTGTAGGTTATGTCCAGTGTGAGCAGTACATAACTTTAGGCAGATTAGAATTTTATATTGCTCTCACATTAGAAAAGTGAGAGTTTTTATCACCATTCTCTCACTATGCAATGCACAGAGACGATGAAGAAACATATTCATGTATTGTGTGCTAAGAATTTAGATTATCCAGAGTGAGCCAGCCATTAAAGTAATTTGCTTGAGTTGGAACCTGTTGTATCTGTTTCCTCACCTGACAGCAGTGACACGGTGTGAAGCTGAAAGACGGCATTTGTCACCTGAGTTTTGAAAACAATATAAAAACCACAGTTAAGGTTCACTTTGTCTTGTTAACCTTTTTAGTGCTCTCACACTCTGACCCTTTCTCTTCAACCGCATGATGAGATCTGGCAGCTGGGTGTGTTTGAACAGAGGTTTGTATATTTATACAAAGGCCCCCAAAGTCCCTTCAGCGCCACACCATGGCTGAGCCCACCTTCAAGCCCACATGTGTTGGCTGCTGTATGTGGAGGCTTACCTGTGTCACCGTTGGTAATCCTTTGTTGCACAAACCAATCAATGCCTGTGTGAGTGAATACATGCATTTGTACATAGATGGACACAAATGTGCATGTTTGCTTTGCAACTCAGATAAAGCCACAGTTTATATTCCAGGTTGTCTGCATCTGGTTTTGTCTCCTTCTGGAAATTTCTAAGAAATATTTTCTTTTTGTTATGCATCCCTAACAAATCTAACTATTACATGCACAATATATTACATGAAATTTTCAAAATGGGCAATAATCCAGTAATTATGAGGTTGTCATTATGCCTGCAACCCATTTGGCCACAAGGTTTGTTTCAAGAAATTTGCAACATGATCTTATGTAAGGGATCATGTCTTTGCCTGTGAGGTGCGTTTTTGTACCTGTGTGAATCATAAAGATGTCAGGTGTTTAGTATAGAATGTCGTGGTAAGTGAGAGGCCAAATCAGAAAAAATGTTTTCCACTGGGATTTTATTGAATGTAATTTTACTTTTGGTTTGTATTTCAAAGTTAGAAGTACAATCTGAGTGGCGCCATTTCTTAAAACTGCTTTCTACCTAAGACATTGCAGTCTTGTTGATTATCTAAAAAAAGTCAAACAAAGTTGGGGAGAAAGTCTTTGACCTTTCTCATATTTTGATTTAGGAAGTGAGATGTGGTCTAACATCAGTCGTCAAGGAAACTGTGCAAGCTGATTTTGTGGATTTTTTCTGTTGGATAAAACAAGCCACCTTAAAAATGACTGCTAATTACTGAGATATTCTCTGCAAACTATTCATGTCTTACTGCTGCTGAGCCCTAATGGGGAGAAGATAGAAGAAGTCGAACCATACAAATGGCTTGGATAGATCATGGAGACGATTGTGAGATACATAGACATACACAGATGCACAGTGCTGGGTTGGGGCTTTGACCGAGTAGCTGGGTGGCTTCATGGCTTGAGGGCTGATCGTGGGTGAGCAAGAGGGAGAGAACGAGCGAGCAGGCCACCCAAGTGGCAGTCAGTAAGAAACCTGTGTATTTGCTGCTGACCCCTACACATTAGCACAACACTTCCTCAATTTGTCTTCTGTGTTCTCCGGCCACAAATGAATTTCCTCCCTCCCTCTTTTTTTTTTTTTTTTCCACACTACCTTTCAAGATGCTACCCCCCGCCCCAAACACACACACACACACCAACACCACCCCATCACTAACTTAAACATCTGAATACATACACACACAAACACCCTTTTTACAAGCTTTAGAAATACAACAGTTGCTTATGTTGCTTAGCCAACAAAGAGTGTGTGTGGAGACACAGATCCCATGTATGGGATAGCAACCTTGCTGACATGCCCTACACACACACGCAAAGCCAGATATCCCTGTCTGTCACTGGGGAGGCCTAACTAAATATTGACTGTGTGGTTGATTAGGATCACATATTAAATTGCTTTTGCAAAAAATCACAGGAAGACAAAGAATGATTGACCTGCTTCACACCCTCAAGCAACCATTTCTTTCTAATTATGTTTGTTAGACTGTTTATAACATCCAGAGCTGCAAGTACAAACAAACTGACTACTCATTTCTGAATCAAACATAATTATGTTAATTTTTTTAACCATTTCATCCTAAAATAATTTTTGCTCTGTCCAATTACATGCTGAAGATACTGTAATGAGATCAATTAGAAGTCGTGTTTTACAAATGTTCAGTTCTGGATTGTAAGTTATTTGGAGGATATTTAAAATGAATTAAAGCTGTAAAAATGAAAAAATAAATAAACTGCTAAATTGAGTAACTGTATCAGTTTTTTAAAATGTTTTATTATTATTTTATTTGTAACGTAGCTATACAATTTCATCTGTTACATATACGTGAATTCACACATTCACATTTGTGAGGTCCTCTGCTTCCCTTAAAAGCTACAGGTCTAAGTTTGCATTACCACCTGCGAGCTGCGTCTGACAATATCTCTGTTACAACCACACAAACAAAGACTAAAAGAAAAGTGTGTTTCTCTGTCTCTCTGTGTTTTGTGTGTTTTTCCCCTAGAAAGGCAACCATTCATTATGATGACAAAGGAGTAAAGAAATGCATTATCATAATTAATCTTGTGTGAGACTGTGGGTGGCAGCTTCAGCTCTCAGACTGACAAAGGTGCACAGTGCAGAAAGTGTCTCCTTGCTACTGGGAAACTTTTAAACTTTTTACTGATATCAGGAAAACATAAGTAATTATAGGCTTGTACAGCTAAAAATTCTCTCATGGGTTTTCCCAGGAATATGTGAGATGACTTTACAACTTTTAACTTTAAAACAAAGTAGAAGTGCAAAGGTTTTGTTCAGTCTAAATTGTGGTTTTGTATTCACCTTTTATTATTACGTTTATCATCAACATGTCATTTTCTGAACAGCTTTTTTTGTAGCTTGTCAACCTAAGGCCCAATATTGAGTTTGGTATAACAGAAATAATATAATAAAATGAATCGGTGTTCACCCAGAACGTGTTTGTGTTTCATTCTTTTTTCATCCAGGGACTTTTTGCTATGTCTCAGTCTGTTTTAAAAGTTTGATGTGAAGCCCTGTTGTTGAATGCTTTAAAGTGGTTTGCATGATGAAATGATTGTAAATTGCCCACACACATAGATAAGTATCCTCAGGGTGTAATGAATGGGTAAAAAATGATCATCATCACATCACCTCAGGCCCCCTCATAAGGCTTAGAGCTTGTATAATTTGAAATAGGCATTTATGTCTATGTTTCATTTGAGCTTTTTGTTTCTGGTCTTTTTTTACACCGTAAAGTAATTATATTTTGGAGTGAAGGTTGTGCTTTATAGCTCAAGCATCCTGCTGAATCATCCTTTACCTTTCTTTCTTCTGCTTATGATTTGATTGTTTTATCAGGTCTGGTTGTGTCAGTCATTGTGCTGGACATATGTTTTTTCGTTTGGATTTTTTACTGGATTTCAGATGTGCAACCAGTAACTTGTGACAATTGCATCATAACATAGACTAAATTGGTGCCATATGGTTACTTTAATTTGTATCACAGACATTCTCGTTTCAAGTTATTCCATGTTTAATCTGTTCAGTTACAGTTCAGCATCTTGTTTCATGTAAAAGATGCACTTTTCCAGTTACTGTCAACAATATTTCCTATAACCCAAAATATGGCTCAGTTTTTCCATTTAGTACATATCTTGGCTTTTTACTCTTCCCTGATCATCTTTACACCAAATCCTTATAATACTATACTACTCCTCCTCCTCCTACTACTCCACCTACTACTACTACTACTACTACTACTAATACTACTACTACTAATAATAATAATAATGATTCAAATATGTACACTACCAGTCAAACGTTTAGACACACATAGGCTTCGCCATCTTTTCTGTGAAGAGATGTATTCAACTGTGTTGCCATTATTGCAAAATGGTCTTAAAATGATCAGTTATCGTGTTAATTTGATAAACTAAAATCCATTAGCAAATATAATGTGCTTTGGAAGACAGTACTAATGTTAGATCATTATAGGCCTCTGTATGTTTATGTAAATGTTCCTTTTAAAGGCAGTTTCTATATTCAGATGTCATGTAATACTTATATTAACAATGTCTACTCTGTTTCAGATTAAAATTTGATGTTAAAAATCAGCATCTAATTGAAACGTAGTCATTTCTCTGTGTCCAAACTTTTGACTGGTAATCTGCTAAATTAGATTGTATTTCACTACTGTTCTGTGTGCTGTGTGATGCCAATAATCATTGTAAAAATAAAAACTTTTAGTTTTATTTATTCACTCATCTACCTTTACTTTTTCCTTGTGTGTCGTGAGCAGTCTCACAGCCTTCCTCTTTAATAAATGAACACTTTCTGGGCCTGAGCTCCGGGCGTCTCAGCTGTTGTGAGACGACCTAGTGCCAGAGCGGTTCCGTGGCTCTGCCTATAGCACATACAGAACTCCGGACGGACAGCCAGCCATGCATGCGTGGATGAATGGATGGATGGCTGGAGTCACTGGGGAGGGATGAAATGAAGGAATGGAGATGGAGGGAGGGAAAAGGTAGGAGGACGAGCGGGAGTAGAGTAGTAAAAAAAGAGAAAGAATGAGATGGAAATATTAAAATGAAAGTTAAAGGCAGAGCAGCTGGAACAAGAGAGACAATGACGAGAGGAAGGAATGAATTGGGCAAGAGAGACCATGTGGAACGCAGGACGTGGAGAAGGGGGTCTTACACAGTTTGTATTTGGAGGCCGGGGCAGTGTGATGGCAGATATCTGCACAGCGCATGGTCATCTCAGATGGTTTATTTATCCAAGGCTTCCAGACCAGGCCTCGGACCTCCCTGAGTTTGTTAGGCTTGAAGGGGGCCCCTACCACACAACCCAATTCCTCACATTCCACATTAGCTCCCATTTCCAGCTGCCTGTTTCCCTCTACCACTCAACCTGACCCAACTCAGTCCAGGCAAACCTAACTAAGGTCCAGCAAAAAGGAAATCCAGGCCGGCCAGTGGCACTCTGGAAAAGTGAGCGCATGTTCACCTCCATGTGGCTAGAGGAATAATGGTGTGTCAGTAAACTTCAGCTGTGAGGGGTGGTAAACGACATGTCAACAACACTTTATCTCTGTATAATCCTTCCTACAGACATAGGATGGGATTTGTTTCATCAAGAAACATTAAAGTAGAAGATTAAAGGATTCAAAATTAAACAAAATAATAAAAGTGAAGCTTTTTTGTTTGTTTTGTAGCCATATGTATGTATTCATAGACATCAAGCAGAGATTCAAGATTTGAAATATATGTGGGTGTGGTTCCAAAAGACTTTTGTAAAGACTCTTTTAGATAATTACTGTGTCAACAAAGGCTTGAGTGAAATGATGAGTGAAGTGTTGAGTTAAATTATGAGATTATAGCAGGAGGCAAAAGGCTAAAAATCAAATGATAGCTACAGATTGTTGGGTTTTTTATAGCAACATGCACAAGATAAATATTTATTCTGATATTTATTCAGATTATTCATGAATGTTACCATAAAAATTTGGTGGTTTAGTTTGATGAATAAAAACTTAATTACAACCAAACCAAATGATGTAAGTAATAAGTATAAAATCTGTGACTGTGGCCATTACTACACTTGTGTATGTTAATGTATGATATGTATATATTTGTCCAACAATTTTTACTTGTATCTTTTTTTATTTCCTTCTTTTCTGATGCAAAGATTCAACGATTCACTGTGCTTTGTAATAATTATAAATTGAATATCATTGGATTTTTGACCCCAAATCATGTTTCATAATTTTAAAAAAAAGGTTTTCACTATTCATAAATCATGTCTGTCTTTCATTCTTCGTCTACATGTCATATAAACAATGTTTATGGATGTAGCAGCTGTGTAGCAGTGACTGAAAATGGACCAAACACCACCATCTATATTTAAATTGCTTTACTTCAGATTCAGTTTTTTTACCATGCACCTAAAAGATTACTGAGATTAACACAGCCAGCAGAGAAATGATCCACATAGCAGCACAGGTTGATGTTTAGACACAGAATGACTGCGTAAAGTGTTTGTTCTTCACCCCCACGCTGTCATAAGTGGTGCCAGTGGGAGCTCACATTAGCAAACTACCTAATCATAGAAAGGAATCAGGTCTGAAAAACCTTTCTCTCTTTCTTTCTTTCTCACTATTCTTCATCTCAGACATTGTTCTAGGGTGAACTTTCCTAATAAAATCAAGGGAAATAAATATGGAATACGTGGAAACTGTCCAGAAGTCTCCTCAAAATTAAGGGTGTCATACTGAACCTGGCGGTTCCAATGTGATGAAAAAAAGGCATGTGAAATAATTGCTTAATGGCAAAAAAGTCATTATAAGCAGTGATTATATTTTTTATTGCCAGGCACCCCACCTTTATCTTCTGGCTTCAAGAGGTGAGGTTACAGCTGTTATCGCTGAAAAAACCTTCTCACACACACAGCAAAGACTTAAAAGTGTTTCTTCAATAACAAATGTGAGATGCCCTGAAGTGATAATAAAAGTGCTGAAAGATGTGTAAT
Source organism: Microctenopoma steveboyesi (assembly GCA_032359275.1). NCBI lineage: Eukaryota > Metazoa > Chordata > Actinopteri > Anabantiformes > Anabantidae > Microctenopoma > Microctenopoma steveboyesi. Next base: position 8,884,889 of record JAUMHF010000009.1, on the reverse strand, counting down.
TCTGCCACATAAAAAAATAATAATCATGTTTACATTTTCATTTCTCTCTCTTTCCCTGATTGGCCTGCGTCAGGGAAACGCTGTGTGCGTGCTCGTCTGTCTCTGTGGTATCAATAGATGGCATGTGCGCTTCCTCCTAACACACCGGAGGGCCGGGTCACGGGGAACACTGTTCAGGGAGCAGGCGAGGCGGGCAGCGGCAGGCTGGGTGCGTGCGCGCGCGCGCCCCCGCGTGTGTGCGTACAGGCGCGCGCGCGCGCGCGGTTGTGCAGAGTTTATTGAAAGAGTTCCTCCCCCCCAGCCTCCCCGTGCTCCCCCCACTCATCCTCCTCCTCCTCCTCCTCCCCGCAGCCCAGGCAGCAGCAGCCTGGGTGGTCCCCCTCTCTCTCCACTTTGGTGAGCTGTTGCTTAGCAGCTAATAATAGGCGACGTTTGCAAAGTAATTTGCCTCTTCCTTGGCCAATGGGAGCCGAAGCACTTTTCCATCAAACCTCCCTTTTCAGGATTTGCCGAGAGGCGAACTTCTCCAAATGTTACCGCTGCGGGATCAGAGTTAGACTTGACACGAACGGCTCAGACATATGCTACTACTACTACTACTACTACCACCACAGCTACTACTAGTCCTCTCTGAGACGCGGTTTCACGAACTATCGGGACGAATGAAGACTGAAGGATCTTTACGGATTTCGGCGCATAATGTTGGGATGGAGTTTCGAGACTTGTTTGGCTCCAAGGACGACTAGAAAGCGTTCTTCTGAGTTGTCGCCGGCGGTGCTGGATGCACCCCTCTCCTATGTTGGATTATTGTCGCCTTTTCTGAACGCGCACCGATTCTCCGTCGCTTCGCCCTGCGCCCCGTCCCCCCTCTTTGGACTATGGCCTCGGATCGCGGGGTCCCAGCGGCCAGCGTCTTTGGAGATTTACCCCCGAGTTATACGCGCTCCCAGCCGCCTGCGAACCCAGACCTGCTCCGGAGACCCAGCTACTGCCACGCTGCTTTCGCACTTAAACAGATCTCAAAGGTGATTCAATGCTCGTGGATTTACTGTGAAGGCAGCGTCCGGGCAGTGAATGAAAATGTTCAAAGGAAGCGTTTGATTTAGTCGTTATCTAACCGTGGGCTGCGGGAGAAAGTGGGAGCGTAGGGTAGGCTGAGGGAAGAGCCCTGAAAGTGGGTTATCACTTTAATACGAAGTTAAAATGTTGATTGATAAAGGCAGCAGAAGCTGTGTGTTATCTGGGGGACAAACCCTGGTTTATTCCGAGCTCGTGTGACGTGAAAACGTTTCGGACCTCTCAGGAATGAAGCGACAAGTCAACGAGCGCTTTCACATTTGGCAGCGCGTTATCTTCTGCTGTTTAGTTGAATGGGCACAAGACTCTCATTCATTTGTTGTTGTTGTCGGTAAAGCCACCGTGAGTGAGTGAGGGCTTGTTCTCATATCTCCCCAGTCGTGTTGTGCGTGTTTTTGGCTTTGTGCAGGCAGCGGAGAGCGCACTGGCCCGCGGTCTGTTTGGAAATGTGGTGGGTCCCTGTAAAGGAATTCACTGATTGAGTTTGATCTGACAAAGCATCTTTGGACCGCCCGGATGCTTGGACGTGTTTCAGCACTGCTGAGAGAAGCGCAAACCTCAGTGCAGCAGTGACATTTGTAGCACAGGCGTCGAGTAGAGCTGACAAGTACAGATTCTGACAGTGATAATAAAAACTATTATCATGAAGACTGTTTTATGATTTAGATCAGCACAAGGAAATGCATGTGAAAAACTAAAAATGTTAGACTGAATTATTTTACCCTCGTGCAGAAGGATCATATAATAATAATAATGATATTAATGCTGCAAACTAGCTTTGTACAAGTTATTTTGTCTAAAGTGACATGTTGTGCACAGGACAGTAGTACAGAAACACAGGAACTATAATCTGAAATGTTATTACTATTGGGAATATTGTGTTTTAAAGCTCATGTTGTCATGCGGTTTTCCTCTCATGTTTCTTTGGAACTCGTGAACAACAAGTGTGGGAACTGCTTTCTCAAAAACTAGAGGAAACGTATCGCCACAAATGTGCAGTTTAAATCATCTTAAATGTCAGGTGCCAAGAGCCTCGACTAACCTCAGGTGACGGATAGGAGCTATTAAAATCCAGGGCAGGGCCATAATTGACAATTCAATCTGTGGTTAGCCAGTTAGCAACTGAACTTGTCGCCACGTTACACGAACCTTCTTCTTAAGTAGAACCTCTCCAGCGTTATCCAGAGTCTTGTGTTTTAGGTGTCGGTGTGAGACGTGGCCTCTGCGCACTAAAAGCACAGATAGAGCTGTAAGCCGTGAACAGTTGTGCAACGGTGCATTATTTATGTATGGTAACATAGTAAAAATAATATTGTCCTTTTCTCGCCCTCCCTCCTGCTTCAAATCCAGGGTAAGGCGGTAGGTCAGAAAGCCCCTCTGTGGATCCGGGCGAGGTTCCAAGCCCTGCTGTTCTCTCTGGGCTGCCACATCCAGAGGCACTGTGGGAAGGTCCTTTTTATTGGACTCTTAGTGTTTGGGGCTCTATCTGTGGGACTCCGAGTTGCAGCCATCGAAACAGATATCGAACAGCTATGGGTGGAAGGTGAGTCGAATCTCTCAGTTGTTACGATATGTTTTGCTTCTGCTCGACGTTCACTTGAAGCAGCAACACAGGCGACGAACATCTGCTGTCAGTTTTCTGCCAGCGTCTGTTGTTGTCACTGTTTCACACACAAATAGTGCACACACAGATAAGCTGAATCCAGTTTGGGGTTGTTGTCTTGTTTCAGTGATGTTTTGGCTCAGCTCACAATCATTCACACATGTCGAGGAGTTCTCTCTGTTGGGGCTTCACTGGAGTTTGACTGACAACGGGGGCTGGTGGGAAGATGCAGGGTGGTCATGTTAGTGTCATCTCTGTGCCATGGGAGGGCACAAGGTGTTCAGTGGCTGACAGACTGTCTGGCTGTGCAGAAACAGGGCTGAGGCTGCTTTCATAAATGTTTAGCTTGATGAAAATGACTGCCACACACATTTGTTTTATAACTTTCTCCCATCCTCACCCCTATAGAACACAAATACAAATTACAAATAGCTTGCAAAGCGTCATTTGTCGTTCAGTGTCTCGCGCCTTCTTCGAGCTTCGAAAGTGAAAATGTGTTGTTCTCTTCAAACTCGGCTTTGTTTGTTTATCTGTTCGCGTCTTCATAAGTCACCGTTTATCTGAGAAGCGTCTTTGACATCACTGCGCTACAGTGTCACGTGGACACACAATATCATGTCTCTGTGATTCTCCTCTGCTTCAGAAACCTTCTCTGCATGTGGCACTCCTCTCTTTTACCTTCTTCCTGTGCATTTTTGTTTTAGGTTGTGTGTACATTTTCAGCGGCAGAAGCAGCTTTATTTGGTTTTTCACACTGGCCAAATTCCTTTTAAACCCCCAGGCTTTCAGTGCAGGGGCTGATCCCCGCAGCAGATGGACTGTGTGAATGGTTAGCCATCTTTGAGGGATCTGACCCCTCCCCCCGCAGCTCCCTGTGTGGTCCCTAACTATTCTTGGATTCCATTCAACAAGAGGCAAGCAGGCAGGCAGGCAGGCAAGCAGGCACCACCTCCCTAAACCCACTCCCTCCTCCTCCTCTTCCTCCACACAAGAAGAAAAAATATAAGTGAATGCAGCTGAAGTTTACCCACCTGTTTTGCACGCTTTAAAAGCGCCACAGCAGTTGGTGAATATAAACAGACTCTATAGGGTTTTAAGCCCACCATGTCACTAGAGGACGGGGGACAGACGGCTCCCACACGATCTGCATGGAGGTGTTGGAGAAATCACGAGGAAAAGTGTTTGGAGGCAGACGCACAGAGATTCTAATACATTTCTCTGTCAGGCTCGCTTAGAAAAAATGGGTCTCTTCTAATGTTGTCACTGAAATTATTAGCTCGCAAAAGGAAAAGCCTGAATCTTCAGCGAAACAATGAACAAGAGTTTGAATTTCCACAGTCTCCTTTTTCTTTGGTTTCATTCTGGTTAGTGTAAAGCTTCAGGATTACGTCTTGAGCTAATTGGCAAAGCAGTCACTTAAAGGAGATGTTTAGATGTTTGTGTGCCAGTTGTTTTTCCGTGGGATTGAGAGAGTTGAACCGGGGGGCTGAAAAGGAATGCTGTGCCTTTAAGAGGCCGTGGCCATGTTTCTAAAGTTTCTGCCTGCCTTGTTTCCACCAATAGCCCATTGACAAAGCTGCTAGGGCCTCAATGGAGAGTAAAGTGGTTTGGTAACAAGGAGAGGTTAGTTCTCCCTCTGTCTCTGTCATTCTCTCACACACACAAACACAGAAACACACACACACACACACACACACACACATGCATCATTGCACATAGGCCCGAACACAAGAGGGAGGAATGATATCCTCGCTAACACGACAGCTGATTTCACATTAAGGCCCATGAAATATGTTTTCTGCATTAGTTGTTAGGGTTATTGGGTTGTTTCTATGGCGATATCTTTAACTTCATAACGACCGACGTCCGATTTAAACCTGTAAGTCATTTCCTTTGTATTTGAAACAGCTCTCTCCGGATTGCAGAGCATAAACAAAGCTTTTGTGTCCTAATTTGTTCAGAATAAACTAGCTGTGAATCGACAACTTATGTGTTAACAGTCTGCCAACACGGTGCGAGCTGTTGGCGAATGTGTGAATGTGTTAGGGGCATATGCTTCCCATCATATACGAGAAGGTGCCCCCAGAGTAATCACATACACAAACACATACACTTGTCATCTTTGCCACCTTTCGTGTATACAGCTTCTCTGGCCGTCTGTCTGCCTGCCTGAATTTCCTGACCGCTTGCTCGTCTGTCTTGCCTGTGCTTTGTGCGTGTCTGTTTATATTTCTACCTGTCTGTCTGCCTGCTCTGTGAAGTCAGGCCACCAGGGCTTTTTTAATTGCTTCCTCCCTCCTACACGACTAAAACACCGTGAAGCAGAGCACGGCAGTGCTGTCTGTGGCTGGAAGGAGTAGACAGAGAGAGGCTAATGGGAAGTTACAGTTTAATACAATGCATTCCCAAGCAAATTTCTTACAGTATATAGTTCTCTATACGGACATGACACTTTTTTATATAGTTTAGTGACGTAAGGATACTTTTGAATTTGAATTTCTAAGGAAATGTTAGAAAAAACTAAATAGGATCATTCATGCCCATTTAGGATGAGAATACAAGCCACAATATCAGGGTGCAAGATGTTTTAAGGTTGTATTACAATACAATGCTTTTTTTTAAATGAAAGCAATTACTGACTGCCAGTGAAAGAAAGATGACACTGCACGTACAAAACACTACTACTGCATTTCTCTTTTTAACATACAGTATTTGATTTGAAGTGCTTAAAATACAGAATATTTTATAATTAGAAATTCCCCTCAAATGAATATTAATAAAGTTTGTATGCTCTCTATAGTAATCATGCCTCACATTCTGTTTACTCTCATGCTTGCGCTGTACCCCGTTCACCTTTGAGAGTGTGAAAGTTGGTGTGGGCTAGGCAACACGTGATCCAATCTGCATTGTCCAGGAACAGAAAAGAGAGAAATCGTTAAAAGAGGTGCAGGAAGAAGAGAAGAATGAGCAAAGACAATTGGGGGGCTGGGGCAGGAACAGGGTGGAAGGTTTATGGCTAGCTGACACTTTTTGCTTGTGTTTTTTTTGCTTGTCTGACTTGAACAAACTCGTGTGTGTCCTTCTTTCGCCATTTAGAGCTATGAGAGGTGAAGAAAGAGTAGTTTCATGAGAGCGAAGCTAATATTAAGTCGGTTAAACCTGGCTTTTGTACGGTATTTAGATTATTCTTTTAAGTCACGTTTAATGGTCAGATTCTTGATCAGATCAATACCCCACACAAAGACCCACTTATCTGGGAACAAGAGCAAAGAAATGGCCTTCATGTAAATGCTGCAGTGTTTACTCTTACATTAACTAAACTCATCCTTCTTGGCAGAGTTTAGGTGAGGCATGACAGACGTGTACACAGACTCAAGCTGTCCAAATATGAGTGCAGCGAGACAGGCCCTATCTGAAAAGCAGGCACACCACATGCCTCATAAAGAGGCCATGTAGAAAGAGGATAAAAAGGGGGAGGTAAAGACCATACACAGTCCACAGAGCATGAATGCATAGATACCGAAGCTCTAGCTTAGCCAGCTAGCACTGAAATGTGACTTGGTCATCTGCAAATACGAGGTGCCTTTTAATTCAGTGATTAAAAAGCACTGACTGAGAGTAAACACCCAAGAGTTTGCGCAAATGAGCTAATGCACACGTGGGCATTTTGGTGTCTGGAGCTGTTTCTCTAAACAAACCTCAGAGCGGCACAGCAGGTAAATGCTATAATTCATCAGTGCACACACAGCGCCCCAGTTCAGACAGAGAAAGAGAGCTCTATGAGGCATTATTGGAGGTGAATAGTTTGCAATGGTGCCCCAGCTAGATAAATAAACTCCCAGCGCTCAGGGCCCAGGACCTCACTGGTAGAGAGAACAAACAAGACCAGAGTCAACCTGGGTCACTTCTAAATGTTTATCCCCCCCCCTCCTTCTCTCCATCCTTCAATCCAAGTCTCCCTCATTCCATCCCCTTTCTCAACAGCCCCCCCCTCCATTGCACATACTCTTCAACAGTCAGACCAAGACCACCCCCCAACAAATAAACACTCACTGAGCAGCTATAGATACATGTGCACAAGACAGACACATGGCTTTTGCTTCCATGATACAGGAAGCTCACAGGCTACCTTGTACCTGTCTTTTTGAACTTCACAGTTCATTATGTCAACTGGATTTTGAAGTTACATTTACAGTGTTAACATAAAACATAGCTTTATACAGTTATTTTGATGTGCCAGTGCTTTTAGGAAAAGGTCAGTGCACTACTAGACTCATTGCAACACTGAATGCCATATCCTGAAACGGTGCAACTGAAAACGGGATAATGAAAACTCAATCAGTATAGTGTGGCACCCTTTCTTTGGTGGCTAAAGAGCAACCTTTGTCTTTGGTCTGCGCGATATAAAGCAACACCAGTCGCCTCAGAGGTTTCACCATTTGCCTCTGTCTTCACACCATGAAAGTATAAAAGTAAAGAGAGAGGGAGATGGAGAGAGACTGGACATTTTCTTGGTACTTGGGAAGGAAAAAAGAAATGGTTCTTGGGCTCAATAAATTCATTTCTTGTCTGAATGAGACCAGCAATGTGGAAAAATTTTGCCTTTCAGGCTGGGATGAATGTATGTTTCAACCACACATTAAGCGGTATTAGCGGTCAGTGGAGTGTCTAATGTGTCTATTTTTCACAGTGGCCAACACTGCCCATGATTAGCATAATTAGCAGAGGCAAGGCTATACATATGGAAATAGAAAGTGCCTAAATGCCAACCCTGGTGAAAATTTATGTGTGGTGGCTAACACCACTGGCACATCTGAATAGAATGTAAGTGAAACTGATTTTTCATGTTGTTTTCACTGTCTCACACTGTTTTTAAGGTGAGTTGTTCTTTTTTATCTTTGTGAGAGCTGCAGGATTTTTGACACATTAAAACTGCAAAATGCTAATTTTGTTTAGTTGAGTTCACCCAAAGATTTCCTCTTCCTAAAATAGAACAACTGTCTTTGATGATTGATGAACAGATACAGCGTCTACATAAAGACAGAAGAAAAAACACACACTGTATTTCTATAGGTGAGATAGCAAATTGCCAGCTTCTCTTTTTTGCCCGCTGCCTCACCCTCCCATAGTTGACTCTGGCATTGTTTTACAGGCTGGGAAAGTTTTGGTCCATTTGGAAAAAAAGTCCCTTCTTTATTTTATGCTGCTGTTTGTTGGGAAACATCTGAAAGAAATTGAAGGGCTGAATGACAAAAGCGTCTGTATTCATTCAGGAGCTGCTGTACTGAAGGATTGTATAGCTGAACAGCCCATCTGCTGGGGGCATACCGCTTTAGGCCATGCCATGGCTAGGAAATTCCATAGGGCATGACCAGGCAGAGGATGCAACATGGCAGTCCCTTTTTTTTTTAAATTCATGCATATTTATAACACCTAAATGATCATCAAATTTTAATATTACACACATATAAGTGTAAAAAAGTTATCCAAACCTGCCTGGCCCTATGTGAAAAGGTAATTGCTACTAAACCTTGTTGGAGGATCTTAATCAGATTTAAGTCCAGACTTTAAATAGATCACTTTAAAGATTTAATTCTAATTTCTATCAGCCATTTTGATGAGTATGATGTTCTTTTTATCAAATGCTGTTTATATTTTATCTAAAAAGATTAAAAATTAGCATGGTTATCTTTGTGTAGAAAATATTCCAAAAAAATTAAAATTCAGGAAGGAAGAGAGAAAACACCAATTTTTCTCAGGTTGACATGACATGACGCTGTGAAAAAGTAACCTTTCATGGAACTATGCAGCTTGCATGTCACTCTCAGCCCTCTTCACTCTTGGATCTTCCTCCATATCGGCATGGGGCCATTTGAAGGCCCGCTAATCCAACTAATCTAGCACAGTGAACTTTGAAGGTGGCCTGGTGGTCTGACCTAGAATGTCCTGGAAAATAGACTAGGCATGTGCCATCAAGTTAAGGCAATCTAGATGTTCATCTTTTGGAGATGGAAGGGTCAGGTTGGGAGGAAATGACGAAATGAGGTTTGTGGAGGCAGGGTCCAGTATTTACACCAGTTTATAAACACACACACACACAGGCGCATACATGTGTTCATTCAGACATTATATTTATACACCCACAGTCATGAAACCATGTCAGGGCTTGTTATGACATTTTTCGCTTGCTTTTCACTTTCCCAATGTCGTAACTGTTGTGAAAGTGCTTTTAGTGGTGAAGCGAGTAAATGAATTCATATGTTGCACCCAACACAGTAAAGCTGTTTGCTAAAATTTGGGTTTCTCCAAAACATCCAATGAAAGAACTGTGGATGTGATTTAGACAGAGTTGCGATTACTTGTGATAATTTCTTTTTTTCATTTCTGATCATGTTGCCAAACACAGACTAATATTTCATGTTACAAAATGGCTCATGTTAGAAAATCACTCAGCCACCGGTACCATGGTTTCCATGCTCAAAAGTGCTTTCTTCCCAGGGTGGGAAAATATCCGGGAACTGTCTCTTTAAAGCTGTGTGCACGAAGAGGGTAGGGGGGGATGAAAAAGAGTGAGCAGGAGAAAGAAGTAGATTATTAGGAGGAAAGGAAGAAGAAACCAGGACATAGAAAGAAAAACAGGTATGACAAGAAAGGACAAGGTTACTTCTGGAGAGTGGTGAACAGAGCAGAGTGCTTGTGAAGCTCAGATTTGGGTGGTTGGGGCCAGACTAGGGTTGAGGAGAGAAGGCGAGAAAGAGAGCGAAGAGAGAAGACTAGCTGCCTGGGTGGTCCAGATGGGAGGAACGAGACACAAATAGCTATAATTTACTTCAGGAGGCCTGTAATTACAGAGTCAGAGTCTCTCCGAGTCACCCAGTTCCTGTTGGGATCAAAACCTCACGCTGCAGAGGTTAACAAACGAAATGTCAAAAAAGGTTTAACAGATGTAAAAGAGGTCCACAAACAGAAAGCATTCCATTTTGTTGTACCTTTTTTGTGATTGAAAATTGCGGGGGAATTCTGTGCCAATGCACAATTTTTAAAACTAATAAACTTACCAAACTGCTACTCTTTACTTCATTTTCTCAACAAAAAGGGTCTCCCAAATTCTCAAGGAAATTTCTAATTTTTTTATGGCTATAGTTTTAAAGCTTTATAAATACTTCTCAACTAAAAAAAAAATAAATATAAGACCAGATGTGCCAAGGATATCCAACAATAACCTGGACTATTCTGAGTTATTTTCTTTTCTGGATGTATCGATCCAGCCATCATGATTTAAAATAAACAGGGTGATCTGATATTTTCAAAGCCTCTGTGCAGGCAATTAACACCTTGAAAGTGAAGCCTAGAAATATTAGAGTTTGTCTCAAAGGCCCAGAGTTCTAACCTGATCTCTCACTTGCGTAGCGTAGGCTGAATAGTTTGTTTTTTCTTTTCTTCCCATCAATTATAGTAGCCAGCTCCAGGCTGGGGGAGGTGCGGAGAACGTGAGGGGAAGCGAGACAGAAAGAAATGGAGAAACAGGCAGAGAGAAACTAGAAAGTATTAGGAGGAGATGAGAAATAGGCCCTAAAAATGAGAGTTAGAATTAAGAAGGAGGTAGCCCTTGTTTCTACACTTCCCCCACTTCCCCCTCTCTTCCCTTCCGTCCCTCTCTTTCTTTCTCTCGGGTTGTCATGTAGTGGGACAGCGAGAGGGGCAGACGGGCCCTCTGTGATCCAGCACGGCATGTTTCATGTCCACTTGGCACAGGCACAGATCCCCCCGGCTGGCAAACCCTTTTCAGGGCAACCTCCTGTAATTAGGGGGCTGGAGTCTACCGCACAGCACAACATAGCTCCCTCTCCCTTTTTTTTTTCATCTCCCTTCTCTGTTCATCGCCACCTGACATTTATATTTCCTTAAATGTATTTGCAGTATTTCTCCTTGCATCTGCAAAGTTGGAGACTATAAAGACGAAGTTCATCAGTTGCTTGTTATGATCCTATTTTATGTATTTAAAATGCTTTTGTCTGGATCTGCTGCCCTGAGCAGAGTGGTACAAGGTTTTTGGGGCATCAGAAGGGTGGTTTTCCTAACTAACAGGGCACATCTGTTTCACAGAAGGAGCCAATGAGAAGCTGTATTACTCATTTCTCTTGGCCAGACGTTGGCTTGTGTGAAGTGCCTTCAAAACCAATACTGGCGAGGGCCAAGGGCGTTGGTCGATATATGTGTGTGTTTTCGTGTAAGTGTGTGTGCATATGTACGCACGCAAATGTGTGTTCTTGTATGTATGTGCCTAATGATCTATTTACCAAAAAGAAGAATTTGAAGTTAATTTGCTCAAATCTTTCTTCCCTAGCTGGCAGTCGGGTGAGCACAGAACTTCGCTACACCAGGGAGAAACAGGGAGAGGAGTCAGTATTTACCTCACAGATGCTCATCCAGACCCCCAAAGAAGAGGGTACCAATGTTCTTACCCAGGAGGCTTTGTTGGTTCACATGGAAGCTGCCCTGTCTGCAAGCAAGGTCCAGGTTTCGCTGTTTGGAAAGTAAGTGGACAGCGGACATGTTGCGTTAATAATTGTCTTGTGTTATTGCTTCTGTTTTTAATTATATTAAAATTGATTTTCTTTTCTGTAGGTCATGGGATCTTAACAAAATATGCTATAAATCAGGAGTTCCTATTATAGAAAATGTCATGATTGAAAGGGTAAGTTGAGAAGTTAATTTTCCAATATATATTTTTTTTCTGGCTTTGATTTTTAATCATGCTTTCTTTTCTATTACCTGATCCCAGATGATTGATAAGCTATTCCCCTGTATGATAATCACTCCATTGGACTGTTTTTGGGAAGGAGCCAAACTACAGGGAGGCTCCGCCTATTTACCGTAAGTCTTGGAAAATGTGACCTAGCCTAAATGTTCATGCATATTAAAATATTTAATACAAAGTATTAGCTCTCCCTTTGCTGTCATTGCTTCCATCTGACTTGCTTCGCAAACTAGCGCTTTTGGGGAAGTCTGTAACTTTTAACATGCTGGATGGAGACATACAGTTGGGCTTTCAGTAGTCTGTCAGTGAGGGCTGTGACTGACAGTAGCAGTCAGTAATAGAGTTCTTTTAGAGCCCAGAGAGGGACTGGAGGGGGTGTCCTGACAGAAATTCAAAGAGGGAAAGTGAGGGAGAGATGTAGTGAGCAAGGGTGGGATGGAGAGGGAGAGGAGATGGCAGCAGCAGCAACTGGGTGGTGAAATGGTAGAAACGAAGGGCAGGGAGGCGGCAGTGGCAGCGGCGGCGGTGGTGGTGGTAGGGGAGCCCTTTGGGTCAGACAATGGTAAGCATTCTTTCAGTTTACGAGTGAGTGTCCATCAGTGCAGGGGCCCCCAGAGGAGGGAGGGGGATCGGCTTTGTCAGCTCACGGCTAACACTCGGCATTCTTATGGTAATGCCCTGGGCTCCCAGCTCCCAAGTTGTCCAACAAATAAAATGGGCAGTATTCAAGCCTCAAGTCCCCCGAGAAAGACAGAGAGAGGCTACAAGACGGTTAACAGTGGAGCCTGGGCGTATTTGGGCATTTGTGGATTCAGGTTTTTTTTCTTTCGCTTTTTGGGGGGGGACAGAGTTCTCTTGAGAAATTGAGTCACTGAAAGAAGTGATATATCAATTGAGTACTTGGTTTATAAAAGATAGTTTAGATCATGGCAGATGTTTCGTTGCAAACAAATAATTTGTTTATGTTTCTGTCTAGAGATGACAGCAGTGTGTTGCATGACAAGCCAGCACATACAGAAACACAGAAGTTTTCCCATCCTTAGCATCTCCCTGTTGATTTGTGTGAAAGCAGAGCTACAGAGAGGAAGAAGGGGGTTCTCTGATAATTCGCATGTCTTCCATTCCTGTAAATCACACAAAGTGTTCAACATCTGTTGTTATTTATTTATTTATTTATTTTTTTTTTTGCCTTTTTCATGTGGAATTGAGAGGAACTCATGGTGGCCCTAAGGCTAGTGTCCCTGTAGCCAGCTTCCGCTTTTCTTGGTTTTAAATGCAAAAGAAACCAAAAAAGAGTAAGACAGTGTGAGGGAAAAGGGCAGATTGGGAAAGAGAGTGATGAAAAGCAAGTGAGAGAGAGAAAGATTGAAAAAGCTGTGAGAACAAAGACCACCAGTCTACGAAACAACAAAAGGACCCAGGCCGGGGTTCACTCAAGCTAAGTTGAGTCAACTGCTAAGCTAACTTACTTATCAAGATCGCTATCACTCCATGTACACATTATTCCGCTCAGCAAGTGCACTTTGAATTTGTAAAGCGTGAGAAAATCTCTTAGAGCAGATGAGGCAGGTGAGGCTCACAAATTTGTTACCACACAAGTGGGTGGTACTACTTGTAAACTATTTGCCATTCCCCCATTCCCTTTCCTCCCATTTCTTACCTATATATCCTCCCAGACTCTTCTCTTCCCTCCATCCTTATCAAGATGTTTGGGAGGCAGAGGTAATTGTTATGACTCAGTGCAGGACACTGAGGAGTGGAAGCGAGCAGGCAGCCACCATGCCTTTTCCCTGTGCATTGTGGCAGCGTGAAACAGGATAATAAACGCTATTTTATCCTGTATCTGCAGCTAGCCTCCTGCGTAGCCCAGCGCAACGAGGGAATGAAAGTTAAACTTAGCTGAATGTTTTCTTGCTTAAAGTAGGGATTAGCAGTAGGTGCTTTTTTTAGTTGCTTCTTCTCAAACGTACTGGGTTTATGATAGTCATATGTTGGTTTTTGCTTTCCAGGGGCATGCCAGATATCCAGTGGATGAATCTAGACCCAGTCAAGCTGATGGAGGAGCTCAGTCAGTTCACTTCTCTGGAAGGGTTCAAGGAGATGCTGGACAAAGCCCAGGTGGGTCACTGACCTAAACGTTGACAGATTTACTGAAATAAATCTCTATACTTGCATACTTACTGGTTACTCATCTACTTGTATGAAGATTTCCACATACTGAGGCATTTGTGTTGTAATTTCATTTGGTAGGTGGGCCATGCCTACATGAACAGGCCTTGTCTAGACCCGTCAGACCCTGATTGCCCTCTTAGTGCACCCAACAAGGAGCAAGGAGAGGTAAATTCACATAAGCAAGCATGCAGTCATCCTATACACACACTATGAAGCTGTAACCGTGAAAAGATACACCTAACATATTTCTGTCTCTTTCTCTGCTCTCTCAGAGTCCCGACATTTCTGGACATCTCCAGGGTGGTTGCCACGGTTTCAGCCGGAAGTTCATGCACTGGCAGGAGGAGCTCATCCTGGGAGGGCGGGTCAAGAGCAGTCAGGATACTCTGCTGAGGTACATGTTTATTAAGATGTGAAGAGGGGGAGCAATAACTGCAGGTTCAAGTGATTTCCCACACTGTGTGGTAATTTTAGCTCATTTGTCGTTTAAGGAGCCAATAAAGAAGAGATAGAAAATAGAATTTGACTTATGAAGGTGACACAAGTCTCTTGCTCACAATAAGATGTTATCTGGAGTTTATATTTTCCTCTTCACTTCAACTGGATTTAAAATGGAATGACAGCACTGATTCAGAGCCCAGATCATTACCCACAAATGCTCAACTGAGCCTTGAATGAAAGGGGATTCCACTCTCATCTCCAAGAGCTACACTTACTCTAGAATGTGATTTATGATTATTTATTTCACATTTTGAGCAGCATTGCTGCTCACTGTGCCAAGAAAACCTGAGGACATCTGGGACCGTAGCCTAAAGACCAGCAGACAGGCAGACTAGATAGCACCTGCTTTTGGCTGTTTACACTGGCAGGCAGGCAGATGGACAAATCTAGAAAAAAATGGCACCTGCCTTTAATGATTCACAGAGTTACACTCCATTAAGGTTGGTGGATATAAGAACATCCAAACAGTGAGACTGGATGTGCTTTAATATAGTAGTTATGAGAAAGATGTCGCAGATTAGATTTCAAGTCAACTCAGCACACAATAAATATTTTCCAGGCTGAATCTGACATAGCTGACATTTACACTTGTGCTTTTTGCAGCGCCGAAGCTCTCCAAACCATGTTCCTGTTGATGAGTCCTAAGCAGCTGTATGAGCACTTTAAAGATGACTACGAAATCCACGACATTAACTGGAATGAAGAAAAGGCCACCGCCATCCTCGAGTCCTGGCAGAGGAAGTTTGTGGAGGTGTGAACATACTTCATTTCATGTATTATTCAAATGCACATGCTTCCAACAAAAGCAGACAGAAGTGAAGGTTTTTTTGTTGTAACCACCAAGAGGAAATATGAGGAGGCATTTCCTTGTCCCTATGCAGGCTTGTTTTGCTTTGGCTTTCACATACACATACACGCACACACACACAACATGGGCCGTACACTGCAGTGTCTGAATTCCATCAGTCTTCAGCTCCCTTGTAAAGTGAATCACGGGACAGACCAGGGCAGTAGGTGTGTATATATATATGTGTGTGTGTGGGCTAGGCCAATCATCTCTCTCTGTCAGAGCCCTAGTTATAGGAACAAGCTGTTACTGTGATAGCTGACACCCACCATGGTGAGGGCAGAGAGAGAGGGCGGTGAGGGACGTGTGTGATGAGGGGAACTGGGGGTAAAAGGCTCAAACATGACTTAGACGTTACTCTTCCCGACACAACGGTAGTTCTACTTAAGATTGATGTCATCGAACGATGATGAAATTCAAACAGGTTTGAGAGCTTTGGGTCATTCATGACACCAATCGGGGAGAGCAGCCTTCTGATCCATGCGATCTCATCCCGTTCACCTTTGACCTCACAACCTCTGGCATCTGTGCTCATTACTCCTCAGTTGTCATACACACACACACACACAGGCATGCTAGCACATGAAACGCACACACACTCACACATACATTCATACTCACGTTTAGACACATGCACATTTCAAAGGGACAGGGGGCCTTCTCCATTTTATGGCCCTAAAATATGGGGTTATAGAAGAGGCTCACAATAAACTGTGTGTGTTGTATGGTGTGTCCTTTCGAAACACGTTGCTCATAAGATAAGTGCGCTTATCTATCAAAAAGGATGTTTCTCCTTTACAGTTGGAGATGTGCTGACATTTAGGGATTTATTCACTCAAGTTAATCGCTGACTGTTTGTGTCCTTCAGGTGGTCCATCAGAGTATCCCATCTAACTCTAGCCAGTCCATCCACGCTTTCTCCACCACAACCCTCAACGACATCATGAAGTCCTTCTCCGATGTCAGTGTCATCAGGGTGGCTGGAGGATACCTGCTCATGGTGAGTGTTTTAACCAACCAAATAAATTAGATTTAACATTACTCTAAAATGACTAATACTTCATGTGAATTTCTCTGTCTCTTTAGCTGGCCTATGCCTGTGTGACCATGCTAAGATGGGACTGTGCTAAGTCCCAGGGAGCAGTGGGCCTGGCCGGGGTACTGTTGGTTGCCCTGTCGGTGGCTGCAGGGCTGGGTCTGTGCTCTCTGCTTGGCCTCTCCTTCAATGCTGCCACCACACAGGTAAAACATAAAAGAAAATACATGGTGCGGTATCTAGCCCAGCGTACATGCTTTAGACGGCACGTTCTCATAAAATAAATCCTCAATTTCATTTGACGTGATTCACTTCAAATGCTGATTATGACCCCTTGTTTTCTACTGATGTGTTTCCCATTCCAGGTGCTTCCCTTCCTGGCACTAGGGATTGGTGTGGATGACATGTTTCTCTTGGCTCATTCCTTCACAGAAACTGGAACTAACATTCCCTTTAAGGTATCATAAAGAGTCTCCTCTCCTCTCAGCTCCTCTCCTCTCCTCTCCTCTCCTCTCCTCTCCTCTCCTCTCCTCTCCTCCCCTCTCCTCTCCTCTCCTCTCTGACATATGCCTGTGTTTGTTCCACAGGAAAGGACGGGAGACTGTTTGCGGCGCACGGGCACCAGTGTGGCTCTCACTTCAATCAACAACATGATCGCGTTCTTTATGGCCGCTCTCATACCCATTCCTGCCTTGAGAGCGTTCTCTTTGCAGGTATGTATATCTGCAGGTATACCTCACATGTCTACGGACATAAACATATGTACACATTCTCACACCAAAACACCTGAGGATCCTTCAAAAATAAAAAAAGATAACTTACCAGAGATGTAATTTATTCAGAGAAGGTAACTTTTAGGTAATATTTTTGCATGATTTGACTACGTCTGTGTGTGTGCCTAGTTGCGTGTGCATGTTTGTAATGTGGGATAATCAGAGCGAAGGCAGTGATGAACAGACACAGAGAAGCAGACAGAGAGAGGACACGAGGGGAGGGAGGAGTGGCTCAGTATATCACTGGGCCGTCAAGGCAGTTTGCTCTGATCTGTGACTATCTGTGGGTGGTCCGAAACACACAAGCACACACACACACACACACACACACACACACTCACAGATGTACATACACTGGAAACCGCAGCCAGTTAGAATGTCAGCTTCGGGGGCTGGGGCGAGTGGAGAAGCGGCGGCGGTGGTGAATGGTGATGGTTTTGCTTGACTCTTAGCATATATATTCCAGTTTTCTCTCTCATTCTTTCTAGTAGTTTGTTCTTTCTGGCCCTCTCTATCTCTCCCTTCCTGGCTCACTTAGTCTTCCTGGCTTGTGATTTAGAGCTTTACTTTCTGGGCTGTGGTCTGAGACGCTAAAAAAAAAGAGACTTGACTCTCCACAGCTGGAGTAGGGTGTCTGTAATTTCACATACTGTTCTCTGTCTCTTCTCACTTTGTTTTTTTTTCTTTTTTTCTCTCTCTGTATTTCTCTCCATAGGCGGCAATTGTGGTTGTGTTTAACTTCGCCATGGTGCTGCTCATCTTCCCAGCCATCCTCAGCTTGGACCTCCACCGACGCGAGGACAAGCGTTTGGATGTCCTCTGCTGCCTGTACAGTCCCTGCTCTGACCGCGTGATCCACCTCTCTCCACACGAGCTGTCCGACGCCGGAGAGCAGCCGCGCACGCCTACAACAGCAACGGCACACCAGTACACTGCAGGATCCACAATCACCACCAGCACCCAAATCACCACCACAGTGCAGGCGTTCACACAGTGTGATGCAGCAGGACAGCACATAGTCACCATCCTACCGCCTACCTCACAGATTTCCACCAGCCCACCCTCTGTCATCCTCTGCCCCACTTCCCAGGCTCAAGGTAAATTAAATATAATAATAACCTTCTCACTGATATGTTTCAAAATGTTCTTTTTAGGTTTTTTAATAAACACACCTGATGCCAAAACACTCATGCTGCTTTTATTCACTTCCTTAGCGATCACACCTTCTCCTACCAGCACCTCAGTGTCGGACCCCTACGGTTCCCAGCTGTTCACCCCTACATCCAGTTCCACACGTGACCTCCTAGCCCAGGTGGAGGACTCCAAATTGGGAAAGAAGTGTGTCCCGCTCCCGTTCCTGCACTGGAACCTGTCCAGCTTTGCTAGGGAGAAATATGCCCCTCTGCTTCTCAAGCCTAAAAGCAAAGCCATTGTGGTGCTTCTCTTCCTGGGCCTCCTGGGCCTCAGCCTATATGGGACCACCATGGTGCATGATGGCCTCTACCTGACTGACATTGTGCCACGTGACACCAAGGAGTATGATTTCATTGACGCTCAGTTCAAATATTTCTCCTTCTACAACATGTATCTGGTGACCATGGATGGATTTGATTATGCTCGGTCACAGAGGCTGCTGATCCAGCTGCACAACGCCTTCAATTCTGTTAGATATGTGGTCAGAGACAGCAACAATAAACTGCCTCGCATGTGGCTACACTACTTCCAGGACTGGCTCAGAGGTAAGAATTCAAGCGCAGTACTGTTATTTTTTGAGTGAGTCAAGTCATAACTTACTCCCTTTCCCCCTGAGGATTTTGGTAATGATGTCAGAATGCAGTAGATCCTACAACAGTTTTTTTCAGGTGTGCTTTCTACTAAGGAACAGAGTGAATGGGTGTGTGTGTGTGTGTGTGGAGGGGTGTGTGAAGGGTGACTGAAAGTTCAACATCGCTGTTTGCCTCCATCCACCTGGGCTCAGGGGTGGTTCAGTAGACAGGCCGGGATCATAGATTATCCACGCATGTGTGTATTGCTGCGTGTCCTCAGGCTGGGACGTGTCAGAAGCCCAGTCAGGAGGAAGTAATAGTTAAAAGGTCAATGAGAGCCAGCTTGGGAAAAAAGAAACCTAATATTTCACATTTTTAACGTCAGTACCAACACAGTATATTTAGAAAAATGTCTATCATTGTTGGTCATAGGATTATGATACTTCTAAATGACAACCACTATAATGTGTCTTTTATGTAACACGCAGGTCTCCAGACTGCTTTTGATGCTGACTGGCAGGCAGGCAGGATTACAGCTGACAGCTACCGTAATGGTACAGAGGATGGGGCTCTGGCATACAAGCTCCTCATCCAGACTGGCTCTAAGAAAGACCCCTTTAACTACAGCCAGGTATGTCCAAGAGCTGCAACGAAAGATATCAGAATGCCCATTGTACAGCAAGGTGTGTGGCATTAGAGGCTAAAAATGAATACTTCATGTTTTTTTCTAGTTGACATCTCGTCGACTGGTGGATGCAGAGGGTCTGATTCCAGCAGAGGTGTTTTACATTTACCTGACAGTTTGGGTCAGCAACGATCCTCTTGGCTATGCCGCCTCCCAGGCAAACTTATACCCTCATCCCAGAGAGTGGATTCATGACAAATATGACACCACAGGGGAGAATCTACGCAGTAAGTGTCTCGTTTTATCTTTCATCTTAGTGGATACACCTGTCAATGCTTTTCAGTATGAACAGCACATGATCTGATCTCAAGTCTGATCTCAAACAGTCTTTTTAATCTTGCAATCACTTCCTCTCTCGCAGTCCCAGCTGCAGAGCCTCTGGAGTTTGCTCAGTTCCCCTTCTACCTGAACGGCCTTCACCAGGCAGGCGACTTTGTTGAAGCCATTGAGAGTGTGAGGGCCATCTGCGACGAGTTTAGCCGCAAGGGCTTGTTGAACTACCCTAACGGATACCCCTTCCTGTTCTGGGAGCAGTACATTGGCCTAAGACACTGGTTCCTGCTGTCAATCAGCGTAGTGCTGGCTTGCACCTTCCTGGTCTGTGCGATTCTCCTGCTCAACCCCTGGACGGCCGGTATCATTGTAAGTCAGCATCACGTCCTCATTCATATTGCTCCACTTTTCCATCCTTGCCCATTTCTGTCTGGAGTTTTCCACCTTATTCACATCAACAACATCATTAGCCCCTTTCTCCCTCTCTTCCATTTCTCACTTTCTTCTCACCCATCTCAGCACAGCTCAATAACGCTGTCTAGGGGGCCCCTTTTTCTCTGTGGAGGGCCAGTGCACACACACACACGGGGACCTTTGTCATTCTAATGTAGGCTGGGCCAGCCTTAGAAAAGGAAATGCAAAGGAGCAAAAAAGGCTTTGCCCTCCTGAAGCCTCTACCTCCAACTCCCTCACTGCTTTTGTCAGGGGACGAGGGAGAAACTTGGGGACAGGACAGATCTGCCCAGTTGCGACCTTGGCCTGTTCAACTCATCCATCAGGGATATGTGTGTGTCTGTGTGAGTGTGTGTGTGTGTGAGCAGTGTTGAGCAGTTGGAAAACATTTCACACACAAGCTGGTGCAACCGGTGGTCCTTTAGGGCCCCCCAAACTCACACATACACAAACTCACATATCTCAGACAACTGGGCGGGGGCTGGAGTGTAGCACAACAACAGTGTTCGATTCAGTTGGAATTTAATTTAAGTAGCCATCCCTAGCAGCACTGATTGAGACAGCAACATAACACAATCTCCTCAGACACGGGGAAAGGCAAAGCCACATGCATGCATGGTTTCCAAGCATCAGCCTGCCCGCGAAGGTTTCACTTAGCCTGTATGTGGTCGAGCAGTAAAACAGCTTTTATCATTTCCAATTTAACCGTGCCCCAAGCTCGGAGCCCCTGCTGGGATCAAAAGCTCCCATTGGCCAGGAACCGTTTTTTCCTCCTTGTTTTCTAAGACCTGCTGTTGTTATTTTACTGTAGTTTACACTAACATCACACATTTCCAATTAAGACACGAGTAAACTGAAACGTTGCATTACTGAGATGTTGCATTAAAATGGGGGAAACAATAAAATAGGCAATACAAGCTACTGTCACAAAAACAAGATCATGTGCTTTCAGCAAATAGACAATGAATTTGGAGTTATGGGGGAACCCACACTCTGTCAGATGCTGTCAATCATTTGAAGCACCTCTGGGAAGAAAGAAGAGAAAGAGGGGGTCGGTCGGGCATTAGCCTGAGGGTTGGTAATTTAATGCCATGTGGTTGAAATCCTGAGCACAGGGTCAAAGATTGTGTGGGGTGAAAAGGGAAAAGGGCTCGGCTCAGTAATTTGGGAAAGACATTCTCACTTTTTGCTGTTCTTCTAGCTTCTTTGGTCTTTTTGTAACTCTCTCTTTCCTTATCCTTCACTCAGGTGTTTATTTTGGCCATGATGACAGTGGAGTTGTTTGGTATCATGGGTCTGATTGGCATCAAGCTGAGCGCCATCCCTGTGGTCATCCTGATTGCTTCCGTGGGCATCGGCGTGGAGTTCACTGTTCATATTGCACTGGTGAGTCAACAAAGCAAGATAGCACCAGTGGGTTAAATGCACCTGCAATTAAATACCTACTGTCATTTTTTGGTGTGAATGTTAGATATCTACTATAGAAAGTGGTTTAAATTTAATTCCACCTGTAATAATGTTTTAATTACTAGTTAATTGTATTTTGTTACTACAAAGATCGCTGTAGTAACAACATTTTACAACATAGACATTTTAGTGCAAAGCACAGTCTCCCGTAGCTTCATTCCTGAAATGGAAAGTGATCAAGGTAAAAAAAAGTGATTAAAGTTTTATTAGGAAACATTTGGCTTCCTGGTTCACGCTGGCAGCTTCAGACCGGCTTTTTAGCACAGTGTACTATCTTGTAGCAATCCCCAACAAAATCAAATGCAAGAATTCTGAAGTGTGCCAAGCCCCCACCACAGCACGAGTTTTGTATGATCTGCAAGATTTCCAACTCATTTCTCTTTCCCACCTCCCTTTCGCCACAGGGCTTCCTGACAGCGATTGGCAACAGAAACAAGCGCTCAGCGGTGGCTCTGGAGCACATGTTTGCTCCCGTGGTTGACGGAGCGATCTCCACGCTCCTGGGCGTTCTCATGCTGGCAGGGTCAGAGTTTGACTTCATCATGAGGTGAGAAACGTCGCGCTTACGTGTGTGTGTGTGTGTGTGTAGCTCTGTATATTAAGCAGCTCGTGCAGACGTTGTGTTTGTGTGTGAGAGATTTCTTGAAACACTTTCTTCCGTCCATCTGTTACCTTCAGAAGAAGCCGTGTTTTGGTTTTACACAACTGATGTGTGACTGACTACTTGGTGTGGAACCAGTTGTCTAGCCCAACTCTGAGATGTAGGAAGCCTTGTGGGGGGCCAGGGGTGTATGCAGGTGGAAATGTTAGACTCCCATCTGTGCACGCACACACACACGCACACGCACACTCACACTCACACTCACACTCACACTCACACTCACAC
>JAUMHF010000009.1:8819038-8862489 GCA_032359275.1 Microctenopoma steveboyesi | reverse complement strand
CACACTCACACTCACACTCACACTCACACTCACACTCACACGCAGAGTGACAAATGTGCACCTGGTTCTGTCACTCGGGGGAAAACACTTATGCACCTCCCCAATCTCAGAGCACAGCAAATGGGGAAAACATCAAGGGTGTGTAGCAGCTGCTCGTAAACATGGAAGTGTTCTGCTACCCACTGGGTGGTGTCTCTCTCTCTCTCTCGCTGTCTTTTTCACACACACGAGGGAATCTGTAAAAATTCCATTTGGCATTCTCTCCCTCTATGTTGGGTGCCACAATAAAAAGTGGAGCTAAAGTTAAAGTGGTCAGCCAGTCAGATGGTCTGAAGCCCACCAACAGACATCAATCCCCCCGTGTGCATATGTGTGCGCACAAGTGTAAACTGTGTGTCTATGTACTCTCATGTGAATGTGTGTTTTCTACCACTTCTCCATGGTCGGACTGGAAAAAAAGGCAAATAGCTTGATGTTTTTCAGCCGAATGTGGTTTCGGTCCAAACCCGAAACCACAACCTTGAGCTCAGACTGCAACGGGCCTCCGTGACATAAAAAGCACAGTTTTTCTACACATACAGAGACAGAAGCAGAGAATGGAGAAGAAGTGATGGTGGCTGCCTTACAAGGATAATAGGCCCTGGTGGGTGGGTAGATGGATATTACTTCCACAATGTTAGACTGGAAAGATAAAGACATGAAAAGTTGTTCAATAGAAGAAAACTGAGAACATAGAAACTTAGAGTATTTTTAACTGTTTGCCTCTGATAGTTGTGTGAGAGATCGCTTTCAGAGACCTCGGAGAGAAAGTGAGATAGAGCGGTCTAATATCTCGGTTGGAGGTCTTGTTTAGCTGTAGCTGTAGTTGTGGTGGGTGAATGGAGCAAGCCAGAGCTGGCTAGCTGGGGAGTAGCATAAATATACGACTGTAAACATCTCCTGGTCTAGAAATGCATTGAATAAACAGCTAATTCAGCTCTGTCCTCAGTCTCTCTCTCTCTCTCTCTCTCTCTGCGTACACAGACACTAACACACATGCAGCGTGCTGTATTTATGCACACACACACACACATAACGGCCACACATGTGTGCACAGAAACATACACAGGGAGAAATGCACATATGTACACGCATGTAAACACTTTCTCTCAAACATACACTCGCACAAATCTCCCAGGCCCTGACAACAAATGGAAAAGATTACAGTTTATATAAACAGAATTCCTCACTGCGAGACACTGTCAAGAGGTCCCACCAGAGTCGGCCTGTCTTCTCGTTTGGGTTTTTTTCACCATGTGAAGAACATGTAGCATAGTTTCGATGCTGCATGTTGAACGTGCTTTCATTTGATGAACTATTCCAATTAAATAGCTGCATGTGGTTTAAAGACAGTCACGGTCCGAGCAGACAGCAGGAAATTGGAAATATCGCTCCAGAGTTTTGTCAAACGTCGTTAGTTTGACACCCAAAAGAACTGCAGTAGGAGTAAAAGTTGTAGTTGTTGTCCACTCAGAGGATAGAAACATGTTTCCTGAACCCCCCACAGCTATTATCCCTGCCCTTGTCTGCTTTTTTCCTTCTTCCTTCCAACTTTCTTTTTCCTCCTTTAGTCGGGCTGGTGGTTAGCATCTCACTGTCGCTCTTTTGCTGCTTTCTATTAGTGTTTAAGTGGAGTCCTCTCTCATTTTCTTGGGGAGCTCTTTCTTGTGGCCTGCCTCCACCCCTGGCCTCCCCAGAGCTTCACTGAGATACACACAGACACACACACACACATCGTGTGAGTGAAAAATAGAGCGAGAGAAAGTCTTGTAGCAGCAGTGAAGGCATCAAAGCATGTTTTAGTTGGTCTGAGCAGGGAATCAGATTTGCCCCCCCCCCCTTGCCTTTGATACACAAACACTGGGCTTTCCCGGACTTCTTCCCCTGAGCTGCTTCCCCTTCCTCATGTGCCAGCTATGTGTGTCTTTGGAATAGTGCGCAGCAATGAGTGTCTATATGTTCTTGTCTATCTACAATGTCCAGACACAGGTCTTCCCCTCTTTGTGCCATTGAAAGACAAATTAAAGACACAGAAAATATTAATATTAAGGCATACAGCATGTCAAAAGTTTTTCGTTTTGCGTATAATTGTCAGGAGTTTAACTGATGCTCTAAATCCATCTGAACGTTAGTAGACAAGATTTAGTGGACTGTGGCTCTGTGTGACTCAACGCGTGTGCACACGTGCACTTTTTGGTGTGCACACACGCAGGCAACAGGACAGAGGAAGACTTGGTTGGCGGACTTGTTCAGTATAAACGTAGGAGTGCTTTGGTTTTTTTTTTAAACTCCAGCTGAGTTAACAATTAGCAGCTGCTACTACCTAACAAGAAAGATGTGGTCATTATTGTTGCCTTCTTGTTTCAATAATCAGCTAACTTTAGTCGGTCATTTCTAGCAATAATTGTGTCAAAGGTTCATACTAATGCCACATCTGTCTCTTTCAGGTATTTCTTTGCTGTGTTGGCCATCCTGACTGTGCTGGGGGTGCTAAATGGCTTGGTGCTCCTGCCCGTCCTCCTGTCCATGTTGGGCCCTCCAGCTGAGGTGACACCTGTTGACAATGCCAGCCGCCTTCCCACACCTTCTCCCGAACCCCCTCTTCCTCCACCTATGACTCACCACGGTTACTACTCGAGCCATCACCAACAGTCAGCTCGTCAGCAGGCATTTTCTGAGTCATCGGAATCTGAGTACTACTCTGAGATGACCACTACATCGGGGATCGGAGAAGAAGATTATAAGTATTGTGACCGAAGTGCATACATCGCAACGCACACCAACATTCCACCTGCTGCGTCTCACATCCTGCTGGAAGCCAGCAAGAACCCCAGCTTCCCCAAGCTCACGGTACGCTGCATGATCACGCTGACAGCGTGCGTTTAAGGGTGTTTTTCATATCATGTTTTTTCTGAGAGTCATTTATGAAAATGTGTTTGTTGCAGGTGGTGAAGCCATTCAGAGAAAGTTCAACAAACACTGGTGGGAGGACAGAACCATTAAACGAGACTTCACACAATGCACAGTCTCAGGTTACATGCTGGGATGGAAACAAGTGGGAGCAGCAGGAGGGCCTGCAGAGGTTCCAGGCTCAGCCAGGCCAACACTTACCCAGTGACAGAGCACACTTCCCTGGGAGGACTTGTCAAAGTGGCCCCAGGCTCCAGAACAGCAGAGGGCCTCAACCAAACAGGACTAAAGGGCCAAGCTATAGCAATAGCAACTCTGCCCTCCCGTCGCAACAGGGTTCCACTGGAGGACCTGTTACCATGGTTACGGCCACAGCCTCCGTGACAGTCGCTGTGCATCCGACCTTGCCAGGGGCGACGTACCAAGGTTACATGCATGAAGGTTTTGACACCGACAGCGAGTCAGACTGTTTTGAAGCTGCTAAAAGGACTTGTGGTGACAAAACAAACTTTTCTTCATGTAAGAGAGACTCTCTAGAGCTCCAGGACCTGGAAGCAACACAGGGCCAGACAGTGCATCAGCTCAGCAAGATACAAGGTGAGTTAGCAACTAGGCACGGCTAATCTAAACATCTTAACATATTCATGAGATAAAACAACATCTAGTTTTTGTAGCCTTAATGCCAATTTAGCCATATCTAATCCCTCTCTCTCGTGTTTTTTTTTCTCCTGCAGGTGGATTGAGGATCCAGGCAACCAAAGATTGCTAGACTCTCTCTCTCACACACGCGGCGCCTTCCTCCTTCGAGTCTCTGGCGGCTTCTCCAGAGCACTTTGATGCACACGTAGCATCGTGTCACGCCTTGAACTCTCAACTGTAGATAGACTTCACACAAAAAGGAAAGGATTTATTACTTGGACATATTAAGAAGAAAAGTGACTTGTTAAGAATTATATAAATCTATGAGTATATATTTTAATACTAAAAAAGAGGGAAGCTATTTAAAAGAGTACTGTATAACCTGGGTATACTCTTGTGTAAAAGGTCAGATGTAAAAGAATTTTTTTTGAGGGGTGCTTAATTTTCTCCCCCATAATGTAAAGAATGAGAAATGTGTTATATGTATAAAGTGTCCACAAAAAGTTATTAAGATATTAGGCTATTGAACATACATGGTCAGTGTTTTATTTTTATTTGTGTTATGTTCCTTTTTTTGCTGCTACACTTCAAAATAATTTTAAGTGATTTGCCTTAAAAATGCAGTACCCCCTATTCCCCCTTTTTGTAGATCAGTATACTTAATAACGTTGTACACAGGATTATACTGTGAGGTATTCTGCATCTGACACACTTTCTGTTGTATTCTAAGTGTAAATGTTCTCTGTCACAGTGTGCACTGTAAAAAAACAGTAGTAACCGTCGTGCCTTCATTATGTCCTCTTGTTGTAATGGCCACAGCATTCAGAGCTCAGCATTATGTCCCCCGCTTTAGTGTAAACGTCCTTCGTCTCAGTCTCTTCCAGACACAGAATGTTTATCAAGAGGCTGAAGTAGACTGATGTTTGTCAGGCACCACCATCATCCGTTCATTGATGTGATCAGTCAGCTGACATGCTTACAGGGTCACACCATATTCATATTTAATGTTTTTGTCTCCGTGACCCAGCGTCCTCTGCAGTTTTAAACTACTTGAAGAAGCTGTGATATGTTTCTTTCGGCTGTTTTGCAAGCTCTACAGTGGGTGAAGTTCACATTTGACAAGTGTTGTTCACCTTCATATATTATTTTGAAAGGGAAATATGAATCCAATGCAAAGGGAGTAATTTTATTTGATTATTTTTCCATTTTTCTTTGCTTGCTGCTTTAGGGTTATAACACATTCATGCTATTGTAACCCTGTGCAATTATTACATTATGTAAACTGGTTACATATTTTAAAGCTTCAGCCTGCTCTGACTCACTGTCTAATTTCTCACTCATTTAAATAAGTTATTACAAACCTCATTCAAGCCACAGTATGATTTTTACATTCTTAGAATTGTCATTTGCTTTACAACGTTCCTGTTGTTGTGTTTCAGTATTGGTCTCGTCACTGCCAAGTTAAATTGCAGGGAAAAAAACAACAACTTGCAGATCTATTTTTTAAGTGGCAGCTTTGGTTTCCTTTGTAAATATGAACGAAGAGAGAAAGAAGTAGCTACTGTGCAGCTATGAATAATAAAGCAAAACAAGCAAAGCACCATTTACAGTTTGATCAGACCGTAGACAGTCAGGAAGTGGTGTCAGGACAGTGGTGAGCAGTTTATAGAAAAGGGGGTTGAGGGGGAGCTGCATTGGTTGGTAGTTTATTACAAAAAAATGTTAATGTCATGCCATATAAATTATTTATATTAAAATTTTATTTTTGTAGTTTGTACAGATGTTAGTATCTAGACTGAAGTTCTATTTTCAAAGAGTAAATATATATTATATATAAATATATCTATTTGATGCCAAGTTTTTGTTTTGTTTTTTTTGTTTTGTTTTGTTTGCATTTTTGGTCGGGGGTTACGGGAGGGATGGGTTGACAACACTTTAGAGCTGAGAATGCTTTTGAGGACAGTTTGAGGACCACGAATAAAGAGGTGTGTCACTTTTACACCGTTTCCTCTTGGCCCTGCCCTCTTCTTCGTCATATTTTTAAAATGTGTTTGTTCATGTCTAAAACACTGTGACTTCTGAAAACTATGCTCAAGAAAACCCTTTGTGTGACCGTTATGTTCCCTCACCTGCTATAGAAATTTAACTAACAAAATAAAATGAAAGATAAATGTGTTTCTGTTGTCTTTCCATGTGTGCTGGCTTGTAGTTGTTAGGGGATAAAGGGTCAATACTAATAATTAACACACATGAGCCAACCTACAGTCTGACTGTTTATTGGCCAGTCACCACACAAATGAAATGAAGACAGACACAGCTTAGATCTTTTGATAATATGTCTCTGCCTGAGGTGATTTGTTCATATTGGGCAAGCATCACATTACACTCACCTGTCAAACACTTTACCCTCACTGAAAGACCCACACGTCTGCTTTAGGAAATAATCTCTCAAAATAAGTTCACGCAATGTTTTGTGTCGCATGTCAGCGTGTTAAATCAGCACACATTTTGTGTGTATGTGTTTTCTTACTGCATTTAAAACATCTCAACTTTGTGAGCTATGAAGTTGAGAAAGTTGAGAATCATTGAACTGGAGCGTTGAACCACCTGGGAAGTGTCTGGATCACTGGTTTCCTGGATCATTGTTGTGACTCATCTGTCTAAACCTCTGCCATTGTGCACACCCACACACACACACACACACACACACACACACACATGCACAAACATCACTACTATGTTTATGGGCTCTTCAAATTCTTAACACAAAACAAACTACATAAATACGCTCCTCATACATAAATACACACACTCACACTCACACACACACACACACACACACACACACACTGGCCCACCTGAGTAGATAAAAGTAGATGTAATTTCCTTCGCTTCCCACACACCAGCTACCTCATTTGTCAGCTCAAGCAAAGCCAACCCTGTCTGAATCTGATACCTCAGACTTTTGATATTGCTGTTATGCATGTCTGCCACTAAACCCAACCCTATTCACACTTGCACACATTCACACACAGTAGGAGACAGGTATTTTCACATAGCCCACAGAGGTAAACAACAGTGGCCAGTGAGAGCCGGTCTACACTAAACTTGTAGACTGATGAGAACAAACACACCTGCTAAGTGATGTCATCCCAGGAGCTCATAATGTGTTTAGTGTCTCAGCTCAGAGACATGTACACACAAAAAAACTTTACGTTACATTACTTGACTTTACTTGGCAGACGCTTTTATCGAAAGCGACTTACAAGGAGAAGACACCAGCAATTACCATTCAGATTATACAGAGATACTACAACAAAGAACCCTGATAAGGCCTAACTCGTCAGGACAAGGAACATACATAGGAATTGTTTAGTGCTAGACAACATAATGAGTGTGTGTGTGTGTGGTGGACTTTACTTGAAGTACTTCTATTTTGTATTTTGGGAAAAGACAATGATAGTTATAAATAAATAAATAGTTTTAGCATTGCCCCCCCGTGTAAAGTTTTCCAGATTCACCACTGCGCGCTAATTTCAGCACCAGAGAAAGACACAGAAACCTTAAGTAGCTCAGTGGCTGTTTGTCTACAAGCTTATTACAAAGTTGCGCAATAGAACCTGGAAATGAAATTGAACACAAATAAATAAAATGGAAAATTTTGTGTCAGCCTATTTAGCCCATTCAGATGATGTTTTACAGATTATGTGATACATGAAAAAAGAACATGACTCTAATTGTGTGTGTGGTAATAGGCGTTGTGTCATGTTGGGGAGCATCCAAAATGCATCTAATCACCATCTGGAATCTCATGATTAATTCATTGTGAACAATACAAATAGTGAACAGAGGACAGCCTAAGCATCTACTTTCACATTAGGTAAAGTATCCTTTCCAAATGTGTTTTCTGTGTTGCCATGTTTTCTCTCTACTAATCATACAGTATCTAGCTCTTTAAACTGGTGAACTGTGGTTAAGTTTAAGTGTAGAAAAATGACTTTTTAAAGATCTTGTGTTGAAGTCAAGTTAATAATATCACCGGTTTAGTCCACTTCGACTTCTGTTGTACTGTGTGAGTTTTGAAAGTGAAGTCAATGTTGAGAAATATTAGCAGCTGCAAGAAAAAGAAAACTGTAAATCTTCTACATGTGCAAGGACTGTGGATGTGCGTAACTGTGGTTAGAGAGTTTACTCCCTCCTCTCTGTGAGTGAGTGCAGTGTGTGGGCCCAGATAGCGGCTGATTGCCCAGATAACACAATCTCTCAGTGCCAACTCCTGACCTGTGTGTGAAGGTGAGATCAATGGAGGAAAAGAAAACACAATGAAGGAACAAAAGACTGAACTCATGATCTGGTGATGCTGGTGTTGGTGTGTATGCATGTGTGTGTGAGTGTGTGCACTGCTTGGGTGGCCCGAGGATGAGCGCCCATTGTTGGTGGAATTCAATAGGGCTGATTAGTATAGTGTGTGTGCGTGTGTGTTTGTGTGTGTGTGCACGCGGGCAAAAACATGCAACTGCAAGCGTGTTTGTGTGAAGTAGGGGGTGGTGTGTGTGTTTGTTCTTTTGCACTAAGCGCAGCAGAGAAGAATGGTGGAATTAGTTGCAAAGCCAGTGAGAAAGCAGACTTCAGGGTGACATACCACACAAATCTGGGGTACGAGGGTTTGTTCTCTTCGCATCCACAGCAGTGCTTTGTGTTGAAATGCAACTTTCTTCATTTGAAACTAAAACCATTCATTTGATTTAACTGAATTGGATTCATTTTATGTCTCTTAAGTGTCAGAGGTTGTGGAGTTTTTTGTCTTAGAAATGGTCATTACCCTTCTGCTCTGGTATTAAAAGTTATTCCGTCATTAATCAACAGGGAGAACCAATGAACCCCAACAGTGAGTGTGTCAATCTATCAATATTTGCTCGTTGTTCCTAAGAAATCAACTGACAAACATTCCATATCTCACTGGGAGCAGCTCAAACACCAGGAACTCCTCGTACTGGGTTGTGGTTCCAACATGTACCTCCACAAAACCATATTTTGTCGTTTATTCATTTTTGGACTTGCACAGAAATGCATGAAATCAGAGCCAAGAGAAATGTTTTCAGTTTATATGCTAAGCTAAGCAGCTACTTGCTGATGGGATGACTCTCCCCCCAAAAAAGCACATGAGAACGTTTTCAGGCATTGGATATGAAACTGCTGGTTTCACTTAATTAATCTATAACGCCAGTGATGGTTTCATATTGAAGCACTTCATGTTAACCTATTTTTAGTGAGGTCATTGCATTTCATAAGATTTTTGTTTTTAACCCTCCTCAGCAAGTATGGCAATGTTTCCTTCTTTTACTCAATCCACAAACATATTCATTGCATTAATTATTCACTTACACTATAACCATTTGGCTTTTTCACCATACTCAGCCAGTTCTTTAACATTAAAAGCTCCTTTGAGGGTTGAGACTGTATTTATATGTGTCCCTGCTCTGTGATTGCACACTGCACCGGATTGTTGCTCCGACTGAGTTCTTCTAATCATCTCTTGCAGAAACAGAGGAAGAACGAGATCAATATTTACTGAAAATACTCTTCAACGATTACAAATGTGTTTGTAATCTATGCTCTATATGTGTGTGTGTGTGTGTGTGTGCGTGTGATTTACCTTGGCCATGACCAGGTCTATTGAGGGGTGGCAGGAGGAGGAGGGGGAGAAATCCGAAGTTCCAGGCAATCATGCAGACAAGCAGGAGGGCCCGTATAGTGTAAACATGTTTTAAATAAACAGGAACCAGCGTAATGCCCTTTTAATTGATTCATTCTGTGCTTT
Source organism: Microctenopoma steveboyesi (assembly GCA_032359275.1). Lineage (NCBI taxonomy): Eukaryota > Metazoa > Chordata > Actinopteri > Anabantiformes > Anabantidae > Microctenopoma > Microctenopoma steveboyesi. The sequence goes on along the minus strand of JAUMHF010000009.1, from coordinate 8,853,080 downwards.
GCTGTTTACAGAAGGGCCTAAATATGAGCCTCGTAAGGCAGAGGTCCTGTGTTTATAAGTGGTTTGTTTAGTTCAAACAATAACAGTTTGAACACCAGACGTAGTTATGGATCAGTCGTGTTGTGTTGTGCTGTAATGCTCTGTGGTATTGCATTTTTTTTTTTTTTCATGTTTTCTTTCTATGTCTGGAGGACTTTCTTTGAACATGCAAATGTTTCCATTTGAGAACTCCATTTTAGCAGAGAATAATTGAGCTCTCTGTAGTACCCCACTGTCTCCTCTTTACAATTTGCAGGCCAGTCAGGGTATGTGGATACGTGTGTGTGTGTGTGTGTATGTGTGTGTGTGTGACTGAAGTTTAAATTGCAGCCACAGTGTAATGATATGGTGGCATGGCATTGAGGGGTACTCTAAAGTGAGGGTGGGGGTCAGTAATTAAACATATGCAGACACAGACACATTCAGAAAGAGAGCAAAGCTAAACACATCCAAGTGGGGTAGTATAAGCTAATGAAGGCTCAGCGCTGGGCTGGCACAGACAGCCATTTCATGTGGTGAAGAGGAAAGGAGAAGGAGGAGGACTGGGGCAGGCTGGGGAGCAATAAGGCAGAGCCAGAACCCTAATCTACAGCAAGTTTGGCAAACCAGAGGATAAGCTATAATTGACACCATGCACGAGCGTGGTTTTTCTAGTATGGTTTGTTTCGGGGTCTGCCAAGGAAAAGGCAAACAATGGCATTAACACATTTGGTGAGCACTGACAGTAAACAAACGCTACGGCGTAGGAAGCTTATTACAGTAAGAGTTTTAGTAGAGTACGAATAAATAATGTAAAGTCGGCCTCTAATTATCTGTGAAGATTCTCAGTCATGCAGGTCGTGGTTATCTCAAAAACACGATTTCAGTGGCAACTGGACTTTTTTTAGTTCCCTGATACGTTTCGTCTTTGAGCCCAAGGAACTAGAACTAAAACAAGTTCTAGTTTCACTAAATCTAGCTGACCACACATCAGAACTCACAGTTTGCCCATCGCTGCGGTTTCTTAGCCCAAACTGTTCTGTCAACCAACTTTTTTTTAATAAATCATCAGTGCAGGGAAAATGAATCTTAACTATATGAGTGAGAGGTTTCTGACCTTTGATGGTGATTCTAAGATGTAATTCTTTATTTAGTTTGTTAATCTGAAAGAATGAGACTTCTGCGACTCTGTAACAGAGAAAAATCAGATGATAAGAGGGAAATTTATCTTGTGCGTCCTGACGATGCGGTCCTACAAAAGTGTAGGTGTACTTTTTCGTAGAGATATTTGAGGTCCACATGTTATACCCTGCAATGTGCAAGCAAACATATGAGCTCTCTGGTGACTCCCATAAAAAAGAAAAGAGAAACACTGGTGGGTTTTAAGGATTAATTTCAAAAGAACACTAACACGGTTCTGGGCTATTCATGGTTTGTGGTTTTGATTGGTGTTCCCTTGTATGCAGGCCTGCTGTATCTCAGTCTTTATAGTTTGTTTAAAGAATTGACTTGAATTTAAGAATAGCATTTATGGACTAATTTCACCAAATGACAGAGTGGCCCTGTGGACTAGTTATTAACCAAATGGGGACACTAAGAAACCAAAAGCTGGTGAATGAACATGTGTGTGAGGCTCTGGGTGTTAAGGAATAACACTAATGAGTAGCCCACTAGAAATGTATGCCCCAAAATGTCGTAAAAGTTTGCTAAAGTGTTCCATATGTCTAATCATTTACTACACATATCAGATTATATTATTTTAAATGTTAGTAATTGTGTTCAATTGTACAGCACGTGTACAAAAACAACATGAATAGAGTATATTGGTATATTTGTATTATATTCATTTTAATTGTGCCTTTAATGGACAGGCATACGTATGCCTTAAGAAGAATTTAAGATTAAATATGATGTATATGTCACTCTGGCCATGTGTCCCCTGATATTGATGTTGTGTGATGCTACAATGACCACACACAGAGGTGGGGTGAGGTTCAGTGTGAAACTATGTCCACTTTAACGCTTCCCGTCACGATATTGTGATCATTCCTGTCGTGTAACTGCAGCTGTGTGTATTGCTCCGACCACTCATTACTGCATAGACCAAACAGATAAACAAAATTACAGTTGAAGAAACAAATACATTTTGCCAGCTGGGAAAACTTAGTTGGCAGTTGGCAGTTGGCACGGTGCTGCGTAACCTGTGGCAGAGCTCAAAGGTGAACAAACATCTTCTTGAACTTCTTCACTTGAGGTGATTGATGTTTCAAGAGTAGGTTTAGTCTGTTGCAGTTTTTTTAATGATGGGCTGGGACCAAAAGGGGTCACTGGCATGTTTCAGTGGACCTTTACATGCCAAGAATACTAATATGTTTAAATGAGTGAATGTTCCAGACTCACTGAGTTTGCTCAGTTTGGTTCCTTGGCTGGAGAAGGTTTAAACCTCTGCTGCAGCTTTACTGTACACTGAATAAAAAACACAATAAAGCAATAAATGAAATCTGATCAACAGTATAAAAAGTATAGAAGGAAGAGGTTTTATTCTAATATCGACTCACGCGTCAAGTAGTGTAAGTACTTTAACATTACTCTTTCCAGGTTCAGAGATGGTTGGCTGTTTGTAGCTATATTGCTCTCTGCTGGCCATGTTGTAGAATGCAGCTCCACATATCCCTACAGGATATTTAAACATAAACATTTTTTACAGGTCTTACAAGAGATAAAAAACTCACTCAAGTCACATGGCTCCTAATGATACATTTTGACAAAAATATTGATATCAAACACTGTGTATGTAAAGGAATTATGCAATTAAAACAGTTTTCTATAATTGAAAGCTTCCAGAGAAACCTCTTCATTTCTCTCTCTGTTCCTCTCCTAGACTCTCAGCCTTCCTGGGTGGCTTGTAAGTGTGCTCAGCTCACGCACCGTATGCACGTGTGTTTATTTAGTCTGTATAAGGGAACAGAGCCGTAGACTCTGCCAATTTTCTTTACACTGAGAAAATATGCTTTTGGACAATTGGAAAAAAAAAGTTAAACAGACTCAAGGCCAACCGATACAAGATATCATCTTCCTTTGCAGTTACTATGTAGGAAAATTTAGGCGTGTTGCATAAAGTTAATTTGCATGTTGTTTTTTCAAAAAAATATATTTCAGAGAAATAAAATTACTTTACGCCCATTATAGAGGCCTAACAACCTACAATAACAGTGTTTCTAGCTTTAAAATGTATACTTCTCACTGTCTGAATAATCAAAAACCTTTAAGAACTAATCAATGCAAGAATATATATATTTATATTTATTTATTTATACATACACAAAGTTGTATAAATGGATTTTTCACCAGTGAAGAAGTTACTTATATATTATTTCAAAGATGATGAGGAAATTCCTGGGGAAATATTTTACTCCACATGCACAAAAACATGTAGTCAGCACCAATTAAACATACATCATTTTTTTTCCAACTGCAGCAGACTAAAGTTTAAAAAAGCTTTTTCATCAATTCTGTAAATTCAAGGCCACTGGGGAAGAACTTAAGGTGTAAGAATGGATGGCCTGGAGGACTTAGATTGGAGTGCTTGTGAGCAATGAGAGGGGGGTTTGAGAAAGAGAGAGGCGGAAACACAGAGAGAGAGAGAGAGAGAGAGAGAGAGAGAGAGAGAGAGAGAGAGAGGAAAGTGTAGGAGTTTGCGGCATGTGAGGAAAAGAAGGAGGAGTGGAATACCACCCACTAAGACAGTTGTAGAGAGGTTCTGGGGGTTGGGCTGGTCACAGGAAACAGTTGTGGCTCCATCCTAGGCCTCACACCGAGCAGCCCTGGGCCACCCAGACATCGACAGCCAGACCTACCAAATGGCCTGGCCAACCAACAAGGATTTGTTTATTTTTCATCCTTTGGTGGTGAGGGGAAATTGTTCAGCACAAGCTGTTTATCAGACCTTTGATTTGTCATGTGTCAGCGTTCGCTTGTGGAGAATGTGTATACATAAGTTCAGATTGTGTATAGTTAGTAGGTTTGGAGGCTCAAAGGGTGTGGGGATGCTGGGGGGTGCAAGAGGAAAAGAGGAAAATTGGGAAGCCTCCCATACTGAAGGCAAGGCTGAACTGCATTATGGGTCATTCTCCAGCTGTCCCTGATTGTTGATGTCATGGAGCTGTTGTGCCTGATTTGTAGTGGGTGTGGGGAGGGAGGGAGGATGTGGACAAACACTGGATTGCTGCGGCCACATGGATGAAATGTAATAAGATAAACGGCTCTAGGTTCAACATAATTTGAGCAACAGCAAGCAGTCATGTGGATTTAATACAATTAATATGATAAATAACATATAATTTGAAAATCACTTAAAAACAATCTGAGGACATTTAATATGACAAGTTACAAGTTGTGTACAAAATATGAAAAAGGGCCTTGTAGGATGTATCTTATTTCTGTTTCTGTTTCTGTTTTTTTGTGTCTTTTATTAATGTTTTACTTTTTGATTGCCACGTGTCTCTTTATGGTCATGTTACAGTTTTTTATTTAATAGTTTAACTATGTTTTAGTCCTGACAATTGATTGTCGTTGGAGAGAAATTTACAAATTGTCCGGGTGGCGGCGGTATAACGCAAAGTTAACAGGAAAAACATAAAAGAAGAAAGTTGCAAACGACAGGTTGATGACAGCCAATCAGATTGCTAAATACCCGGAAATAACGCAAGTTTAAATCTTGGGCGGCGTTTGATGCGGTGAGACTTATTTGTCGTTAGTTAATAGCACTACGATATAAGGCAGTATATAATCTAATAAAAACTACAGCATATTAGCTTGACCGCTAGTCACTTCGTTGAATCCTGAATATTGATTTCTCCGTTAGAGCAGAGCGAAGGAGTTAAAATGGAGACCAGCCTGCCCAGACTTCTTGTTGGACTCTCTGTACAGATCAGTCGCAGTGATGGTGAGCGAGATGGTTTTCAAAGATAACGTTTGGCGGGATGCTAGTACGCAACTTTGTTGTTGTGTCGCTAACAAAGTGTTTGTTACACCAGGGCGAGTGCATCTAGCAACGGTGAAATCCGTTGACACCGTCAAGTCCACGGTTATGGTGGAGTGGCAAGAGAGGAACATCTGCCGAGGGAAGGAGGTCAGTCAGTCTATAAGTGGAGAAAATACCAATGTGATCATGTTAACCAACCATCTCTTAAGCGCCAACATCATAAAAGTCCAGTGAGTTAACAATTTTATATCTCATCTCAGTCACTGCACTTTCCTGTTGTCTCTCCTGTGCTGTAGGTTGACGTGAGTGAGTTATGTACGCTCAATCCAGATCTTCTGGGTCATATAAATACTGTCATGAACAAAGCTGCAGATCCACCCCCTCCTGCTCATGACAAGGTACCTTACTTTCAGGCAACAAAGACACGGAGAAACTTGCTGTCAGTGTTAAAAGATGTAGTCATATAAAATAATTTTGTATTACCAAACATTTAACCTCAACGTTATTACCATTATTGTAATCCAGATAAAGCTTTGTGTTATGGTATAAGGACAAAGTACATTTTTTAAATCATTGAGATTCACAAAAATAGGTCAAACATTAGTTCTGCCTGAAAAATGATTATCTGAACTATCTAAAACTCTACACTGACCCGTATGTAGGGTGAGGCCGTAATAACACGATGCACTAAACAACTGCCCGTTGTTTCTTTCTCTTCCACAGAAATACGAAGGTAGACTGCGCTCATCCAGAATCCCTGCCCCTTCCGCTTGTAAGTAAATGAACTTTTCTCTGTTACACTACCGCGTCTACAATTCTTTCACTTAACAGCTTGTTTCCTCCCGAAAGCTTCTGCTCCAGCTATTACCAAGGCTCAAGAGTCAGGTTGGCAAAGCATGCATGCCTTCACATATATCCTTCTAAAGCCAAATCTTCTTATCTTTCCTTTTTTTAATGGGGTCAGGCTGCATGTGCACAAATTCCACACCTCTGGGAGAGTCGATGATTATCCATAGTGTGTATAGTAAACTTTGAACATGAAGCTTTTTGTTGCATTTTTTAAAAACTTCGCTGTGGTAAAACATTGTGAACATTGGGGCCGAGAGTGTTGGGGGTTGTTGAGTATCTCTCATAATTGAAGTACTGGAGGTGGGTTGTATACATTCTATACAGGTCTCCAAATCGTTAATAACCATTTACACCTCTGGGTAATTTAGAGTCTGTAATGAACTTAAGTGTCTTTAGACAATGGGATGAAGGCAGAGCACCCAGAGACGACTCCAGGGTCGTCAGGCACCCTGCTGATTTGTGCTAACCACTACACAACCCTTTACTTACATGTTTAGGGCATTTAGATTATAAGTCCGTCGGGTCATGGTTATCCCTCCATTCCAAATTTGATACCAGCATTGAGAAAGTCCCCGGGAATGGAGGAAGACACCTTCAAGGAACTAAAACAAGTCCAGTTGCCACTGGATAACCTTTTTGTGACACATGTTTATGACTAATGAAATGAACACTCTTAACCATCAACTTGTAATGTTTTTATAATCAACGACATGATCGAGTATTTAATCAACTGCCTCACTTCACATACCACTTTTTCTTCTGTGGTTATCACCCCAAGGTCATGGTCACTCGTTGTCTCTGAAGAGTTTTCCTTTTCTCATGATAAAATGGCAAATTGTTTATGTGGTCACTATCAATTTGATAAACCATAACCGGTGTCTGGATTCCATTTAATCCCACACAAGACACTCGGACACATCTGTGCGGCTGCCTGATTTGGATCTGTCCTACTTTTAGTTGCCAGTCGGTCTCAGGCGAGACAGACGTTGTTCCAGGCCCCGGCCTCTGTTCCAGCACCAGCCCCAACCTCAGAGGCTTTTCGGGCAAACCCAGAGACAATCCACCCTGATCTTCTCCCATCATCAGTCCCCACAACCTCTGGTGAGCTTTGACACTCATTCACTATTTGTTTTACAGCAGTATCTACATGTTTTACTGGTGAGTTAATGGGTTTTCACATACTTTACACGGAGAACTGAATATTACGTCTTTTTGTTATATAAAACATTTAGTTTATATATAAAATCAAGTGCATTTTTCTCATTCTCATTCTTAGCGATTCTTACTCAGCAACGGAAAAAGAATGAGGCCAAACCAGCACAGTCGCGGCCTTTTGAGTCCATAAAGGAAAATGAGGCACCTGAACAAATGCCTCCTCCACCTGCAGTCAAAGGTCAGTCATACATTTTGTTGTGTATCTAGTAGTCGTCTTAAATCCATACACACAAGCAATTTGATGATTATGCACAGATACATTGCATCAGCTTAATTATCTTTGTGCACTTCAGGCAGAAGAAAATCTGTGGCTCCCCAAGAGATAAACAAAGGCAGCAAAAGACTTTCCTGTGTTATAAAGGCCCCTGAAATGCAGACCAAGAGGGGAAAGGTGAGATTGTTTTTTTTTGTTTGACTTACTACTCACATTTTATTTGCACTCACTTTGTTTTCTTTCCCTTTTTAGTTTGGTGAAGCTTCTCGACCAAACCAAAAGTTCTACGAAATGATTCAGGACTTCAGAGAGACTTTGGAGATTACCCCCATATCAGTTGCTGACCTGGTAGGTTTGAACTCGCGAACCATGTGCAGTGCATGATGCTGTAAGCTTGCCCATGATAGCCCATTTTTTCTCTTTGTACAGATGGAACCTCCCAGGATTTGTGTGTGCGTTCGCAAGCGCCCTCTTAACAAGCAAGGTAAATGATGTCTTAAGTTCTGCATACAGTTTCAGAACATAAATATGTTATTCATTGTCCGTTTTCTATGTTGACTGTGCATGCTTGTGTATTCCAGAGAATAATAGGAAGGAGGTAGATGTTGTGACTGTACCTGGAAAGGGTGCACTGTTGGTGCATGAGCCAAAACACAAAGTGGACCTTACCAAGTACTTGGACAACCAAACCTTCCACTTTGACTACTCCTTTGACGAGACTGTCACCAACGAACTGGTTTACAAGTAATGATCTCATTTGTGTTTTTATGTTAAGGCTGTGAAACAATGAATCTGATTGCATGTTAACTGATTAGGAAGATAAATACTATCAGTCTTCTGATAAGCAGGAGAATGTTTTTAAATCAGGTCCTCTTTTTTTTAAGGTTCACAGCCAAACCTTTGGTGCAGTCCATTTTCAATGGTTGCATGGCAACATGTTTTGCCTATGGCCAGACAGGAAGTGGAAAAACTCATGTAAGTCTGTGGCTGCTGTGCAGGGTTTATTTAACTGGAATCAGTGCTGCCAATACCTTCTGTTTATATGGAGATTCTTAAGACTTGGATGACTTTATATCTTTGATATCTTCTGCACAGACAATGGGAGGCGATTTCGCAGGGAAGCAGCAGAACAGTGCCAAGGGGATTTACGCCTTGGCAGGTAAGACACAAAAAATGTCAAGATTTCCACAAGTCAGGTATGCACGTGATCGATTAGAGAGTCTGATCCTGTGCCCTTTAAGTTAGAATTAAAATTGAACTTAACTTTGACTCTCTTCCTTTTAGCCCAGGATGTTTTCACCTATCTCAGCCACAGGAAATATTCTGACCTGGGTCTCTCTGCTTATGTCAGCTTCTTTGAGATTTACAACGGCAAAGTAAGACAACTTCCTTCTGCCAAGTCAATGAGACTGAAAAATGATTGCAGCCAACTGATTAAAGGAAAAATACACGGTTTGATTTTAGGTCTATGACCTGCTGAACAAAAAAGCCAAGCTCCGGGTTCTGGAGGATATACGACAGCAGGTTCAGGTAGTGGGCCTGGAGGAGGTCTATGTGACCACAGCAGAGGAGGTCATCAGGATGATACAGGCAGGCAGTGCATGCAGGTAATTCTGACTCATTTACACCTCCTACTTTTAATACCAGCCATCACGATAGCAATAATGAAATCATCATCTTTGTCCAGGACTTATTAGCACATATGCTACAAAGGAAATCAAATGTGTCCCAGATCAACTGCAACTGGTTTGAGTGACCAGATAAAAATCCATCTTGCTCAAGATACATCTGAATACCAGGTGTAAATGGGGTCTTTTAGAAGGTGTATGTGATTTTTATCCTTCAGCAAGCGCCGTTGCTCTCGGAATAAAACGTTATGTGAAAGCACTCAATACGTAGCCTTCGTCATTTGTTTTACCATAGCAACCTGATTATGGTTATACCAGTATTCAATGTGCAGCTTAAATATACCGTGATAAAGGCTAAAAACGGTGCCTCGCACTCAAGACATTCCATCTAAAAGCCTTTTGATGAATCAGTTTCTCTCTCTCTTATTCATCTGACATTCTTCATTCTTTTCTCAGAACATCTGGCCAGACCTCAGCCAATGCCAACTCGTCCCGCTCCCATGCCATCCTCCAGATAGCGCTGCGACGCAATGACCGTGCCACCACGCTGCACGGCAAATTTTCACTGGTTGATTTGGCCGGCAACGAGCGCGGCACAGATGTCAGCAGCAATGACCGCAGCACTTTGGTGGAGACTGCAGAAATCAACCGAAGCCTGCTGGCTCTCAAGGTACATAAATATGGAGGCATGAACACAAAAGATAAATAATTAGTTGTGGCTGTAGGTTTGATAATTACACCTAATATATACCTAATATAATATGTGTCTGCTCTTGTGTCCTGCAGGAATGCATTCGTTCACTGGGAAAAAACAGTGATCACATTCCTTTCCGAATGAGCACTTTAACCAAGGTCCTCAGGGATTCCTTCATTGGAGAAAAGTCCCGGACCTGCATGGTACGTTTAAAACGCCAAACTAGCCTTGCATACAGATGTGCACCAAGCCTTGTTAACATAAACAAAGGTGGTGAAAACTGCCCAGCGCATCACAGGGACTCCACTTGTCAATTGAGGACATCCAGAGGAAGCACTGTCTGCGTCAAGCACGCAGTATTCTTAAGGACTCCTCTCAATAGGGCTGCAACTAACAGTGTTTTTGGAATGGAGTATTCTGACAAATTTTTTCATCGATTATTCAAGTAACTGAATAAAACGTCTTTTGTGTTACAAACAATATTGTTAGTGCATTATGTCACACGAAAAACCTCTTTATATAAGCAAGTGATTGGCTCTCATTGATAAACCAATAATCACAAATACAGTGCATTATAGCTAGCTAGTTTAAATTAGTTAGCACTTATTAAACATCCCTTGGGTTTGCTGGAGGGGGGATTAGCGAAGCAAAGCATGTGAAAGCTTTACAATAACTTACTGTCACTATGTGCGAGTGTGAATCTGTGGCAAGGACAATTAATGAATTAATAATAACAGTAATATGTACTTGTACATGTGTAATGAGGATAAAGTTTAATCTAATGTGAGTATACTGTACGTGTGTGTTAGAGTGCGGGATTTACTGTATGTTAATATATTTCCCTTCATATATTTTGTAGATTGCTATGGTGTCACCAGGCATGTCTTCATGTGAATATACAATGAACACACTACGCTACGCTGACAGGTACATACTTCGCTTGTGAGGTTGAACTTGATTCCAAATTCTTTGCAATGCCATGGACATGTATACTGACCTTTCATTTGAGAAGAATACCACGCCACCAAAAAGAAAGATGAAATATTGTCTGTTGCTTTGCAGAGTGAAGGAACTGAACGGCAATTCCAAAGCTAATGGAGCAGCCAAGGCACAAGAGCCTTTAAACAGCTCTTCAGATGAGGTCAGGTTGCACAAGAAGAGTTCAGTCATAAATATTAGATTATTTTCGGTGCATAATTTATTAAGATTCTGCTTCTCTTGGGCATGTTGTAGGAAGCTGTTGTGGACACGAGTGTCTATGATGCTATATCCCAGGTGGCGGATCTAGAACAGAAAGTTTATGTGGAGCTCCAGGTAAAGTCTTCCTACATCTGCTCCTTTTTACGGCATAAACGCAATAATTTAATTTTAAAATGCAAACTTCTCAAGCTTGTTTCACTGTTTTGTTTTTTTCCAGAGAGCAACTGAACTTGTCAAGGCAATGGAGCAAACCTCGTACAACATCGAGTCAGGACTTCCTGACATTGTGGATCATTCACGGAAGTTAATGGGTTTGTACAACAGCTTTATTTTATATTTTAGAAGTATGAACTAATTTTAATTTAGTATTCTTGAACTGTGTTCTTGAAATTAACATGGCAAATGGCACCATTGTTCCAGCTCTCATTTAGGTTGATTACACTATTATAGACTTATAATAATATAATAGCAACTTAATAATGATACATCTACATTGTCAACTATCTACCCTTTGTTTCATCCGATCATCAAAACTTAAATGTAGTGCCCAACAAATTATTTCCCCAAATCTGTGTTGATGCATTTGTTTTGTTTGTTAAGCACTGTTATCTGTCACCCACAGACACAGTACTGGCTTTGCAGTCTGCTGTCGATCAGGAGAGAACGACAAGACTGAACGACTGAGACAAACTAAATAATCCACTCAGAATACCCATTTTGTCTGTTCTAAAGCTGTTGGTTTTAATTTTTATTATTGTATTTACTGTATTAAATAAAATTAAACACTAATTCAGTCTGGCATGAAATGATGAACATGATGATATTTTTCACAACCCCTGTTCAGAAGAAGTATTGAAGAGTTGGGATTCTAGTGACCAACAGGTAAAGATGGGAACAGTTACATCTCAGACACTTCACATCAGCACTGGACACTACACTCTGGCACTATTCCCACAGGATGCCTTGTGGAAAACGATCTTAAAGCGTTCTCTAAGGACAGAAAACACAAATAATTGAGCAGGTCAAAAAGTGAATTTTCACATCGGGATTAATTTAGCAAAAAAGATAAAAAATCTTCAACTATCCCTGCATAATGTAACTCAGGAAAGTTTCCATTTTTATTAACGTTTACAAAATGTACAATTTCAAACACAATTCATTTGATGTAAAAATGTGTTTAAAAGTAGAATTACTGTATTTAGCAGCTGGAACATGTTACACAAAAATAATTTTGAAATTGTACTGTTGAAGTAATGTAGATCTAAAGATAAATGATTCAAATGATTTTTTATCAGCAACATTAAAAACCACCAACTTCCAGTTGTTGTTCACAAGAGCAAAGGACAGAACAGCTTCATACTGGTCAAATTGACCTAAAATGTAATGAAATAAAAGTGGTAAAACCAAACAACCTACAGGAACCCATAATGTTTTGGATTGAACAGCTGTTTTGTACACCATGTGACTAATTTATGTATTTGAAAATTTTAATTCGATTTCATTTATTGGCACATTAAAGATAAACATTACCTTTGGTAAACTGTGATGAGCAAGCTCTGCTCGGTCCGCAAACAAAATCACCCGTGCTGCATAATGATTTCGGAGGTAGATGGAGTCCAACACTCCAAATGTATGGGCAGCAATATGAAACAGGCCCTCAATTACCTAGACAAATAAAAAAAACACACTTCAAAAGGTTCAAAAACAGTCCTTACCATGAAACAAGAACATTTAAGTATGTGAACATTGATAGATAGAACTTTGCAATGCAAGAGTAATTTTTACCAGAAAACTATCTTAAGTAGTGGAACCACACACTGACATGATCTATTATCCTTTTGTCACAAAATGTAGTACCTTATATCAAATGCCAAATCTACCTATGAATGTTTTTGTAGATCTTGATCCATATTTTTGTTCCTCACTTTTGAAGCATGTGATTTCTTAGCGTTTGGTGTCTGTTTTGAAGGACTGAAGTACTTTGACCGACCAGCTGAGCTGTCTCGCTTGTTGTGGGATGATCCCCATATAGTTTCTTTGAGGCACATCAATGATCCCAGGACAGAGGTAAGAATTTTTATGCCAACTGCATCTCAGACAGACAGTCACACTCAGCTTGATCCCATCTGACTTTAAAAGCACGTGTAAAATGAGACCTTCCAACAATACTGTTGGCAGTTTTCTCATTGGGTCTTTCTTCATCTGCAGGTTGTTGTTTACAGTCTTCCATCTTGTGTGTTTGATTTGCATAATACAGTTGCAAAGGTATGCTTTGCTTTGTTTTACCAAATCTCAAAAAGGACACATTTTAATAAAAATATATTATGCAAAAGAAAAATGATAAAGTTTTGTATAATTCTGTAACACATATTTAAAAACCCAATAAGAAATGATAAAAATATATAACGACGATGTAGTAAACTACAGCAATGGGTGATGGAATGGTGTGGCTGTTCCAGATCAACTCTGTGATCGGCAAAGGAGGTTTGTTCTTACCCATGCCTCGCAAAACTAAAGCATAATAGACTTGCTTATCCTGACCTGGTATTTTCTGAACCACACCGCCTGTAGCATCAAGGTGGAGGGTAACGGACGAAGACTGTCTTAAGTGTTCAGCCGATAACCTTCCAGTGTCCAGATTTCTTTGATGGTTTTTTGAGCCAACATGAGTTCAAGCATCATGTCATTGTGGAGCCTTGCACTCTTTTTCACCTCAGACGATATTTTCTTCAACACGTCCTTGGTTAGGCTTCTGGTTATGTTACCGGGCGTTTTTTCTACATTGAATAATAGTAGTTGCTGACACCTCTGGATACGGCTTTTGCAATCTTACCTCTTCTTCACCAAAGCGTTTCACCACAAAACATTATTTTTTATCCTTTGACTTTAGACTCCTTTTTTTGGTAAAACTGTAGACAGCATTGCATCCATCAAATGTGCACTGTGCAGAAACAGAAGAATGAAGAATTCTTTTTACGACTCTCACTTCTCCTTATTTAAAGGCAAGTGTACAGCATGGATCCTTTTTTTATAAATTCTCGATATAATGTATCAGTCCATGGAGGCCTCAGATTTTTCTTCCCAGTTTTAGGTTTATTTTGTTTCACTGTTTTCTTGTGATCACAATTTTGAACGTTTTCCGCCCAGCGTTACACCTTCTGCAGTTACTTTGTTCACCAACATCTGCTTTTGTGAAGAGTTGTCCTTTTCTATTCCCTACTTTTTTTTTGCTTGTGACTTTTCTCTTCATTCTTCCCTAGTTGTTTTTATGTTTGTCTGTCTTCCTAAAGACCTGTCTTCACCTGCTGATACCTGCTTGGTACTCTTTTTCGTGCTTTAAATCCTCCACTGTTTTACAGTCTTTGCTCTCTGCCTGTCTTTCACTTTTTCCAGGACATTCTTTGTCCTCTTTGGCACACTCTTTGCCTGCTATTCCTACTCGTGTACATATCAGATAGGGAATATATTATTACGTTACAATGAATTATAATGAAGATTAGATGACTAATGACTCATACTAATAATAAAACAGTTTTGCTATTCAGACAGATCAAGGAAGCTTTTACATACAGACAAAGGTATATGAATTACATCTAAAGTGCTTTAATTCTATGGCACACAAAGTTTCTGTGGGCTTTTAATGCAATACTACCTGTCTGAATGACTTTACTCCGGATTCGTTGTCGATCTTCTAATCAGATGACCCTCAGCCATTTTAGACAATTTCGGTCTTGGGAATTAAACACAGCAAGTGAAAGTTGGGCCCATTGCGCTGGTGAAACCCCTACCTCTGTAAAACCAAAGTAACTAAAAGACTTCTCACCCATTATTATCTGTAGTGGCTAATACATTTCCCAAGCACTCTTTGAATTCTTTATTAATGGAGTTTGGTGTTTCCTTGCAAACAGCTTACGAGTGAATTACTGCCACCTCCTGGATTTTGCACCAACGGGTCACATGACAAGGGAGCTATTGAAAGACTATATGTAAAATAGATACAGATGGTGCAGATGGTTACAATGCAATTAAAAGTGGTTGTGTCTCATTCTACCAGTCTAGTAAAACAATTCTGCAATGATTTTAGATCAACAGTTCACATGAAAAGGATGTCACTAGTCTTAGCAGCGGGAGAATCTGGACAAGACGCGCCGAATATCCAACCTAAAACTAACTTCACTGCGGTCACCAACTAATCTGGTCCTTGGAATAAATTGAGCATGCACTATACAATAACATGTCAATATAAGTAGCACAGACGAATAAAGTGGCAGATAAACTCCGGACGTCTTGACAAAACATAAAGTCAAGTGTGGCATATAAAACGTCATGTAGGTTGTGCCATTGGAGTCTCTGGTCGTCCCCTCCTCCCATGATCCCGCACTGTCTCTTCATATGTCGGGAGACGTTTGCATGCGTCGTATGAGGGCAGTCGAGCAGCAAGAGCTGGATCCACCAAGCTGTCCGGGGTAAAACACTCCACAAGCGGCTCCTGTGATGTGGTAACAGCTGGCAGCCCGTTGTGTGCCGGGTTAATCTGCCTGGTCCTTGAACACAGCATCCTCTGAACGAAGTACCCCACAGCGAAGAGAAGAAGCATGATGAGAACCCCAGACAGTTTGCGGGTGATCATAGCGATGTTATAATAAGTCATGTCCACGACTTTCTTGCAACAGGTGTCGGCAGCCGTGTTGTTTCCCTGAACGCAGCAAACCTGGTCATCTGGACAAAGGCTGTGTCCACATTTATGGATGGAAACGATGCGGACAAGAAAGCATCCACTGAGCACCGCTAGTATCTGACAGCTGTGGAAAAGCATCCCTGGTGTGGTCAACGGAGGGAAATGATCAAGAGAAGAGAATAAAAGCTTTGGAAACAGGATGCAGGCGAGACGACTCACTTGTGGATGAGGCAGTGAAAGAGAAGTTGGTTTAAGGGCTGACGCAAAGCCATCAGTGGACCGCAGGCTCTGAAATACACAAATACTGGACAAGAACAGTCCTCTGTCCACAGTCCGCAGACAGCCCATATGAAACATGATAATGCCAACAAGCTAGACATTGACTCCTAAGTGTGTGTTCAGCGTGATTTATAAGGCACTGGCAGGCCTGCTGACACGCTGGAACCGCCTAGCAGATGGTCATCAATGGCTTTTTTACTTGTTATTAAAGTAAACAGGCGCCCCAGAAATCGATTAGTCATCTCAGGAGCACTTTCCAAATGGCCTTATTAATAATAAGGGGGGGATGGAACATTTAATGGACCAGACTTTTCAGAACCATGGACAGGGACCAGCTCGTCCACTGAGGAAAACAGTGACTGACACGACTAAACCCAAACAGCTTGTTTAGTAAGCAGGAGCGCAGATACTTTCCATTTGCAATAATAATCCTTCTCCGTGCAAAATACAGGGTTTAGGCGAGGTCATTCTTTAAAAGACTGCAGTGAGCTGGTCCATTTAGACTGCAGGTCGCAGGCAAAACCACCATTTTATATTACATCATATATCCTCAATCGTTAATCAATAAGGTAGCGATGTGATGAGCACGTTGTGGGAGTAATGGACAGAAGTGCTCGTTGATAGCATGTCAGTTCACCACATCTGATATTAT
Organism: Microctenopoma steveboyesi; assembly: GCA_032359275.1. Lineage (NCBI taxonomy): Eukaryota > Metazoa > Chordata > Actinopteri > Anabantiformes > Anabantidae > Microctenopoma > Microctenopoma steveboyesi. The sequence continues at coordinate 8,836,669 of JAUMHF010000009.1, read as the reverse complement.
GCTGGATTCACTTTTATTGTGGATGTCTAAAGGATGCAAGTACATCCACTTCTGTTGCATGGGCCTAATGAGTTTAAGTGCTCAAAACCCAATGCTAATTAAATTGTTTGCTAAAGCCACACTGGGCCATTTGGCCAAGTACTACAGGATGCTCGACTTCATCTGAGGATCAGATATCAAACAGTCAAGATAATTGTATTTTTTGCATCTATTACAAATGCAACAAACAAATGGAGTTAGTATTATAAAATATCTGTAGGCAAAAGATGTTTGACCTTTGTACAGAATAAAACAGATGTACAACAACATACATATCCTAAAGTATTACACATGTACCACGGGATATGGTTGTTTGAGTGAGATGAATGGTGAGATTAATCTATTCATGAGGATTGTGTGTCGCAGTGTTGTGCACATGGCTGCAGTTGAATTGCAGCATATTGTCCTCATTAGGGTCCAGTCTGTTTTTCAGAGTCTCAGGTGACCTTGGTCTTTGGTGAAAGTCTTGTTTTGGAATCTGTTGACCTTGAGACATATTGACTGGATGCGAGGATCGTGAGATGTCTGGACAGCATAGTCCGATCTAGGGAAAAGAAATAAGATTACATGAGGATGAAGATTATATGAATAATTACATCACACACTGTAAACAAACCACTGATTATGACTGAATTACAAATCTATTGTGTAATACTAACTCAATCTGGGAATTTTAAAGTTTTTCTGTTCAGTGAATCAAATTGTGCTTCAAGCCGTTAGGACATTGATCTTATGTGAAAAGACTGAATTAGCATTCACTTACCTGCTCTATAATCTGCCCTTCTCTTCATCACTTTAACAGAGGACTGATGAGGTTTGTTGTATTGGCTTTGGTGCACTCTTGGGTGGAAACGAATATACTTGGCAGGATGTTGCTCAGGTTTCCTCTGGAAAGAACTCTCAGGTGAAGTCATGGCTGGTTTGGTGATGGTCGTCGTTGTTGTAGGAAGCACTGTGGGCAGAGGCTCTTCCACCCTATAGGAAGTCTCACAGCTTCTACATGCTTGGTGATTCCCATCAATTGACCTCCACCTAGATATGAGGACATTTCAGGATTTATGGAATTCACTTCTGGTAAGATTATGGAGTCAACCAAAAGATGGTTTACAGAGAGAAGAACACATATCATATGACACCATGCAGGACTTTACTCCAAGCTTTCTAATAACACTACAACTGATGCAAATGATTAACTGCTGTGTCATTAGTATACCTCTTCTCAATTAAAGAGCAGGCCTTGTTTTGAGAGCCAACAGTCAAGTTGACACGGACAGCCTTCATGTAGCAGGTTATAAAGACCTGTGGGGTTGAAGTATCTTACTGAGAAAAACAATCAAATTACTCTTCAAAGCCTTTTGTATATTGATATGAATATAACCAATGCAAGTCTTACACTGGACTGGACACTTAGGGCTATATACTAATGAAAGGCATCCAACCTGGTTACTGGGCTCCTGGTAGAACTTGAAGGCATCGAGCTGAAATCTCAGCATGTGCATGTCACCTCCTGGTAAGAATTGGGAGCTAGAGTTCGTCAGGTAAGCATCAGCAAGACATCTGTAAAAGCACCAAAGAAAAACGAAGGAAGAATTAAAAAAACTAGAGAAGAATTAAAAAAACTAGAATTAGACTTCATTTGTTGGTTGCAATTTGACCAAGCTTACCCATTGTCAATGAAGTCATATCTCAATGGTGCCACTGCATCAGGAGTTGCTGTGGCAACACAGTGGTCAACATAGATTCGAAGGGGCACGTGTTTAGCAACGACAGCGGATGCTTCAAAATGAATTGGGTCGCTTAAGAAATACACATGCGATTCCCTCTGTAACTGCCAATCATCTGCATAGATGAGATAAACAAAATATTTCCAAACATCTCTAACACTTCTAACTCTACAGCTCTAGGCATCTTAAATAGTTCATCTGAAAAGAAAGGTGCCGCATCAGTGTCATCCTTTCCATACCAGTCATGAGTCTGAGATCGAAGTCTATCTGATCTTCTGCAAAAGTTCTAGAGACAAAAGGAATCCAGGTGGGCCGCAAAGGAATGCCATCCACATTATACTCCCTTAAAGAAAAAAAGACATTCATCCACAGCAGTATTCCAAGATCAGTTAAGATGGATAAGAGAAAAGATGCTTCCCACAACTCACACAAACTACTGTACCAGAATCTGCTGGTCTTACCTGTCATAACGGCATTCAACTGGAACTGTTGCTCCATCCAGTCTGAACAAACCATCAGATGAAGGCTCAGGTGAGTAGACAATGACATTAGAATAAATAATCTGCTCTTTTGTCGGCTGTAAAAGAACATCATCAGTTTGAGCATATTCAACACCATGTAAAAAAAAAATAAAGTCAACAACGCTTGCTGATCGCACATCTACAATAAACCACGAGCTGCACAAACCCAATACTTACTGCGAGCTTAGTCCCACAGTCCATGAGCTGAGCCCTGATGGTGAATTCAGCCGTTCCTGATGGGAACGCTGCGCATGCACTTCCCTCACTAAGAAGATCTGAGCCCAGGCGCAGGTGTCTTCCGTCCACTTCAAGGCCGGCGTCAAACATGTCAGCCTGCACCACGACCTCCATCGAGTCCGGATGACACCTGAGCACGATAGGCCGGGGCCGCACGCTCAGCTCCGCGCCTCGCTGCTCTCCAACCACAGGAAGCTTGGGCTGGGTTTTAGGAAAAGTTCTCTGAGAGCTTACTTTTTCTGTGAGTGAGAGCAGGGTAATAAGAGCGAGTATCCAGCATGAAGAAGCTCTCAGCAGCCTGCGACCCATGCTTACACTCGAACAGCCAGGTGTGGAAGGAGGGGCGGATCCGAGCCGCTGTTATCAGCCCAGCTGAAAGTAATCGTGCGTGATTTGCGGCGGTCTGATCGTGACAATGTTTAAACGTGTCGCTGTAAATGTGAGGGGGAAAAAAATGCGTTTCGTCATATGCAATCAGTCAATAACAATATTAGGTTTCAGCTGCTAGGTCAGGTGTTAGGCTAAGATACGTGTGCAGTAAGATAATAGTCCACTGGGTGGCGCTGAACGCAAATACATTCATTCAATTTAGTGGATTGTATTTTTCTCCAAACACCGCCTGTCGGTGTTTTTAATGAGCATTCATTAAATCATTCAATTAAGAGAGTTTAATAATAGTTATACAAGTTTAATAAAAAGAAGAAAGACAAAAGAAAGAAATGATACAAAATCGTGTTGTAGATAAAAGCAGACACAAGTATGATGACAGCGGTCTTCGCCTGCCAGGATACCAACAACTACATATACACTATATTTGGTACACATAGGGTTGGAAAGAAGCCACTACTTTATTGGTGTACTTCCGTTTTATGTTACTTTTACACCAGTACAATTCAGAGGGAACTATTGTACTCTATTTGACACATCAAATTTCCTCATTATGTTGCGTGGCAGTTCTGCCAAACACCATATGTATGGTGTTATTATAAATAGAAATATTTCTAATACCCTGCTCATTCAGCCTCTCTGACTGAATATGTCCAACAGTGATCCAGCACCTAAGTGAACAGTTTCACATAGCAACAACGTCATAGGTCTTTCTCAACCCCATTAGCCACAAAGCTCAGCTGTAACAGCCCCAACAAGGAAAGATTGTTATGTGAAAGAAAAATAGTTTTTTTCAGTTTCAGTTAGGTTTTATGAATAATATCACAGCTTACCTACACGTTCATCATTATCTGAATAAGAAACGTGTAGCTTTCAGGTGTGCTGTTTTTGAGTTTAACAGTGTGACACTTGAATATCCTCTGACTCTAAACTGGACTTTAATTTATTATGCAAATCTTAACTCTATTTTAAATAACATTTAGTCCCTGCCACTAAACACTAGTTATATTTTGTTTGACTTTCACATTCTTCTGAATAATAAATATTTTTTTACTGTTACTATGGTCACCTGATATCAAGTAGATTATTACCAGTGGACTTTCCAAATGTTTGGAAACAAACACCCCACAGCATTCTGTCACTACTAATAATTCTCACAAGGCTCAGCTTGTGGGATAAGTTGTTTACAGGAAATTACAGGCAGATGTACAGAAATAGAAATATTGAAAGTAGCACAATTAAAAGATTATTATTAGAAATTCTGGTTCATTAAATAAGAATTTTCATTTTCTTTAAACCAAATTATTATTTTTTCCTGCAAATCATATGTATTCTTTAGTAGTTGCAAAAGATTATTTAGTTGCTGTCACATGCTTATTTCAAAGAGTTGATTAAGCACTATGAAGTGTTACTGTATGTTGTCCTCATCAAGGAACATATCACCTAAGTCATCTCACTTTAATATATTTTCTTGAACAGTAAAAATTCAAAATGAACAAATGTAAAACAAATCAACAAAATGTATTCAGTGAAAAATATTTATTTCATGAACTTTAGAACCAAGTAAATAACGTAAAAATAAATAGTTGAAAATAAATAGCTCAGAATTAAATAAATATTATTTATAAATAAATAGGATACAGTAGGTAAATACATTTCATCTGGATGTTAAATATAAAAGACAAAACAACTTTAAATAAATGAATATTAATCCTTCAAAATGTGTTAAATAGTCTTAAGTGTTTCCTGTAACAACAGCAGTTAATTTGATCATAGCATAACATATTACTGCAGTTTACACAATTCGTGTATATACCTTGCAGTAATAGTTCTTATTTTGCTTGTTCACCAGAGTTCATGTATCCAATGACTCTGTTGATTGTGATGGTGCGGACCTGAAAGCCCTTCAGCACTTTGCAAAGGCTCAGTCTTTCGTCGTAGGTGCTTGGGCGGCCAGGAGCAGCCTTTTAACATAAGACACAGGCATGGTGAAAGAATAATAACTGTAAAACAATACCTGGGCTGGCTAAATAATTATATGCTCAACTGATTTTAGCAAAGTTTGAAAATAGAAAGATCTGACTATAAAAAACACAATGTAAATTTAGTTCATCCCTGTGATATGTATAACATACCTGCACTGATGCCAACGCTGTTGGCCAAGTCCACGTGAAACAGTTCTGTTCAGAGCAGAACATGTTTAACAATGAATTGTCTATAGTAAACAATGTATCTACTAAATATCAGTAATTAGGTGACCATTCGCTCTTATTGTATATTGTCCTTTTATTTTAATTTATCAATCTATTATTGAACATGTCATATAGAAAACAGCATGTAGAGAGTGATCTGACTAACTACTCACTCACTGTGCAGTCACTGTCCTAACAGTTAATAATGTGCTAGAAATAACACTAAAGGTGAATACATATTGTGTGAAATAAGGTACCTCCATGAGTTCTCTGAGGCTTAACACAACAGTTCGACCAAGTATACTGTCAGGGTCTGGCTGAGCTGCAAGGAATCTGTAGTAGTGAAGCAAATCCTCCCCAATGTTTGTCAGACACAAGTCCTGCATGGAAAAACAACAAACCTTTTAATGTGTACACTTTAAATGCGTGGCTTAATTTACACAACTTGCAAATCTAGGCTATGAAACCCCATATTTTAAATGTATGAAATGAAGATAAATAAAATACCTGACTGAATTCTGGTTTAGCAAATCCAGAGCATTTTGAATCCTATAAGACAAAAACAGTTACATTTGAACACAGGAAATATCACGCAGAGATAACTAGTAAAGGTTTCCCTGGTATATGGACAAAAATATAGTTGCATGAGAAGTAACACATTATTATAATGAATAAAATTGAGACTAATTTACCATGACTCAAACCTGAAATAAATATGGGATATAAGAGAATTGTGAACATTATTTACCTTTGGTGCACAGACAGATACTGTGTTGGTCTCCAAATTTAGCTCCATGTTCTGCTTTGTGCAGCTGATGCCACTGAACAAGTTATTCTGTGGAAGGGAAATAGAATTTTTATTTTAAATAAAGGATAGAAGATGAAAGTGCAGAATTTCATCATCATTCTGTTTTTGTAGCCATACCTGTGTGAGAGCATCAGTGATGTTCTGCAGAAGATCCCGTGCGTATACAACACAGGCGTCAGTCATTGGACGTTTACTCATCACCGGCACAGACTGACTGACCTTCCAAAGGGGACAGCTGAGGACCGAAAGCAGCAGGGCTGGCGTGAAGTCTGTCAAAAAGAGGAAAACTGAATCACATTCATAAATGTTGATTGAGAAGCTGTTGAGATAAGATTGTAAATCTTATTGTACAGCTTGTCTGTATTATACTCACAGAATTTGACAAGCAGCATCTCGGATATGACTGTTGATTCAGATGTCTTGGTGAGTCTGACTGAACTCAGCCATCCATAAGTGTTTTATACCCAGAATGCTGCAGGGATTTCCCTCCTTGTAGTTTGAAACCTTATAGTAAATTGAAAGTGCAAAGTTAATGGTGTGTAATTTCCTTTTTTCTTCCTCTTCATATTAGTAAATGTTTAGATGAAACTGGAATTAACACACCAATGAGTAAGTGACCTATACATTTATGTATAGGTCACTGTGGAGCTTCACACTGATGACTGTTCATTGTTGACATTTCCAAGGAGGAAAAAGTGAAAGTATGATATGACATTTTAAACAAATCCATTTCAAGGACTTATTAAACATTTGCCTAACATCAACCATGTTAAGTACTTCACTGATCACAGAGAAATTTAATCATACTTATAGTAGCTGACAGACATGTTTATTCATAATTATGAAAAACTTTAAATAAAATATCAACATTTTAATTTCAAGGCCAAATAATTTAAGCATTGTAAAAACTGAGCAGATATCAAAGTAAATTGATAGTTTATTCTTACATTCTACTTAATGTAACAATGTGTGAAAATTAATATTTCTTTTTGATTTTATCCACTTTTGTTGCTTCCATAATAATAATAATGCCATAAATATTTAAACGCTCCAGAAAATGTACTTTACTTTGCTTGGTAAACCTGGTAGTGATGGACTGGGAGTCAGACGAAATTTCGAACCTGCAACCCTCACTTAACCCACTGAGCTACCAGGCCAGAAAAGTGTGAAAATGAGCAGAGTAACTTAATGACATGTGAATGAGAGCGTGTTAGCCTCCCTATGCTGAGTGATGATGATGATCATAATGATGATGGAACAAAGTGATGTTAGCTCACACTTATATTTGGAAAGTAATATAAATTTCAGAATATTCAATATAGACTTCACCCCCATCAAATTTTGATTTATTTATTTTTTAGTCTTTATACAATATGTTTATCAACATAACAAAAAGTAAAAAATAGAAATGTGTGCTCAGTGACTCTTAAAAGGTGAAAAAACACGTAATAGCAGTCAAACAAAATGTTCTTCCTACTTTTAATAAAGTATATTTAGACTTTTACATACATTATTTTCATACAACAGATAAAATATATTTAACATTTTTATGTTTCTGTCTGTTTTTAGCATTAGTAGCTTGAGCAAAACCAAAATCACATGGCATCTTTTTAACTTTTTACTGTTTATGTCAACATACTTTTAGTTTTGTTTTTTTTTACTTAACCTGAAATATCTTCTCTTCTTGTCTGTAGTTTTGAACACAGCACATTTGACAAAACAAAATATTCCAATAAAGTACTTGTCTAAATGTTGTCCCAGATACTGCAGATCTAAGTATAGCTGGAAGCTGTTGTTTCTAATCTTGTGTCTTAATGAGCCTTACTAGAGTCTTCAAAAGGCTGCTGCAGCAGCTGTGAAGCAGCAAATCAGCACAGATACATTGTGTTCATCATTTTCTATTGCAACTCAGCTCAGACAGTAGGTGCTTATTAATTAAAATGCAAAGTTAAAGAGTGAAGACAGTGCTCACAAGTGAATAGATGTGTGTGCAGATGACCTCGATTACTATAGGGGCAAAAAGTTAACCGATCCTCACTTCAGTTGAGTTTTTACCCTTTTTGGGACAAGTGGAAAAAAAGGTTTGTTGTTCTCTCTCTCCCTCTTTATGATTTTTCACTGTAAATCATAAAGAGGGAGAGAGAGAGAGAACATATAAATAAGGTTTAGAGATAGTATATAGTGATGAGGATTCCCCTTATTTTGTGAAATATGCTATGATTACTCATCCTGAGTGGAAGTGAAAAGCCTATGCAAACTTAACTGAGTCTACACTGAAAGCAATAAACACTTCTAGTGACACTTCTAGTAAATGTCCTGTTTTGGGTCCCCAGACCGCTATGATGCTGTGTGTGAATAAATACTATATGGTGTATTCAGCTCTCCTGTTACAGTCAGCACAGAGGGAGTTTCAGTAATAAAACTGGTGACAGTCTATGGCGTGGGAGGTTGGCTGGCGTGCAAACGGACACAAGGGTAGCCGGCGTGTTTATTTAGAGACGGCTTTCTCTGCCTGGTGCCGCTGATGGCAGTGAGCATGTCTGTCACAACAAAAACAGAAAGTTAATCAGAGTGAGCACAGTGCATACAGTAAACTGTCCAGTTACTACTATCTATAAAGAAATGAGAAATGTGGGAGCTTCACCTGGTGAGGTCCTCTATATCCACCAGCATGGCGTCCTGCTCCACATGCAGATCATCCCTCATCAGCAGCAGCTGCACAAGCTCCCCATTTAGACCTGTGTTAAATAATAGATGCTAGTCACTGAAGACTAAGTTTAAGGAGTCTCTATTACGGACAAAAATGTACATTTGTCTGTCAGTTTCCTGTCTTTACTGTATTTTTCTGAATAGAGAAAAAAGATTAGACAGTAACTTTAAGTAAATATATTTGAATAGAGAAAATAAATCATGATAAATGAAAAGTTTTGATCGGTTTGTTAAGCGTATGCTTGTGTTTCTGTTCTACTCACTTTGAATCTGTGAGTGTAAGTCGTTTGTGATGACTTGTAGCTGTCCAAGGCTCATGTCCCTCATGTCCCCTTGCCTCAGATTTCTCTTCATCAAACCCTCGCTGATGTGAGGCAGATGAGGAAGCTGAGTATATAAATACAAAAGCATGAAAGAACATGTTAAATAGCCCAGAATGTGAATAAATACAATAATTGTAATAAATTATTCATCAACTTAATTAACAATTTAACTGAATCTTTGTATCCCTCCACGTTTTGTAAATTTCCTTTTAAACCCCAGTTGGTGTTGTATTCAGAACAATCAAATCCCTTATGCGTCTTTATTGTGTTGTGTTTACTGTAATAGCAACCTACAGTTAGTCAGTATATTTTTATTTATTGATAAGATTTTATTGCACTGGATCATCACTTAAAATGATGACTTATAATTGGCTGATTGTTTGTGTCCAATCAGCTGTGACTAACCAAGTCAGCTACAGGCGAACGTCTGTGCTGTTGGATTTGCCTCTCCACCTCCACCTGCATGCGGGCCATAGGTCGAGCTAGAGCTAGTGCCACCCGTGCCTCCTCCTGCAATCTCCGCTGCACCCGCCAGAACCCGCTGCAGTCATCTAGTGGGTCTGAGTCCTCCTCTGCGGTGTCCCGGTCAGATAACGAAGAACTTTGCTTACTCTGCAAGAAGTGGAAATGACAATAAAATGTAAAACCCACAATGCTCTCAGTGGTTATTACAGAGATAAAGTACTGAAACGACAGATATCTAAGTTGTGCATACCACAGGAGACAATGGCGTGTCCAGACTGGTCTCTGTCCTGCTGTCCTCAGCATCACTGTCTTTGTCACTGCTGCTATCATTAACAAAACACACCTGGAGGTTCACCCCACTCTGGAGCCTGGAAAGAAAGACACACCAAGTATAAATCAGACCCTGAAATATTTTAGTCATAATGAAAATAACACACAAAACCAAATAACATATTTAAACAAAATAATTGTTTATATTCAATTGTGAGGACAACAAATGAAATCACAGAGTGAACAAAATTGTTGTGTTTTCAGCACTGTAAAATTATTATCAACAAGCATGTATACTAATCTAGATGCTTACTGTAATTTCCACTAAAAACCAAAACTGTTATCAAAAAGTTTGCTAGCTTGCTGTACATCATGTGCCAGATACTTTAGGGGCATCAGCTGGATTTTTCTGTACATTGTTAGACAAAAACAGCACAACAGTATTTTCCTTTTGGGCACTGGTAAGTACTGGCACTCACACTCACTCCAGCACTTGTAAATGTTTCCTAAAAAATACTTACTACTTTTTAAAAAATAGTCATGGGAATATGACAGGTGTGTCAAGCTCATTAGTAAAATAAGTCCCTTGGTGTTTTTCTTGGCTGAGTCCCTTCAAATTAAGTGAAATATTCCTGTTTCAACAAAAAAGAGCATTCAGCTGTTATCCTGGGATTCAGTGACGTAACACCAGACCTCTGTAATGCTTCTGTAGCTTAAAGAGAGCAAACAACTGCAGCTAGGGTCTAAAATTTGGAGCATGGGTTTCCAAGAAGTGGCTGAGCTGATGTAGCAGAAGTTTCAGAGTTGCATGTGTAATAATAACCTGTTCAGATGCTTGTGGCCCACGTAGGAACAAAAGCAACTAAAAGCTTTAATGTAAGAACAAAAATTACAATGAAACCTCAACCTCAACCTTCCCATGGTCTCAAAACACCATTCACTGAATTCCAGATCATTATACTGACAACACAAATAACCTCCCCCGACACTGGGATGAGAACAATAACTTACATGACAATTTACAAAATGGACAAGATGGTGGTGGAATTTCCACCCTAAACCAAAGCCTAGAGGATGCACCTCTATATCCACTGGAGGTCACGTGGCTACTTATCCACCAGTCACAACTGCAGGCTTATATCAGGCCTCACTTCTTCTTTAAAGAACATGTGGGCCACAAACAGACTGCACTTCCTTCCTTACAATAGTGGCCAGTAGCATTGGCCTTTAAGGGGTGGGGTGTGGGGGGGGGCCCAGTTGTTTAGTTTAAACGCCTCCTCTAATGAAAAAGTCAAAGTGGCAGAAAGTTACTACAGTTCAAATCTGTCATGTAAAGAAAGTATCGTCATGTTGGCTTTGGTTAACCGTCCTGTGTCTGACGTAATGCAACTGTTTCCACTGTGTCTGTGAGCTCATTTTTTATGGGTGTCTTCTTCAACAAACAAAATAAAATGTTAGTTTCACGGGAACTAAGATCAAGCACGATTTGTATCCCACGTTTTACTGTGTACTCGTTACTGCACGTCACTCTGATGTGCAGGTGATTAACAAGCCCAACAGGAATAAAGGTGTATCCATCCATTCATTCATAATCCTAACAGGTCACACAAGACACAATGCTGAATTAGATTAGAATTTAACAGAGAAATACAAACATTTGGAAACATGATATGTCAGATTCTTTTGTGGAAGGGGACAGATATCTAACATCAAATGTCTAAACTATGGCCCACCATGAGAAAATCTTCAACCTTTGTTTCCCTCACAAAGCCGTGATAAGTTTCTGTCTCAGCAAAACATCACGCAATAGAGGTTAACCACCATGCCACCTCCTGTGTGCCTACTCTTTTCATACTCTTGGTTCTTTGTTCTGCTGCTGCTATAAATTAGTTATTGTTCGATGTCAGTTCCCATGGTTTGACTGTAAAAATGACTGCGGCTTTCCGGGAAACCTTTCACTTTCTTTTTGCATGGCTGGAAGTTTAATGACTCGCATGTTCCCTTCATCTGATGGCTGCCGAAATCTGTCGTTGGCACATGGTTATTCAGTCACTTAACCCATCTTATTGCACTGTGTTGCTCTGATATATGGCTCACTGTTTCTTCTAAGGACCCACTGCCACTTAGTGTCATTTACATTTTACGGAAACCAATAATGAAATCAAATGGATAAAGTCTGTTTCATTTGTGTGTTTTGAGTTTATGGTATCATTCTTGTAGCTACTGAACAGCTTCCTCTACTGGGCAGAAGATCAGGCCATTGGGATGACACAACACTACACCATTGTCCGGTGGAAACCATGTATCATGAGATTTAATAGGTGAGAAAAAGCATCCCGTTTCTTGCTTTGTGACAGTGTTTGTCAGATAACCCTCAGCTGTTTTTCTTTTCTTCAGAGGAAGTAGCTTAATAAAATCCCCCGCTCCCCAGTTCACACAGAATCTTTCACTTTATCTGGAAAATTCTGTAACATTAGGACATATGTGCTGTTTCACTGGGCAGCAAAGTCTTTGACGATTAGATATAGATATAAGGTTTAAGTAAATTACTCATATTGGTCTGTATACTATAAACATTTACCAGAGGTGGCCAGCATCATGAGGAATTGACTTAGGCAAAAAAATCATTTTTGTCAAAAAATGACATAGGCCATCATTTTACGAAGGCATCGATATATATATCTACATGTATATATATATATATATATATATATATACACACACACATGTGTAGAGAGAGAGAGGGAGAGAGATTATTCAGGCTTAACAGATGTTTTCTGATCATAAATAATTAAATCATGGGCTGTCATGATACTGTTGGACTAAAATCAGTGTCAAGTGTCAGCTCTCTGCAGATAAAACACAAAAATATTTGTGCCAGGCTTCAAAAGTCTACATTGATCAAATGATAACACTCTCATACACACATACACACTTGATTCAAACCCACCGGGAGGAAGGGCCGTTTTTACTGCAGCTGGTGTAGATGACTGGCTCGTCGTCATAGAAACTGCCAAGAGCAAGTCTCTGCCTGATGGACTCTCTCTCATTCCTCTGGGCCTGCCACAAACACAGGAAAATGAATAAATACAACATTAGTGAAAGTTTTGCTCTTTCTCTGTCATCTCGGTCTGATTGATCAAATGGAACAAGACTGCAGGAAGAACTGCGCAGGTTGATATTTAAATTAGAGCTATAAATATTTGTGGGACCAAAATTAGAAAACACTCCGCTTCAGAAATGAAAATCAAAAGATGAGAAAGGATTAAAGACGTACTCTATGGATTTAGTAGAGAAGGATATAGATGGAAACTCCCATTTTGCCATTCTCACACAAAGATAATCTAGCTGTGGGCTCTGAGAAGCTGAAGTGTATTTAGATTCATTGATTCAGTGTTAGTTCTATTATAGACTGACACGCTCGCTAATGCATCCTTGGACAGACTAGCAATCCTAACAGTTAGGGTAGAAAAAGGATGAATGAATGAATCTGTCATATTGTATAGGTGATCCTATTTAAATGTATATAGTATATGTTTTCCTTTTTTTACAGGTCCAGGCAAGGACATGATACTGTTTTAAGTTCATTGTTCATTTTTGTAAATACATTAACATTTTCTGTCTACGATCAAGCAACTGTTTTCTTTGTTTAATCAAATACAGCAATAAATAACGCTTTAAGGTCTTTGGGAATTACTTTTAACCAAGGGAGTATAGGTCCTTTTCTCAATGACAAATCATCATCAAGACAGCAACTAGTATTTTTTAATGCTGTATCATTCAGCCCAAGCTAAAGACTCAAACTGCTTCGTCATTCTACTAATATGTTTCCCCAGTGTAGCTCCTGTTGCTTGATTGACATTTAATGGTCCCTTCTCCAAATTTATTTCAAGGAATGATGTTTCACGTAGTTTCTCAGCATCTGAGCTTCACTGCCCCAATTTAATTTTAACCCTCTTTAACCCTGCTTTTCCTGTTCTTCTCCTACTACTTCACTTCCCATACTTCCATTAATCATCATCTCAGTTCCCATTCTGCATCTTACAGTTGTAATATTCATAATACCTATGGTTTATGGCATGAAACAATTTCCCTCTTGGATTAATAAAGTGTTTTGAATCTCAAATCTTGATCTTTTTAGATGATGACCAAATGTCAATGTGTTCCAAAGCTGCCTGTAACCATTGAATAATGATTCCTAAATTCAAGTTGTTTCACTTATGTGTCAACATTCTCTCTCAAAGGTGGTCCAACACACACACACACACACACACACACACACACACACACCCTCTCTTTTTTGTGACGCATCATTAGATGAAGCTGTGATGTAAGAGCATAAGTCATATTTGATCGCCTTTATTCTCTCATGCAATGCTCTGCCTCCTGCTCATGCACTTCAGACAACCGGATGTCCTCCTCACCAACAAATCGTCTACGCATGGAGCCTCTGTGACGTGGCCACACAAGCTGACCTATCAACCATACATTATCCATATTATGGATGCAATAATATCAAATCTTCCAGAAGGAATGACAAAACTTGCAGAGATAAGCAGTTAAATATGACACACTCACACACATCAGTATGAGATACGAATACACCCACTCCCTATACAATTGCTCTCCTACCCATCCTGTATGGCTGAACGATCTACATCAACACACCAACCTATCATGTAAATGCTATGGTACATATGCTACACACTTCCACATCCAAAGACAAATGAACACACCTGGTAAACGCGTTTCTCCTGGTGCACCATCCTTCAGTACATCGAACTATAACAGCCACAGAGCCTTTCTCTACACTGCAGTGAAGCTAGACCCAGGAGACCCCCTCATATACTGCAGCTCTGTGCAGGAGAGTAAGAGAGGGAGGGAGAAGAAAGCAGCACAGAAAGGGAGGGTGCATGTTGTGGGAGCCAGAGAGGTTGGAGTGGGAAGGGACGGAAGCGGAGGAGGAGAGAGATGGAGGAGGGATTTGAGAGAATGAGCTGCTCAGTGCTGCCACTGATCTGTTATCTGTTTCTCCATCTTCCTGTCTCTTGGTTTCTCCTCTTTGTTGTATTATATAATAGGGGGAAGTTTATTGGTTCAGAGCAGTGTAAGTGATGAATGATACTGCAACAATGGAAAATAAAACTATTAAAGACTATGTGGTTTAAATTCTTCTTTAAACTACACTAACATGGCGTTTGCATCTGCTCATTGGCCCAAATCAGAGTAGTGATTTTTTAACTGCACAATATCTGTTTTTTTTGTTTCCTGAAGGAATCTGCTCCAGCCTCATTCCACATCACAGATTCGAGTGTGATGAGCCGTGAGAGACACAAGAAAACACAGGGTACTTGTGCCCACACGTGCATACAGAAACACAAATACATAGTCATCAATGTGCTGTGTCAGAGTGCAGCATTGGGCTAATTAAACAAAACATTTTGAATCATTCACATGTTTCACATGTACTAGGGGACAAATTATCAGTATCTCAGTTTCTTATACTTCACTGATAATAATAATAATGAATACTTCACTTATCAACATAGTGTAGAATTGCAAATGCCTATGTGTTACACACAATACACTGTATATATTATAAGCTTTTGCTTATTTAATCTTGACTTCTGACACATCATTTGTATTTTTTAATACAATGTTACTGAGATGTACTTTTGATGACCCTCTCTTTACTTGTTCAGGGCTTGTGTAGTTCAAACAGAATGAGACAAACTCACAGAGACGCTAGAGAGTCTGGCTCGCCCCCTGCTGTAATACTGTCCGCTGTTCTCTGTCTGTTGTGCAAAGATATCCTGGAGCTCCTCAGTCCAGCTGTGGCCGTTTACCATGCAGCGTCCTGCAATCTGTTGTTGTATGCTACAGTTGCCATCAACTCCTTTCCACCAGTGGTCAATACTGGCGTTTCTCATGAATACTTCTTCACCCGTGCCTTCGTCATAGTCCTCCATGAAGACAAAATACGTGGAGCAGGAGTGGAAAATATCAGGGTTGGGGGGAGGGGCAAAGTGCTCTCCCAAGGACTACAGCCAAAGATAAAGGGGAAGATATTCAGAGGTAGGATGCAGATCTCTCAGATTTCTGTGGTGTCTCTTGTGCTGCATATAAAACAAATTGAAATCAATCTTTTGATGACCTTGTGTGGATACTATATTGTTATTCTTTTAGCTGATTCATTTACCATGCTTTTTATAAACACAAATGGTAAAGCTATAAAAATGCTGCCAAATATTATGTTTATTTAGAAACCATAAATAAACAATCTAGTCTAGCATACTGACTGTCGTCACATTTAAAGTAAAAGAGTAAAACATATAACATACACAACTTACCTACATTGTAGAGATGCAATAAGATCCTTATAATTAAAATTTAGGGTTTCCTGCTCTTCTACAGAATTGTTTTAGTCAGTTCTCTATAATTGCACCCATCTGTTATAAACGAGGGAAAAATACAGACGAGCATCCAGGCATCCAAAAAGACCAGAGTTACACATCTCTCTCTGTTGTCACGTGTGACTTGGTTTCAGTGATGCATTTGTGTGTATGTGGGTGTGTGTTAGCACAGTATACCCAGAGGAGAGAGCACCATGTGGAAATATATAGGAACAGACAGAATGGGGTGCATGTGCTATATGACTTCAAATAGGAGCAAGTGATTTTCATATTAAATTACCGCAGTAGCAAAAAAAATAACCTCAATTCCATGAAAGAAATGTTTCTTTAGGATGTCACATTCTTAAACTACAACTTGCACTGACAATGTTGTCGGAGAAGCTAGATGAGGAATCTTGAATACCTGAGAAAGCTCTTCATTTTAACATGTTAAAATTATGTACAGAATAACACAATGAGAGATTATTGGCACACATAAGCAGAATTTGTCAAGCTGATCTACCACATTCCTATCCAGTCAAATCTAACCATTTTTAAAGGGCACAAATGTATTGCTCAAAAGTTCATGATTAGGTTTATAATTTTATAAATGTAAAATCAAAACAAAAGGGCTTTATTTATTAACAGGCCTTTTCGGGGGTGGGTGCAGACTGCTGGATATATTTTACCGATGGAAGAAATAAGGTTCTACAGCAGTAGATCCTTATGTTGATTTACTTTCCCTCCTATTAGTGTACACAACTCATGAGTTAGAGCACAGAAAAGAACACCGGCATTACAAATGATGCAAGAATTAGACCACGTTTAAGTAAAGACTGTTTATTATGTGCCCAGTAACAAGACAGCAGGCCCTGAAAGAAAGCAAGACAGTTGAACATTCAGAAATCTCCTAGTCAAGGAACTTTTAAAAAAAATTCACAATAAAGCAGACTGGCATTTACCATTTGGAGTGGAGACATCTTAGATTCTTAATGTCAAGTTAGGCATAAGGATATTTGTAGTAAGGATGTACATTTTGAAAGGGATGTCCTCGAGCATGCTGGTGAGCAGCTGTGGAAAGACCAGATGAAGTGTCTCTGTGATGTGGCCGAACATTGTTAAGATACCAAAACCAATATGGGTTAGGATATGCAGGAGGATTAATTTGAGGTGGGGGTCTTGTGGTAGGTTCAGGAGTAGATGGAGCCTTGTGATATGGCCAAATATTGTTAAGATACCAAAGCAGATATGGGTTAGGATATGAAGGATTCATTGGAGGTGGGGGTCTTCTGGTTGTGGTAGGCTCAGGAGTAGCTGTGGCAGGCTCTGGAGTAGTTGTGGCAGTCCTAGATGGTGGAGCTTTGTGATGTGGCAAAACACGGTTAAGATACCAAACCAGATATGGGTTAGGATATAAAGGGTTAGTTTGAGGTGGGGGTCTTCCATTTGTGGTAGGCTCAGGAGTAGTTGCAGTAGGACTAGCTGGCGGAGCTTTGTTATTTGGCCAACCACGGTAATACCAATCCATGTACTGGTAAGGATATGCTGCAGGATTGATTTGAGG
>JAUMHF010000009.1:8803830-8818938 GCA_032359275.1 Microctenopoma steveboyesi | reverse complement strand
ATTTGGCCAACCACGGTAATACCAATCCATGTACTGGTAAGGATATGCTGCAGGATTGATTTGAGGTGGAGGTGATGTGGTTGTAGGCTCCGGAGCAGTTGCGGTAGGACTAGATGAGGGAGCTTTGTTATTTGGCCAACCACGGTAATACCAATCCATGTACTGGTAAGGATATGCTGCAGGATTGATTTGAGGTGGAGGTGATGTGGTTGTAGGCTCCGGAGCAGTTGCGGTAGGACTAGATGAGGGAGCTTTGTTATTTGGCCAACCACGGTAATACCAATCCATGTACTGGTAAGGATATGCTGCAGGATTGATTTGAGGGGGAGGTGATGTGGTTGTTGTAGGCTCCGGAGCAGTTGCGGTAGGACTAGATGAGGGAGCTTTGTAATTTGGCCAACCACGGTAATACCAATCCATGTACTGGTAAGGATATGCTGCAGGATTGATTTGAGGTGGAGGTGATGTGGTTGTAGGCTCCGGAGCAGTTGCGGTAGGACTAGATGAGGGAGCTTTGTTATTTGGCCAACCACGGTAATACCAATCCATGTACTGGTAAGGATATGCTGCAGGATTGATTTGAGGTGGAGGTCTTGTGGTTGTGGCAGGCTCAGGAGTAGTTGTAGTTGCACTTGTTGCATCAGGATATTGCAACATGGGGCAGGCGAGTTTAACTGGAGTTTCCATCCAACTCATTGGCAACACATGGTAGCCATTCTGAAATAGGAATATGAAAGAAACAAATTAAACTGAATTCTTCCTTTTATACAATAAAAAAAGTAGCTACAAAGCACAAATATCCCACACCAGATTCACAACCTCTCAGTTGATAGTCCTTAACCAGTGTGGAAATACTTCAGCTTAAAGGTTTTCCTTTTAGCAAGGTCATACAATTGGAAAGTCCTACCTCTTCAGTGACACTGCAGCCATCATAAGGTACCACCAAAATGAGACCTAATGCATTCTGTCGCATTGAGTAACCACATGTATTAGGCACCTGGATCAGAGGAAGTGTTTGTCCAAAGCCTAGAAGTACAGAGAAGTCATTTTTTAAAAATATTAAAGGCCTTGAACAGATTTAAGTTCAGTTCAGTACAGAAAACTGATGGTATAAAATTGACTTTACTGTGGCAATACCCATATCTAGCTGCAAGTAAGCAGCTCCTGGTCCCATGGCTTTCAGCTTCATCTTATTTTGATCACAGGACAACGTAGGTTTTAAGCGCTTCCATGCTGCTTCAGGGGCATTCTCCGGCTGTGAGGACTGCTCCAACACCACTTAAGAATTTAAAAAAGCCAAATTAATACTGAAAACATGTATTGGTTTTTGAGTATCACTAACCGAACTGCATGTTGCATATGCATAAAAACCCAGCAATATACAGAAACCTTACCTGTGCCATCAGACTGAGCCGAGTCAACATGTGACAATACATTGTTAGCTTTAGCAGCAGAAGAAGACCTTGAGTTAAAGTTAAGCTCAGTCCCATTAAAGAGAATGCGTCCGGTCCTTACTTCCATCACTGGGGCTTTATTGAATAAACTCTGTTGTTGAACTTCTTTGCTTGGCCCTTGTAATCTAAAACTAGTCATAATTGGGGCCAATGAGAATAAGAGCAATATGATAACTACAGATTGCTGTAATAGGCAGTGCCTTTCATTGTCCACTGCCATTCTGAAGATTCACGCTAGGAACACACAGAAAGCCCTTTAAAAGGAGGCCAATCACCTGACAGTCAACAATTTAACACTGACAGTTAAGCAGCCAATTAAATTCAGCTAAAGCTAACACCTGACTTAATTAATGCTGCAACAGGTGGCATGATTTAGACTCTCTGATGTCCAAGTTCACTTTCAGAAAAGAGATATTTCATAATGTGTCTTTTTCTTTGGTACCTAATAATAAGATTTACATATTGTGAAACTGCACGCTGCTGAGCTGCAGGGAAACTTAAATGTTACATTTAGTTCTTAACTGAAACAGTGACCACAGAATTCAAGTGAATTCAAGATTTGAAAAAAAGTTAACAGTGCCACCAAGTGGGCAGTCACCAAAATAACTCAAAGCCAAAAATTTGCTACACAATGGGCAGCTCAACAATTCAGTTTAACAGATAAACCTACCACTTTAAGGAAACTCCTTGAAAAGAGCACAGACTAATTCAAATACCAAAAACTAAACACAGCTGAAGTTATTGAAACTTTAACAGAATTGTTTCAGCAGGCTAGTGTTAAGGCGAGAAAATCACAATGAAAGAGTCTGTGCATCGGGTTTTCTCTATCACAGATCTCTCAGTTATGATGGTCATGTCATAGTTGTCTGTGTCATTTTTGCCATGGTATACCATGGATAGGGAACGATACATTTAGGGAGAAGAGGCCGAAACAAAATAAATCAAGGACAGAAAGGCATATTCTGTGGAAAAGGTCACAACTGAGGTCCAGTCATGATTGTTTGAGTTACAAATTGCTTGGGCGGCTTTTGGCAAAGATCCTGGGAGGCCCCAAGGTAAAGGGGCGTGCAAGGAGTGTAGCTGCTGTTGGCACATTTGTGGTGGTTGACTTAGCAGGTGTGACTAAAAGAGGGACAAAAAAGGAATGATATAAAGAATGGGAAGAGGAGTACTGAAATGTAAGAAGAAATGTAGAAGAGATTAACTGTGGTTAAGGTTCTGGTGCTGTAGGTTCACATTGCCACTGCATAATTTTCCCTCTTAGATGTCTTTTTTGGCAGTATTGACCTCTTTCCTCCCTTCTCTTTTCTCTGTTTTTGTCAGTCAACAACAATCTACCACGTGCACCAAATAGTCAGAATATTTGTTTATTGTTCTGCTTGACTCCTTAAAAAGTCACTCTGACTTTTTAATTAACTAAATCTTTTATCTATATCAAATGACAAAAGCTGTTTATAACCAACCACACATTATAACTAACATAAATAATGTAAATTAGCAGACTACTTAAGATGTACATTTTCAATGTTTAATTTTATATTAATATTTACATAATATTTATTTGGTGAAGCTTCAGATTTCCTGCTTGATGATAAAGGCATTATATCACAAATATTTAGGCCTGTGAGAAGTGCCAATACTGCTGCTTGTACCTTGTGTTCTGTGCACTGTCTCTTTAAGTAGGAGGAATCAAGTGGGTCAGCCAATAACCAGTCAACACAGGAAGGCTCTCTTCTCAGGGCTAAATAGGACACATGAACAACTACAGCTCCATGACAACTGTGTAAGCAACAGGTATTATGATGATTCTGTCTTAAAATCCACCTTAGAACCTTTCTCACTTTTTGCATCAGCTTATTTGTCTTTTACAGTTTTTTTACAGTGTTTGGAAAAATGTAAATGAACAAACACTACAATTTTAAAATGCAGATTATAGAAACCACATTTTAAAAGAATACAATAAAGACATAGTCACATTTAAATACATTAACAAATTCTAAAATGGCATATTTTTAATAAGCCTAACCCTAATACACATTGCACAAAGTACAGTCAGTACTCTACCAGTATTAAACTCACAATTTATTTTAATTGGGTTGCACAGTATTTGCATCTTTCCAAACCAGTCAGCCAGTAGCCAATATCAGGTAACACTAGCGTATAACGCTCACACATATTTTCATCTCCAAGGATACTGACAACAGCAGCAGGTGTAAACCACTGCTGAGGTGAGGTGTGATATCTAATTTGTAGTATTAATATTGCTTTGGTTCTTTATATAGTTTTATTATAATATATACCACTCATATTAGATACATTGAAAATGTGCATTTCCTTCTCTCTTGTCTTTATGTCTATGTAATAATTCAGCTTAAGTTTAAGAAGACTATATATGAACTTGCTGTAGATACAGAATGTAATTTAGAGCTTTGGATATGTTTTACATTTTCATGATTCCTTTAAGGGGGAGAAAACTTTCACAAGCAGTGAATGTTGTGTTTTAATGCCGGGACAAAGACACCAAAATCAGTACAGTCAGAAGGACAGAAGGATGATGGACACTTTATCCCGTGAGTCTGTTCCCAGTACAACTAAAATAAAATAATTAGAAACACACTTAACTACGTTGTTTACTGCAAATAAGATTCATTATGTTGCTACTGTCTTCAGGTTAATGTTTATTTCTCTAGGACCTAATTCAGTAATGCTATAGTAACCTTTGTTTTGTTGCTAGATGCCAGTGCTGCTACACTGGAGCATGAGCCACTGTGTGTCCTGAATGACAATGTAAGACAAATAATAGTTGTAGCTTCCAGTAGGGAAAAATGTATAAAAGTATTTTCCATTTCATTCATATCTGTGAAGGTTCTCAGTCATTAACGTTTTATCCAATAGCAACTGGATTTGTTTGGTTTTTTGACTATGTTTCATCCTCAAGTCTGACTGACTGAAGAAACCAAACAAGTCCAGTTGCTATTGGATAAAACTTTTCATTCATTTTTACATTCGTTTTTGATAAGATATAATCTGGCATGTTAATGACTTCTTATACTATAATTAACTTGTTTCTGTATTGTGAGTCCACAGCCTGCAGGTGATCGGCCCACCTACTGTATCAGAGCAGCTGGTGTTCTAAAGTACAATCGGGAGTCTGATAGCCACAATCTGAACATAACATCCGTTCTTCCAGAGGTACTATATGTTCCAATTTCTACCTCCTGTTGGCAGTCCCCATGTATAGAATCCTGGCATAATGTTATTGATTAGTTCATTTTGACACTCACTGCTGTGTAGTCCCTACATGTGATGGAACACCCGGTGAAATGTGAGTACTGCGGAGAACAGGCCAAACCTTCACTGGATCTAACTTGGCTACAGGAGCCTGACGTGAGTTAGACAGTAAATTACATATAGAAATGTCCCCAAATAAACATCATGGACTGTTGACCAATCATCCACTTCTGTGATCATTGCAGACACCTCCAATCTACTGCTGTGCCCAGCGGCAGCAGCTGTGTGAGACGCTGGTGAAGCAGAGATGCTTCTTTGAGGGAAGACATGGTGTGAAGACCATCAGTCCGTCACTGGAAAACCAGCCAACTTCAGAGTTGGAGGATCTGCTTTTTCGGGACAAAGGAATGGAGGACTACAACAAGTTTATCTTGGACTTGCCAAGTGAATTTGGGTAAAATGTCACATACATCCACAAAAATAATCAATATCTACAAAGTAATAATACTGAAAGAAAATTTCTATATTTTCATAGAACACTACCTGAACTAAGAATCCTCGATGATTATTCAATCCAGGTACCTATGGCAGAAACCTGTGAGTAACAGCTGACGACAGAAACAAGGAACTGACCAATAGTACGCATGCATAGCATCAGTTGCATGGCTCTGTTTTTGTCTTATTGTTATTAAACCTAAAATATCTTTTTTAAATTAATACAGTTCTTTGCTGTTGTTCAGTTGCTCCATCGACAAAGGTCCTCAGCTTCCGGCTCTCATGTGTGCCACAAAGAGGACGCTGGACACTTTATCCTGGCAGCGCACCAGAGGAGTGCTTGCCAAGTGAAGAAAAAGAGACAGAGCCCCCTTTCTGTGAGCATGTCACATTATGTCAGTTCGGCATATGTCATCATCAGGTACCCACAAATTCATGTCATGCTTTCTTTCATGACCTGTAGCACTAAACTGATTGTGTATGCCTGTTTGTATAAGGTTTACTCCGCTAATGTTATTTTGTACTTCCAAAAAGACAGGTCAGGGGTAGTTAACAGATAGGTTCATATCTTGATTAGCAGTTTCTGTTTTAACCCAGGCTCTGCTTTAATCCATATCTGCAGATGATGCTAATGATGATGCTGATAATGCTTTTGTCCATATTTTCAAAACACATATTAGTCAACACCATCATTCTTTAATGGGAGATTTCTGTCAGGAATTAGTCTTCAAGCCTAAACCCCCAAACTAAATATTGCAAAATGGTTTTAAACATCTTTTGTCCACAGGTAGGGACAGAATTCCTACAGAAATATTATTCCAATGGCATGAAATTTCTCCAGGTGTTCCCTGATGGCTCTGCTCAGGTCTTGTATCCACTCAGACTAAATGTTATTATGGAGATTTCCAGCTGATTTTACCATAAAGACAAGTCAATACAACATTTATTAAAAGTAATGTGTAATATAAGCTTGACTTAATAACTTGTACGTGCGATACTCTGCAATGGGTGTTCCCACCCTTATCGTCATGCTAACAGTTATCCCTCAGGCCGCTTGGCTGTGCTTGTTGTGGTCACTGAAGAAAATGGAAGGGTGTGCATTGTGTATGATGACGGCGATGCCCCTGATCAGCCGATCAGAGCTGTGTTCCAGTCGGATGGCAAATCAACATGTTATCACAGCAATGGAAACATATGGTACAACGTGCTTACATTCATTATTTTAATATGCATGTACATACACCTAAAGTATAACACACCAATCTGAATGTCTCTGCATTTGTGTTCATGCTGTAGGCTGTCCTTAAACAGATCAGGTGGTCAGTGTTTGGATGAACTAGGTGCAAGAGTGCGCCGGTGGTGCTGGAGCAATCTGAGCCTCACTCCCCTGTACCCAGTCTTCCTGTCCCTTAATAAAATTGTTGGGGTCCGAGTCCTGGAGAAAGAACAAGTGTTTGTTTCTTTCCTGGCAGGTGGCCAACAGGCAAAGTTCAGTGTGGGCACTTGCATTCGGGTAAAAGTAGATAAAAGATTTTCATCAAAGATAAATATTAAAAAATACATCTTGTAATTGCCATAATTTCCAGTTATTAATTTGAGTTACATGATTACCTTTTGCAGGATAAACCTAAAACAGATGAGCCTGAATCAGGAACATCAGTATTAAAAGAGGACCTGAAAGTGTTGGCAGCCAGAATCCACCTGGCCATTCAGCATCTTTACCAGTACTTGCCTAAAACGACTCAAGCTTGTCAACTCGTGACGTGACGACATGCTCCTGGACGTCAGCGCTCAAGTAACAAGGAGTAATAGTGATAGAGCCTTCGTCCAAAAGTGCAATAAGTATCGTCTTTGATGTCCAACTAACAAACACGTAGAAGTGCAAAAGCTAATTTTCATAATTCTACATTGCTCTGTGTAATTAATCACTGCTTATTCTGCACTTGCACACTATCAACAAAGAGGTGACTACATTTACGATGTGCTTTTTTTGTGCGTAGTAAAACGTGAGCTGGCATGTCTTCCAGTGTTCTGGAGGATTGTCATAGATCCACCTCTACAGTCAGTAAACACCACACGCGTCTTCACAATTAAATAGTTATGTTTTATTCATCATTTTAGCTTTCTCTAGTTTATGCAAATATAAAAATGATTCAGAAATCATATGAAAACACGATTCCCAAATGTTATTTTCACAACATAAATTTAAGTGTTTTTTTTTTATTCCCTGCATGGCTAAACTACTTTTAGAACAATAAACTTAAAATTCTACATACTGCTCAGTGGTACAAATTACATTTATTTATACACACGCATCAATTATATGCAACAAGTTAATGTCTACAAGAATCAAATATTAAATTTCTGCTTATGGGTCCACTAATGTCACCTTGATGAAATCTGCAGTAAGAGGAATAGTACAAGAAAACGACTGAATGACTGGCACCGTTGCCATGGATCCCGCTCTGGCGTCAGGGGCAGGATGTCTCGAAGGGGCGTAGTAAAGAAATGGGAGCATCCAGCCTGTGCTAGCAGTCTTCCTGCCTTCAGCGCAGACCTTCATAAACATCTCTTCACAGCCCAGTGAGAACCCCACCTCAAACCTACAGAGGAACACAGTGTGGCCCGGTCAAATTACAAAAGCAAATATTCTGTGCTCCACAAGTTAGCACAGAATTTACCACTGGCAAATTGGCGAGTGATAAATAGCATCTTTGGTGAAAACAGTGCTATGAATATTCCAGTACTTACATGGAGGG
Source organism: Microctenopoma steveboyesi (assembly GCA_032359275.1). Classification (NCBI taxonomy): domain Eukaryota; kingdom Metazoa; phylum Chordata; class Actinopteri; order Anabantiformes; family Anabantidae; genus Microctenopoma; species Microctenopoma steveboyesi. Next base: position 8,810,999 of record JAUMHF010000009.1, on the reverse strand, counting down.
GCTTTTAGCTCCAGCCAGGAACAGAAAAGTAGGGTTACGAGTGGAGGTGTGGTCTTGAGTTCATATGAACGTTCATCTTCATCTCGTTGTCCAGGATTTGCACAAGCTGCTGCATGGAGGGCAGGTGACCAGACTCCAGTTTTGACCACACAGGAACATCTGCAGATGCACAAAATTCAGTTTAATGTACATTTTGTTCCACCTCTACAAAAATTAATTGATACTGCACACGGATCTGTGATAATCATTTGAGATGTACCAATACTTGTTATGTTAGTGAAAGGCCTTTGGTTCATTTAAAACTTTTTATTTTTTTACAACTGGACTTTTATGGTTAATTACATTTTGATGAAATACTTCATGCATAAGCACTGATAGCTACCAAGTACCGACAACTACTCGCAGTCTAAAAGCACAAGTAATGGTGTCCAGTTGTAGCTGGACTTGTTTTTAATATCTTGAAAACTGATGAAGCCTTCTGAGTGGAAGACTAAATGTTTTCAAGATCAGATCAAGATCACGCCTTTTTTCACTTAACCATGACCTGAACATGCTGAGAATCTCTACAGGCATTTACTGATGTATTCCTTTTACCATGAAAGGACACTACAGGCTAGTGAAAAACTAACTGCAACACAGGTTAAGTCATCACTAACCACCACGGTTCAGTTCCACCATAACCAATGTCAGACAAAAACAGTAAAGTGAATGCAGTGAACAACAGATTTACCATTTAATGTGATCTCAAAAGCTCCTGTAGACATCAACTGGTTTTCAATCATATTGCTGAAGAAGAACACCATCATGCAGGCATAAATCTGAAAGAAGCACAAGACACATTTGAGGTTAAAAATTCCCTCTTTCTGTGTTTTTTTTCTTTTCTGCTTGAATCGTGTTTAAAGGTTCACTGAAGAAATACAGGTAAAGTATTTCAACAATGACGACAAAGACTCACATCTTCAAATGATATATTATTTTTATTATTATTATTTAATATTATTTTAGTCACTCAAAACATGCATCTTGCAACTTCACATGCACTTCACATGGAGAGCCTCAGTCACTATTCTGCCTTAATGATATACATCCATTCTATATATAACTGCAAAGTTCTCTGTTCATTATCAAGTTGGCTATTGAAACCCACACTACTTCACATCAACCACAGGTTTCTGTGAAAAAGCAACAATGGTGTCAGTAGCCCTAGGGATAATCCAAGTGAAAACAATACTTAACAAAAACAGCTAATGACATCCCATGGGTTGGAGTTGCACTTTACAGTGTCTGTGTACACAACTGTATCATAAACACAGTCAAAAGCCGACTTAATCCATTTCTGTTAAGTATTACTCGTGTTACATCTGGGGTGAAAAACTGCAAAATAATGACCAGCTGTATCATACTGACAACTGACGCCACCCTCTACCACATGACACTTATGGTGCTCTCCCATTGGATCAGATCACTTCATTGACTCCTACGGTTCCAGGAACTCTTACCTTATTTCCCTGGCCCCACTCCCAGATGCCTGGAGCTTGCATACCAAAGAGAGCGAAAGGGTCCCTACCGATAATAATCAGCCCAATCACCAGCAGTTTGAACATAGACAGGAAGGAAGCAACGTGTCTGAGGAAATACAACAAGAAACAACATTTCAAAACAATGACTACAGAAAGCAACATTAAGCAGAGAGTGACAGTGGTCACTAGAGATTTTAAATCAGTCCACAGCTTGGAGATGCACTGTGTCAAATGTTTGGACATACCTGCACCTTCAGTGGCTTTTCAGCTTCACATTGTACAACACTCAAAAAACTGAAATAATGCCGGAACGAATAAAAGGTGTGGTGCAGTAGTGATGCTTCGTCAGTGAGACGGTTGGTGACTTGCTCAACATTGGGAACACACTTAACCAGTATGGGTACTACAGCATTTCGCTTTGACATGCCGTCTGGTTTGCACTTAGTGGGATCATTATTATGTGACTAGATGTAAACAGTTTGTCACCTGGTAGGCTGAATACACAGAATTTTCAGGCATCAAAATAATCATATTCAGGTGCTAAATAATTGCATATCTGTCTAATATATTCAGGAAAACAGAAGCAAGTTTAATAAATGACACTGTAGGAATACATTTAAAGGGAACTGCAGTCAACATTGTGTCAGTACAAACATTTATGATTAGACACAGAGCCTACATTCTGATCACTGTGGTTTTAAAAATTAACATTACACCGGCTATAGTGGTTTGATCCTGACTGCTGTTATTAGTGGAGCTAATCTCTGGTGTGTCTATTAAGAGTTCAACTGAACCTCAGCGGCACCACGCCCCACCTGGGACCACAGTACACACAAGTCTCACATCAAGACTCAGCCTGCGATGCAAAAGCAGCTTCCCCAGCTAGTGCTGCCTAACAAGTCCACCGACAGTATTACTTGAATACATATCTTGTATGCATTTGATGTGAAACAGTACACAAATCAGAAATAGTTCCTGGACAAATGTAAAATGTTGGGAAGAAAAAAACAACAATAAAGACCTAAAGAAAGAAAACATTGACACAGTTGCTAGTTTATAAGTTAAACATAGATGAAAAAGTTACACATTAACACAACTGCCCTGCACTAATAAGAGGTATAATAACTGAATATGTGTCAAGTAGTCAGAAACATTTTCCCCAAATCTCAAAATTCTTAGGGGTGGTAGATGAAATAAAAGTCTAGTGTAATTAGAATAGCCCAAACTTTGTCAGTTTACAAGTTCTTTTATCAGGCACCAAAGACAAACACACAGCTAATCCCAGGCAGCTTTACTAAAGCTGAATATAATCCACTTGTAACATGGCAGCTAAGCGCTCTCTTACCGATAAATGGGAATGGGAAGATAGTTCTCCCCTTCAATGCGGATGTCTGGGTACCGCTGGTACAAGGCCTGCGTGTACTCCTCAAACACCCGCTTGTACCCTCAGGAAATGCTGTCAGAAACCAAACACACCATTAGAAAGATAGTATATTGTTAGAAATACTCACACAGACTAGCACAGTCACAACTATACAATAGACAAAATATAAACTAAGTCCTGACACTAAAATCCTACATTATCTGTTTGCATTTCTACTGTTGGTGATATTTATGTTTGACATTGTATAATTCTAGTTGTACCAGTGTTACATACCTCTGTGAAAAGAAATACAACAACAAACTATTTACATTAATCATTCAGCTTCACTGCCTTAAAATCATGTGGCAGTAATTAATATAACCCCCTGGCTTTTCAATGAGGTTGGAGTTAATCATCTTTATGGTTGTATTTGGTTAATTATATTTCAGCGTCTCACACACACAGAATAAATGTTCAAGCTTAGGTTATCTGGATTAGTTTAGTGTGAAGAGTGACTTAATTATCTTAAACCGTCTGTGGTTACTGCACATTTAATTGTTTGTATGCATGTATGTAAGTAATAAATTCAGGACTGCAGCACTTTACGGGGATCTGAAATGGTAAAACTGCGTTAATTAGCGGAGCTGACTGAACACAGGCTGATTGGATTTAACATTAAGTCGCGTGGTTGACAGCGGAAGCAGAGACGTGTTTTCGACGAAAGACACACGACGACTCGCACTAAATGAATTCTCACCGCGTCCGAGTGAAAACCAGCGCAACCTTTACATGTGATATGCGAACAGAAGATAGTCTCTGTTAGCCAGCTCCCGTCGACCGCCACCTACGGCGTGGTTAGCCGGCGAGTTTAGCTAGTTAGCTTGCCGTGACTCGCCAGTTTTTCCTGCGCTCATTTCCTCACCAAATCTGGAACTTGAGAAGTGGTCCCGTCGCGAACTGCATCTTCATCTTCTTCACTCCGCTGCTGTCGCCAGCTGAGGCGCAGCACAGCGACAACACACCCAAAGCGAGGAACAAAAAACGTAACCACTTCATCGCCATCCGTCCCGGGGTTGTGTTCCTCTCTCAGTCAGGCGGAGAGGTGGGTTAATCTGTGGGTTAGCGCTTGGTTGGTTGGTTGGTTCCTCCTTTTCCTCCCCTTCACTTGGATACTCAACACAACCTGATTCCGCTTTTAGCGCCACCTGCTGCTCCGGCTGTTCATCCGACCCGCAGTCACTTTTTTTTTAGACGTATGGTTATAGATATTTTTACACTACCCATTATGATAACACATTAAATAGTTACCACGATTAACTAACATTAAAACGTTTCTCCATTAATGGTATATTAGATACATCACATCAGGTTTGGCATCTTCACCTGCAGAGAGAACAAATTCCCATGCTGCTAAATAGACTGAATTGATTCTCAACTTCACTCACCTCCATATGCATACACACGCAATCACAGTAAGATTTGTGACCAGACCCCAGCCAATTTACTAAATGTTTTTGTAGTCCATTTGAAGTTAAGCTAAAGAAGGGGGGGGTGATGTACTTAAAATTGTTCAGTTATGTACCACTAGGTTCAATAAAACAAGCATAAAACCTATTGAAATGATGAGCATTTTATGCACAGGCCTACAATAGGTATGATATGGGTTATTTTGGTGGTGAACCTGAAAAATGTTAAGTTTAACTATTTTTCTCTAAAATGAAACCCTAACATCACAAAAAGCATGATTATATTTTGTTTTGGCCATGAGATAAAAGTATGTGGTTACAATAAAGGACTATGGGACGTTTTTGTCCCCAATGACACAAGAGGGTAGTAAATTTTAAATCTAATGCTTACTCAAAAACTGTTCATGCAAAATAGTCAATATTGTGGTTGTTTGTTAACATATCTATGAATATTGTCAACCAGCTAGGGTTGGGGTGAGGGTTAGTTACTGTGAGTTCAGGTAATCAAACTAGTATGTAAGGGGTTAAAATCCTGAAAATGATTAAGTGTTTGGTATTTTAAAGAAAGGTTGTTGTGGTCCATGTTCCAGTTTGTAAAACAGCTGTAAAAAGTTCAGATATAATGAAACAGAAAGAAGAGAAATGAGTGGATGGATTTAATCTTCAGTAGAATTAGTCACATTGTTTCTACAACAACTAAATCACAGCTTTCACTCACTAATGGAACATGGACACATCGTCATGTCTCTTATTGTGAAAAACTGCTCCTGTTTCCTGTTTCCTACCTGTCCTCCCATTCCAGAGTGTTTTCTCTGCAGGTGTGGAGTGGAGAGTCTTTTCTTCTTCTTCTACAAGTTGTTAGAATCAACAGGAAGTTTGTTTATTTTGATTCTGTTCATTAAACTAATGAAGACTAAACTTCACTAACAGGAAGTTTCACTTTGCTACAGATCCAGGACCGTGGTTCAAGTTCTACTTTCACTTTGTGAGCAGGTGGTGCTGCAGTGTATGTTCTCCATGTAAAGGTAATGTCAGCAACATTAGTCGGCGTCTTCTACTCTATGTTGATGCTGTTTACTGTTAACTGGTGTTACTGTTCCACTAGAAACAGTGAGGAGGCTGAAATAATCAGGATATAAAATAATACACATGGACAAAGTCAGTCAAAGTAATTTGTGCAGTAAAGTAACATGTGTGAGTCTGAGTTTATCTGCAGCAGAGGAGTATGTACAGATATGTTCCACCACAGTTCATATGACAGAGAAATAGTCCTTCACTAATTTCCCCTGTCGATCACTGACATGTCCTGTCCTGATTCTTCACTTTCTTCTATAAATGTTTAGTTTTATCCAAATGAAAAGGACGTCTCAGTCAGTGTCAGGTCCCATCAAGGGTTTCTGTTTCCTCTCCAGATGAAGGTAGAAAGTGTGTGTGAGCTGATGTGGGTGTGAATTCAGCAGCATGGATCAGTGTGAGGACAGAAAGAGGGGAGTCCCTCCCTCTAAAACCAGTCTGTGTGGGGAGCATGAGAACCAGACCAAAGCTCAGAGGTGAGATGACTGAGACCATCAGACTGATTCTGTCTCCAAGTCACATCTACAATTTCACATTTCCTCATTATTCTTCTTCTATTTGTCATTGATGAAGAAACTTTGACTGCATATGTGAGAGTCACCAAAGTTGTTTTTCTATCAGGTCCCATCATAGACTAGAATCTCCTCAACCAGGACCTGAACCCAGCTGTGTGTCCTTCAAGAGCGGCCGGTCAATGGGTCGTCTTATTAATTTTAAACAGCATGTATCAGACACAGAGTGAGTAGTTGTCAGCTGCAAACGAGTCTAAACAATATGATGTAAACTTCTCTGATGAAGAATTGTTGTGTTCTTTAGATTTTTTGATATTTCTGATGTGAGGAAGTTGATTTGTGTTTGAAGTGTTGATTTGAAGGAGAAGTTTTCTTCACTATTCTTTCAGCAAACACTCTTATTAATGATCAAATCTCCATCCAGCCAGTAGCTAAAGCACTGATCCTGTAGAGGGTTTCCATGGGGCTGCTCCTCTTCTAATGAAGTGCTGACATGCAGGCATACGTCAAAGGAAGCAGCTAAACTCTGATCAAATCTATGTGATTGAACTTCTCCAAATGAAGATTTTGGTCTTGATGCCTTTTTTATACAATACATATACAAAGAAGAATGTACACTTGTTCAGTTTCCATCTGAAGACTTTAATTGTCATGTTGTTGAAGTAAGTGTAGAGGACTGTTTGTCCCCAGTGTCAGTACCAGAGCTGACATTTGAAGATTCATTTAGGATCCCCCAATGAATGAAAGAATGAAGTTGTTCACATGTGAATGAGTCAAAGTTAATTGTGTGAGCGGCAGCTCTCTGCCTCATACTCACACAGTTCAACATATTGAGACTGGGAGCTGCCCAGTACAACCAGTCTGATCCAAGCAGACTCTTCCTCTAGAGGCCTTGTTCCAACACTTGAGCATTGTTCAGTGAGGGAGGCAGAGATATATGTTGTTCAGAGCTGCTGAAACTAAACCAAAGTGACTGGTGACAGTAAACCTTCACCACTACAGGGGGTCTCTGATTCACTGTTCACTGATCAGATGTCACTTCATGGACCTTTACCTTGTGTGTGTCTCTGTGTGGACACACATCATGTGAGCTAATGTGTCTTCTTGATGGTTCCTCCACAGAGTGGACCAGGGGAGCTCAGAGGTTCCCAGTGGTCAGTCTGTCCAGCAGCATCAAACACACCTGGACTCCATATTTATGGTCTGTACACGAACAACTAGGACTTTTCCAACA
>JAUMHF010000009.1:8791178-8803730 GCA_032359275.1 Microctenopoma steveboyesi | reverse complement strand
TCTGCATTTGGGTCGATCCCGCACGCTACAAGGGCGTTCGTCAAAATACGTGTCTGTGTTTCATACACGCCTGACACACACATAATATATATCAAAATGACTCTGCTCAGTAAATTCTCAGTAAAATATCGCAAGGTTGCAGGCACCTTTAAAGTTTCTCAAGGAACTTTTTAGTTTGATCAATAATGTTTAAAGTAGCCTGGAAAGGCCAGCGGTATAAAGTTAGCGCTTTTCAGTTTATTGTATATATACATCAGTTCTGGCCTTCTCACTATCGACTGAATGCTACATAGCCGATAGCAGTTTAAAATAGTAAAATAGCAGATGGTGAAAATAAGTTGAAAATGGTTGTCTCATTCTACCAGTCTAGAAAAAGAATTCTGCACTGATTTTGTACCAACAAGGAAGCTATTGAAAGAATGTGACAATCATTAATAAAAAATATTACAGTAAAATAACAATCCAGTTTAAAAATGGTCGTGTCTCATTCTACCTGTCTAGTAAAACAATTCTGCACTGCTTTTGGACCAACAAGTCACATGATGAGGAAGCTATTAAAAGAATATGATATTTATTAATGAGAAATATTAAGGTAAAATAGATGGATACAATGCAGTTAAAAATTGTTGCATAAAATGGTTGAATATCCAACCTAAAACTTACTTTATTATTTGGTGATACATATTTGTCCTCCTTCTGCCACGCCTGAGAACAGACTATCCAGTGTGATACTGACACATGCTTGAATTATCTAGAAATAAAATAGTGATGTAATAAAGCAATAATACTGAATTGGTTGTAAAGCCACTGTACAAACACTAATCTAAAACCAGAGACTTTAAGACGGTTAGGATATGTTAGGGAGTAGTCTGCATTATTTATGGGTTATCCATAAGTCAAAATAAGTCCTATTGCCACCAAATGAAAACATCTGGGAGACTCTCCACATGCAAGCCATCATTTATAAAAACCTTCTTACCAAACCCACAGGATCAACGCCAATCAAATAGATTTATACCCTGATCACTGTTTAGTCTAGTTTATCACCAGTAGATTATATGCACTTGTCTGTGTTACGTCACTAAAATTGGCGCGATATCAGTGAAATGTCTCCGCGAGTTCCAGGTGTGTGAGCTGATCGATTTGTTTAATGATTAAGGAAAGTGAAGAACATATCTACGTATCGTGTGTATGTGGTTGTTGTGCACAGTAACACACTAACGACATCCTGCGTTTCCTGTGTTTTATCCATAGTTTCATAAGACGTGATCTAATACTTGGACTCAAAATAAGTTTCTGCAGAAAAGAAATGTAAAGACATAAGGAAGGTTGAATGTCTTTAAAGGTGATTTATTATTATGAGTGTAAGGAACTTTCGATTTGAAACACACTGATTTTAAAGTCATTTATGAAATTGGCAACATTTCATATAAATAAAAGTTAATGTCTGATGCTCGCGCTGATGTAGTGCACCGTTTCCTTGATATTGTCTTTCATAGCTCCAGGGTCTGATGGGAGTTTGAGCATTTGGACTATTCGTTTGAATGCTTCTTCCACTCCAAAGCCCGTGGACGCAGAGCAGGGCTGGACGAACCAATCCCGATCCAGACAGATCTTAGTCAGGTTGAACTTGTCCTTGACTTCAGTGACAGTCAGGGCGCCGTTCACGTCCTGTTTGTTGGCGAGAAGAACCAGCGGACGGTCGCGCAGCTCGTCGCTCCGCAGCGTGTTCTCCAGCTCCCGCCGCGCCTCGTTCAGACGCTTCTGGTCAGAACTGTCCACGACAAACACGACCACAGCTGTGTCCTGGTGGAAGCTATCCCAGTGCTCACGCATCTTCCACTGGCCGCCGACATCCCACACGGTCAACGCGACGTGCTTCCTGTTTTTTCTCGCCTCGAGCATTTCCACGTTGAAGCCAATAGTGGGGACGGTGCTGACGCTCGCGTTGTGCTTCAGTTTGTAGAGAAGCGTTGACTTCCCAGCGTTGTCCAGTCCCAGAAGGAGAACTCGGACCTCACGCTGTTTGGATCCCCGCTGGCCCATGGCAACGTGCAGAGATGGGATGCGGCTCAGGTGGAGATGTCACATCTTTCACGCACAGTGCTGTTTTGACGCCGTGTTTGCTTAGTGCGGTGCCCGGGGTTTAATAGATGAGCCATTAGCTCCATGCTCAGCACAACTCACGGCACCAGGGGCCAAAGTTTCTACCCAATCATTACCATCTCGTTTATAGGTCAAAGAGTTCTTATTTCACGGACACACTTATACTGCAAAAACAGATTGAATTGCTATAACAGCGTATACGTCTGATTATGAGAAGTATTTGAACAAATGAAATGTACGTTTTGTTTGTATGACACCGCAATGCGCAAAGCTTTGGACGCCAAAAACATCTGCGCTAAAGTAAATTAATAAGAACAAAAAATCACGATACAGTCATCAGTGTATACTGATACAATACAAAAATATGTAGAAAAAATAAGTCACTACCTAAAGAAATAAATTCAGTTTTAACTTAAGAGAAGTAAACGGAAACAACCATGACATCACAGAGGTGTGAAATGTCCGGTGGAGGCTGATGATCTTCACTGTCTTTAAACCCTCTCAGAGTTTCCTAAAACCAAGAGCTGCTAACTCCAATAGCTTGAAGATGTCTCAGTCGTGGAGGATTCTGGACAAACATTCAAACCTAGGTCTTAAAATGGATCCTGCCCACCACATTCAAACGACCATCGATGTAAACAAACATTCGTGTGACGATTTTATATGCAAGGATACGATTACATTTAAACCTGATACAATCATACAATAAAGATGGGAAGGTGCGTTTCTCACTTTGGCACCGTCGGTCAAAGTGCACTGATGATAAACAGTAAGCGCTGTCTCAGCACCGTCTCCACCTGCGCTCCATCCTTTTATCTCCTCCACATGAGTCGGATATAATTCAAATAATAATGCGACTAGTACAGCGAAGACTGGTCGCCGTCATGTTAAAAAAAAAACAAGACACGACTACTGTCTCCAAATAAACATGTGATCTCGGCGCTCCTCACATCATCTTCCAATCTGACGATGTCGTTTAGGGACTAAATCAATAAACCGCATTTCATCCCACTCCTCCACACCGCGGACACCATCACAGTCCACCCCCGTATCCACCAAGCGTTAGATGCGCCAGCAACACCTCAGCAAATAAGCAGCATCCTATCGAAATACGCCACAGCTGAGAGGCCCACAACCGCGTTTAATCACGGGGTGTTTGATTTAACACCATACAATAAATCGTTTAGATTTCTCCTGGCGATTTGGTTTTTCTGTCAAGATCTGGTCCGTGTTTCTCCCGGCTTCAGCCACACGCCGCCAGTCGGATTATCCATGACATACACCAGTCCTTCTGTGTCATAGCGGCTTTGGGACCAAGAAGGTGGTGTTGCCTTTTCCGGTTCCCTGGCGGAACACGGACGACAGGCGGACTGAGCGGTCGCCTTCCTCTGAATGCGGACGACGGAGGCTGGAGACGAACATGCGTCAGACGCGCCCGCCGCATCCACGCGCTGGAAAATCACCTTCGTTTCTATGGAGGATTTGGAGCCTTGTTGTCCCATAACGTGTTTTAAACTCAGAACACTTCTTGAAATGATAAGTTCAGTTGTAGGATCAGAAGTAATATTCCCGCCCGTGTCTTTATCTGCTGTCTGTGCGCACTTGACTCACTTCTTGAGTAAAGGGTTCCCGAAACCGTATGACTTGACCTTATCTCAGCCACTGTTGAGTCTTAGGGCTCAGTGGACGTCTAAGCTATTCTGAGTCTCTCCACCTGCTACGAACCGTCACTGAACTTGGCATCAATAAGCGCTTCCGAGCTGTCTGCGCGCCCCTGAGACTGGAGAGCCTTTGACTGACTGAGCTATATGTGGTGCAGCAGAGTCATCCCAAAAACACTCCTTAGATATCACCAGCTTGGTGTGGATTAATAACAGTATAGGAAAACACATTTCGAATCAACGTGCCTGTTTAATACTAATGGTTTACATACAGAAATGTTATACACTTTTTTACACTGAGCATTAGCTCCACATGAATTATGGACTGACCCTCAAATGAAAATGATGGGCGTCTATTTTATTGTAAACTTCTGTTCAGGTGCAGAAGGACAAAACTATTTTGGCAATCTGTCAGACACATCCCAAAACACAACAATAAATAAGGCATTAGGTTAACTGTCAAATAAAAATGGCCTTCCCCAGTTATCTCAAAAAGGTTTATCCAATAGCAACTGGACTTAGTAGGTTTCTTGACGACGTTTCGCCCTTCTATCCAGAGGGCTTTCCCAGTTGTTGCGAAGGTCACACAAATGCATCATGAAAAGTTGAAAACACAAGAAAATGACTGGTTGAATGACTGTTGCTGACACTGGTTGTATTGCTTCATTGCTGCTTTCAGGATTCAGCTGGTCACATAAGCTCCATGAGGTGCACGTCAGGAACTGAGTCAGGTTGTACATACATGACAATGCTTTCAAACGACTGAAGACATATGGTGTTCACATTGGTTGATATGTAAATTACCATTCCAAAAAATAAATATTTAAAAATCGGGAACTCTGTGTGTGTGTGCACAAGTGTGTTTTGAATTCTTCAATGTCCTCCCACCCCAAATATCCTTAAATCATTTCAGTGTCAGTCATTTTCTGCAGACTTGAAAAGCAGCTGTAAATGTGTGATTTATTCCCTTAAAAAAAAGAGACTGTAGTTAGACTGGATGTTTTCCTGTGGAAGAATATGAACAGAAACATCTCATTTCTCTAATCACAACTTCTCTGTCCTGTTTCATTCATTGTCCATAAGTAAAAATGGAGACGCAAAAATGTGCGAGACTCCATCAAACCAATTATATTGCTTTAATTAGATTATCAATCAAATCTGCTTTAGATTTAAATGTGTTATTTCTAATTTTGCCAATTACAATTTACTTTTCTCATACTGCCTTTATTCAAATCTGTATTTAAATTTCTGGTTGGGGACCTTTATGAGATGTCATACCCTTATTTGTTCTACCATGTTTCCTGTCTACCTCCTTACCAGCATATAAAGGCAAACATGTCAACAAAATTAAATTAATTTTAATTTTAATTAATTAGTTTTATTTACATTTTATGACCAGTTTAATTTAAAAATAAATTTATTTCATGTATAGGTGTGTGAGCAACATCTAAAAAATAAATGCACAGTGCAGTACTGGAAATTGTGATTGAGGCTAGATTCCTGCCAACACAAGCTGGAAAATCAGCTGCTGTTTAACTCACTTTTTAATGTCCCTTTCTTCTCTTTGATGACTATCAATTTTAAAACCTACAATAACCACAAGAGTGCAGCTGCAAGGGATGAAACTACAAATTCCCCAGTCAAGTCTACAGGAAGTGAGTGTTTAATATGCATACCATTTAGGGCGTAACATTGCTTCAAGTTAATCAAAGGTATGGATCCAATGTATCTTTATACAATATGAAAAACAAATACACTGTTTAAGGGCATTATCAAATTGCAGCAAGCAGGATGATGTTTTCAGTAGCTTCCTGTGGTTGCACAGTAATTCTTGAGTAGGCACTATTTGAAACCTCCTCTGAAGAAGCCTCCAGTGGAGCTGTACCATTCATGTGCATGTACAGTAAACAGTAGCAAATAAGCAATCACAGTCTAATGTGTGCTGGTTAACAGAAAACTCCCTGTTTGGTGTTTGTGACTACATGCATTTTTTATGTCTTCATCATAAACGTAGCAGATAGTTATTGGATATGTTATGCTTACCGTAAATGCTCTTACCTCAAATCAGAAATATACAAACAAATCAAAACCCCATTTAGTTGTGTGTTGTTGCGTGTAGTTGTCTGCATGTGTGTGTACTTGTCAAAAGTACAGTTCTCAATGTGCATAATTAGTATTCTCTGCTCCATCCAGAAGATGGAAAAATCATAGAAAACATTGATCACAATGTGAGCTCTAAACCTGACCTACTCTCCTGCCTTGCTACCGCCTCCAGCTCCACTTTTGAACTTTACGACCATGACAGTGATGTTGTCGGGGCAGCCACGGTAAAAAGACTGAAGGACAATGCTCTTAGCACCGAAGTGAGGCTCATCAAGACGCTCGCGGACAAACCGAACCGCCTCCTCATTACTGAAGGCGTCCCAAAGGCCATCAGAAGCCAGGATCATGAACTCTGGCTGCAGTTTGTCCAGGTCAAAGGTCATAATATCAGGGTCAGGGATCACAACGTTGAGGTTTTTCAGTGGGTAATCCCCTAGAGAGCGGGACATGGCGAGTATGCCCTGGACTCTCCAAGAGCCATTAAAACTGATGAAACCTCCTGGAAGAGAAGAAATTAAAAAAAAGGTTATTTCATTAGATCTGATGATCTGATCATAAAAAAGCAAGTTTTATATGTGTGGCCGTATTGTGCATAAACAACAGAAAATTGTCCTTGTCTAGTGGATAAATGTGACTAAAACAAGCTGAGACATAATGAGCAAACTCTTGTATATGCTTTAATGAATTCTAACTTGAGAAGGTCCTTCAGTCACACAGCTTGGATATATTCTGTTTTCCACAATGCTGTTCCTAAGTAGACCAACAGATGGAACCCAAGGTGGCGTAGATCATCACAGTACATGCTTTACTCTGTGCTGTTGCTCCATAACATACCTGCCCTCTTGATCCTCTTCCGTTCTTTGAGCTGATATGGTTTGTGATCATGTGACAGTGCGACAGCGTTTCCATCTTTATCGCACAACACACCACGAGAGTCTCCGACATTGGCCACAGTCAGCTCTCTGTCTGACAGCAGTGCAACTAAACATGTTGTTCCTGTGGGGCGAAAAAGAAAGTATAAAAAGTGAGACACTGACTAAATTACAACCAATTCACTGAATTTAATCTGGTTGTTTATTTGAAGATTTGGTGTAAAATCATTCTAGTAGCTTGTGATGATTGTGGCTTAGCCACTAAACTAAACAAGAGAAGTGTGAAAATGCTTAGAGCTAACAGCTCACCTAGAACACATAGTACAGTGTATAATAGATAACACCAACCTTTTATTACCTTCTTGCACTAGTAAAAACAGTTATTACACTTTACCAGTTCCTCAGCGGCCACAGTATCAGCACAGTTGCCTAAAATGACAATGCTCCCACTGCGACTCCCTGACCCTCTAACCCTCTCCCCACCCGACCTGCTTCATCGTGGTTGGCAGAAAGCTTGTCCAGCATCTCACGATCCACAGCCAGGATGCGTTGCTCGAGGATACTGGAATAAGAGAAAGCACTCTCTCTCTTCTCTCGCTCAAAGGCCTGCAGCTGCTGCCTCAGTGACTCTGGCAGGTGGGCCTTCACATAGTCAGCTGCAGCCTGGGAGAAGGGGGGGGGGATTAGGAGGGAAGGTAAGTGATGGAAAGATTTTTTCAGGGGGCAGAGAAAACATCAAGTCAGAGCAGTTTTAGGTCAGGAACATCCGCACAGAAAGCACTAAGGGTCCTGCTGAAACAACATGTTTTTGTACATAGTGAAGGGACACTGTTCGGTTTAGACCAACTAGCACACACCTGATTGTCTAATATAATGGTGTGAAGTTGAAAATCATGACTTCTTTCCACTGTGTACAGACCATCATTCCAAATTATTTAGTAGGTTTAAAGCTGCACTGTTTTGATTTATATGTTAAATTTGAATTTGGTGACTATGATGTAAAAAAAAAGTCACTTATGAAATCACTGGAAGTTGGGGATTTAAGAGGAACTGAGGGAGGTGGACCCCCTTAGTTCCTCTTAAATTTCCGATAAACTTTGTGTATGTCAGTTCACCATTTTGTTCCTTCTGCCCATCAGTGAAAAAAGCTCTGATAAACCTACTGTACACATGAGACCTGAGACATAAATGCTAATGTTGCTAGGTCTACCATTGCAACTTTAAACAGTGCCCGCTATAAGTATTGGAATGCAAGGTTATTTCGTTTGTTTTCGCTGTACACTGAAGACATTTGGGTTTAAAATCCAAAGATTTTCATATTTATCACACCAGTATGACACAGAAACTTTTGCACGTGAGAAAAGTTATTAGAACACGTGACTGAAAGATGTGTGCTTCCCAGGCGTGCCCTAGCATTTAACTAATCTCTAAATGACTACTTGGTTTTAGTCTTGGGTTTTAACTTGGAAAACTGTCAACATAAAAACAAGAGAGCTGTGTGTGGCAGATGAGGAGAGAAAAAACAATCAGAGGGATTATGGAAACTATGGGCACAGCCAATGCAACAATTTGTCTTACAATCCAGTCCTGAAAAAGAAAAAAACCACTGGTGCACTGAGCAGCACACTCGTCAGACAAAGAAATTACAACAGCTGAATACTGGAGGGGATGGTGTGTGCACAGTATGCCCATATGTTGTTTTTCTATGCAACTGGCTGCACTGTATCACACAAATACATTTTAAAACATAATAAGAATAGCTGGACAGGTCACCAGCAGAACATTATCAATGTTGTTAACAAAAGTTCTGCGTTACTTTTTTGTGGTTGCCAGATATTATTGTCCAACATTATTTAGTGACATTTTGCATTAGAGCAGGTGCTCGCTGCTGAATTATTGAACACCCTCTAATCCTCCAGTCCTCGTCCCTCCTCCTCCTACCCTTACTTATGCTTTTTTTTCCTTGTCTGATTCCAAGTTGACAACAACTTATTCTGGCCAGACAGTTCATGTGCTCAAGTCAATTGTTTTTCACTAATATGACTGTTAATTGAAATTAAAACCGGATCATACACAAATAACAGATAACTGTGAACATGCGGTAAAAGAGTTTCTCTTTCTCTTAAGCCCTGTGCTGCAGTTTAGTCACAGCCAGCTAACACTGTCTGAGATGTCATCAATGCAGTAACCACATTTCTAAACGGCCAGCGATCACTCAAAATGTTTCTCATAAAGTAAATGTGAATGGGAGTGAAATACAGTGAGAGAACATGACCTGAACAGAAAATATTATGAAAGATTATAATATTTTCAATGATGACTCATCTCTTCCTGCCACTCCCGACTCCCTTCTCTCCATCCGCTTTCCCTGAATGAGTCAATCGCATATTTCATTGGAGAGAGAGGGACTCAGCGAGCTGTGATCATAAAGAATTTCAATCTCACATCTTCTGCAGTACACAGCTGAGAATGGCAGAAGCAACGCAGTTGCAGACCTAGAATGTTTAGTCTGAAGATAAAAGTCAATTAATCTTTAGTCTGGATCTCTTATTGACATTGCTGCTCATTAAATCCTGTTTTCCCCTTAAGCCAGTGTGTAAGCATAAATTCTGTTTTATACAGAAGAGTAGAGTGAAAGACTGTTTAAACTCTGCCCGTCGAAGTTCCTGCTTCAGCTGCAAATAATGTCAGTAAATCAAGTAGAGAAGAAGCAGCCGCTTGTGCTGACTGCATTTAATGGAATTATTATTAGAAAATGGGCAATATTCTGGGACTCTACAAAAAATACACACACACATATTTTCAGAGACCACTGAGCACACTGCAGTGAGGCAGGCAGCTTGTTCTGTTTGCCCACATTCAGCTAGCCAACATTGCCTTATTTAGTACTGGTGACATTTGTGAGTGTGTGCACTTACAGTGGTGCCAAAGTGCATAGTAAATAATGTCCCTGATTTTTCTGCACATGCAGTAATTTTTACTGACAACAATTTGTACTGAGAGTCAACAGCCTTCTCAAATTGGATGCCGTTAGTGCACTTCAGAGCCGAGCCTGGATGTGCATGCTAATGATTCAATGTAAAAGTGACCTGTTTTTGAGTTCATAAAGAAAACTTGACTGTGAGCACTGACAGAAAAAGGCATGACAATAACACACATGAACACAGACAACACACAGATACATATCTGAAGACAGACAGGAAGAAGGCGGCAGAAGATGCCATAAGAGAAAGGATTACAAAGAGGAAAGAGGGAGAAAGAGTTAGACATGCTGGGACAGAAAGGGAGGACATTTGTTTATCGGAGAGGAATACAGTGACCCAGTTCAGTAAACACTGTTCACTCTCTGTGACTGAACACAGCCTAACATTCAACGTTGCAACTTAACGTCTTGATAAATAATAAACCGTTCCGATCATGAAGTGCTATATGTCAGGCGCTGTGACTCCATGTTAGTAAACTGAATATCTGGAGCAGATGATTGGTCAAAACCAAAGTGTGACAACAAAGGAAGAGAACATGCATGTTGATGATGGCAACATGCACAGAAAGACAAAGAGACATCGTGACTCTCCCTTCACACTTAAAAGGTTTTTCATAGTCCCCTGTTTGTTTTTAGATAATAAAATACCAAAAAAATTAAAATGAGAAAGAAAGAAAACAAGAAACCTAACCAGTGTCGTTCAGTGAGCAGTGTCCTATCCTGTAAGCCCTGGGGAACACTGCTGATGCTGTGACAGATGGCTTCCAAGACACGTGGTCTGAAGGGAGCCATGAGAAACCACTGACCCCTGACAACACAGGGAGTGCTGCAGAGATACAGACAAAACCTACACACACTAAACCTGGTGTATAGATGTGCACACACACACACACACTAGCTCTTTGTGATTAATATCAAGTAAACTTACTGATTGGGAGCGAGGGGGAGGAGGTGTTCACACAAAATAACACAATGGTGGAGTGGGGAGTGAGGAGAGGGGAGAGGGGAGAGGGGAGGGGGGCTGCTGTGTTTTAAACTAGGGGAGGAATGAACATGTGTGTGCCCCAATTCATATAACTGTGCTCCTACATTAACATGCATCTCTCGTTGTTTGTTTTTCTTACATATTTCAAGTTATTGTCTCATTGATGTTATTAATGATGTCATAAAATGGATACTGCTTACATTAAGTCTTTCTGAATGGGGCTGCTACCTGCCCTGACAACGTGTGCACAAAGTCTGCTGAGTCTAAACAAAAGCGTCGTGACAGCCACGGGCCTGTGTGACCTCTCCCTCCCAGCCTACCTCTCCACCGTGACCGTCAAATATCCCGAAGATGGACGGGTGGCTCTTGTTGGAGATGTCGGTGAGCACCTCGAAGCGGTCCTCCATGTGGTCCCTCCTCCCCTGTATGGAGTACACGGCTACGTTGTTGTTCTTGAACTCCCAGGTTTTGGAGAACTCTGCGTCCAGGACATTGAGGCCTCCCAGTCGGTCATTCTGCATCATCTCCGCCACTTTCCCCTTCACCATCTTCACGGCGTCCCGGCTGGACTTGACGATGGTTTTCACCTCGTCCGTGTGGAAGAAATAACTCCACAGCGCGAGGCTTATGCACAGCAGGAACAATGTCTCCGGCCTGAGGAGAAAATAACGCATGATCCGACCCAGAAGAGACAAGAGCGTCATTGTGTCTCCTATCATCACACGCACCCAAACTGCGCTCGTCTCTCTCCCCCTATGCGCGACTCACTCCATCCGCTCAGTGCAAATACGAAAAATCGATTCACTACTGCGACTTCCAAACGAAGATTGGCTTTTTTTTTACATTTAAAATGGTCATTTGCTCTGTCTTCTTGTCTCAAAGCGCATATGAGCATGTACTTGAGACACCGGGGTGTAAAGACCATTCGGGACCACCTCCTGGACTCGGTCTCGGTCTTATCCTCGGCTCACGAAACAGCTGCAGGAAGATTCGCCGAGTTGAACCGACCTCCCACCGCCCATTGTAGGATGACCCACCCCGGAGACAGACATGGGAGTCACCGGGGGGTGACAGTCGACGACGTGACTCGGAGGTGTCCTGCTTCCCTATGTCTGACCCTGTTTCTACGGTGGGACGTGTCTGTTCAGTGTCCGCATCAACATAGCATTTTTCCCAAACACACACGCCTTCTATTCTGAGCTGCGTCAAATCACCGGACTAGAATCAAAAAGAAAAGCGGAAGTCATCTGTGCCTATCGCAATAAAAGAAAAGTTTAATTGGAAAGAAAAAATATTTTCAACATAAAAGCCTTATTTTGAAAATACATAGCGGAAGTATATTCCTGAAAGCGTCAAGCGTGAAACTGGTTTGACCTTTAAAGCAAAACGTACTGTCTCTGTGGAGCGTGGAGAGACACAATACATTAAGACATACAATATAATAATAATTGATATTCAAATTGCCTCTTTAGAAACTTTTTGGAAATTAATTCAAACATAATTTTTTTAAGGAATTATTATTATTAGGAGGATCATTGAGGAAAAAAAACATTTCTCAGCTTTTATTTACATTTGAACAGAAAGTGTCATGTCCATATACATTATTTATGTATGTTTATATATATATATATATGTATATATATATATATACACAATTCAATTTATGTTTAAATCAGGAAAAATTCAGCTATACAACATTATCCTTCTCAATCGACTCATTACCTTCTTGTTTCTGGCCTACTGCTTATTAAAAGTTTAAGTTTATTATATTTTATTCATCTATACACACATACACATATGATCATACACATACACATGATGATGATTTGATTTGGTCACTCT
>JAUMHF010000009.1:8681803-8791078 GCA_032359275.1 Microctenopoma steveboyesi | reverse complement strand
AGTCGTACAAGCATTTCACTGCATATTGTACTGTGTATGATTGTGCACGTGACAAATAAAATCTGAATCTGAATCTAAAATTTGAGCTTAAATGTCTGCTGTGCTAGACGTGAAAGCATTTATATTTTTTTACATTGTTTTTCATGCTAAGTTTGAGCACCACCTTGGGTTTATCTGTGCAAATGCTTGTGTTCTGTGTTTTCCATAGCAGGTTTATTGGTTCATTTATTCAGAGATCAGCCTGCTGCCTAGAGACTGGTAATAGATACTGTCTCTGGATGCTCCTATATAGTGACATAGAGATTAAGCTAACTGGTGATTAACAAAAATAATAATGATTATCAATAGTTTTTATTCATTGTAAATAATGTGAAATAAAACTTCAAAATATAATGTAGAAATAAATATGATTTATTATTCTATTTTTGATCTCAGTTATTTTGTATATTAGGAATGCTTGCATAGTCCTATGGCTGACTTCAAAGATGTTTACATTGCCATTCAGTCATTTGGCAGATGCTTTTGTCCAAAGTGATTTACACTTTGATATGTGAACTGAAAAAGCTTCGGATCAAGCCACCAACTCTGCAGTTATTGGAAAACTACCTAATGCAGGTCAATTGATTTCCTAATATTACCTACACAAACAGGTTTATCGATCATCTTTATGCTGCACCAATCTCACTTCCACTTAGATAGAGACAATATTGCTTTGAGAAATACGTTTCTAGACTTCTCTCGCACCTTCAAACTCCAATACAAAATATAGGAGAACCTTGGGGCGCAAAACTGAGCCGTTCCACAGAAGAACACCACAGGAAAAGATGAAAGATTCTGGACCTCACCAGCCGGACATTAAAATGAAATACCTTACACAAGACAGAGGTAAAAGAACAAGTCTTGCTTTAGACAGCTTATACTAATTTAAGAAATATTTCAGATGAAATAAGAAAACATGAACAGACTAGCAGCTACATGGAATCTTACAATGAAATGTCAATATCGCTATGTGACAGATACACATCTTTCTATCTAATGGTGGGGTCCTTAAGTCCTTCTGTGAAATGGTCTGCCCACATCTAATCTCATTTGATGAAGTCTGCAAGGGGCCTTAAGTACAATATCTGCAGACTTCCAACAGGCATGTTCAGAGATCAGTCTTCAAATTTAACTTAGAAAATTATGCTCCCGGGAATTATAACTACATTGCATTACATACACATTTACTGTGTATGAGCTGCCCTCCCCGAACAACTGACTTGACCAGCTTTCATGCAAATGCTCTAAAAACATGTCCCCGTCAAGGATTTTATGAGACACTGGCACCAGCTTCCGGCAAGTGGCTAAAATGTTGGTCACCTCAAACAGTAACAATTTTGCCGTAAGATTTTTTATATGACACCACTATTTGCGGGATGATATCATTTTTATGTGCATTATTAAATAGCAAAATGTTTCCACAAGCACAAGTAGCATGTTTAAACATTTGTATTGCTCATTAATCCGTGGCAGAGGTAAGAAAGTCATGTACATCCAAGTCTAGTAAAAATCTAAATACCTGGAGAAAAGTCAAGAAGTCATGTAGGAAGTCACAGCCTATCCCAGTCTTTTTGCTTTTAGATGACCACAGTATCATTGTGTCACCCAGCACACAACTCCAATATACTGGCTGTAGGGCAGTGTAGTATATACATTCACCAGTAGAGGGTGTGCTGTAGTAAATGCATTGGCAGGGATTTACAGTTGCCATTTTGGACCACACATGCAATGCAATCACTTTCAGACTCCTTTCAGAAGTTTACAGATAAACACCTTGTAAATTAAAACAATGCAAATAAAAAAACAATGTAGATGCAATATCAAACTGTAATAATAGACTATTTTTTGCAAGAGACATTTAGATTTATCGATTTGTTTACAGTGTGTGAATAACTAATCTTGTAAGAGACTCAGAGGCACACACATTACATTAATCGCCCTCTGCACGGCTACCTCCTACAGTAAAAACCTGTTACCTGTTTTTCGAGCTGCTGTTGATTCACAGGCTGTTGGTGTAATGTTCAACACGACAGTCTCTAGTCTCTATTACTTCACAGGTTTTTCTTTTTCAGCTTTAAGCTACACTGCCTTAGAAGCACAGTGGCAGCCGAAAGGCTAGAGTCCGACTGGGGACCTTTGTTATACGTCACACCCTTTCTCTCTTCCTCTCCCAATGTTTCAAAAACCTACCAAATAAAGCCCCCAAAACAAAAATAATAATACTAAAAAAGCTACACTGCCTTTTTTGTATAACAATCTCCTCAAAAAGTAAGTTACTGTTCATGTTGTTGCTGACCTAGCAAGTTCTCTGTCAAGTGAACTAGCTAATTAATTTATTCATTAACAGGAAACAAACTTCATTCAAAATAAATGATGGTGCTGGAAATTCACTTTGCTTTAAAATAAAGTACTTTCTTGGCAACTAACATCCTAGAGAACAAAATTACATTTACTCAAGAAACATTTTTAAAAAGTTAGTTTTGATTTGTATTTGAGTATTATTCACTTTTTTACTTTTACTTACAATTTCACCGAAGTAACATGAGTAAAATATCTCTTTACACTTCTGCCCATAATTTACAGTCTGGTGTTGGTGTTTTATTTAACTTGATTTCATTTTGTTCTCTTTTACAAGAGGGACCTGAAAACAAAGTATATAATATCACAAACACTTACTAAGGTAGTGACAAAAATTAAGTCAAATATCTTTTATATGGCACAGAAGGCTGCATCACCTAAAAAAAAAACAGATGTAAGGATGCAAGGCATCATGTTGATTACATTAACATGTATTTTACAAGTGAGTGTATTGTGAGAGTTCTTTGAATGGTGAAATATCCAGTTACATTTTAATATTCAACAAATAATATATTATATATATATATATATATATATATATATACATTATTTAATGCTATTTTCAGTATGGTATTTTCAGCCTTTTTTCTTATTTGCGTTGTTAATCTATTGGTTTGCCATGGATTTTAAGCCTCTTTTAATGTTCGTTAATGTCAGAGGTGAAAACGACATTCAACACACTTCTGAGAAACTTGAAGCTGGATTCAGTCAGGCCGGTTTTCCATGAGGTTTACTGGACACTTTGAATTGGTTAGATCAAGGAGATGAACTGTTGGATCAATGTTGCCTCACCGCCTGTTTTGGGACACTGATCCTTCTCCCACTGGGTTTTAGCTGATCCTTTTTCTGCTTTGAGGTACTGCCAGATGGTGTGACCACTACACGGTGTTGCAGTCGGTATTCTCATATGAGGTGTTATAGACTCAGTGGACACCTTATTAGAAACGTCTTCACATCTACACAATTTAATACAGCAGCTCCACTATAAACTCTACTTTTACAAGGCTATATCCTTTTGTAAAAGTTGAATATACTATGCGCTTATAATTGCCCCCCTCCCTAATGTAAATGGGGTGGCCAAAACATTGGAGACACCTCTTCGTGTTGTGCATTTGAGTACCACTCCACCCACCACCTATTATGACATCAACATTGAACACATAGAATCACCATTTTTCTGACTGAAAGTTATAATCTTGAAAAATGAAAATCCTTGCTGATTAGCTGATGATTAGCTGGATTGCATTAGACTATACAGTTGCACCTAATAAAGTAGCCAGTGCGTGTTCATTACCAGAAATGTGTGAGTTTGTGTGTAAAAAGAGTAAGTGTATGTACACAAGTTCTGAGAAAATGTGTCTGTGATTGTAACTTTATATTTTTTCTAGTTTGTGCACAAAGCAAGCATGTGTGCGAACACCACCTTAGCAGTGTACAGACTCTTGGGCCTTGATATCCCATCCCACATCCCAAAGAATAAAGTCTTGCCTTGTATACAACCTGCTTTAATTCATATCCCTCAGGAGTCACGTAATCTGTCCATGCCAGCCCACCTACCTCCTAATAACCCTGTGTATTTTCTGTCACTTGTTTTCGCATTGGCTTCGCTGTGCGGGAGCTTGGTCACCGTGTGCAATATAAGAGAGGAGGCAGCCTCTATTAATCAGTAGTTCAAGAAGCAGTGAAGACACATCATCACCGACATCAACAGGTAAAATGCAGTTTTTTGGTTTTTAACACACCTTTACTATAGAATATGCAGCAATACTGGACCTGTTTTGCCTGTGTTCTTCCAACCTGTTTTCCTGTCCATTACAGATCATTGCAATCATTGAGCAAAGTCCTCAGTATGCCATCCATCCGTGGGGTCTTCCTTATCTCCCTTCTTGTTATCCTGATGGCCCTGTTGACCTCCAGTGCCAGAACCACACGCTGGCCCAAACCCCAGAGTACCAAAAAGCCTCCTGTTGGAGGAGGAGGTGGTGGATTCAGACGTACCACAACTACAACCCCATCCCCTTCCAGTAGCCAGCATACAGATGAGACAACTGAGGTTATAATGGACGCTTACTCCTTGTCCCCTACAGACAGCACCACCTACTCCATCAACACATACCCCACTGAATTCCACACTGATGCCATACCACCTCCTGGGAACACCCAAGGAAATTATTCACTAGACTACAATGAGTGCTTTTTTAATTTCTGTGAGTGCTGTCCACCAGAGAAAGGCCCTGTGGGACCCATGGGAGAAAGAGGGCCACCTGGACCACAGGGAGAGAGGGGTCCTCCAGGTACAGAGGCTTTTTATATTCATAGAGATCACATTATATATGTCAAAATGTAACTTACTTTTACTTACTCGTTTCTGTTTTTTAGGGTTGCCAGGAGAGAAGGGGGAAGGAGGGCCTAGAGGACCTCCAGGACCATCAGGACTACCTGGAGCCAATGGACTCAATGGTGACATAGGTACAACAGGGCGCAACAGCAGGAGAGTTCTTAAATGTCTCTCTGATTCTCTATCTCTATCCCTCTCTCCTTTTTTGCAAAATGCTGCTTTGTACAAGTATTTTGTGGATGTTATTTTCTACGCTTTATTTATCAAAACCACCACAGGTGAAAAAGGTGCTCCTGGACCTATGGGTCTTCCTGGTGCCCCTGGTATCCCAGGGAAACCTGGAGAAAAAGGTGTGCAGTCCTCTATGAGACATACAGTAGAAATACTAGATAATGTGTTAAAATTGTGATTGTATAAATGTATGGAATTGTGCATTACTGTTTAAATTAAAGCCTTCTAAAATGCGTTTTCTAAATACAACCTTTCCACATGCTAAAGGTGATCCAGGTCCCAAAGGGGAGAAAGGTGAACGTGGTTTCAACGGTTTGAAAGGGGACCCAGGAGAAAGAGGAGAGCCTGGACTCAATGGGACTAAGGGTAGCACTGGGCGAGAGGGGTCTATGGGTCCCCCAGGCATAGTTGGTGCAAAGGGTCAGAAAGGTGA
This sequence comes from Microctenopoma steveboyesi, assembly GCA_032359275.1. Classification (NCBI taxonomy): domain Eukaryota; kingdom Metazoa; phylum Chordata; class Actinopteri; order Anabantiformes; family Anabantidae; genus Microctenopoma; species Microctenopoma steveboyesi. The sequence continues at coordinate 8,785,679 of JAUMHF010000009.1, read as the reverse complement.
ACAGGGACTTACAGGCGAGGGTTTAACAGGCGAGAAAGGTGACATGGGTGAACGTGGACCCCTTGGTCCAAGGGGTGAGATGGGTGCTCCAGGAGCAAATGGAACCAATGGTACAAAGGGAGAGAGGGGGCAACCAGGGCCTTCAGGAGGCAAGGGGGACACTGGTGCCAGAGGGCCATTAGGACCTCAAGGAGGCAGGGGCATTGCAGGACTGAGGGGGGAAAGGGGACCTAAAGGTGTTCGTGGGCCACGGGGACCTAAAGGCCCACCAGGTGAGAGTGTGGAGCAGGTGCGCTCTGCCTTCAGCGTGGGTTTGTTCCCCAGCAGATCCTTCCCTCCACCTGGTCTGCCTGTGAAGTTTGATAAGGTTTTTTACAATGGGGAGGGACACTGGGACCCGCTACTCAACAAGTTCAATGTCACCTACCCAGGGGTTTACTTATTCAGTTACCACATCACTGTGCGCAACCGGCCTGTGCGTGCTGCTCTAGTGGTTAATGGGATACGAAAGCTGCGGACACGAGACTCTCTATACGGCCAGGACATCGATCAGGCTTCCAACCTCGCACTGCTGCAGCTGAATGAAAGTGACCAGGTGTGGTTGGAGACGCTGAGAGACTGGAATGGAATTTACTCCAGCACTGAAGATGACAGCACTTTCTCTGGTTTCCTGCTTTACCCAGATTTAAAGCCCAAACCTAGCGCATTAGAAAACCTCTGACCGCAACCTCGGATTGTGAATGAGCTCTGAACATCTAGTAGACTCTGTTTAGACTTCTGTTTTGCACTGCTCTGTCAAATTAATGTAATTTAGCTGCAATACTGCTGCCACATTATACAGTAACTGCTGCTACGCTGATCACAACCAAATGCTTTGCTTGCCTCTCTGCATCGGAGATGGATGAGACTTGATCATACTTCAGTATGCAACACTTTTTATCAAGGCATTAAAAGATTCTGCTTGAAGTGAATGATCTTTGTGTTTTATTTATTTAGAAACAAAGCTCAAAGCTAATTTATAGGGCATTAGCTATATCAGTGGGAATAGATAAGCTCTGTGTCAGTAGGGCCAAAACAAATTTGAAAACAATTAAAGTAAATTGTGTATGATTTCATTTAGCTCCCACTAGAGGGCGTAAGGTATTCAAGTTTCGAAAAGATGCACAGGAGATGAAGCTATATGCAAACATCAAATTGAAAAATTCAAACAATAGGGTATGATATTCTGAAGAAGAAAAATTGAGACTCAGCATGGTGCGAATGTTTTACAACCATGGACTCATTCACACCAAAAGGTAAAGATTCTTGTGGACTCTCTTGAAAGCCACTGGAAAGGGCGGATTGATATGAGATTATAAAAGAAACACAACAACAGAGAGGATAAACGTCTGCAGCACAAAGCAATGCATATTTCATAAAATCTCTACTGACACTGAATGATGAAAAATAGCACAGACCTTTGCAAACGTTACGTCTCATTACACTCTAAACAGTCAAAACCTGTCACCAGATTATGATGGAAATAGCATGTTTTCCTGTACCAAACAGCCTCTAGAAGATGAATTGCATTTAATATGTAATGTCATAAGAGATTATGTTATTTTAATGGTGTGATACATTTGTTAAAAATAGGAAGTATTTTCAAAAGGTACATTTTTATTATAATTATTACATTTGGGGATCAGGCACAATTCTCAATTGAAACACACACACATATTTGTAATTTCGTTGTTGTAAGTATTTTTGTTGTTGTAGGTATATTTTTAAGTATAAATATGTATTCCCTGAAAAGCTTGTTTTATCTAAGTGATAAAACCTTGTGAGGGTTTTTTGAGTAGTTAAGAGTCCCTACCATTTTCATTCTGAAATATTTCTATTTCTACCTGCCGACTTCTTCATATGATGTCTTTGTGTTTTTTCAAAGAAAATAACATCTGCAATTACATGATACGTCATTGGGTGCTTGAGGTGTTACGGCTGCGTTCAAACAAAAGAAGGATTTTACAACTTGTTTTCTAGTGTGTTTTTTGTGTCTGTATGCCCGTAAGAAAAAAAATTTCAGATGAAGGTGGTTAAATTTGGCCTTATTGCATCATTTGGCAATAAGTGTTGTTATGTTGTGTGATGTTATGAACTATATGTCAGTTGTCCTCCTAAATTAATCATGTATACATACAACAGCCCTAATTTTGATTTTAAATTCTGAGAATTTGTATCTCAACATCTTATGTCAAATTATTCTCTGTCACATGTGGAATCAATTTGAAACTAAAAAGAAGTAATAAATTAGACTTAATTTATTGTCCATTTACCAAAATAATATGATGAAACTTGCTATAGTTATTATGGTGTAGATTATCCAGTAGCATGTAAGAAGACAAGTAGGTTACTATGAAATATTACAACATACAGCAACAAATATTGACAAGTTTAGATTTTAATTTTTTTGTCTAATGTCTAAATTAATCTTATGAAAGAAAAACTGCAAGCCATACATTTTCCTTCTAAATCTAATATTGCGTACTGATCTTATACTAATCCAATGTATCTAAAGTTAAACAACTTGAAAATTAACCATAACTGCAAATGTAATTAATTAATTAAATGTAGTGCAATTTAATGTTGTGTAAATGTGAATTCTGCATGATAATAATAGTGACATTGCAAAATGAATGAATACAGTGGATGAGTTTGTACCATGCTTATAACAGAACTTCTCTAAGATGCAGAGGCTTTTTTGATTGAAGACAAAGCAACATTCTCAGTGACCTGAAAGTTAACTACAGTTAACGGTAAATGTATAATTTCAGAGACCTGTTAAAGATGAAAGCTCAGAATGACATCTCCATCTACTGGTGAAGGACATAAATTTACCTCAAATTCACACCTTATTTATGCTGCTGTTGTTGAGGCTGATGGTGTGTGCATATGTAAAAATGTTTCTTGCTTGCTTGTTTTAGGCCTATCTGTGTGCATGTGTGTATGTGCATTTATGTATTTTCTACTACTCAGTGTGAAAATATAAATAACTACCTTGGCGGTGTGTGCAGTGTAATCTGCTCCCAGCAGGCTGGATTCCCACTGAGAGAAAGACAGTATATTGTTCCTGCAGCACCACAGATAACAACTCATTAGCATACTGAATCATTTGGCTGCAAGAGCCACTCTGCCACCCATCTGCACAGAGCTGATAAACACACACACACACACACACACACACACACACACAGATCTATGCAGAGCACACACATATACACAGGCCTGCTCTAACAAATACACAAATGTACACTCATATACACACACATCCAGGCACATCCTTTCATTCCCTCCCTTTCAGTCCCTCACATACACCCCCTGTATCCTTCTCTTTTTGTGAGTCTGTGTCTTTTTGAGAGTCAGGAACACTGAAGCAGGTAAATGTTTGGCAGGTATTAACCCAGAGAGCTCCTCAGGGAAGTCCTAGCGCAGTCAGAGCACAGTCAGAGGAGCCAGGTCTCCAAACACCTGGGTGTCTCTGATGCTCTCTGGAAGCAATTATAGTTTTTAGAAATGTCTAAGAACTGAAGCTGTTGTAGCAATTGTGCTGGTGGTAAAGTCTGCTGTGTGCGACTATAGGCAAGTAGACCTCAGAAAGGTAGCATCTTTGAAGCAAGCTATATAAATGTATGCTCTTTTATTAAATGACCACAGAATGGTGAACATATATTTTTAGTTGGTTTTACAGTGAGTAACTTACAGGGCAGTGGGAGTTTCATAATGTCTACACACCAGCGTGCAAACCAGTGCAGCGGAGGCTGTCAAAACCACTTTCACAATGGCAGGATATCCTGCAGGTCACTGAGCCATGTTAACCTCCACAGGAAGTTGTCACTTGTTGGGAGGAAGAGAAGATTCCAGGGTCCATTTGAGGAGTTTTGCGGTTTTAACTATACACTCAGTACAGATAAGGAGAGTATGGCACTGTCTGTCTCCAGGCAGTCGTCAATTACGTTATGCAATTATGAATAAATGTACAAAAGGTGTAATATTAGTCAAGGTAAAAATGTTCAGCTTCTTGCACAACAAAGGAACAAAACTGAATTGAAGAAGATCCACAACATGCTTTAGAGAGATCAAATACAAGGCTTTCCTCTGCATGTTTTATTCATGGGTTTTGTATAAAATTTTTCATCAATTTAACATTGGATATATTCATAGATACAACTATCTTACAACAAATATGGCATTACCAAACGTACAATGTCCCTTTACTGCAATTCATAAAATACCAAAGGTACCAATATAGGCTACTAAGTCCTGCTGGAATAGCAGAATAACCAACAACAATGAGCAATATTTAATAGTTCCTTTTTTCCAGAAAACTGCTGGTGTTGCTATGATATTAACACTGTGTGTGTGTGTGTGTGTGTGTGTGTGTGTGTGTGTGTGTGTATGTGTTGCGCATTAGCCTCCATTTAGGTGTCTGTATGCATATAGGTGAAATACGGCAATGAAGGGATTTATTTGTGTACCTTACTAAACTACAACTGCATTACAGTTAAAAAATAATAATAACACTGAAACAGACATTCATATCAAAATGACTGCAAGGGTCATCTCATGATTTCTTATGACCCATATTTTGTACACTTTAAGAAACACTGCATGTCTTGTACCTCCACAGCAATTTCATATAGCTATGTTCATTCTCAGGAAGTGAAATTGTTTAACTGTCTGTCGCTGTATTTGGTGTCTTTGTCTTGTCACCAAAGTGTAACAGAAGTAAATGGTACCACATTTGATGTACTACGTTCAGTTGTTTGAGTTCATCCCTTCCCATGTATACTTACTCCTTGTCTCACAAAAGACACTTGTGCTATTAAACCCACTGACAAACACACTACGGTACATCTTAGACCACATGACTTGAACTCGAGTCACTGTTATTAACATTGTGCAGTGGAAGAAATATGATATTTACAATACATACGTAACTGCTTGGGTACAATTAGGGTCTAGTCCATCTGTTTACAGCCTCCAAATGAGGCAAACCTACTTCTGTGTCATTATTGTAACACATTCAATTTGTTGGCCATAAATGTTCTGGTTTATTTAGTAACACTTTGGACCATTTACTTGCAGCACTCTACAACCAAGTTGGGTTTATTCTGTTGGCACCATGTTGTAATCAATAGTATTATTGTCAAAGCTTTAATTTATGCTCTTTTATGGTTATTGTTTGGTTTTGTCCTGTTTTGTTTGTTCTCTCTTTTCTGCGTGTTTTCTTTTTAGAATATCCAGTCTTTGGACTTTTAAAACACGGAAAGTTATAATCTGCAAGTCAGTCAAAGACATGAGACATATAGAATGTACAAGTCTTTTGTTGATTCCACCAATCAAAAGTTGAATAAAGCTAATCATCAACACTGCCTCAGGTGTAGTGTAGAGACAGGAACGTAGTCATTATCCATTTTGAACATTACTTTCCCACTACTTGGACTTCCTACACTGAACACCTCAATGTTAACAGGGTCCTGAGCTTTCCCATCTTATATTTTGTCCCATTTATTGTTTCTGGTCAATTGGCATCATTATCATCGACGACTCGACCCATCTAATGTGCGTCCATTGCGCCTCAGATCCCGAGTAGCTAGATGCAGGGTAGGCCCACGTGAAGCTGTTAGAGTCCTTGGAGCTGGAGGTGAGTCATGATCCTCCATAAAGCTCTCAGGACTGCCCTCGGCATCGCCATCAGGCAGGCTTCCACAGCTGGAGCCTGGTGACATTGTCTCCAGAAGATCGTCCCTGGCCAAACCCACCACTGTGCCCTGATGGGGTCCACCCTGAGGGCCTCCCTCATGGGCTCCAACACCAACCAGCAGCCCTGTTTCCCCATCAGTTGTGCTGCCAACATTCCTCCCTCCATCCTGGTCCTCCAGAAGGTTGGAGAGGAAGCTGATATACTTCATAGCAAGCCGAAGGATCTCATTCTTGCTCAGCTTCTTGTCCGGAGGGTGAGTCGGGATGAGTTTGCGAAGCTCTGCAAACGCCCCATTTACGTTTTGTTGCCGCCAACGTTCACGGCTGTTAGTAAAGATGCGACGCACAATCTTTGGCTGGCCGGCTAGCAGAGGAGCAGGGAGAAGGAATAAGGAAAGACGGCATCAATACAGCAAGCAATAGTAACACGACCAACATGAACTACATCATGAGATAATGCAGTTGGCAAAAAGGCATAGAATTACAAATGCAAAACTCAAAATGTAAGACGCTGCAGTGGGAGCACACTAGACTCTGAGAAAAAAAAACAAATTTAATAATCTTTAAAAAATATAGCACAATTTGTCCTCCGTACAACCAGGACTTTTTAGATGATGGCAGGGAAGCTACACTATAAAGTGTTGCCAACATAAATACAGTATGTTGTGTGCCTTTACACAGTGATATGCAAATGAAATACAAGGGAGATTATTGATTTGGCATACCAAACTACAGGAAAGGGTGTTAGGGAGAATGTGTTCTCCCTTTTTTTATAGTCGATTTACTCTTTATTTACTGGGGTTTGATATAATGTCCCACTGCAGGTAGTCAAATCCTCCTACCCCCAACTATGGTGTTTTCCAGACTACTGTCGTTTTTGGAACACACCCAGTCTATCTTAATCCTTCAGCCCACTCTGCAGTAAAACCTTGGCATGGAGGCAGCACTCCCCCCCCCTCATCCTCCACCCTTGTGTATGGCAGTGAGTGGGCAGTAGTGGAAAGGATGTTTCAAATGATAAACCTCCAATCCGCCTGAAAAGCGCTTACTTTAATGGCATGCAGGTGCACGTATTTGACATTCAGATTATCAGCATTCATTTATGCCATGAATCATGAAGTGCTTATTCCTCATGGCCTGACACTTGTGCTGAATTTTCATGATGTAAGGCATCTTCTGCAAAACTCAGATCAGGTACAGTATAGATCCATGTCAGTGGATGAACGACAATGGAGATGAGGAAGGGACGTTTAAGCGACTATTTTGGCAGAAGGAGGACACAGCAGAAGTGCGTCTTACCATACTTATAAAGATCTAAAATGCGCCTACCCTCGTCGAGTTCAACCTCATAAGGCGCCGGGCGGCGCTTTACCCTGTTGCTGGGGTACATGCTGTATTGCTCCGACTCTCCTCCAAGACTACAGCAGCAGAAAGCAGACAAAAGGTGCACAGGTATATCAGAAAACATGGCTGTCAGCATCCATCATTTCCTTTTTTTGCATGTAACCCCAAACAACCTCTTGAAATTAAAAACAGGTTATTTTGTTCTTACACACACGGTTAATGCTTGTCCACATAATGTAAACTCAGTTACACTACAGATATCTATTTAATTACATTACAAGTATCTTTTCACTCAAGTGTGGCCAGTTCCTGTAGGCCATAACTGGGCAACGTCTAACAGCCATCAAACTTTTCTATGGTGAGCAAATGACACGTGCATTCATGGAACTCTTTTGTCTTTTTCTGTCTCCACCTTTACCTGTTGATGGTGGCGAGAGGCTGCGCCAGATTGTAGAGCATCGCCCGGGCCGGGACAGGAAACGCGTTGGGGCTCAGTTGGACCATTCGAGCGTCGTCTCGTTGCGGAGGAGGCAGCGGCAGCGGTGGAGGTCTGCGAAGTTCCGTGATCGGCACCAAATGGCTTTCAGTCCTCTGCTCCCCCGCTTTTATAGCGTCCCTCCTGGAGAGCTCGATCACCGGCACTTCCCTTTTCAGGTCAAGGGCGTTGTGAGAGACAGTTTCCTTGGCAACGCCGTTGATGATGATGCTGATGCTGGTCCCGTTGCTTGAGTTCTGCAGAGGAACGTCATCCGTCTCCTCAGCCCCCTTGAAGCGCCCTCCCCTCTCCTTCTCCCCCTCCTCCCTCCTCGGCTCCTCGTCCTCCTTGCATCCGTTCTGTCTGGAGATGATGGAGGAGTCCTCCCGCTTTCCAGGGCCGGAATCTGCATCAGGACTTTCAGGACAAAGCTCCGGCTGCCGTTTTTCCATCATTTTTAAACCGTCACCACTCGCTCGAGTCCACTACGTCCTGATTAAGATTTCCAGTTCGAAACATGATTCATCTTAATATACCACATTACCACTCATTTGCTCTGCTCGCAATAACAAGCAGCTACTAGCCTATTATTATTATTGCAATCATGAAATTATAATTGTATAGGCTATTTATTATTCACAGCATTTGCAAAGTTTGCATTTACCAAACAGATACTGTAAAATATATGCTGCACATCAATGGCTGCCAATCATTTTACTTAACTATTTCACACTTACGAGATTGAATATAGACATTTGTGGCACCAATTCTGAACAATAACACATTTTTAACATGTTTAAAGTCGTTAATGTGTTAAAAGGACCATGAATGTTGGAGGTTTGACACATGTTCTGAAAATATTCAATCAATTTAATGGACTACATTCCTTATTAGCTTATTGTAAAATGATAAATTTGCCCTAACAGAGCATTATTATAGCCTAAAAACAAAGTTACATCACAGAGCATTTTTTCAGACGTTAACGCGTCAGCTTTATCTGGCGCTCTTCGCACGCTTGTTTTTTTTCTACCATTCTCTTATCTTTGCTTGGCCTTCACCACAGTTTATTCCCTTCAGGTGATGTACTGTAGCTATTGGGCATGTTAACCTGAGTTTGAGCTTTGTGTGAATTTACATGGGCTACATATATTTAATAAACCTCTTTCGGATGCTGGCTGTACGTGGGAAATTGTCGTCTTACAGCTTTGTAGATGCCAGAAGCACAACGGGAGCTTGGTAAAATTATTTCTTCGTCGAAATAAAATCCCTCCCTTTTCCCCCTTCAGCGAATTCGCGCAAATAGCCGCGTGAAACTCCAAAACAGTTGGAATTGATCGTTTTCATGTCCAGAAATGTCAGAATAAGCGGTGTCGTTTTGGGCTGTGTAGAAGGCCAGCTAGTGCTGCTGTGAAATCCAAGGATCAGATGCCTGTCAGGTTGAATACACTACACACCGACGATAAACGTTTTCCTCCGTAATTAATTCGATAAATGTCCAAAGATGTTTATTATAAGCGAACAACAAACCGTCGATAAAAAAGCGCACTTCTCTTTCTGGGAATTCTCCAACAGGCCTCGCATCCGTTATTACATCCCTCGTACAGTCACAACCATCCGATCGGACAATAGCAGAAAATATAGGCTAAATATTTCGCTCTTAACACCAATGAAATGTAGACGATAACAATCCAATGAAAGCCCTTTGAAACAACGGGTGCGGTGGTTTCAATAGATAGGTCTTTTTCACACTTACCGTTCCCGCCGTGTTGTTGATGTTACTGTGTAAGTGGAGCCATTTTGTGAGTGGGTCATCCATGTCTGAGGTTTTTCTTTTTTTTCTGCCGGTTGTAGAGCAGTGTGTGTGTGTGTGTGTGTGTGTGTGTGTGTGTAGCTGAGTTATTCCTCACCGCATCCAGTGCGCTCCCTCAGTATGGGGAGCGGAACACAGGCCGCAATGTGGCCGAGTGAGATAAGCGCACGGCAGCGGCCTCTTCGTTCCCGATAAGCTCCTAAACCCATTATTTATGAAATGATTCATTATTATTTGGCTGTCGTGGGCTCTATGGGCTTGTGGAGGGCAGAGCATTAAAAAAAAGCAAACAGGCACTGAGCAACGGCCTGTAACGACGTGAGGTAGGATACTGTAGCCTGAGCTCTAGTTGAGGTGTTTTAATTTTTTTGATGAAGGAAACAAAAGTTTAGGTTAAGCTTTTGACCTATTTATATTTTCAACAAAAGAGTTTTTACTAAGCCTGTTTATTCTGTAATAAGATAGGCCTAAGTGATGATAACAAATGGTCGCCTACCTTTTTTTATTTTATTCCCCAAAATAGTACATCTATTAATCCATATCAATTTCAGCGCCTTGAGGCTGGGTGTACTTTTGATACGTTAGATTCCTAAAAGGACATGGGTAATTATGATAATTATGATAAGGACACCTTAATTGAATGGGACACATTTCTTTATCTATAAATAAATAAATAAATGTCCTTTCGCGAGTCATTGTTTATAGGGGCCCGTGGACGGCGGTTCCCCGGGGTCCGTGGGGAGTCATGGCTGGAGGAGATAAAAGCGCATCGGCTTCTGGTCCATCAGATAAAACGACAGCAGCATCAACGGTGACACGCTATCAGAGCACTTCCAGGACGGCTTAAATGGTAGCAGGTACATCCTAATAACGGATTTCCCACACTGCTTTTTCTTTATTTCAGTCAACTAATTAAATCATATAAACAATGACATATTCCCAGTTCAGTGGAATGGACTCGTACCAGGGCATAACCCTAACCCTAACTCATCGTGAGACGAAAGATAGACAGATGTTTACACGCGTTTTAAAGCATCTGTCCCAAAATCCACTCACGACTTTCAACAGTCACGCCTAGTATCCTACATCCTGTGCATGACAACAGAACAAGAACTAATCTTCTAAGACATTCATTGAAACCGAAATTCAGATTTGTTTGGTGTCCAAGTCAATAATGTAGAATTTAAATGGCCATAGCCAAGAGGGACTATGTTCTGACCGGATATTTAGGTTGAATTGTCGCATAAAGAAAAAAACGGGAAATAAATTATGACTGGGAGTAATTTTCAGCACTAACTAACGCCTGTATCTATGCAATGGACACCAAGTGTAAAATTATTGTAATTGTGGCATTAATGCGCACAATTAATTAATTAGATTAGATTAAAGAATATAAAGTTTGACAAAATAGATTTTATTTTCAAACTAGGATCAGTCTCTTGAAACAATAGGAGATACAGCACATGTAAAACGTTAAGATCACGTAGAGCCCGAGGAAATATAATCATCTTTATACATATTGTTTAGATTTTTTTTTACATAAATGCCTTTCATTCTTGTGCAGAGGGCTCATGAAGTGTGACAGTCTCATGTACCAAGATGACATCTGTGGAACATCCTTAAGTTGTCAGGCATCCGAAATAATAAGGAAAAATAGAAACAGATCTGGGTAAAAAGTTTAACATGACAAAACACTGTTCCACTCACTCTGCATTGTCCCTGATAAACTTATGTAAAGAAACAATTGATGCTGGATCTGAATCAGTTTTTTTTTGTACACTTTGGATTATAATAATAAAAATATATGCTCTTCAATCCAGTTTACTGGCATATGCAATTTTTCCTTATGGTTTCAACATGTAATTTAATTAGTTTATTAATTTGCCATTGTTTCCTGAAGTGTCAATGTGTCATATGAGTTTTTGAAAATGAACATTTAACTTCTTGATCTAGTTATTCTGCTATGCAATAGCATTGAAATAAACATTTATTATCTCACATCTACCCTACCTATAGATTACAGTCCAACAGCAGTGCTGAACTGATCCAAGACTGACTCATTGTCATGCCTGTCTTCCTTGTCAGCGCTGGATTCGTCGGGCCGGTATGATACGAAGAGAGGCACTGCTTTCTCGGGTCATGAGCCGCGTCACCTGGTCCAGGCTCAGCCCAGCCACCACCTCTCCGTTGACCTGTAGAATTTCATCACCGATGCCGAGGAGACCTGCGTAAGGACCTTCACCACTACCATCGCCCACTTTCTCTACATATACACCTGGAAGGAGACAGATAAAAGGAAAGGTAAAGATAGCTGTTTAGCATTTGGAAGCAGCATTACTATTAGAAAAATAATTTGAACACAATTTACAAATACAATTGAATACATAATAGAATTTCTGGTAAAGTGGCATCGTGTTACATGCTAATTGATTTATCTGATTATGTCCAATTACTACTTTTACCTACAGTATTACTTTAGTTTTTTTCAAGTGGAGCCAAAAGCAAATTCACATCTGTCATCTTTCTCTCCTATTTTTTATTTACTACATATACACTGCATATTCTCAAAGAAAACAATGACAGGTCACAAGGGAAATAAACTAGGCACAAGAATGAAACATTAAAAATTACCTGTGTCTGGTCTACCTTTGCCCCTCGATATGACAAAACCAAAAGGACCGTTTGGAGGTTTGATTAGCTCCAGGAGGAGGCTCCCATCAGTAAAAGCCTGGGTGAGTCGACCTACTGGACGCACCACTCTGGAAGTGAGTACATCTTCAACACTTAAGGCCCTGTGGAGCTCCAGCTGGGGGCTATCAGGGCTGTAAAGGCAGAATAAGACAATGTCTCATACGTACACACACACACACACCGTCTTTCTCTTGACTTTATGTGTTGTTAACACATACCTGGGTGCCAGGCCGTACGGTATCGGCACCTCTCCCAGAATTGTTGAGCGCTCTGTTCTTCTCTCTAAACTCTGCACTGAGGAGGCTTTGCGCAGTTGGGCCAGTGGCAGCACCTAGTGGCAAACAAACGGCACTGTAACAAAATTTGCATATTATTTTTTATTTTGATGAAAAACACACATGCTAATGGAAGCTGCAGATGCGATGCAGTTTCCTGTAGAACAAGGATGAGCACCACAGAAAGTGTAAGGAAACTAACTTGGAATTTGGGGTAAATATGAATAAGATGTTATCTTTAAACAGCCTAACAGCAAAGTATAAAATTGCATCTATTACATCTGAAAAATGTTTACTAGTTGTTTACCGTGTGCAGGGTCTGCAGTGAGGGTGTCCTTTGTATGCCCATGACAGGCTGTGGTCTACGTGTGGGGCTGGGAGAAGCCGAGTTTGGTCGTGGGGGAGTGGGGATACTGAGGTGTTCCATGCTGCTGGAGCGACCTCCTTTCACAAGTCTGCCAACACTGTTCAGACCAATGGAGGAGAAGAAGCGACGCAGGAAGAGCTTTGGCCTTCCATCCAGCTTCCTGTGAAATAAGGGTTGAAAGTATTTTTTTGCTGCTAACGTAGATTAAATATTAGTGGTATACAGAAAGATGGCACCGCTCGAGTGGCAAACCTGTCTTCTAATAACCCTGCCCATGTTAGAACTCCACAGGATGCAGACCAACACCTTCACAACCTCAAGGATTACTGACTACAAGACATAGTTTGTACAGATGTCCATGTATGTGGGTGAGTGTCTGAACAGGTGGACAGAAGCTGACTTTCATACATCTTTGTGGTCTGTCCTCTGCAGATATTTTCTGACTCTGCTGTTGAGGTGGAGTAGTAGCGTTCAGATAACTCGTACCCCATGTTTGTGTATGTTCCTCTTGAATGGAGCCATACCAAGATAGATTGTTGTGGACTTTAAGGGGTTTACAGATATCTTGAACTCAACCTGACAACAGACTGAACTGGAAACGCAACATATTGGCGGTCTGCAGGACGGGACAGAGCAGATTCTACTTCCTGAACAGTTTTGGTTCCTTTAAACGTGCAGCAAGTTGTTGCATATCTTTAACTAATCTGCAAATAAGCAAATATATTTTTCTTTGTTGTCGCAAAGTATCAGAGACAGTGACACCAATAAACTGAAAGTTGCAGGGAAAAACTTAAATGGGGAAAAACTTTGCTAGATCAAATACTGTCTGCAGACACAGATGACCTACTATAGCCACCTGATGTACTACTTGTACTATACTCACCTCAGTGTACTTTTGATTTTGTGACCATACTGTAAATTGAATACTGCATCTAACATTTCTTCACCTGACATGTACTAATGTACATGTTGGTCTTCATTTTATATTATTTTTTAATTCCATTAATTTGTATTTCTATTCTTTTGTTTTGTCTGCACCTATCTTCCTTATTGTTTGTGGGACTCTGTGAAGTGGTTGCTGCCACACTGCACATTCCTTTTGAGATTAATATCTGCTTATCTATCTATAGACACAGTTACATAAACAACTAAACTACCAATCATAACACAGGGGTAGTGATTGTACTAATGGTTTTACCATCCTGCTAATGCTTTCAATTTCCAGAAGAGGGCAGGCTTGTCCTGTTTTTGACAGGAAATGTTTAACAATAGAATCCCATGGACTGTATGTAGGTTTTAATCTCAAATTGCTATCACCGGAATGGTCAACAGCATTGTAGAGAATAGCTGTATTGTCTAAACTATGACAGAACTGTTGGTATTTTGACTTACCTGGAACCATCCGAGTTTTCCTCCCACAAGGATTCAGCTTTCAAATGTTCTGATCTCAGCAGCTCTGCTCTGAGGTCCTCTGACCGAGACATAGCCAGGCCTCGCAGAGCAGGACGACCCTCAGGACCCAAACCGGGGTCTCCACCCAGACCTGCTGGTGAGAAAAGATGTACTTAGGTGAAAAACAATACTTTGTTCTGCATTAAAGGATTTAAATGTGAGGATGAGAATTATGTGGGAAATATTATAGTAATATCAGAATTTCTTGCTTAAAGGAAAGTTCTGAAAAAAAGCTCTAATTTTTCATAGTAGTGTGAATTATCATATTTTGAAATAATATATTTGAGATGGAAATATTGTATAGTTAACTCTACTATTATATTACAAATACTTGCGTACATCTACCATTAATACATTTTACTAGTGACATTTCATTGCTTAAATACAGGATTTCTAAAACCTTTCTACACATTTACTTAAAGCATTCTTTTAATGTGGGTACTTTTGATGTCTCAATTTTAGCACTAGCTAATATTCAAACTGTAGCTTTAAGTAAAAGGCAAATGCCGACATTTATCTATGGTTCTGGTTATGTCTGTCCAGTCATGACTCACTTGTTCCATCTGGGGTAGCGTCCCACAGTTCGACTGCTGGCAGGTCTGTGGTGAGTCGGGCTGGGGAGTACCTCAGAGTGGATGGCCTGATACAGGGTGCTGGGCTGCTCATTGCAGGTGTCCCTTGGGTTACAGATGCTGGGGACTCCCTTCGTGCCTCTGGGGAGTCCAGGATGGTTAACCCACCCTCACCACCCTGAAGCGTGGACTGACCTGTGGCAGCGCGATTTCTTGAGCTCGACTTCAGGGCTGACTTTATAGGCAGTGAAATAGCTGGTGATTCCACTCTTATTCCACCAGCTGCCTCCAACAAGCATGGCTCAAGAGCAATGGGGCTACCAGGGGCAAAGGAAACAGCTCTGGTCACGTTGACCCTGTTCCTTGGGTTAGAGTTACGCCTCTGAGCCCATGACGGACCATAAGGGCCATGGCCAGACTCCAAACGGCTCTCTCCTTTCCTGCTTCTTCTCCTAAGTTTGCCAAAGCCTGATGACTTCCACCCGGTGCTGCTCTCCTTATTTTCACCCAGCACATATGCACCAGCAAAAGTGACGGTCAGAGGAGCTTTAGGGCGAGCACTCACCTCTGACTTGTTTGGAGGTACCCAGCGAGGGACCGGTTTTCCCCGTGCATCCTCAGGGTTCCCAGTCTGTTGTGGCTCAGTCTTCTGTGGACCTGGATGAGGTTCTCTGACTACAGAGCCACACGATTCACATTTCTTCACCAGCACTATTATCTCTTTAATCACTGTGGGTTCAGCACTGACACCCACATCTTCTACCTTCTGGGAGGGAGGTGTGGAGACACTTCTATGGTTTCTGCTTCTCTCTGAACCGCTGCTGCTAGAATCTGTATTATTTTCTTTAATCTGGGATTTAGGGACCCCAGGCCTACAACGCTGTCTGACTCTATCCAAGTACCGAGACTCAGCTTCTTTCTCTGATTCATCCTCAAAGCGTACCCGTGTGGGTGAACAACCATACCGTCTTGATCGACTTCCTTGGTCACCAGGGGAGGTTTCTTTTTGCGTGGGGAGGAGGAGGGGGCCTGACACAGTTTGAGCTGTAACATCTTCTTTGGTTTGAACAGCTTTCTGCACTGGTGTAGGACTGGGTGAGTC
Source organism: Microctenopoma steveboyesi (assembly GCA_032359275.1). Taxonomy (NCBI): domain Eukaryota; kingdom Metazoa; phylum Chordata; class Actinopteri; order Anabantiformes; family Anabantidae; genus Microctenopoma; species Microctenopoma steveboyesi. Next base: position 8,769,852 of record JAUMHF010000009.1, on the reverse strand, counting down.
AGTTTGCCGTTTCTTCCTGCAAGAAATGGTGGGAGCAGTGAATATTACAAGAAAAACAACATAGCTTACGGAAGTAGGGCAAAATGAAAGCAACTGTGAACATGAATGAGAGTCTGACCTGACTATGTATCATTACCCAGCACCAATCTGTACTCTGTTATCAACATGGTAAATTATAACAACTCATATTATACATAGTAAGTCCACAGACTAGGCTTGTTGTGAAGTCAGATCCATTACAAATGCTTTTAATTTAAAAACAAATCTACTAATTTCTACATAAACATGCAGGTTGGATTACAGGAACAAAGCTAGATGTCATACTATTAGTATTGCATAAGCAGAATGAAATCAAACATTGTCACAGCTCTTCGTTTGTAATTTTGGCTTATTTCAAAGCTTAAACGTATTTTCTTTCATGCAACATTATCTTTGCCAGAACTGGCCAAGAGAAGGACAGAAAAGCAGAGCATTAAACCTAAAAACTGTTTAACAAGAAACCCTTCAAACAGTCAAAGTACATTTCAAAACAGACTCATAACTGTTCGTTTCATGCACACAACTGCATGAACACAAGCAAGGCTTTTACATTCCCTAACATCTAGTGAAGATGCCAGACATGCCAAGCCGAGGTAAGTAGATGCACGCAACGTACACTGTGTTTCTCTGATCAGAATGGGAGCGTCTGCAGGGCCGCTCGCCTTGAACGTGACTGGAGCGAGCCTTGAGTCGTGCTCTCTCCAGCAGCCGCTTGGCTTGCTCATGTCTTGGGCTCAGAGGAAGCTCATCGTTGATTACAATGAGTGACCTGATGATCCAGAAAACAATACTTTTAGTACACATTTAAATCAATTAAGCGATTCAAATAGCAAGGGAAATGATAGAGTTGAATTTATGACAAGATTTGCTGGTTATACTGCCAACGGTTTGAGTAAAATTAAACGTTTATGAAGCCTTCAAATGCACAAAGCCACATATTTACAACAGATTGACTTGACATACAGTGAATCAAGCTGCATCTTCCTAAGCTGTCTTATGTAATATTAGATAGATACACTGGGGCGTGGCACCGGCGGCTAGCAGCAGAGAGAAACGTCACATATCTATCCTTATGCCCAGCAGCTAAGCTGCTCTGTATTGTGCTTCATCATCTGTATTTGTCTTTATCCGCTGGCCCAGAGATAAAGATAGCATGATACACCAGCCATGTGGATTATCCTTGTAATGGACTGAGGGTGATTCATTCTCTCCTGTGTGTCACGAGGGAAACATATTGTGTTTCAATAGATTACAGTTTGTTATGTCAATGTTACATCTAAAAAAACTGACAAACATCGTAAATTTAGCAGCTGTTTTGGTATCTCACATGCAGCTGTCTCATTCTATGGTTTATAATGGTGATGACTGTAGTGCACTCTGTAATAATAGTGGCTGCTAAACTACTAGCATAATTGTTGGAGATAGACTAGCAAAGGTTGTCCACACATAAACAACACAAGTGTCAAACTCAATGCAAAATCATTTCTTAATCTCTTAAAATAAACAAATAAATAAAAGCCATCTTTAACAAATGTATTTTAGTAAAGTTTTCACTTTCATCTGTATTTTTGTATGATTTGTGGATTTTCTAAAATGAGAATATACATAAGAGTCATATGTCACCACCTCTGCCTAATGAATAAATAAACAAATATATAATAAATATTGCTAACCTCAAATAGGGTTCAAGGTCCTGTGTTGTGCTGTCTGTGCTGTCCAAAACCTCATGGGCATCTGCAAATGGCATAAAAGAGAGAGGAAAAATCTCAGCAGATGTGCAAATGCAATGGGCTGGAATTACAACATCAGATGGTGAGGTTGTGACAGCACTGCTGTTATATTTTATGGTATGATATTCAGATATAGGAGCTTAAACGAGAACTCTAAAGCTGTATGTGCAAAAACATGGAGTTGTTCTAGTCTGTCTTTGTTTTTTCTCTACAGTTAGCTAAGCTGCAGTTCCACATGTTCTGTGTTTTTTGTTCCAGTTCCTTTCAGTTGGTAGCTCAGCGTCTTCAGGCTTTGTCTAGTGCAACGCCTACTGCCAAAAGAGCCATCAGCCATAATGTGACCTTTAACAGCAGATTCCCCAGAGACATGGGGGAAAAACACCTGATCATCATGGATGAAGTCATATGTCTTGCACTGAGCTTCCGTCACATATGCACACACAAAGAGCAGATCATTACAAATGCAAAACATGGGGAAATGTATCATCTGTCACCTACATACACACAAAGACATCCATTAGCAAACAGACAGAGATACAAAAGCAGGGACACTTCCCCCACCGCTCTCACTGCTAATAATAGCAGCAACCACATGCACATGTGCACATCTGCTCAGCACTGGGAATCAGACAAGCTACAAACTACATGTCTATACATCACAGATAGAAAGGCAAACTACAGTTAGAATTGCCACAACCACTGGAAAGTCCACCACTCACACAGTTTGGACAAAATGTAAATCTTAAAACTTTGTAATGTTGTGGTGGAAAGTCTACAGTCAAAACCACCAAAGTACTAGCTACAGTAGTATTCATCTTACAGGTTTCACCTGTAAGGTGAAATGAAAATCAAAGAACAAACAAACAATATAAGCACCTCAGGATGTTCTTGTCTTTTGAGAAAGCCCTCTGGATAGAAGGGCGAAACGTCGTCAAGAAACCTACTAAGTCCAGTTGCTATTGGATAAACCTTTTTGAGATAACCATGACCTGGATGACTGAGAACCTTCACAGATATGTTCTTGTCTTTTCTTTTCAACCTTTAATTATGCTTCCACCTATTCATATTCATTCCTTTCTTTTTACATTAAATGGGTCACAATTGCCTCAAGAGACCTACCTTTATTATCCTCTTGGTAGGTTGTCTCTTCGTAATAGCGGGCGTTTCCTCCTCCGCCTTGCTCTTTCACCTCCCTGCAGTTTTGCTGTCTCTCCCTTAACTTTGCATAAGCTCTCTGCTTCACCTTCAGTTTTTCATCAGCTGAGAGCACCCCGCTTTGTGAGGACATGCTCTCCCAGCTGTCTGAACTGCACAAGGCTTTGGCGGGGTCACCCGCAACTGTCTCCTTCTTCTCACACCAGTCCAGGTGGCCCTCCACACTGTCTGAGCGCTTGAAGTCTGAAGATGGATTGCTTTCACCCAACACCACCCCAACATCGCCCTTAGTCCCTGTATCGGTTGGCTTAGACTTCCTGTGAGGCTCAATCAGGGCTTCTTTCTCAGTATAGTCCTTCAGCATTAAAGTGGAAGAAATGTTCTGAGGTCTAACGCCATTGAGAAGCAATGTTTCTGGGCGTGCTACTCTCCAGAATCCTTTGGGTGGTGCCCAGTGTCTGGTTGATGTGGACGACGTGGAGGTAGAACAGGGAGATGTAGAGGTGGTGGCAAGCACAGGTGGTGGTGGAGGTGGAGATAGGTCATCCTTACTACTGCTTGAATTGTCAGACAGAAGACTCTCCAGACTGGTGCCCTCCCCGAGCCCATAGGGGTGGCCCGTCAGAAAACCAACCTGGCTCTCATTTATTTCTGACCTTTCATCTTCAGCTTTGTCGCTCCCTTCAAATACCTGTTCCCTTTGTGCTTCAGCTGGAGGGCTGTGGATTTCCAGCCTGACTTGTACCTCTACCTCTTCATCTTCATCGCTGCTGCTCAGGTTCTTCACAGCACCGGATCGCCGGGAGAGAGCAGGCAGAGAAACCTGACCCTTCACTCTGGATCTCTGTCTCAAAATGACCTCAGAGGAAATCTTCCCTGCTGGACTGCTCCCTAGAACCTCTGTGTCCAACTTCTCCCGTTCCTTCTCTCTGTCTCTGCCTCTTGTCCGTCTCTGTGTGAGTGACTTCACCTTGGTTTGTAGCGCATGCACAGCTGATCTCTGAGGAGAAGGAAGCTGGGTGCTCAACAAGGGGGCTGATAATACAGGCTGACGGACAGGGCCAGTGATTAGCCCCCAGTTAATTGGAAGTCCACTGGGTGAAGGGGAGCTGGACTTTGCCTGGATATTATCAACCACCTTCTCTTCCTCCATTGACTAGAAAAAAAGTCCTGGAAAGATTCTGTAGATAAAGATGACTTTTTATACACTTGCAGACATCTCTAGATCTGTTCTACATCTCCGTTACCAACTACTTTCTATCTGGGCTGCCTGGTGAGAAGATATGTAATGTGAATTCAGTCACGTTGCCTTATCCACTGATTACTTTGCAGTGGCTAATCCTTCAGGATCAGAATAAGCAACTGCTGCATGCAACTGAGCCTCTACTAGAAAAATAAAATACATATTAATATAAAAACATACAGAGAAACAAAACTTTTTTTGTACCAATTTAGTAAAATGTACTAATAAATGACTAAGACGTGATTGATTCAATCTCAGTCATTTTAACAATGATATAGCTACGCAGAACACTTTTCTACAGGCCAGTTTAGCAGCGTTATAAATATTATGAACATGGTAAGCTTTATGTCACAGTGTGCCTAAACCAGATTTATCTAGTTTACATAAACAAAGTTAACACAAACAATCATACCTAGATATTTAGTTGTGTCCTTTATAACACAATTCCAACGCTGGTCAGCGTGTGAAAGTAAAGCGAAATCGTGCAAATGCACAAATCAAAGTTCTCATCCATCCCGAAACCTGCACCGAACGCGCAGATATCCTCCGGTACATCCGGTCCCCTCGCCCTGACAACATAAACAAGAACACGGAGCAACTTTCGCGGAGCAAAATGAAACCAAATAAGATGTCTCAGTGGTTTTCCAGACCCTAATACTGCGCTTCCCCTCGCTGTCTACACAGCACCAGGTCCAGGCTGTGGCAGGCGAGCCAGCGGTCTCTCAATCATGATTGGTCCGCTAATCCCTTCAGAAATCAGTGGGATTAGACAAAAATGGAATACAAAAATGCTTGCTTTCATTTCGTCCTTGCCTCGCGAACCCACCGAGCGGAGCTCTGTGTTGCGTAAGTCCTGAGAACACACACCGACTCCGCGCACAGTCTAATAAGCCAATGGCAACAAGGAAGCCTGAAACTAAAATAGCTTAATGGGCTTCAGCGTAAATGGCACATCACTACTGTCACTCTGTGAACATGTTGATACTTCTGCTGTGAAATGATGTATGCTGCTGTGTGTTTTAGAGTATTAGACAGACAAACAACTTGTTATTTGCAGCCCCGATGCTTCAGTTCATCCCGGCTAAATCACCATCTTTCCTCTGTGTTTGTGTTTACATAAATGTGTGCGGACACGCGCGCGCGCGCACACATTTGCACACGCACAGTAATCCTAATTGGGACAATGTCCTGCTTGCCAGTTGTGACATCCCCAGATGTGAGCAGACTGACAGATGTGAGCAGACTGGCAGATGCTGCTCAGTTTCGTGCCATTTTGTGCCAGCAGAGGGCGACATCATCATATGATGCGCACAGACACGCACGCGCGCGCACAGACACATCTTGCCCAGCTAGCTGTAACCGGCTAGTGAGTATGTTGACACCCTCCCCAAACCTCGGCAGCAGCTAAGCTGCACCGTCGACATGGCAAGAAAATATCGCAACAATTTCCTTAAAAAGAATGAAAATCTTCCAAGTCTGTTGGAATGAGTGAGTAGTACCGGCATTCGTGACCACTTTGTCCGGTTGGCCGCTAAAAATAGGAGTTGCATATTTTGTTTTAGTAACATTAATGACGCATAGCTATGGTTAGCTGTTGCTAGCACGATAAGCAGCTGCTAACGAGCTAACTGCTACAACAGGGAGGAGTTAGGTAGTTGCTAGCTTGTTAGCCTTCTGTGCTCAGTAAAACGAGAAAGACTATTTGTTATCCGGCTTTCAAAATGTGACCAAAACACCACATTGTGCTGCTTAATATGTTGTTGGCACGACGATTTATTTAGTGTGTCTGGGAAAAATAAATTGATTTTAAAAGCAGTTGGTGTGCTTGGTAGTTTCGGATGCGATCGTTACATAATCTCGCTGTTGCAAGTCAAATGGCTTCACTTTCCACTCTTTTATCTTAAGCTACCGTTTCCTTCACGAAGACACGAAATGATGGCAATGTTTAAAGAAATACAAATATTTTCCATCTGAATCTCTACGCGGAGTAATTATTGTGCTATGATCAAATTACGGTATGCTTTAGATAAGCAAATAAGAGCTTCTTATTTGTCAAACGACGTTTGTTCGCTTGCCAGGCTAGCAAACTAGCCACCCATAGCCTAGCTTGCTAAAAGTAAGCTACACTTAGTTAGCTACGGGATCGCCTCATACCAGGAAAAAAACGGTATTTAACCAAACATTATTAAAAGATGATTACAGCGCCTTTAACGAAGTGGGTTACTAAATAAAGCCAATGTTTGTAACTTAATAATTTCAGAATACCAATCTCCATTGTAGCTTCATAAGTTAGATAGCGCACAGAGACTTGGCTGTTAGCTTCTTCAGGACCCTTTGTCCAGAGTCACAGTGGTAACCAGTTCTTTTAAGTAGGCCACAGACCAGTTGTTTTGATTTTTCTCCGTTAGTTTTTTCATCTGTATTTTGCAAATACTTGTTGTGGCACCTCTGTTTTCTATTTATTTAGTTTTATGTTACTTAGCATTACTAAACAGTAATCTTAGACTGCAAACTATATTTTCTATGTTTAATTTAGTAAACCAGAACCCTTTAATGCATTATTCAACTACAGATTACTGACTACTGATTTTTAATTAATGTTAAAATGCAGGAATATAGATTTAGATAAAGACCATTGTATTGCAACGTTTAGATTCATATTTAAATGCTGAAATTGGAGAATGTGTCTTAATTGACATTGTCTTTCTCTTTTGCAGTATTCATCACGTGATGTGATCTAAAATCCACAATGTGTGAGGACATTTAAGAACGATTGTGTTCGGAAGAAAAAAATCTTGATTCCAGTGGAATCTTCCATATATATTATTGTTATATTTTTTCTTTGTGTTAAAGCTTACATATATTTACATACACTCGTTCCACCAACATATAGCCATGCCAGTGCAAGCTCCACAATGGACAGAGTTCCTGCTGTGCCCAATCTGCACACAGACATTTGAGGAGACTGTTCGCCGGCCCATAAGTTTGGGCTGTGGACATACTGTCTGCAAGATGTGCCTGAACAAGTTACACCGTAAGGCCTGTCCCTTCGACCAGACGGCAATCAGCACAGACATCGAGCAGCTACCTGTCAACACAGCCCTATTACAGCTGGTGGGAGGCCAGGTAAGACACGTGCCTGTGTGTTTAGGTACACTTGTTTAGAAGTTTATAACAGTGATTCATTAGATGGGAATTAATGTGTCCTTGAGAACCACTGCTGTGCTTGTTTTCCAACTGTCCTTCACTATCCACTGTTGATTACCTGGATCTGGAAAACAAGCAGCACAGTAGCAGTAGAGAACCAGAGTTGGACCTCCTGACTTATGCAGTAGATGCTAGCTTGTGACTTAAACAGCTCATGGATGTGCTTTTTGTTGAAAAGGTGAATAATTTTATGGTGATATTCTAGTCTTGTCACTATGTTTTCTGTAATTGCTATTTGTGGACTATATTGGAGTATTACAGATGGGCTATTGCATGGTGTGTACATATCTTGGAGATTCCATTATGAATCATACTCCAATCATTGAGCAATGTCTTTAATTCTGTTGATTTACTGTTTGCAGTCTGCATGCGTTAGTGTTTGACTGGAAGGGTGAGGCACAGCTGGTGGTGTTTTTGACTTTCTATGGCATGTTTGCAGGTGTATTGTGTGAAACAGTGGAGATGGAAATGTGCCAGTCTTACTTTAGAACCCAGATTGTCTGTAATTTGTGATTTCTTATTTGTTTTATTTATTTCCGTAGAGCTGCACATTATTTCTGTCGGCTTTAAGGAAAATATTTTACTGTGATTTTGATGTCTGGTTGTTATTTAAATTGGCTTTTGCACAGCTTGTGAAGTGTTCCTGCTAAAGTGTCATAAGCTTGAAAGTGTTTTCGCTTATGTGTGCCGTTCCACAAGTCATGACTAATATGCAGACAATAGATAAAGCCTGTAAGACAATTGATTTCAAAATGTCAAATCAAAGGTTTCTTGTGAGTCACATTCTTCTGTGTGTAACTGTGGGCCAGTGAAACCTAAAGATTTAACAGCGCATAATTTAATAACAATCAAAGAAACATTGCTAAGTAATAAAATAATTATAAACCTGAGCCTTTAGGAGACTGAGCATGACAATTGTCACCACAGTGTAATGAAGGTATTTTTATTCTGTTTTGATTTTTAACATTGCTAATATAGACTTGAATGTACTTAACCCCCCCCCCACACACACACACACACAGAGACGTGTTTTAATATTAATTAGTACGCTTAGTTATCTTCTAATTGTTTTGCTCATACATCAAACAGTGAGAAAAACCACTTTACTGTGAATACATTAGCATCAGCAGCATTGTTGATTGTACTGACAGGTTTTATTTGATGCTCAGAGGTGTCTTATTTGGACCGTTTTCATTCTGCTGCAGGTTCCTAAGGCTCAGCCAGTTGCTTTGATTACCAGTCCAGAGGACTCGCAGCATTATGAGGAAGCGAGGCAGTGCGTGGAGGAGCTGGCCCTTTACCTCAAACCCCTCAGCAACACCAGAGGTTCTTAAACCCACACGCCCACAAACACGTGCTTATTTCCTTTCTAGTTTCTTTTTCCTATATAACAACCTATTTATAGTTGCAGTGCTTTTAAATTCTTTAGGTTGTTTTCAACATGGAAAGTTCATGATTACACTGTAGTTTTTATCCTAAACTTGGTGAATGCATGAAGAAAATACTGATGATGGGGAACTAGAAGAGAGATCATTTAAATCCATTAAGACCAAGTTAAAACCACCAGCATGCGTCATCAATATTAATCAACAATATTTTAAATTTTTAATATAATAATGATGAATGATCTTTCCATTATCATGTCTCCCTTTCACACTCTCCCTGACATATTGCTCTCTCTCTGGCACTGAGCTTGTGTTATCATTCTGTGTGCTAGGCAACACAAATGTGTCGTATATATAATCTCTTTGCCATATCACTGAGGTTCAATGAGATTTGCATAATCTTGTGGTAAATGTGTAAATCAGTTGACTTGTTCAACATTGAGTCTCTATAAATAGAAAGTAACATATTTTATGTAAATACATAATAAAGTGTTGCAGGCTTTTAGCTGTTTTCTTATCAATTGGCTGTGGTAATTATTAGTGGTTAAACATGATTAATTATTTAATATAATAGAAATAATAGAAACAAATACATTTCCCATTTCCCAAATAAGCATAATTTGAATTCTAGTCAAGGGTCTATTTGGCAGTACTGTTAGCAGTATAGAACTTACTAAAATGGACTTATAATAACTAGTATTTGCATAATTATACAAACATGTTTGTGGATTAATTCCCTTGGTTTACCAACTGACGTATCTAATCTCCCAACAGGTGTGGGTCTGAGCAGTACAGCCCAGAGTATGCTGAGTCGACCCATGCAGAGGAAACTTGTTACTCTGGTCCACTGCCAGCTGGTGGAGGAGGAGGGCCGTGTTAGAGCCATGAGAGCTGCTCGCTCTCTGGGTGAGCGAACTGTCACCGAACTCATCTTGCAGCACCAGAACCCACAGCAGCTCTCATCCAATCTGTGGGCTGCTGTCCGCGCGCGAGGATGTCAATTTTTAGGCCCAGGTAGAATGTTTTCCCATTACCTGTAAACTACTAAAGTCTCAGACATAAGTTCTTAATAAATGTTGGTTTTTGACGCTTTATGACAATTAGCTGTAAATTATGGCACGGTTCATGTTTCTTCCCACAGCCATGCAGGAAGAAGCTCTGAAGTTGGTCCTTCTTGCTCTAGAGGATGGCTCAGCTTTGTCCCGAAAGGTGTTGGTTCTCTTTGTAGTCCAAAGGCTTGAGCCGCGCTTCCCACAGGCCTCTAAAACTAGCATAGGCCATGTTGTACAGCTCCTCTACAGGGCATCCTGCTTCAAGGTATGTTTCTGTCTGAGAATGTTCTTAACTTTATTTGAGGAAACGTGTCGTGTGTTACACAAGGGGCCTGATTGGGTTAATGTTAGTGATGGAGTGACCACAAATTACTGTTAATTACAGAAATGATCTGTTAGGGTAGGGGAAATTAAAGAACCTCTTCTGTGCCCATCTAGGTGACCAAACGTGATGAAGATTCGTCTCTGATGCAGCTAAAAGAGGAATTTCGTACTTACGAGGCTCTGCGGCGTGAGCACGACTCTCAGATTGTTCAGATTGCCATGGAGGGTGGCCTGCGCATTGCACCTGACCAGTGGTCTTCTCTGCTTTATGGAGATCAGTCTCACAAGTCACACATGCAATCCATCATAGATAAGGTGCGCAAATAAATGGTTTTGTTTTTATTTATTACCGGTGTCGCAGAGAATCATCCATGTCGTCCACCACATTACAGCCTCCTACACAAAACGCCCATCAGGTATTAACCTACTAAAGCATTAAGTCTGTCTGTTTCTTTTTGCCATAGCTGCAGACACCAGCGTCATTTGCTCAGAGTGTTCAGGAGCTGACAATTGCGCTGCAGAGGACTGGTGACCCAGCCAACCTTAACAGGCTGCGTCCTCACCTAGAGCTCCTGGCCAACATTGATCCCAGTCCGGGTAAGAAACACATTAACTTCAACAATCTTACTTTTGGAGTGATGTAATGAGTAAGTCAAACACCCATAATTTCATATTTTACCATCTAAACGGTGACCTCTGTATCTTAAATGTATCTCTACTACACATCCCACTGTATTTAACTGATTATTTAGTTAATATATAAGTTTGATTGTTGTTTTTTGGTGTATATCTTCCAAAAATAATAAGTTGGTGTTAGTAACACTAAATATTATCTGAAGAAAGAAGTGAAGCAGGTGGCATACAGGACAAGTAGACTGTACAATCCATTTATTTAGGTTTATTCACTTGACTAGTGAAAAGTAGAAATATGCATAGCTGCAAAGTCATAAAGATGTAGATAGCCTTCGAGTTTGTACGCTACAATATTCACATAACACTTGTGTTTCCTCATATATCGATTTGTATTTCCAGATGCCCCACCTCCTACATGGGAGCAGCTCGAGAAGGGCTTGGGAGCAGTGAAGACGGTGGTGCATGGCTTAGTGGACTTCATCCAGAACCACAGCAAGAAAGGAACTGATCCCCAGCAGGTTGGTTTGAACCACAAAAGGTCCAGTAGTTCCAGAGACCTCTGGAGATATGCGAAGGTCTTAAATTTGTGTTTTATAAATACAATGAACATTCATGGAGCTTTAATTGTTATGTTGTCATGAACACCATTGAGTTGAGTTTTAACAAAGCTCTACTTGCATTAGATGTTGGTTGTTCTTTTTTTCAGCCTCCACAGCACAGCAAGTACAAGACATACATGTGTCGTGACATGAAGCAGAAAGGAGGTTGTCCACGTGGAGCCAGCTGTACCTTTGCTCACTCTCAGGAAGAACTGGAGAAGTGAGTCTGACAAATATACACATGATGCGTTGTTTGTATGTAACTGAGTTATTCCCTTTGTCCCGTAACACCACAGTATTTCTTATAAATGTTGTACTGGGTTTTATATTTGTCAGGTATCGTAAGATGAATAAACGCCTGGCAGCCCGCCTCCCCGGCCCAGGAGGTCTCATGCCTGATGAGGGCCTTCCGCTTGATGTAGCAGTGACCCGGAAGACTTCGCCCCTCCCCAATGGCAGTGTTACTCCCTCTTTGCCCCAGCTCATTCCTCGTGGAACAGATTCAGTTTCATATGAACTGCTGCGAAAATCCGTAAAGATGGATGGAGGGAGTCCCAGTGCCCCGGGATCACCACCTGACGTGTGAGTAGAAATACATTATGAAATGTTAGGAAAACTTTCAAAAAGTAATAAAAGGTATTAATCGTCATTTCATAAGGTATTCCATTTTCATGTAACTTTATCTAACATGGGATTAGACTCTGTGATGCTAACGTCGTCTCAGTTTGTGCTGAAACTCCCGCTGCTGCTGACACTCAAAGAAAGTCAGACAGTTTCTAACTTTTCGCTCTATTTATATAACTATTCATTCTCCAGGCGGAGGCACTTAAAGGAATGATTGTGTTCATGTGTTTATTATAATGACTACAGTCAATAGAACAACTGGAACTATTTTAAGAAGGTGTTTGACGCAGCTTATTAATCAACGCACACGCTCTGTCCGCCTGTGTGTGCACGTGCATGTGTCACTCAGCAGAACGCTTGCGACACAGCGATCGGAGAATATTGACAGTGTCCCTCAATAGGCAGAAATTATATAAGATAAGTAACATGGGGTTTTTTATTTCAGTAAAAGAACACGATATAGACCAGCTTTAAATAGAATCATACGTGACTTCCGATGTGGTCTAGTGCTGTTTTGAAAATGAAATAAAACACGAGAAATACACTTTGATTATTGTGACAGCGAATGTTTGATATTTTCAGGCAGTTGCATCTTTTTCATTATTTATTTGAGAGTAAACATCGCTGAACTTGCTACATTATACCACTGCAACACAGCGTGTGGGGATTCGGTGAAAATCGCGTATATCCCCAGATTTTGATTCGTTGCTTAACAGTTACCAGCCTATTTAAGTACACGGTAATGCAATCAGTGCCCCAAAGATGTTTTATTTAATCAGATGTCCATTCCTGTAGCTTGGACCCTGTGCCCAAACCTGGTATGACTCTGCCACCTCACGCCATTTCCCACCCAAGGATGCCAGCAGACCACCTCTCTGGCATGAAGCACATGCCTGTGGTACCCAGAGGTTCGCAAGTGTACCCTCAGCCACAGCTTACTGAGATGTGCTATGACACTCGCCCACCACCTTCTGCTTCTCAGTATGAGCCCTCGCAATATCCCACAGGTAAGACTCAAAAATCAGTCATGTGAAATTTATATTCTTTGTGGAGTTGATGAAAATTATCAGTTTGTCTTTGTATCTGGGAACGATTTACAAAAAGAAAAGTGAGCAACAGCCTGCTTTTTATTTCTCAGGGTACCCCTATCAACATCCGTATGTTTCACGGGACTACATGCGTAACCCTCCAGCCCCCAGCGAGTCAGGGCCCCCCTACCAAGACCCATATCCTGGCTATGGCCCTCCAGAACGCTCCTACCAGGCTCCTCACTCTGCCCAAACCTTTCCCTACCCCCACCCTCCGCATTATGACAGAGGCCGCCATGGGACTTACTCCGGCCCACCACCTCCTCCACAGCCTTATGCTTCTCAGAGAGAGAGCTTGGTTAGAATGAGTCCCGCACCTCTGGATGTGGCCCCCCAGTCAGCAGGGCAGGCTAACCCCCTTTACCACCAAGAGCCCACTACACGGGACAGATATCCACCAGATGGCTATTATCAGCCAGGTCCCCAGGCTCCACCCATGAGGGGTTATACCAGGGTGAGTATGTTTGGATCGTTCTTCATTTGTGTCTTTGTGCTTTCGCGCAAGTTACGTGTCACTGAAATAACTCCTAGTTGTTCAGCAATTTTACTGTGTGTTTGTCGTAGGCGTCACAATATAGCAGTTCACAGCCCAGCCTGGACTATCTGCACAGACGTCGTCAGGAACTGTTATCCCAGCTGGAGGAAAGGAAGGTCATCTCCCCTCCACCATTTGCTGCCTCCCCCACTCTTTCTCATCCATTCCCCAATGACTACCCTCCTGAGGTACACGGGCATTAAACTGTTAAAATGACTCAGATCTGATTTGATGTTATTGATCCATATGACCAACCCACTGTAAGTGACACAGGTGTAATACTATGAAGAAAGTATTCCTTGACTGAAGTGACACCAGTTTTTTTTTGCTTGCAGTATGGTGACGAGAGCTCAAAAACCATTGCAAAATGCCGAGAGCCTGACTATGCTGGACAATACTCTCCCTGGTCCTGTGAAACCATTGGCTCATACATTGGCACAAAGGATGTCAAACCCAAAGATGTTATGGTTCCTGGTACCATGGAGATGATGGTGAGTGCAGATGGATAACTTTACAATCATTCAGTCTGTATTTTCCAAGTAGATATTAGGGGGGGGCATTAAATTTAGGATTCATTGTTATGCTGTTGCAAATGATTTAGAATAGATGCACAATTTGGTGCCATTATGCTATTTAATAGAATTTAGTTTTCCCTATATCCACACTTGTGAGTACAAGTGCTTATTCGTCTTGACTCCTTTATTTTGCTGGTGGACAACCAGCACTGTTGGTTTAACTGCTGTATCAAGTGAGCAAATAACACTTTCTTTTCCTCAGATTTCTTTAAATAACACCCCCCCCCCTTTCTTAACTATTCTCTCCTCTTCTGTCTGTCAGAATGTGGAGGCTAAGGCTCTGAGGGAACCATCACTGGACGCTCCTCGGAGAGGTACAGAAGTCAAAGATGATGACCCCATTATCCCGTTTGGCCCTCAGCCCACTGTATCACGCTTCGGTGCTATCTCCCGCACCTCAAAGACTGGCTACCAGACCACTGGCCCTGTGCAGGCTATGGCATCCACTGCCCCAAACCCAAACTCAAAAAATATGGCCATGCCAGGTAAGCAGCAGAAAGTTGTTTTTTTTTCTTTGTTTTAACAAATTGTCAACAACACAAAACATTTCTGACATTTTATCTTCTTGTTTCTAGCTGCATACACATATGGAAGCCATGGAGGATGGGGTGGACCTTCATACCCCTCCCACCAGACTGCCTCCTCTCAGGGACACTTTAATGAGCGGTGAGGCACATGTTTCTTTTTCCTGTCAACTTTTTCACGTGATTTTACCGCTTTACATTTTGGAAATTACCAGAAGCGCGTATGTGAAAGTGGAAGTTTCAATTATGTAAATGTCCCCTGTTTTTTTTACTTTCACAGCCTACCTATGGGAACCACAGACAGAGAACAGTTAAAGATTGAGCTGCAACAGGTCAATCAGCAGATCACCCAGCAGACACAAATGCATAGCATGGAGGTGTGTATGCTTTAAATAGGAAATTGTGCTTTTCAGAAATTTAGAGATTAGATTAAAACTGTTTTTAGAAATTCCAGCAGAAATGATAAAAACGCACACTAATCTACATGTTTAATTATTATAGGCTGCAAGTAACTCTTTACTGCTCCAGAGGGAGGCCAGTGTAGTGGCAGGCCAGCCAGTACAGGCCAGCCAGGGTCAAGCTGCTGCAGCCCAGCAGCAGGCCAAATGGCCAGCAGGGGGAGCAAGTGCAACAGCAGTCTCCAGTGAACAGCTAAGCCTGGAGCTCCACCAAGTGGAGAGAGAGATCGGCAAGAGAACCCGGGAGATGGCCATGGTAAGAGGGGTTAGTGAGACAGAATCTGGGATGGAGTAGAATTAATAAAAAGTTATGTTTGAGGACTATCTCTAGACGGTGTACATGTTGAGAATCACTCCATCCTCTCATTGTGGAACCTGCATTTTACCACCACACTCCACATCTCTATTCTTGTTTAACTAAAATGAGTTCTATTCCACACCAGGAAAACCAAGTAGTGCATGATGTTCAGCAGTACAAGATGAAACCTGCAGAGAATGGACAACCAGAGCACAAGCTTGAAGAAATCTCTTTGGCTCTTGTGTGAGTGAACGCCTACATAAATATGTATTTCCTGAATATGTATGCATTATATTAGACGCACAACCTATTCCCAATTCTCACTTGGGTCCTTTGCCCCCCTTTCAGCGAAGTGTCTAACGGCTCCAGCAGTTTGCAAGAAAGTGCAGTGGGCGGGTCCATGCTGTCACTGACCAATAAGACATCTGCATTGAATCTGTGTTCTGATCCAGGTGCCACTGGTTCAGAGGTGCAGAAGAATGGTGTTGTCCATTCCTGCTCCTAGGCAGTACACCCTCACACACTCACACGCACACACGCACACACACACACACACGCACACACTCAAGATGCTCGATTGAAAAGCATGCACAGGCACACATACACCTATTCTATTTAGAAGATGAGCAGTATCTGCCGTGATATGAATTTTCTTTCTTTTTGTTCTGTGAATGAGCTTTTTTAATAACTTTCCTTGCCTGGAAACCAGGGCATATAATAACATTTCTTGTGTTTTTTTTCTTTTCTTTTTGTACTGACTTTTCTTTTTGTACAAGGCTCACAATATATATTAGAAAGAGAAATGGTGGTGGTCTTGACAGTGTAAATGTAACTTAATTCAAAAAGTCTGTCCAGTTCCAGTTTTAGTAAACATAGTATAGTCAGGTATTCAGTTAATCTTTCCCATGTGAGATTTTTGGTTTAGGTTTCCCAGCATACATGGAAATGAACGGTTAGATAAAAAGGAGCGGGTCACATCATGTGCACCCTGAAGAAGCGCTCATGTTGCTGTCTGATTTATTAAGGTGTTGCAGGAAACTGCAGAAGCGTGACATTTGGTACTCACCCCCAGAATCATAAAAAAGTGGTTGTCCAGATCGAGATGGTTTGAGGAGGGAAAAGCAGTTCAATATTCACCAGTATTTAGCCAAAATGAAGATGCAAGGTGTTTCACACATCACTTTTGCACCCTAACTCCACTTCCTCAACTGCCATGAGAAGTATTTTTTTAAAATATTAGTGCATTTTATGAACACGTCATATGTCTGTTTCATACTTGAGAGCAGTATATTCTATATTTAATTGGAGCATTCTGTTTTAAAGATTGCCTTTTTGATAATAAGCTTTTGTGTTTTCTATAAGGGAATCTACTATGTGCTTCTCTTGGTTGTGACCTGATGCGGGTTGGTTGCATTGGCTTTCACCTGTGTTCCTAAGGGTTGCATTCAGTCTTAGCTCATTATGTTGGGAAAAATTTCACAGCTTGTTGAAAAATGGCACATTTTGTTTTTTTTTCAAGCTGTAAGAGTGCATCTTTCTGCTTCAGGGCAGGTGAATGAGTGTAACTTTGACTTAGTGTGATCAGGGGAAAGAAGTAGGGATTTCCCTCCTCTGATCCTCTCATCCGGCAACACAGAAAGACCTCCCCATTGGGATTATCTTGTCATTTGTTCTCCTAACTTCTATGAAGTTGCCTTCCCTTGTGTATTTTTGTTAAATTTTTTTTGCTTTACAATGCTTTACATTGTTACGATTTTGGGGGATGAAGCATACCTAGTGAAGGGCTTAATTGGATGCATGTCCTTCTCTCTCATAAACTTACCTGAAAAGGAACTTCTGCAGAGTTTCTGGCTGCATTGTACAGTTGAAATCATGTTTACAGCAGCGGATAATAATGTTAGTTACATGGGGTTAAACAAACATTTAAAATATCGACCTTTAAGTCAAATTTGACTAATTCCTATATGTTGCATTGAGTACACGAAACCACCTTTATCTGTGAGTAGGACCATAATGTTTTGACTCACATTTCTTTGCTCATAACTGGCTGTCATCATCACCACCATTATTGGTCTTTCTCCATCATGTAAATTGTTTACTGCTGACGCTCAACACTGAGCTCTTTGCCTTGTGTAAACAGTTAGCATGATTGCCTACAGTTTTACAGCTCTGCTGAGAAAGAGTGAGTCCTTGTGCTGGAACGGTTGAAGGGTAGAGGAGAAGCTTTGGGTCAAGACCTTTTTAGTTTGTTGAGCCTCCATTTTTGGTCACACGAGGGACACTGAGAAACTGACAGTTTGACAAATCCCTGATAACTGATGAGTAGATTAAAGAAACACATCCTCATCTGCGTTGTTTGATGGGTATCTCTTCCAATTGATCGGCGCCAGGATGGGGGATGTTTGGGGCTTTCTTTGTTGTAATTTTTCCAACCACACTTCAAGTCTCTGGTTGCTCCTCGCTACGTTTATTGTTTAGGTACACAACTCACTTATACATATGAGTATGTATACATACATTAATATACTAAAGCACTATTAACGTGCCACTTCTTATTCTACTTGCTCAGCATTTATATTAAATGATCTCTACTTAGAATCAGCAAAATGTTTTTTGTTGTTTTTGATTTGTTTTCTGTCCACTGGTTGCCAACACAGACTTTATCCTTTCCCAGACGAAGGACTTCTGTGCGCATTGATGTGTGTTCACTTAATCTTTTGTGTTCAAACAAAGATGTTCTTTATAGACTATGCTTCCGAAGAAGACAAAATTCTGTACCTTTGGAAAATTTTTGGAGACGTTTTGTGTGTGCTAGATTGTATTGTAGAAAATGTACCCTAATTAAGTTTTTTTTTCCCTTAAAGTGTGCTGTACTAGGTGTTGAGGTATTAGAAAAGTGTTTGGGTTTCTGCCACCTTACTCCCAATAGGATATTCAGGAAGTCTGAGAGAAATGGTTCGCCTTAAATCCTCTTGAAATGCTCCTTTACTTTGTCTGCTTTAGGAGCACGAGATTTTCAAAAAAATGTTTTCAAAAATACTGATCGACACTTAATTGGCCTGATTTATATTGATATAGGCAGACCCCTTGTCCCTTTGAAAACATCAAACCAACCTACTACAACGCAGTAATGCAAATCGCAAGACTTGAAGCCAGATGTGTTTTTTTAAGGAAATATTGATCTAGCTGGGTTTGTAGATTTGTTTTTTTCTCTTTTTTTGTTTCTGCAATAGTGAGTGAATTTACTGACCTACAAGTCTGTGTCATTTGACCTAATGTGTCATCAACAGCTGTAAAAGTATCAGAGTTACATTTGCACAAGTTTTATTCCCTTTTACTATTTACTAAAAAATTGGCCAAAGTTAAAGCTCAACAAATGACTTAGAAAAAGGGGGAAATTTATTTGTTTTCATTCTCTCAGTGCAAGTAAACAAACAATCATAATCCTGATTCTACCCGATCGGTCCCTGCAGGTTTAAGTGAGTCCACAATGCCTTTAGCTTATCAGAACCGACATACAGTGACACATAGGGGTGGTTTACTATATAGTAATTAGCAAAGAGATTCATTTCAATTCCCGGTTTGTTTTTGTTTCTGAGTGGAACTGCTGCCTCTACCCCTCATTTGCATAACCTGTTAACCCCTCCACTACCACCCTGAACTCTGTTACTGCTGTTTGAGGCTCACATTTTATTCCCTGACTTTCTGGGGGAAATTCACAAATGGCTTTTTTATATGATTACGCCCGTGTAAAATATCTCTTAAATTAAGGTACAGGTTTGATTTCATCAAGAAAAAAGAAGTTTTTATATGTATATTATACTCCATTAAGGAATGTCTAGAATTATCTTCTTCCAATGTGGATGTAGCCATTATTACGCCATTTTATGACTTTGTAAGAGAATTCACTGTGTGAAATTGGTTTGCATTTTTGTATAATACAATCTGCTTTTTTTTGTTTGATATGAGATGGATGAAGTTTGAAGAGAGGAAAAAAATGAACCTGTGAAATTAGAAAACAAAATGTAACTTATGTGCAACAGTGATTCTAAGCTGAGGGGGAAAGATTAAATGATATTGCTAACTCTGAATGTTTGTGTCATTCTTTCTTAAAGTCTAGACACACAAATCTTAACCTAGTGCGGAGGGGTAAATATACCGTTCTACACCATGTGACCTTTAATTCTCAATACTGAACATTTAAGGGATTATCTGTGGAAATGTTTAGTAAACAGTGTGGAGAATAGTAACTAATATCCTTCTGCACATTTGCATTTCAGTTCGCTACACTATTAAATAGTTTGATTAGGTAGAAGACATAGTAAAACAAGCCCAAAATAGACACTGACTTTTATGCTTGCAAGTAACCTGTGGTCCACAATCATCAAAATATTATCTTAGTATCACATAGGGTGTTTCTCCCAGATTTTCATGAACTTTCATGGAATGTCCCAGTGACAAAAACAATACTACAATACATGTATTTGGAACAATTATTACATTTAAAACAAGTGTTTTTTCTAATAAAAATCATCTCATGGAAGTTGTCACTCAAAGCATGTGAAGCAACATTCAGCCACTGAGAATGATGAGAAAAACCCAAAACATTAAAGAGATACTAATATTAAACAGTAACATATGTACACATCTGTCCATTTCTAATGAAAGTTCTCTGATAAAACCTTTAAAATGTTTCTATAAAAATGCATTTCTTCTGTCAACATAAACTCACAGCCTGTGGTACCTGCAAAGGCAAACATTTATGTAAGAAGTATTCTTTTTACAGTTGTTATAAAGACCTTTCCATATTGTTTATGGTTATTAGATATAGTGTCTTGTAGAAGTAAACATCTCAGAAGTTCAGACATTCAGCAAATGCCCTTATAATTATCCTTTCCAGGACAGGTAGTTGAACTTAAGTCCACTTTAAGGCAGATGTGTTACACATACAGGAAATGGACAAATCATTCATTTATATCCCATTACAATCACATCATTAGCAAACAAACGTTACAGACACAGCTTGCGCCTTCACACAAGGTGTGCTACTCCACATTTGATGGATCCCAACTAACGTGTCTTCCATCATGCAGTGCTCCTAAAGCAGACATGTCTGCCTCCTCCAGCTGGAATCCAAACACCTGTGTGGATGAGAAATTATTAGATCCTGAATTGTATACATTTAGTTACTTAAAATGTTTTTGGACAGAGTTGATACATTTTCCGTGCTATTATACTGCTTTTCTGTTCCATAACAACACAATTGATCCACCTTAACATGACTTAATTTCAAAGGCTGGGGAGACGTTTTACTCACTTCACAGTTTTCTTGGATCCTGTCCTTTTTGGTGGATTTTGGTATCGTGACAACTCCGTTCTGAGGAGAGTTAAGAAAACCATAAATGTGATTAATAGAATCTTACGTCCCAGGCTTCTTCAGCACGGTGCAGGAAATATCTGTGGCAACCTGAATACTCCAGCGGATGCAGATCTGAGAAGGTGTGCGTCTGTACTTTTCCGCTATGTGGAGAACTGTGGGATTGCTGAAGACTTGACCTTTGGCCAGTGGACTGTATCCTTCAAACACAATCTTCTTCTGACGACAGTAATCCATAAGATGTTTGGGTTGCTGAAAAGGATGGTACTCCACCTGACGGGCCAAACAAATCATGGGGTCATGACCAGTTATGTAGATAATTATATACTGATTTATAACCTAACACGAAAGAAGAACGTTGTAAACATCTCAACAGTACATTCATCACACATATTTTAAAATATGTCCCTGATGATTAACATTTTTTTATTCGTAATAAGGAACTACACAACAGTAAATGAGGTGTGGAGAAGAAAAATAACTTCACAGAACAGTAAATATTCCTGCCTTAGCAAACCATAGAACAGACATCACAGAAATCATTGTTTTTTTTCTTTTTTTTTTCAGCAAAATAGAGAAAAAACGTACCTGGTTAACATGTGGCACCACACTACAGTCTTCCAGTAACTCCTCCAGGTGGTGGACCATGAAGTTGCTCACGCCAATAGCACGGCACACCCCTAAAGAGAGCTCTGCTTAAAATTCCAGGACTGTATCACACGTGACAATTGCTACGTTTTCCTGTGAGATCTCTCTACCTTCTTTATAAAGTTCTTCCAATGCTCTCCAAGTCTCAGCTCTCATCTTCCTGTTGCAGCAACCAGGACGCAATGAGTCTGGCCAATGCATCAGGTAGAGATCTGACAATGAGCACATGCATTTTAGTGTTAATCAATTAGACGAGAAACCACTCAAGTTACTGTTTAATGAATCATAATAATGAAAGGCCAAACCAAAGTATTCCACTCCCATGCGTGAGCAGGAGTCGAGGCAGGCCGCCTTTGCAGCCGTGTATCCGTAATCCCCTGGCCACAGCTTATTGGTGAGCCATAGCTCACTTCTTGGTATCCTACTCTCTCTGATTGCTTCACACAGTTTCTCCTCACAGCCATAGCGCTTTGCTGTGTCTATGTGGCGCACGCCACACTCAGTGAGTGCATACACAACAGCATCGTGAGAGTATCCGCCCATATGTGATGTGCCTGGCATAGGGAGCAAAGGTGGGCAGAGGTAATGTCAGATTAACTAGGTTCAAGGTTAAGTAGGAAAATGAAGGACATGCTTGGAGTAAATGTGAAATCTGATTTTTCTATTTGCTTCTGCAGAATGTACATTCGGGAGAAAAAGATTAATGTACACACACTCTACAAATCATGGTGATTGCCTTCATTTTTGTTGCATAAATGCATGATGAACGTCTTTAACCATTAACAACAACAATAACACACTGCAAATATGTTAAAGACATACTGATGTAAACATAATGTAAAGTAAGTGAGTAAAACTCACCCAATCCCAGGACAGGAATCTGCAGACCATTGGAAAGCAGAACTGTGGTGCAGCTCAGCACCGGTGCTAAAGACATGTTCCACTTACTGGCTTATCCTGAGCGACCTGAATAACAAAAAAATAGTTGTTTCCTAGTTTACAGATCGGCAGAACTTTACATCTACACCGACCTTTGCGAAATATCATGATTCAATTCATGGTGAAAACAAGAAATCGCAGCACTACCAGACACGAGCCTGAGCCCTGACCTGAGAGCTGTCCCAACCTCCGGTTTCACGTCAAAGTGTGCTTTCGCTTCTTTACGACCCAAACCGACCGGCATAGGATCTCTGGAGACGAAGACGCGCCTCTAAAAGAAGGTGAAAGGACACGATGATCGATGGTCCTCTGGTCTACCCAGGAGAAATGCCCTCCGTGTGCAAAGATGAGACGAATAAAACCGGAATAAATAGCAGACGGACTGAAATAGTTTGGTTATTTTACAGATCCCTAAGTGAGGCGCGAGCTCCATTCACGCGCCGTTACCGCTGACGTCAGCGCGTCGGCGCTCTTCGCTTGTAGGATCTCTGGACAGACTCGGCCAACATGGCGACAGTGAGTCTTAGGTCTGCGTGAAGAAATGAGGTAAGTTCACAAGTTCTGTAAGAGGATAAGAAAGAAGTGTTAAGGCCTATTTTTTATGGACTTGTGGTGGCCGACGGTTACTGTCTGCTAAACATTAAAACTTGTTTCTATTAGCAATGGGAGAGAAGTTAACTTTCAGTAGATTTGTTTTCAAAGACAGTTTGTACTTTTTGATCCCTGTCCACCCCAACCCCATAATAAAAAGACCACCTAATCTGGCTCGCAACTGTTTATTATGCCATAAGTTATAAGGCTTTTTAGTTGTTGATATGTATGTTCAGAAATCCTTAAGTCGACCTTTCCTTAAAAAAATAAGTTGCAGTTTCAGTACAGTTGCCTCTGTGTGTCACATCGTTTCAGCAGTTGCAACTTTGACATAATAAAAACCGAGCCAGCAAAAATGGGATGTGTCTCATGTGTGTGCATTGTTTCCAGGGCCCTCAGGTGCTGCGTTGGGCTCCGGCGAACCTATTTGTTCTGGCCTATCCTGTTGATCCTCCTCGTCGGTGCAGCCTTGACAGCTTTGCTGCCCCCTGCAGAGGACAGGGGGGTCGTCGATGACCTACAGGTGCTGCGTCGGGCCACGTCCCACCATGCTCACAGCACAGAGGAGGAACAGAGGTTTACTATCATCATCCAAACATATAACCGCACAGACCTTCTGCTCAAACTGCTGAACCACTACCAGGCGGTGCCTCATCTTCAGCAGATTCTGATCGTGTGGAATAACGTTGGGGAGCCCACGCCGCTGAAGCTATGGAACTCTCTGGGGCCTCATCCAGTCCCTGTGGTGTTCAAGGAGCAGAAGAGAAATCTAATGCGCAACAGACTGCAACCGTTTCCTGAGATTAATAGTGATGGTTAGCATATCTGCATACTGTGGAAGTTTTTTTATATTTCAACACATTGTCAGGATGCTTCTTCTTTCTGATCTTTAGCGGTGTTGATGCTGGATGATGACACCCGGCTCAGCGTTCCCGACATCACTTTTGCCTTCTCTGTCTGGAAGGTAATACTCTGTACCTTAAGTGCATTTTGGATGTGGTTTATAAAATGCTGTGAATAGAAATGCATCAGCATCATCTTGTACTTTGAATGGCACCCTTAACATATTTTCTCTTTGGTTCCGAAGCAATTTCCAGATCAGATCGTTGGGTTTGTGCCTCGTAAACACGTCTCCTCGTCTGGAGGAGTGTACAGTTATGGAAGCTTTGAGCTGCAAAACCCGGAAACAGCCGGAGGAGACAAGTAAGTTGCTTTTCATTTAATTATTTAAATATCTTGTAAAAATCCTCCCACTCTGCATCATATGATGCACCACCATGTTTTGTCTCACTGTCACAGCCCATTCTCTATTCTCCAATCAATCCACTCACTGCAGATACTCCATGGTGTTAATTGGTGCTGCCTTCTTCCACCACCGCTACCTGCAGCTTTTCCAGGACCAACCTCAAGCCGTACATGAAATGGTGGACGAAACACAGAATTGTGATGACATTGCCATGAATTTTGTTGTGTCAGTGTATTTGAGGAGACACTTTAACTCTCTAAGCACCTTTAACAAACCGTCTGGGATCTTTGTCAAACCCGTGGACCTGCGCAACCTGGAAAAGGATGCTAGCAGTGGGTACCAGGGTATGTGGCATCGCCCTGAACACTTTCTCCAGAGGTCCTACTGTATGAACAGGCTGACACAGATCTATGGCTTTATGCCGCTCTCCTACTCAAACCTGATGGTCTCCCAGTTTGGCTTCCCGAGCTATGCCAACCACATGAGCAGAGACTGAGGCAGATATTAAGATTAGCCAGTCAATGTAATGCCGTCGTTTACATGTGTCTAGAATCCACAATTTATTGATTACAATAATTATGACATGATATGTAAGGGTTATAAAAATGTTTAGCTTTTTAACATTACGTGTTATTAAGGTTTTTCACCATGTATCAGCAGGACAGTGATGGGCTTTCACAAACATGAGCAAAGATTGTTAGAGAATCTTCTACTCGTGGCCCAAAAAAAACAGCTCAGGAGATTTTAGTGCACTTACTCATTGCCAACATTATTGCATTGGTCTTTGACAATTTGCCTTGTTTGTGACTGTGATTTACAGGACTGATGGTTTTAATTTTACATTTCCAGTTGTTTGGAATATTTTTATTCTTTTTACTTGCTCATATGTTGTGTGTTTCTGCCTGAAAATACAAACCAAAATGTAAATCAGCAAATAAATAAATACTCAAAGTCATAATCTAAGTACAAAGCTTACGCATTTTTTAATTAATGTGCAGATACTATATGCTAAACTTGTATAACTGTATCTGATCAAGTTTATGGCTTATCTCCAGTATACTTGGCAGACGCTTTTATCCAAAGCGACTTACAGGGAGCTAGCACTGGGGGTCTGGCTCAGGGACACACCTGGTGGGGGATGGACTAGGAGTAAGACGGGGATTCAAACCTCCAACCTTCTGCATCCCAGTCTGGCGCTTAACCCATTGAGCTACCAGGTTTTTAATGTAATTCCTTTGCCGAACAATTTACTTACTGCTGAGCTATAGCACACAAATGGGTATTTTGAGGTACTTCATTTTGATTGAATGAGTTGAATGCACCAAAGCCTTCTTTTCACATTTTCTTTAAAACCAAGTAGCACTACACTTCCCTCTAGTGGCGTATTGAAGCACATACAGGAAGTGTGGCCTGTAAAGTCACAGACTGACAATGATCCTAAGTGATTCACTGGACTTTCTTACTTCACACCACTTTATTTCAGTGTTACCACTGTATGTGTTCTAGGGGCACATGCACGTTGCAAGACGACAAGCAAAATATAAATGATAAAACTAATGTTGTCTGCAGTAAATTCACCACTTGATTTTCCTGCTCCTGGTGCTATCACTAAATGTAATCCACTCTTATTTTA
Source organism: Microctenopoma steveboyesi (assembly GCA_032359275.1). Taxonomy (NCBI): domain Eukaryota; kingdom Metazoa; phylum Chordata; class Actinopteri; order Anabantiformes; family Anabantidae; genus Microctenopoma; species Microctenopoma steveboyesi. Next base: position 8,743,949 of record JAUMHF010000009.1, on the reverse strand, counting down.
TGAAATAAAAGGGAATAAAGTGGAGGCCTCTGACACTAGCTGAGAAATGTTGATGGAACTAGGTGTTGTAGCTGGCATCTGGATAACTTTCACAAACTTCTCACTAGGTTGATACAGGTGAAGAAAGTAGAATTTTACTTGAAAAGGCTGCACTGCAGGGTCTGCAGACTAACTAGGTCTCTCCTCCATCATAATATCTGCACTTGATTTGCTGAGCTACTTTAGCTGTGGAAAGCATTAAAATGTTTCAAAAGAGCTAAACAAATAAGATAAGTTGTATGAATATAGGCAATTAATCTTAACTGAAGCAGACAATGCACCCTGTAGGGAAATTATTATGCAGGCTCACTTCTGTGAAAAAAGTAAAGGGTCAGACAGAAAAGTGAGGGTATATCTGTGCGGTTGCAGGGCAAAAACACAGTACACAGGGAGAGGGCAACAATATGTCTTTGCCACTGTATGGACCCAAGGACGCACTGCCAAGTCAGATGATATCCTATGGGTGCAGGTCTGGGGCAGTGGAGGACAGGGAGATGTGGAAGAGTAGGAGGAGGAGGAGGAGGGGGTGACAGGGATGGGAATGAGCACAAGAACAGAACAGATCGAGGTAGGGAGGCCAAAGAGAAGAGCAGAAAGAGCGATGTCAGAAGACAAAAAGGGTGAGAATAATAAATATTTCAGTAGCCAAGGAGGCTAACTTAGGAGAAATTGGAATTGTTGCTGCGAGTTGTGCAGCACTCAGGCCCTGCATTACAACAACGCAGCACTGCTCGTGCACATTCATCTCTCTCTGTAGAGAACTATTTGTTCCTTTCTGATCAATGCAGTGCATTTTTTCTTTCAGTAGGGGTGTCCTCTTTCAGGTCCCCGCATCGATTTGCTGTGAACTGACGCCAGCCAGGTTTCGCCGGTGTTGGCAGCAGGGCATGCAGGGTCTCAGTCATGTGACAGGAAATGTGAAGTCTGAAATCAGAATAGCTAGTCATTCAAATGGGACAAGCTGTCATCCCACTGCAGCTATGTCTAGGCAGAGCGAATGATCCCACCTATTTGCATACATCATGCTGATGTTTGATGCACAGGACGTCGTTTGGCCTTGAGGCTTCTATTTCGACCCAAGAAACATCCTATACGAGCAGCACAGTCTTTTTATACCACCAGAGGAAACTCTAGCTGTTATCATAGCGTCCCATCAGAGTGCTGACCGAGAGCTTTCTATGACAATGATCAATGAGGCAGTTAGATAACACCACGCTGTCACTTGTTTTCTGTTTGTTTTTCTGCATAGATTTTGAGATCGGTCATTGAATGACTGTGGTATTCAGCACTCTGCAGATGATTTACACAACCGCGCCGCTTGAAGTGGACTATGAGTGGGATTTCTGTGCACAGCACGGCATCACACAACCCTTTAACTCTGAAAAGTATGTTTGTGTGAGGTTTTTGTTTTGAATTTGTTGTAAAACAATTTTTGCTGATAACACTTGAATAAAATAAAAAGCACCACACGCTATATTGATGTATACACGTCTGCCCCGGTAGTTCAAAATGACTGATTACACAATGCCAGCAAGTTCCCCCGCAGCGCTGTGCACTGTCAGCGCCAGCGTCTTGAATGCACAGTATTTGTATATGTCACACACAATGTCTGAATTTTACTGCAGTATAGTCAGAAACAGGTTCAGTAAGGAGTCAGATGTGCAGGACACGACTATCGATCTGTGATTCATTCATGAAATATTGATGTCTCTCAGAAAAACATCATCTACTTTTCCTGTCAGTAAAACAAGACGGAACAATGTAGTATATTTTGGGGATATAGCACATGGTGATTTTGGGACAAACAGCAGTATGTTTTGCTGAAAGCATGCTCTCTTTGACCCTGCTGGTATGTATTACAAATGTGTTCCATAAAATGTTAATGAAACAGTTCTAAAAACCCGCGTTATTCATTTAATAGTGTGTGTTGCTGTTGGATGTGTTTACGTTTTTAGATTGATTATGTTATTTTATTATTTATTTTGCACGTTATATGATCTGGCTTTTATATTATAGATTTAAACGTATTTAAACTTTTATTCTGGGTAATCTGAATTTCTGATGTCATATCAATGTGATGATGATCAAGCATTGTGCTCCAACTACATATATCAGATATATAATAACAGATTCTCAGTGCTTTGTTGATCAGGAGAAGATGTACAAGCCACAGGACCAAAGACCTCTAGAAGAACAACCCTGTCAGCACAGTCATCAGCTCTCACTGCTAGTTTGAAAGGAAATACCCATCTTTCCTGTGTTGCTCCACTGTTTTGGACAAAACAACTCTACTCCTGCATCAGGCCAGAATGCACATCCTGCATCCGCTCACCCCTGCAACACACACACACACACAGTCCCACCCCTGCCTCTTTCTTTACCTGAGTCTTCAGTCCACCTCACTTACTTGGATACAAGCGGAATAAGCAGGAGCTCATTACAGAGCTCTGCATCTCCCACGCGCTCGGGGGCAGGTGGGGGGGGGCGGTCCCACAAGGAGCACATTGTGCAGTTTAAGCTATTACTCACACCTCCCTCTCCCTCTCTCTCTCTCTCGGTCGTTGTCCGGCTGTCCCAACGGAAGGAGCGAGCGCGCATCATCGGCAGTCTCTGCAACTTCTGCACAGCAAAGAGGACATGGGGGATAAAAACGCCGGTAAGAAACTTCCACGTGTCTGTGTACACATTTAAGTTAGGAGCTCGTTCTTTTGGTCGTCGGTTGCAGCATTGCTGATTTGTGTGGATTCTTTGGGAAGAAGGAGGAACACTGCGGAACACACACACACACACACACACACACACACCCTTCTAACTTTGTTACTGCGCGTGTAGAAGCACCACACACAACAGGCTGAGGAGCATAATGCACTTTGATGATCAGCAGCAGAACTTCATCTGGATGTTGGCGATGCTGCTGCATGTGTGTGTGTGTGTGTGTGTGACAATAACCAGAGATCAGCACATGCTTCAGTGCTGCAGCGTGATGTTGCAGCTGTATCACTGCTCGATGAGTTCCCCCCCCCCCCCTCTCTCTCTTAAGCACTTCACACCTCTACAGCGAGGGGAATAATTAAGATTCACCGACACTATTAGCCCACAATCTACTGCATCTGAGGTACAACTTGTGCAAACGCTCCGCTTGCAGCACTGTCCTCACCTTTAGCGCTGGCGCACGGGGAACGGCTGTAGTTGGAGCTTCGCCTTACTCCGTCAGTGCTGTCAGCTGACTCAGACTAAAACTGCTGGCTCGCCGCTGTTGTTGGAGAGATCAGCGATCGGCACACTTGGTGTTTACAAAGCTTTTCAACTGTGCCTGTGATGTGATGAGACAGGACGCAGAGCTGCATGAAAACTAGATGCTTCCATATGAAACACGTGTAACTTACCCTTAATCTTGTATTGTGGTCGTGTTGACAGCGTTTTGCATGTCAGGTTGATGGTTCTAAGCAAATAGCACTGCTCTTAAAATATATTTGGATGAGGGGCAGAGTGCCCTTGTTAAATTAGGTAACCCTCTTTCTCAAAGTCCCTTTTCACCTAGATTTTACAGGAAAGCAAAACACAAAAGCAGTACATGTCAAGGTAGCGGGGTAGGTGTAAACCTGACTTTCACCCTTCATTGACCCATTTTGGGATCTGCAGAGTGTGTTGCTCCATTCATGCCTTAGTGTAGAGCTTTAGGGCGGACGAGGACGAGAAAAGATGCAAGTTCAAACAAATACTAAAAGCTTCATGTTTCGCTCTCATGCCTAAAGTTTATACTCTAATACTTTTATACCTTCATACCAGAGCTGAGTAATTGTGTCCTTGTATTGCACTACAGGAGAGGTGGGGTGTGTGGTACCTTTATGATTCATGTCCAATCATTGGACCTTGTGTATGTTTTGGTCTAATGGATGCTGCCTTATTAGGTGAATTACTTCTTTAGATTGAATGGTGTTGTAAATGTTGTATCTTTCTAAATATAAATCTGGAATCTTCTTGTTACATATGCCATAAGTAAATGGAAAGCAAATATTATTTGCCTCTGTATTTTAGTGAATGTGGTGTTTATTGTTGACCCAGGTGTTTCCTCTTTTAAAAAAAACACCAATTTAGGGCTGCTGCTGTTTCATTTTTCGCTTGTCTGTAACAATCTTAACGTGCTCGACATTCAAGCCTTTGAACGGATTTGCTGTACTAGTTGCTAAAATGTTTCACAAAGCAGGAAACAAGATTTCCACACGCACAATCCACGAGAACACACACATGTAGCATCCCTTGTTGGGCCTGATGATTATACACAGCAGACTGCATGAGATGATAAAACATATGCAACCTAGTTGCATATTTGATATTGTGAACCTGATACGTGATCTAGAACACATATCTTGTTGCTGTGGTGTTGTACTTAGGCTAGCACATGGCGATTTTGGGACAAACAGCAGTATGTTTTACTGAAAGCATGCTCTCTTTGACGGTGCTGGTATGTATTACAAATGTATTCCATAAAACGTTCATTAAACAGTTCTAAAAACCCGCATTATTCATTTAATAGTGTGTGTTGCTGTTGGATGTGTTTTGGTTTTCAGATTGATTATGTTATTTTATTATTTATTTTGCACGTTATATGATCTGGCTTTTATGTTGTAGATTTAAACGCGGTCGCTAACAAGACACGATGTTTGCTTTGAACTTTGATTTGATACAAATTAAAGTGTTTGTGCATAAAGAGAAAACGAAATGAGAAACATTTAACTGAAAACGCATTTAAATTGAATATGCAATAAAATCAAATAAAATATGTGAACTTTAGTAAAAAGAATAAAACACACACAATTATTGAGCTAAAGAACGTTAGAATAAACAATATAATACTTGAATGTTTGATTTCTATGTAAACCAGCACTTCCGTCAGTAATGTCTGCATATCTCTAATAGTCCAGGTGTGGTGTAGTCTGGCCAAAGTGGCCAACAGGTTGCAAAAGTAAAGTGCATTTATTTACAGCTGTGCTACCACATATTTAAGACATATTTACAAAAACAAAAAAGTAAAATATGCTGTACTAAGTAAAACTCAACTCATAATGGAAAATACCAACTTACGCACACAGCTGCACTTTAAGGTGTCTATCCCCTTACTTCTCTAAAAGCACTGTTTAAATACTCAATATTCAATTTGGCTCAACCTTCTTCCAGGAAAAAAACATTCTTTGAGAGATATGAACAATTCCTTTATCAGTAAACATTCACTTCAACACTAAAACCTGTTTAACCTTACATATTACAAGCTAATTTCATAATTCCACCAATTACCAAACTCAAACTAAATAGCAGTATGAACCCCCCACCCGCACACACACACACACACACTTGGTTTACTCTCTGACATCACTTGGGATGTCACAGAATCTACAAAAGAGAAGGAAATTCAGAATTTCCTCCTTTTATAAAGGTGTTAAATCATTTACATACAAGGGCAGGGAAAGACAGGGAAACGATTTTTAGGTATTTGAAAAAAATTGGGGTGCTCAAGAGACTTTTAGGATGAGGGGACCCTAATCCAGAAGGAGGCAGCAGCGCAACGAAATGCATGCGAGCTGCTGTTAAACCCCACGGAAGAAGAAGAAGAAGTAGAAGAAGAATTTCCTCCTTTTGTCTCCTGAACTTATGGTAAGTATGACCAACTTAACTAAATAGAACAATTAAAATATATTTACACTTAACTTGTACAAAGTATAGCTAATTCAATAGAAACCTGATGGAAAAATGTTGCAAACTCACAAACAAACCCAGGATAGTCTGCGTTTGCACAGTTTCAATTCTGACTGGAAATAAACTAAAAACTAAATAAATGTAAATGAACTAAATGACTGGAGACAAATGGAGTGTTCTCACCCACTTTGTCACGCCAGGTTTTAAGTGTTTTTTATCGTTTTTTTAGTGTTCTGTTTTTCTCATCCAGTGTCCACTGTAGGCCGTTCTGCAGTAAACACTCACAAACAACTGACTCATCCTAATAGTCATTTTACAGTTGGATTGGGTGTTAACAACAGCATTGGACACGGTAACAGTATACTGTAGATATGGTGTTCCAGGCTATGTGAAGCTGAGTGAAATATTCAATATAAAATGCAATGTTATTTAAGCGTATGGTAAATAGAGAACTGAGATGTGTTTTGCTCGGCTGCTGTGGTGCAATGCGGGCATTTATAGGGTTAAAATAGTCTCTAAGGTAGTTTAAAAGTTAACTATAGTGGACATACAGTAAGTTTGCTTTCTGCTGCATTAACACACAATCAGACCTCTCAATGAGGAAAAATATTGCTTACATTGGACAAAAAATACCCAACTTTTGTTTTACATGAAAATATCATTTCAATGCATTTCTACATGACACATTTTGATTGCAGTTGCATTCGAGGCTGGCATCATTTTACAAGGTGAACACTTTAACCTCACTTCTGTTGACAAATATAGAAAGATGAAACGAGACCCGCGGCTTGTCTAGCATCTTTCTACTGTGTCACCACAGTCAAATAGGCCAGGACACCTCTTTTTTCACATAAGGTACAGTTACAACACGTGGAGTAAATGGAGACAAGATGGCAAAATGACTCAGGATGTGTTAGTTTTACACCAGAAATCATTGCTTCATATGGTTTGGGATAAAAAAAAATCTCTACGCAGATGATTCTTGTTGAGACATAATTTTTAATCAAATATAGATTTTGTTAGTGATATTGGTAATCCAACTTAATATAATGATTAAGCTTTCATTTGTTAGCATAGATGCCTAGACTGCTTTTAGGATTCGAGTTGTTGTGATGATTGATCCAATATGAGTTACTGCAGTGGATAGTGTACAGTGTTGTGGCACCACTACTGCTTATCAGGTTATCATCTTGTTTTTTTCTGGTTATTCCCAAAGTCTAATTGTGTATAGTTCACTGCATAATGTCATAAGGCTGTGTCAGTAGGAAGCTAAAATAAAGACAAATTGTTTGTTTTGGTCATAAATCTGTAGATTTTAGTTCCTCCATGTCATGTGGGCTGTAGCCTCTTTCTCTCTCTCTCTCTCTCTCTCTGGCTCCCTCTGCATACAGTGGTGATTGACTCTGCAGTGGCACAGCAGAGGCAGAATATACAGCACCCTATCTGTGACTCTGGGTCTGATGCCAGTTCCCTCCACCCATTTGCACCTAACTCCTCTCTGACCTTTCTTATTAGCATGAATGCTGCTGTTGAGGCATTTTGCTGACCTAAAACATCTTTTTATGTACACTGTATATTTTAGTCACAGTTAGGGCAATACCTTTGAATTGAAACATCATCCCTGTGGTGCAAGGATGTATGAGTGCAGGACAGCGAATGTTAAAAAATGACACAAAATCACCTTAAATGCAGCAGTGTGTAAAATAAATACTGCAGAAAAGATGCAGGGTGAATTTATTTGCCACATATCTTCGGAGCACCTTTGTCTTCCCACACAACAAAATCAAATGTCTGTCTTTTTGTTGTTGTTGTGATGTGTCTTTATTGAACTGGAACTCAACTGGAATAGTTGAGAGACTAGAGCTGACACTTTGTTTTTCTGTTACATGGTCAGTTTAAATATATGTCTTATTTTAAAGTGAGTCCTTTACCTCATGGCTCCCCCTGTAGTAAACAGGTACACATTATCTTGCTTTTAGTCACATTATCCGGCTTTAAGGTGTATAATGAGTGGGTTTCGGAATCTGATATGTAACTAAAATAAAAGGAAGGATCTTAGGGGTCACTCATTAGCTCAATGACATTTTGTTCATGTTACTTTCTGTTTTTGTGTTTCCTTGTGTTTATTATGAGGCACTTTAGCTTTATTTTGAAAAGTGCTATACACATTACTCAGAAATATGTAAGTACCCTAAAGTAGTGAAGTGAAATATAACTAAGTACTGTAAAGTACTATGTTGTAATTAACATTTAACATAATAAAACTTGTTTAAATGGTATCACATGCTTACAGAAAAAATATGAGCTAATATATCGTGTATAAGATTTTTTTTATTAATAGTTACTGCTTTACAGAATAATCTAATAATCTGAAGATAAAATGTATTAAACTATGACACTTGCCACTTGGTAGTTCTACTTTTTAGCTGAAAACCCACCTTAACTAACTTAGACATGTCTGTGTGTTTGTGTGACACATGATCTCGCCTAATCAACTTCATTCCCTCTAATAAACCCCACGCACCGAATCACGTGACTACCTCATGCGCTCCAGCACACGTGCACGGGCTTCGTGAAACTGTGGCTGTAGATCATCTCTTTCTTTATGTCTTTGTGTCCTGAGAACCGTCCACGGAGCCGTAAACTTTCCGGCCGTGTGACGCGCGCGGTGCGTCGCAGCTGACGTAGGCTGCGCGTCGTCCGCTCGTTCCCAAAGGATTTGAAAGAATAAAGAAAACAAACAAACAAACAAACAAACACCGAGGAGAAAAAGAGCATAAAGAAATCTGACGGCTCTCGGGCTCTAACGTCTCTGCAGCCGGCGTCGCCTTAACTCCGCATTACCTCACTCGTGGCCGGCCTGCTGCCACTCACCCTGCAGTTTAACTTTGGCGTCCCCCCCCCCCTTACTGCTATTACGTCCGCTGCTGGTAAAGACGCGGAGACAGGAAGTGTGTGTGTGTGTGTTTGTGTGCAATTAAGAGCACATTGTAACGTCCTTGCGTGGCGGAAGGAGTGTGCCTGAACGCCACTGACCGTCGGCGGATGAGAAAGAGAGGGAGAGAGAGAAAGAGAGCGCGCGTGAGCGAGCGAGAGGGGGGGGGGCACTCACTCAAGATGCTTCGTTGTAGCGTAATTTGTCCCGCAGACTGTGCCCTTCCGGCGCTTTGAGGGCTGCTGTGAGCCTGTGGAGAGAGGCTGCGCGATGCTGCCTGACCCTGCTGTGATGTGATCGCGCTGTCCGCTTGTTTGGATTGAGGACAGGCTCCCATCAACCCAAATCAATGAGGATTCTGAGGCCATTCGTTCAGAAAGGAGCGCATATGCTGCAGTGTTTCTGTGGACAACGATCGAAGTCGACCACTATCACCAACGGTGAGAGACAAACGTAGCGCCACAGCTTTCTAGCTCCCTTTGCTTTGCATGCTTTCTGCCTTGAGTGATGAATAACGAACTGAGGGGGAGCTAGAGATGGGAGGAGGGGGTGAGTGGTTTCATTGGCCGCCCCAGTGTGTGAGAAACATTTTGGGAGCCTGCAGTGGAGAGAGCCTCTCCATCTGTCCCGAGTTTTAGTTGTGCAGTCTTCGCCCGCCGCGAACAGCTGCTGGCAGTCAGCATCCGGCTGCACTCCTCTGGAGATGAGAGGGCTCCAAATACTTTGCCAGACTGCTCAGCTATAGAGCTATATGGCTGTACCAGTGCTGCATCCGAAAGCAAAGCCAAAATGGACATTTCAGGGATCAGGTCAATAAACTTCAGGGGCCTGGAGAGGCAGCATTGTCTTAGGGCCCCAGACAAGCGGCACGGTTCAGCACCATGGATAACGCCCCGGCAAAAGTGCTCCAGGGCAGAGGCCCCCAAACTTTTTAAGTCACGTTTTCACTAAATGCAATAATAAAGAGTTTGATTACATTTCGGCAATAGGCTGTAACACTACCAAGCCACAGTCTTTCCTCTTCCTCTCTGAGGGGTTGTAGCTTTTATTGTAATTGTAGTAGACATCCACTTTACCTAACACCTTCTGAAGTCCCCAAACTCCACTTTGACATGAACTACAATCTCCTCTGCTCCAGTCAAGGCATAGGTACTGTATATACTGTAGGTAGGTTTATTGTTTCAGGGAATCTGCTGCACATTAAAGTAAGTTATGCTGCATTTACTGTACAAAGACTTGGCTCTAAATAACACATGCAGGTGAACTCCACCGGCCTTCTGTGTCCTCTAGACATGCATCACTGCATTGCTGCTGTTGTTTACTCATAACTGCATCTCCTAAAACATAGAAAAATATCATCCCACAGCGTTTCCCACAGACTGAGACAGAATGCTGCTTTACTTGGAAACAAAAGCAACACCCTTCTCCTATTTCCTCTCTGTCACCTGCAGTCTGTGGGATCTCCAGTAGTTCCAGCTGGAGCGGCTCTCAAATTCAGGGCAGACAATTAGAAACTTCATTAAGCACAGTAGATTCCTCTGAGGTAGTTGGACCAAAAGCAGCACGCTCACTGGGATCTGTAGGAAAGCACTATCGGTCCTTATCCCGCATCTCTGTTCTCTGCTAGATGAACCCCGTGACCTCAATCAAAACTTTATGAGTCAGCTCAGGGATGTCGTCCCAAAAGGTTGCACAACACTGATGCGTGAGTCGAGTAGCAGCGATGTCAGGTGACTAGTTACTGGTTATTTACCCATTCATCTAATCATTCTTTTTTATCATCATCTGAGACTCTAACATGTTATGTGACAACGTATTGAACGTAGGCTTTCACCAACCACAGTCACGGATGTGGAAGCCGTTAAAAGGAAAAGGGCTCAAACACACTGTTTTCTATGTGACTGCATGATTTGCTGCTCTAGTCTACACACTTTGGCCTGTACAGCATCACGTGAAGCACACTTGAGTGACCTCCCAGGACTTTTCAGTGAAGGATGTTCCTGAGCAGGCTTAAATGTTGGCGCCTGCTTTCCTTTATAAAGCTACGTGGGATCTCTTCTTTTCTTTGAGTTGAACACACTTTAAGTTGGCATGCCTGTATTGTTGTACAGACAACCAGAGATAAAACCCTGTCTTCACTAGTGATTATACTTGTGCCTTGTCATTGCCCTGTATTTCAGCTGTGATTCTGTCACATATTATGTAAATATTTAATTAGTAATTGAAATGTTTTTTGAAACAGCTTTGTTTTTCTTATTAGGTGATCATGAAAAGAAGCTTTGTCAAATTTATTTGGTCAAATGTAATATATTTGGTCAGTGGCTTGGGGATTATACTAGTGAATGACCTATTGTACCATAAAGTACTAACCAGCTGTGGTTGTAGTAGTTAAAAGTGCAGTTTTGAGCCACAGTGTTGCTCCTACTCTTTCATTTCTGCTTTTTTAGCCCCGGTCAAGTTGGTGAGATAGTTTAGTGGACTTTGCCAGATGAAAACTACTTCCAGCTGTTGTGGGTCAACAAATCTGTGAGGTAGTGTGTGACATCACAGTGACAAACTTCCTAGCATAAAGACATCCCCCAGTGTCTGTCTGAACCTGTGGTTAAGGCTCTCTCCACGAGGGGGCAGCAAGCATGAAGAAATGAGTCTTCAACATTGAAGTTTCTGAGTGATGAGAGTTTGGATGATTTTTTCTATCAGTAGCTATTTTGCCATATATGTTTCACTTGATGATGCAGTGTGGTCCATAACACCTATATAAAATAAAATGCCAACTGTGTACATTGAAATACATTCACACCTTTGCTGCATTAAGGAAAAACAAACCCCACACACACAACCATTCATCGTACTATCTGCAGTACATTTTATAGCAGGGGTTTTCTCATGTGGGCATAACTTTGCTGGGGTGAAGTGAACATCACGCTCTGGCTCTGGTTGAGTGAGGAAGCTGAGCACCTCTTCGTTAGGGAAGACTTTATATTTACCTGACAAAGACACATGTCCTACGTCTCTACAGATCTCTAACTCACAGAGTTCCTTCTATTTCTGAGAAAGTGCGCTCAAAGTAAAAACTGCCTGCTGGGTTTTGTCCTGAGAAATAAAACACACTTTGTTTTATATTCACTTGTTTGATCAGTGGTAAATTGAAGGTGCTGCTGATATTTCTTCATGCTGCAGCGACAAATTTATTTCCACCATCCTCAAGTGACTACAAATCTAAAACACACACACACAGAAGAGCATACACACAAATGGGTTCACTTTACATTTTGATCCATTACACCCACATTATACATACGGAGAAGACAGTACGGGTTAGTGAAAAGAAAATCTTTTCCCCCGATCTCTCTCTGGATTTGGTTCGGAACGAGTGCCAAAACTGGGTCCCAGAAAAAGCTTGTAAATGTTTCATTCTGTTTCATCACAGGGAAGAGAAGAGAAAGAGAAAGAGAGAGAGGTTTGCTGCTGGAGACTCACATATTCGTCCTCCCACACTCACTGTGTGTATGAGAGACAGTGAGCGTGTTGTGTGTGTGTGTGTGTGTGTGTGTGCTCTCCAGCCTGTGCAGTAATAAACATCAGGAATTCAGATCCATGATGATGTGTACACACACACACACACACACACACACACACACATTCTGATTGTTTAGTCTTAACCATTGTTTTTATTTGTCTACAGATGGGATTTTTAGAGACACAGAATACAGTTTGGTCTCATCATTGATAAACGATAGGCCAATTTCTTTATTGTGGGAGTCATTCTCTTGTTGAAGCTGTTGTATTGTGTGTGTGTGTGTAGTTTGTTTCTGTGTATCCAGGAGTCTTTGGTGTACCATTAGTTTGTCGCTTTGTGTTCATACTCTATGTACAGAAAGCTGTTGCAGGTAATGATTTTAGATTGATTATGTTCTTTAAGGCATGTGTAGCCAAAGGGGAAATAGAATGAGTCCGGATTGCCCCTAACTACAGTAGAAGCTATGAGGGTGTAGTATCATTTAAAACAATACGATTAGATTAAATAGTTTGATGCAGCTACTGGTTTGCAACTTCAGCTTTAATGTATAATTCAGTAAGATAATTGGAGATAATAAGTGCATCAGTGTTGGTCGTAAAAAATGAAAACGCACGCGCGCACAGCCATCCTTTACCATCCACGTGTCACATTCATATCTTTTCATCCTATCGATCATCTGTTATTCCCCAGTCAGCCGCGGCGAATTCCTAATACGAATCTCAATCACGTATGATTGCGTTAGAAGAGTTGGAAAGGGAGAGGTGGGCGAGAGAGAGAGAGGGGGGGGGGAGTTGAGGCTATGGAGCGCGACCGTTCCCTCCCGTTGTCGGCGGTGTAACGCACCGAGCGGCTCCACTCAGGATGCGCTGGGAATAACGAAAAGCACTCTGGTTATTACAGACTAGTTGTTGCCTCCCTGCAGGCGTAAACTACATCTCTGCAGCATCCTTGCAGAGTCGCCTCTGCTTCCCGGCTGCGTGTAGAGGTGCCATAGACGGAGCCGGAGACTGGGCTCTGTGGCCAAATATTAGAGGAAAAGTTGGGCTACTTTCTCCAGCCGCGCAGGAGCGTCTTGTGTGCGGACTGGCGTTTATGCGACCCCCCTGAGAGGCGCCAGGAAACCAAGGGGACAGACTACGGAGTCGTGCTCGTGCGACGCGCCACTGTTCACCTGGATGATCTGAAGCCCCCCCGGTGTCAACTTATCGACACTGTTGCATGTTTTCCCCACTGATACGTCGGCCCCCGGGGCCCAGCTCATAGATGCCTGTTCTTATTTAGGGTAAAGTCGTTTGCAGCTGTGTCACAAACTCGCAGCAGCCGAATTACGCGCTACTGTCTGCTGAAGAGGAGGCTGCCTGGAGCGCGATGAAGCGCGGAACTCACAGGATTTTTTGATTACAATGACATTTGGTTGAAACACTCGTGAACTGAAACACAGAATCGACTCTGTTTTTTTTTTTTTTGCGCCAAGACCCCGCATCAAGATCCGACTTCTGCCGAACTAGGCTCTCCGTTTTTAGACTCGGTTCGGGGAGATGGCCGCGATCGCCAGCTCCCTGATCCGGCAGAAGCGCCAGGCGAGGGAGTCGAACAGCGACCGGGTCTCCACTTCGAAACGTCGACCCAGCCCCAGCAAAGACCCCCGCTCTCTCTGCGAGAGGCATTTCTTGGGGGTCTTCAGCAAAGTTCGTTTCTGCAGCGGCAAGAAGAGACCGGTTCGGCGGCGACCAGGTCAGTGGTGTAGGCTTTTTTTTTATCGATGTGTGTTACGTGTGCGTATGGAACCGGTTTTCCCCAGTCCAACACCCCACCCCGCCCCTCTTTGGAGCAGCAGAGGCATTATACTGCAGTCGAGGGCTCCAACCCGAACTGGAGGAAAAGCTTGATTCCCTCGCGAAAAATCCACCTGTTCCATTAGGTCCTTGTGTTGTGTGTCGATCCACCGCAGGACCCAGTCCCTCCCAGTGTGAAGGACAAGAGCAGCCTGGATGTTAACGATGAGCCGTGGCGTTTATTGTGATACTTCTCTGATCAGAAGGATCAATTAGCCTGCCCTGAAACACAATTGATGCCACTGATCATTAGTCAAAGGTGGTTTGTTCCAAAATCTGTGTATTATATTTAACCTTTGGATTTTCGCACCCCCCCCCATCCAAGCACGCACACCACCTGAATAAACTGCTTTAAATTGCCTCATTTAATATGAGCGCAGATTGGGGTACAGAGGGCAGATAAGTGGCACCGCAGTGCACCAAGGCTCTTTTAAGATGAAATGTTTTAATGGTAAATGTTTATTGCAGAGAGGCAGCTTTACTGCAGTGAAGGGAGGTATAGCTTTAGTGATTAAGAGCTACTCTGGCTGCACTGATAGACACAGGCTCTCTCCGTGGTACGCTCCAGCATTCCCCCTCTTTACTCTCCTGCTTCTGTCCTGGTACACTGATAACAAGCCAGCGGTGCAAGTCATCCCTGCCCATATCCAGATTGTGTCGTGTGATGAACGACAGTCAGGTTCCACTCAGAGTCCTGCAGACACAGCGATGAGGGAAGAGGCAGCCAGAGAGACACACGTCAATATGATGGCGTAAAGAGAGAGGATAACAAAGACACCAGACCCAGCCAGCCTAAATTAAAACCCTGTCGTCTATCTCTTTGCCAAACCAGCCACAAAATGCCTGAATAGAAACGCGAGCAGGCAGCCAGACAGACAACAAAGTAATCAGGCCTCCAGACTTTTTTGGGGCAGGTAGGTAACTCCACACAGGTGACACACATGGCTCGACTGAAAGGCAGACAGCTGTATGTCCTCTGACTGATCGTCCTTATTATTCTACTGATGCCTTGCCTTTATATTTGCATATAAACAGCCGCCGATACGCTGGAGAATTTATGAATTCTGCCTGTTTAAAAGACTGTTGTTTTTCCTTCTATTCCCCCCCCCCCCCTTCGTAAGATGCACCCACGAAACCTCCACAGGTGTCCCATAAGGGCTGCAGGCTAGGTCAGTAGCTCAGCCTCCATCCGTGTGTGCTGTGTTTCTTCTCGTCTCCACCCCATCTCGCGCCCATGTCGACTCTCCCTCGGCCAGGGAGGGGGGTGGGGTGGGGTAAGGGTTGGGTGATTTAGGTGGGGTTGGGAGGCAGAGTGGGAGGGAAGGCCTGGGGGCTTCAATACCTGTCTGACAGCCGACGACCCTCTCCCTTGCTGATTTCCTCCTTTTCTTTCATCCCTCCTTCTGTGTGGCTTTGTTGGGTTTTTTAAGCTTAATTTCTTACCTCTTTCTTTTCTTGTAGCTAAAACTCCCCTATAGCCAGTTGTCTGTTGCTATTCTATCTCTTTTTGTCCTTTGGATCTGCCTCGTCCCGTTTTGTCTCTGTCTCATTCTCTTTGTCTTTCAGTGTCGGATCAGTCTTTAATCTAGCTCCTCGTTGTGTGTCTGTAATTCTGTGTCACGCACTACTGTGTGGTAGAGGGTGTTATCGTAGCGTGTTTTGTTGTATATGGATATGATGTGTTTCTTCTTGTAAAACACCGAATCAGAACAGGTGATCATTCACCATTTCATGGTCATGATGCCATTTGTCGACATACCTGAATGTTTTTGTCCTGCTGTATTGGTATTAAGTAAATATATTGACATTTTAACCGCCCATTCATACACACACGTTGGCACTGAAACACATTCTTCAAACACATGTTTTCGGCTCTTTTGTTCGACCGGAAGTTAGTTTCGTACCTGTACGCACATGAACACGCACAAGCACACTCAACACATACTCTCTGCTAATTGAAACTGATGATCCGTCAGCGACCGCTCAGGCCCACACATTCAGGTTCTAATTTATAGAAGTGGAGTTATCACGTATGAGTTACTCATATTTACACTCCCATGTACCTTCACACACACCCGCACACAAAAACGTAGGCACACACGTTCTCTTCACCCTGCCTGTGATGGATGATGAAGGGCCTGTCCAAGGAATTGATGGCTCCGCCGCAGGAGTAGGTGAGTTAGGGATTGACGGGTCAGGCAGCGAGACGGTACAGTTGAGCAGACGTGGACCTACTCTAGTCGGTGGTCACTACTTAGCTACATCTTTCTATCTGCTCTTCTCCACACACTCCTGTTCTGTTCTGTGCAGCATACGGCAAACAGAGCCCATGCACTGGTAACGATTGCAATGATCAGCTCTCAAACAAAGATTTAACATCTGTTGTTACTGTTGAAGCCAGATCTGGCGGAAATGTTTCTTCTTTTCTGTCCAAATACCAAGTTTGAACATGTTTATTTCTGCCAAATCATTTGGCAGCTTAATGTGCCTGACTGGGCTGCACTGAATTGCATGACCTCCAAGTTGTGTTACGACCTTGGATGGCTGTCAGCGTTGCTCAAATTCCTTTATTCTAATCCTATATTTAATTTATCTGCACATTTTGTGTGCCCGCAAAGCAAACGTTTTTCCGTTACTGAATGGTTATATTTAGGCACATAAATTGAAACAGAGCACAAATTCACTCATGACAAAATGCATAATTTGTTTCTTTTGTCAGGCAGACGGTAAACAAAGGATTAGCAATATCCAGCATCTGACTTGCTGTATGATTTCAGTGGAGCTTGCTTCAGAATCTCAGCCACTGCCAACACATTATTGACTTCCATTACTCACAGCAAACCCTAAGAAAGATATGGAAGCATGTATTGTCTCTATCACCTGTGTGGCACAAACAGTATAGTCCTTTTGTCCTCTCTTCACTCCATACGACTCTCGAGTGTTAGCCTGTCTTGCGCTAATGGTGTCATCTGACTCTACTACATTTACACAAAATACAACCAAAAAAACTGCTGAATACCAGAGGGACAAAGAAGATCATACACCCCTTCAGATAAACATTCCTTTTACACGTCTACTTTTTCCTGCCATTGCCGGAAGCTGAGAGGCTTCCTTTGCCCCGAGCTAATCCTTGTTTGCTGCCCTGAAGTGTTGAGCACCCCCAGCAGCAACGTGGCCAGGCTCCAGATGTTATAGCCCAAAGTTGGAGGATGGTTCAGGGTTATCGTAATGAAAAAACTCTAGAAACTTTAGGTCAGGTCAAGAATTAACACTGGCATCAATCAATCTGAGCCTGTTGCCTGTAAAATCTCTCTTCACAGAGAATACATTTTTTCAGTATTAGAAATATTATCTCAAGGTGCTCAGCTGCCTCATACCAAATACAGAAACTACAGGCATGCCAGGGTACATTAAAGAGTTTCTAAAGGATGCAAAATCATTTTTAAGTACCAAACACAGCGAGATATTATGAGAACGTAACAACATTCTCATTGATTTCCTGTCATGGTCTTTCTGTCATAAAGACCTTACCGTCAAATAGCCGTTTACCCTTTTTGGGGATTATGTGCTACAACAGATGACTCATTACAAACTGTCCGTCATAGTCATGTTATATTATATTCAGAAACCCATTACGTTTTTTTAAAATTTGCTGGCAACGCGATGCTGGATTTAAAAAAAAGACTTTTTTAGTGTTAACAAAAGTATGATTTCATGTTTTTTTTAAATAAAATGAAACAATTCCAAAACATTTTTAATGATCTATGAAAGGAACAAACACAATTAAATGTTCAATTCATTTAGAGGAACAGATTTCAGTCATTATTCTGGGAGCACACTCCGTCACGCCACACTCAACTTGTCTTTGACTGATTTTGATTAACTGAACATTTCAGAGTAGTCAAACCTTTCTCTGCGACGATGTGAAAATTTGAAATAGATTTATATTACAACACGTGCTGACACTTAGCTGAAGGCAGACGTAGTCACTCATTTTTGTCATGTCTTTGATAAACTTGTTCTGACATATTTTTGGTGGGAATGGGGCGATGGCTGGGCCAATGGTTTGTGGTGTGAATGTGTGTGTATTGTGTGTGTGTGTGTGTTTGTGTGTGTGTGTGTGTGTTTTAGAGCCGCAGCTGAAAGGCATCGTGACGCGACTGTTCAGCCAGCAGGGCTTCTACCTGCAGATGCAGCCGGATGGAACCATCGACGGCAGCAAGGACGAGAACAGTGACAACAGTGAGTGGAACATTACGGGAGCGGCAGTAAAACATCTAATGGCAATGAGTCAGTTGGTTATATAATATATTACCACGTTTTATATGAAGCGCTTTAGCATTTGTAATTCTTATATAAGTGATGCTATTCGGGGTGCCTAAAGCACTCAATCATTTTTTCAAGGAACCCTTGCAGAACTAGATTTTTTTTTATTACATTTTTAAAAAGGAACTTTTCAAGAAATTCCACAAGTCACATGCACGGAAACCAACTGAAATTGTTTATTTATTTTTAGTGTTTTCAACAGAATGCTTTTCACAGTGATTACATAGAATGTATCTTAGTAGTATGTGGTAGTATCCTATATGGAAATGTATATGTAAATGTATATTCCTATATAGTAAAATTAATTGTAATCTCCCTGGCCTGGCATTACTAAGTAAACCATTTATTCACTGCATGTAAGTGTCACATTGTTTTAATGGATTTATCGCTTAAGATTGTGATTATGTCAGCAGAAATTCCGTCTTGGAAAGACCTGCCGTGTACTGTAGCCCCCCCAGCTTCACTCTCTATCATGAAGATCCATTCCCGAGCAACTTCTTTGCAATATTTCACTGCCGATCCATAGTGGACTTCCAGTGGATAAATAGGCTCCAGGGATAAGTCCCTTAAAGCTCTCACACCCCTTCTACCCTGAGAGAAATAAGAGGAAGAAAATCAGTACAGTCTTCTAAAACACACTGGCTTCTGTTACATCTCCTATGGGCAGTGGGGTATCAAAGAAAAGATAAATGTCAGCGGAGAGTGGCCATCAAAGCAATAATGACAACACTCGCAGTCTGGAGTGAAGCCAGACAGGAAACCAATCATGACCTTTCTTCTCTAAAACAATCTGGCCATCTTAAAGAAAGCCAGAGCCAAAGCTCCGGGTCCATGGCAGTGGGAAGAATGGTCTCTCCCTGTCACTCCTGGTTTTATATTTGGAAGGAGTGAGAACTAGGCCTACGTACAGTATGAGGGAATAGACTTTAAGGAGAACAAAAAGGATTGATGCACAAGGGAGATAAATTATGACATCCACATAATACATTTTGTAGGATGAAGGGTTTTCTGGGCCTCTGTTGTGTTGTAAAGGTTTTAGCTGATGAGGTTTTTGTTGTATGTGAGGGTTTCCCCAACCTCAAGGTAATCCTCTTGTTAAGCAGTCCCGTTTGGCTCATGGATGGAGGAATGCGGTGAATAATTCAGCCACAGGAAACTAAAAATACCACCTTCGCCGTTTGTACCCAATGAATAATTCTCTCTATGAGATGCCTCAAGCCCTGAGACAGTCAGAAGAAGGAAGACACAGAAGTAGAGCAGAGGAGGGCTGGAGATGCAGAGAGAGTCAAAGAAAAACAGGGAGTGATTAAGTGAAACTGACAAAAATGATTTGGTATTCAGGTCTTGCGCTGAACTATTGATTACCCAGCTGAATTATTAGAATAATAGATTAGCGCCACCATTGAACCCTGACACTCTCTGACCTGCAGCATCCTCAGCAGCAGCAGATGCAGGAGAGTAATTTATTTTCTGGGGGAGGAACAGTGAAACTGATGAGATTGAGGCGCCCGATGTCGCCTGCATACTAGGCGCAACCTGCAACTAGCAGCGTGTTGCAATTTCATTTTTTATCGTTTTTTTTTTTTTCTGCTCTGTGCTGAATGACAATGAGGACAGGAGAAATGTATACAACTAATGCTTTTGAACAGTGAAAGGAGTTTGACCCACAATATTGAGACAAGATAGAATAAAAATTTATTTTTAGTGCAGAACTGCTGGAGCAATAGGCTGACTGGAAGAGTTAAGCTTAACTGTCTGCAAGAGCTGTGAAACACCATTGATTTAATTAACGTCAGTGCTCAGATTTGAGCAGTTATTAATTTGATTGTCGTCAGCCGATCGCCTGCAGTAATTAACTTCACTCAACGAGGCTCTAGAAAGATTTTGCTGATTATGAGACACCTGCAGTATCCGGCGTTCACATCACTCCCTGATTCTCCTGGTTTGGATGGAAGACGTGTGAGTTAGATGAAAATCCAGTCACTAATATCAAGTGTTTTATCACCTTTTGCATCAAGACAGAGGGAAGATGATAACATACTATTAAACACTGTATTTAATGGCACATAAGAAAACACCAATTTGGATTTGCATTTTTCTCTGGCTTCGGAGATGTGCCCTTGGTATTTGAAGTCTGCCTTTCTAAAGCTTTACTGTAGGGTTTGCCACTTCTCCTCACATCAAATGCACTTCCTTTAGCCCCTCTGCAGGATTTGCTTATAGCTGATTACCGCTCCACTGGAAGACTTGCCTTTTCAAGGATTTTGCTTCATTGGCTTGTTAGAACATAGTTTGTGTTGCCCTCTGACAATAAGAGCTCCCGGGAAATGTTTTAACTCTGCACCAGTCCAGCTGCTCTTTTCTCAGAGTTAGGATGGAGGATATAATGGAAAGTGGAATGTTGTTGTTGGTGCAGCTATAATTATGAGATCCATCAACAATGTTTTATGTATATCTTCCTTCTACTTTTTAAGCCAGGCTATTATAGTGACTCTGTTGAAGTCCCAATGTTGCAACTACGATTTTCTCAGAACTAAAAATATGTTTTGATAGGTGGAGGTGCTCCAGGCTGGAACACTGCTGGGTTTTAGAGATACGTGACAGAACTGCGCCTGCGAGAGACACCGTCAGTCATCTCAGGGTGACGTAGGTAGCAGCCATAAAAGGCAAATGGCACGCAGAGGAAAGGGACAGGGGAGAGTTATACCAAAACAGAGGAAAACAAAAATAAACTAAGCAACTCTGAGACCAACAAAGCCTAAGAAAATGAGATTTAAGGTTTCTGTCTTTATGCTCACAAAAATCCAGCCATCAAGGTTATACATGGCTGCAACAGTGGTCAGTGTGTCTCACCTGCACAAGTGGCCTGTGGGCAGATTGAAAGCATTGGCAGGCAGAAGTGTCATGTCGATATTTATCGAGTGAAATTGAATCTGCTCAGAGGACAGACCCATGTTGGCACGTCTCCTTATGTCCCTGCCAGCTTTATCAGATAGTCCCTATTGCCACTTGCAGAACAATCATTACAACAATACAGGGAGGCTGGCAATATATAAAGAGTGTCCTCGCACTGTCACCAGCCAAGGCATATGAAAGTCACAGTTCAGTCCGTAGGTTCAGTAAAACCCACTCACGGAGATGACAGTTGTTTATATCTAGTCTGGCTGAATGGCTGTTGACATTGTATTTCTTTTTTCAGGGGGTTTAAAACATTTGGTGCAGTCTCAGTAAAGTGACAAAGTTACGTCTCTTCAGGTTATCTCTGTGAGTTGACACCATAGAGTAGCATAAGAATTACACTATTTTTGCAACTATTTGATTGACGACACTAAACAGCCGATAGCTGGACGGAGCTCTACCATCTTGTTTTGATGAAAATATTTCAGTGACCTGTAGACATTTTGAACCAGCGACTCGCTGTTAGACTGAAATACCTCAGTGTTGCCATTTTCCGTGTCCTCACTTCACTGCTGAAAGAACAGAGATTAGAGTGTCGTGTCGACATGAGTTAGGTTGAAGCACAGTTGTCCTTTTCTGTCTTTCATGTCTGATGTTTCTCTGTATCTGTCTGTCCCTCCCTGTCTCCCGGCCCCTTACTTACTCTGCCTGTTCTGCAGCCCTGTTTAATCTTATTCCTGTGGGACTGAGAGTTGTGGCCATCCAGGGAGTGAAGACTGGCTTGTACATTGCCATGAATGGCGAGGGCATGCTCTACAGCTCGGTAAGATAGAACCCACTGTGCATGTATGTGTGTTTTGAACGGTGTATTAGTGCGTTTACACGTGTCCTGTTTTGTTCTGTTTGTCTCTTTTAATAACCCACTGCAGCAAAGACTCAGTGCCTCCAAAGCCTTTCATCTCTGCTCTATTGGAGAGCTTTTCAGATGTGTCTTTGTGATGCTGCACGGCACGTACCCCCCCCCTGTTATTAAAGCAGCACCGTGCTTGTTTTACATTTAATTTGACATCAAGTTCAGTGCTCAGCCCTTTTTAAAATTGCCTCTTTTAGTTTTAGGAAACTAGTTATGTAGCAACTATAAACAGATATTTGACTGAAAATGTCGCTGGTATGGTTCTTTTGATGTGGGTGATGTTGCTTTGTTTGACATTCATTTAGATTTAATATGAAACCCTGTTTGCCCAGAAAGGCTGGGAATCATTCAAATGGATTCAAAACCAAAGAATCAGGAACAGGTCAAAACACCAACATTTAATTATCTGAATTATTTGAAGTATAGCAATGACACCGTATTCAGAAATGCAACCTGAAAATCTGTTATATGGACTGAAAGACTCAGGAATTGATTTAAACCAACACTTTTTTTTGTGTTCGCTTACATCAAAGTCCTACACATTTTCTCACCACGTTAGCAAAAAACATTTCAAACATAATTTCATGACTCAGAGAAATACTGTTAAGATTTTTATTGGCAATAAAAGATATCAGAAGGATAGACTGTTGTGGCTAGCAGTAATGTGTGTGTGGGGGTGGACACCATCACAGATGGAAAAAAATATTAAGCTGGAGCTGTTGCATTGAGAATGAAGACATGCGACTGGAGCATGCTTTGTGGAAATGTGTTGCACCAGGATGGTGTGTGTGTGTGTGCAAGACAGCAAGATAAAATATGGACATGTAGAGACAGGGAAATATTCCTAGTTGGCACGGTTATATAACTCATTCTCACAGTACCTGAGTCTATTGAAAATAGTTACTGACGAAAGGAGAGGATGGGAGAGGATGATTATTTCCACTCATAAAATTGAAGGAGTGTCGACATACATTTATTGATAAAGAGAGACAGAACGTTTTGAAGTAGACCTGATAAATAGGGTAGAAGATGCCGTTCAAAAACGATTGCAGATTCTATAGATTCCGAGCCGTTCGTCCTGAAGAACAGGCATCCTCGCTCGGTACAACTTGATCACTAGTCGACAGACGTGTGAGCACTCAGGGCAGTTCGGAGGAGGATTTACAATAAATGCGCAGACCGTTATGACTCATCCAGGTAGATGGATTCATTCATGACAAAACGCTCATAAACAAGCGCGCAATTTGCAGCCCTGCCATGATACTAACAATATCCCTCCATCCACATAACTCTGTCTAATTTAACCTCAGTCACGTCGCGATAGCAATCTTTTAACTTATTAAATGGACTTCAGGTGGAGGATGCTGTATGACCCACCAAACCCCCCCAGTACTGATGAAATCACCATTTGCGTCAAAGGACATGATTATTATTAATTACAAGTAATTCAGTACCTCATTATGAAAGCCTGACACCCATCATTTCTACCTATCATTCAAATAATCATTTTTATGGATGGAGGGTCCAACTTTTGACCTTTCTGTCACAGGGTGTTTTGGTATTTCTGACATTTTTTGTGGGAAATAGCTGATAAGTTATTTTAATTAAAGGCTTTAAAGTGGATGCACTATCTGTCCATATGGAGGAGGTCCAGTTTCTGAGATGTGAACCCTGGGAAATCAGCATGCACCGATAAGCAGAATGTGTTAATCTGGATCACAGGGAGGGTTCCAAACCTTGGGAAGCCACAGAGTGCTCATAAAAACTCTAAATGAACATGCAAGACATTGGATGGGAGCCCAAAATATCTTCGGCTTGTCTTGCAAATTTTCAGTATTTGTCAGTTTAATATACACATGCAGATTATGATATAGTACCATGAGAACTGTGTTTCAAGAGCCTAGAAAATGGGAACATTACTTATTTACTTGCTGAGCTCTTTCGCAGCCATAAAACAAGACTTTTTCAGATTTTTATTGATTGTACTTACTCATATTTACATTTTTTTTTAGAATCGTTTTGTACGGGTGTTGATCTTTGTCACCCTGCAGCCCTTTCTTATTCTCTCTTGCACTACTCTCTCTCCCTTAATGTCTCTCTTACATTCGTTTGCCTCTCTGAACTTCATAGTGCGGCTTGTTTGCTTGCCCTGTTTTGTCTCCCCGACATAGAAGAGATGCACAGTTCTCTTTCTCACAACCCGTGGGAGATAATTACTGAGGGAAATCCTTCCTCCCCTTTTATTTTGTTTTGCGCCGTCTTGTTCGTGAGGGAATGGGCCAACGTTATCTTCTGTGTGTCTTTGATCAAACATTGTTAACATTGTTGTGGTGCAACTTTGACAACCTGTCTCTCAACCTCTGTCTTTCATCTATGTGTCACAGAGGTACCTAATTATTTTCTGCATTCTCATTGCTGTTACAGTTGATCAATTAGGCAGTAGCATATGAGCTGTTTGGCTTTTCTTACTTGGAGTGCAAAGCTCACAGTATGGCCTGTTGCTGATTGGAAGCTGATGTAGCCATGGGTGAGCAGGGTGATAATGCTTGTGTGGAGTGTTTAGTGATGAAGTGCATGCTATCTATCTATCTATCTATCTATCTATCTATCTATCTATCTATCTATCTATCTATCTATCTATCTATCTATCTATCTGTCTATCTATCTATCTATCTATCTATCTATCTATCTATCTATCTATCTATCTATCTATCTATCTATCTATCTATCCTTACAACTATACACATGTATCTGTCCAACTACTACTTTTCTTCTCCTTTCTTTCAACCAGCTACAAACTTTACAGTCTTATTTATGTCACAAAAAGTGCTGCAGTAAAACCTTCACTGAAGGCCCTCAGGGACTAGTGACAGAGAGCTGGTGAGGAAGGTCAGGCAGACTTTTCAGATTTAGTTTGAAGACATTATGTGAAAGGTGTACCTCCCATGTCTTGCTCTGTTGTGTGGATCAGAAAGTGTGGAGTGAAATCTATGTCATTGTGTGCATTAGAGCTGCAGCTTTTGATAATTACTCATTTACTTATTTTTCCCTTTCTGTTCTCTGCAGAAAATTACCAAAAAATAGTAAATTACACATTAATTATTATACATTACACACCCGTGTCCTCTCTGAAACAAGTTTAAAAGGACAAAGCTGAACCTTGTTTCAAATTGACTGACTTTCAGAGTGAGATGTAGAAAAAGATAAAGAGTGGAAGAAAGTGAGAAAGAGTCTTGTGGTTTAAGTAACGTCTAGACAATCCCGACCTGAATGTCTCCTAGAATAATAATGATCTCCCTGGGAGTTCCATAACACGGCTGGGATTCTCACTGAGGCCAAATATTTCTCATACACTGGTGGCTCAGATGCATATTTAAATGGAGGTCCTCCCCAATCCTCTGCATCTTTATCCAAAGTCAAAGAATGTCTGTCGGCAACAGCAGGGCTCCTTAATGCAGAGTCAGAGTGCTGCCTCCTTGCTGGGAAGAATAAGTGATTTGAATTCAGGATGCATTCAACCCATTTCTGGTGGCAACCCAATTTTACATGCATCTCATTTTGAGCCGCTGCTTCTTTAACCATTTCTTCACCCACACATTGTCACCCACCTTCCACAACCTTACAGCATCGCTTTAACGTTAACAGCGTATCACCTGATTTCTATCAGTCTAAATGTATAGTTTCATCTGGTTTTATCCGTGTTTTTGTTGTTCCTATCACAAACTAGTAGTATGTATCTTTAGTAGGAGACCTTCCGTTTTCTCCTGGGAATCACCACAAAATATGAATGAGCAGCTTGTTAGCCTGGAAATGCACTTAAAAAAATCGAACTTTGCAGTGGTAACAATTTTAGCTAATTATTAATACTCGTAAGTGACAGGGCAAACCTGCTGCTGTGCATTTTAATGTGAGGCGTGTGTTGTTGAGTTTGTGTGCACGCACGTGTGTGTGTTTCCGTGCGTCTCCTTGGCTATGTGGTTCACACGTGTCCATTAAGGGGATCTCATTATTCACGAGAGACTCCGACCCTGTCTCTTTACCTCATATTTCCACTCAGTCATCCACAAACAAGGTACTCTGTCAAAGACTTCAAAGTCACTTACATTTCAACCCTATCATTCCCAACCCGCAGCCAGGGTGCTTTCTAAACTGCTCCAAGCCTTTTCATAGACAGTAACAGAGTGTTGTCCTTGAGGAGAAATTTGGAGGGGATTCTACAGTGTGTCAGCAAAGCAAAGTGGCTGATTGTGAAGGGTGGAATAGTGGCAAGCACTTTCGTGTTTGTGTGGGTGTCTTTGGTCTCTAGACGGATGAACGAGGGACAACGCCTGCTGGCGTGTAATGTATTACTGCCTGCCCCCTGCCCACTCAGACACATATATTCACACACAAAGCCAGACAGGCTCGACGTGACCTCTAGTGGCACTATGGGGAGAGAGACGTCTGCCGTTTGACAGTGTGTCAGCAGGCCCAGATAAACTCCACAAAGCTTGTCCTGCGTCCTGCTGACCAGCGAGACGTTTTGACATTGCCAACCATGTGACCTCACCTTCCTGAAGTCCTTTGTGCAGCCTGCTGGGCACTGCTGTGTCTTATAAATGAGCAGCCACACACACTGTGACTCATTTAATATGGCTATGCCATGTCATGCAAGCAAAGACTGGGATCATATACTCAGCTTTAACTTTGTGTGGATAAATGAACAAAGGTCAAAGGTTACAAATGCCGTTCACCTCAGCGTCAATTTTGTTTTTGATAATACACAGACCTAACTTTGAACCTGTTTATATATTATTCAGTACAATGGCAGGAAGGCAGAACGCTCTGAAACTGACCAGGTTAAGTTTAATGTAAAGTACATCTCATAGACACACAGTCACCTTCAGCCAGTATCACAGTTGGACTGTTAGTCGAATGGACAACCCTAAAAACCCAAACACACACACATCCGTTACAAAGCCTGCTTTAAAGCAGCTGTTCTGCATCACCCACATCTAATCTGGAAACCCTCGACCTCCCCGTCCTTCAAAGTGTTTGCTGTTAGATTGTTATTCAGATTCTTCCGGGCACTCAGATGAGGGGAGCAGGGCTGGGGGTTAAGGGTGATGACATTTGGCATCCACCTGCTTTGGTAAGTATAGGTTTTTTCAGGAAAACTAGGAAGGAAGATACACATTTTTCTGGCTATTTAGAGGTCAGTGCCACTATTATCTTCAGTCAAACTGAACGAATTACCGAAATTACTGCAGCTTAGATCTGTAATGCTTTAGAAAGCCAAGAGCATTACTTCCTCTACTGCATCGTCATGACAAATATCTGTCACTACTCCTAGTCTACACAGTGTATCTAGTGTCTGGGTCTTTTTATCATCATCGCCTGTATGTCCCTGTTACATTCTCCTTAACTTAATGCTTTCGTAATGAAGCTGTGAGATAAACGTCTTCTAGTGTTTCCTATTATTCTAATAAGATTCTAATATGACTGTCAACCTCATTACTTGGATATCAAGGATGTGTGTGCGCGCATACGTTTGTTTATGTGTTTGCATGTGTGAATACAGTATGTTCACTGACCTTGGCAATGCACACGTGCTAGTGATTTTTTTTATGACAAATCTGTGCCAAAAATCTGGCAACTCTTATATCTTCTATACTTATCACTGAAGTCTTCACACTCTGACTTTGCAGGAGATGTTCACGCCAGAGTGTAGGTTCAAGGAGTCGGTTTTTGAGAATTACTACGTGATCTACTCGTCCACTGTGTACCGACAGCAGGAGTCAGGCCGGGCCTGGTTCCTTGGCCTCACCAAGGAGGGGCAAGTCATGAAGGGCAACCGGGTCAAGAAGACAAAGCCCTCTTCACACTTTGTGCCCAGGCCCATTGAAGGTATGAGAACGCATGTTGAAAATGTTTAGATAGACCTTTTAATAAGCTATTTGTAGTTGTCACATGTACTATAATATGGGTGCACTATACTTGTAACTATGCTGAAAAGTATCTAAGTACCATAACACTTTAGATTACCATCCCATTACATGACAAAATTATAGACAAACCACTTATTACTTCATTAATTATTCCAGGTTTTAATCCAGCATCATGGACATGTTGTAGTTGATGCAGTTTTTTTATGATTTCTGCATTTATTATGTGGTGGATTATCCATAAATATGAAGGTTTCATATAATGCTAAACCATGTGATGTTAAGCAGTGCTGAAATCCATATCTGTCCATCCATTTTGGGCTCCCACTCCCACTAAGTACGCCCTACCACTCGCCCTCTCAGATTGGCTGCCAGAGCTCATATGTCTCTGCAGCTGTGTCAAACAAGATGTAATGTGCTAAATAGTGAAGAGTATTAGTGCCGGTAAGTTGTGGCTGTTTTAAAGAGCCAGGTTAGCTGTGTCAAGTTATTCTCAGCTAACCAGATGCCAGCCAGCCTTCATTCATTTGAAGTTCTCAGATACTGGAACTCTGGAACTCTTCAGGCTCAAGAAGCACACTAGTCTATTTTTAAATATCACCTCCAACATGTTTCTAGTCAAAGCTGTGTATGATAGATATTGTCAAAACTTGTCAAGCAATGTGATAAAAAAAGTGCTGACATTGATTTAATTCCCCTTTCCCTCCCAGCCTGGTTTAATTGTCCCTCCAGCCTCAAACCTGACCTTGTGTCTGTATGCACATACATCTCTTCAATCTGCTCTCATCGTTCCCTTCTGAGAACCCCACCCCCCACCCCCCTCCCTCCTACTTGTCTTTGCATCTTCTTCCTTCTCTTATTCTCTCCTTCATCCCTTCCCTTTCCACTCTTTACATCTCCACCATAGTTTGTATGTACAGGGAACCGTCACTACACGAGATAGAGGACAAGCACCGCTCCAGGAAGAGCTCAGGGACTCCCACCATGAACGGGGGGAAAGCTGTGAATCAGGACTCCACATAGCAGCAAGCAGAGGGGCTTCCAGCAGGGGGGAGTGGCCTCATCCTGACTCGGGGGAAAGGGCCATAGGAAAACTCATGCCTCCCCCAAAGTACATACCACCATCCCCTCGGAAAAAAGGGACTTGAGAAGAACAAGGAGCTATTACTGTACACTAGAGACAACAAAAATTGAACTCTTGCCTGTGAAAACCTTTTAGATGAACATATATATATATATATATATATATATGTGAACGACATTTCCAATCAGGACTTGACCAACATTTTATGCAAAAAAAAAAACAAAAACAGAAAAAGCTGTGATAAACAAAGGAATGGTGGTCTCTCTTTACACATTATACAAATATATATCATTTCTGTGAAAAACTAGCTTTAATACATGTTCATTTTTACATGTTCATATGCTTTATTGCATTATTGTTGATTATTCAGTGGATCTTTTCCTCCGGGTATCTTTCATGTTAATCCTTGCTTTCTTTTTCTTTTTGAGACCAACTTTTTTTTTCTCCAATTGATTTTGTTATTTTTTTCACTGTTTGACCTTAACAACACTGTCACACGACATGCTTTGGTGTGAGGGTAAGACTGAATGTATTTGAGAGTTGTCTGTGTTGGAGTTTAATGGAAACAGCGGTGGGATGTAATTTACTCAGGTGTGTACTGTAAGTGAAACAAATGTGATTAATGGGGTAGACAGAGCTGTCTGAAATACTCTGACATGGATTTTCCTTCGTTATCCTGTCCCTACCTACAAAAGGACAGGGATGATACAAGCAATATAATAGAGAGCAGCCTTATATGTCTTTGAATAAAAGAAATAACAACCTGTGAAAATCAGAATTGTTTTGACCTAGCTTCAATATATTCTTAACATTCGCAAGGACTATTAGGTTTTAGGTTAAGAGATGTCCAAACTTTTCTAAAATGGTAAAGAATAGTATCAATAAATTTCAAATAACGACCAGCATCAGCACTATGAGCCATGGCCAGCATTGGTCACTTCACATTTGCACCTCAAGAAACACAGAGCATTTTTCTGCTGTTAGCTAGGCTGTAAAAATAATCCTCAAAGTATAACTATATGACAGTATTCATGCTTATGAGCTGTATGGACTAATGAAATTATCTGATAATAAGCTTGTTTTTCTCTAAGCAAGAGAGTGGACTGAGGTTGTTTTGGCAGGCCTGGTCGTGAAGGGTTTGTCATGTTGGCGAGTTTTAAAGGAATGGCTCGAGTTCTGTTGCTTTTAATACGAAAGCATTTATATAATTCACAACACTGGGGTACAGGGTGCCTGACTGTTTAATTATCCACTGACCTGGCTTATTAAGACTTTCCCACACGATGGAAGCAGAATGCCTCATCGAGGAGCCAGTTCCTCTGGATTTCGCCAGCTTCAAAGAGGGTGCTTTACTGTCTCTGTGAGAGCATCTTACTGTTCATATATTCTGACATGATAACACATACGAGCTCCGTCCCTCATGGTTTTGTGACCCTTGAAATGAGCCATTTGCTGAATTGTGGAGGAAAGCTTCTCTTTTATATGTCAACATAGTGGCAGGACTGTATAAACAAGGTGAACTGTTTCGTGTGGTGTGTACGCAGCATAGCTCATTCCTAACCCCCCATTTAGTTTGTCTAACTATTAGTTTGTCTAACTCAGGAAGTCCTACAATCGTTCTGTGAATGGGGCCAGATGTAAAGGCTGACAACTTGTTGTCCAGCATACGTTGCACAAAGCCTGGCCACAAGGCAGTCAGGATGTTTTTATCATTAAAGATGGTACAGAGGGTGTACAGCCAAGCCTAGCCAGGGTAGGAAGGTTGAAAAGGGGAACAGAGGCGGAAAAATAAAGCATGAACACCGCATGACTGTAAAGGCTGACGTAAGCTTGGTTTAATATTGAAGTGAGTGCTAATAAAAAGTTGTTTGAGACTTTTTTATGCAACATTTTGATCGGTAATTTAGGGAGCATCTATACATCTCCCCTATATCTGGTTGGAAGTCACTTGCTAGTTTGGTGGTATGTACAGTAAATAGCACACATTCAGTTTGCACAGATTAAACCGCAGTGATCTATTATAAATCTGGTATGGTCTCTTAACTGGGACCCAGCTCCTGGTGCAAGTTACCTGCAAGAGCTAATGGTAGATTAGTTCAACTTCCACAGCACCTACAGTGTAACAGTGATACATATAGTAGATTAGAAATGACACTGAAAGTCGGCAGGCAAGACCAGCATATACAAGTATCTTTTTATACAGGTTTATATTGGTGCAATGCATGAAACTGAATGTACTTGATGTCACCTGTTGACAGCAGAATGAAGGATGAATAAAGCAATGTGTTAGAAATAACTGAGAAAGCATTAAAAGATTGCACTTTTAATGGGGGCGGAGTTATTGATGTATGAAAGGGTGAACAAAGGCTTTGGTTGTATGTGGTATTAAATATAATTTATTATTTTTATGTTTGCAGATGATTTCACTGCATTGAAACACACCCATATATGCATTATGAATTGTGAGATGAAATAAAAAAAATATGCATTGATAATAAAAAATAAGAATGAAGTTAGTCATTGTTTAAGAATAAAGACTATGTTATCAAAAGCTTTCTCCGTGTAGTGATTGATTCGGCGTGTTGTTGACTGGCAGCTGTTCTGTTTAGCTATGTATTAGTGTCATTCTGCAGCAGGATAAGCCGACAAACTAAATCCGTCAATGTGGGCATTACATGCAATGCAAAGTTTGGAAATCCAATCCGCTTCCCCTATCAGTTCACGGGGCCTGATTTATCTGCTCACTAGCCCCTAAATCCAATGTGCCATTTTGGGATGACGTGCCTTCGCCCTTAATTCTCCTGTTGTCATGGAAACAGACCCTCTGTGCTGTCTGCAAGTAGAAGGGAGGAAGAGGAGGATAAGGATGAAGGCTCCCCTGACTTTCAGGACGTGGCTTTTCTTCTCTCCTGCGTTGATGGCTGCAGTACAGAACAGCAGAGTTGGGGGAAGGGAGAGGGCAGTTTATTCTCCTATTTATTTTGGTGTTTCCTTCCTTTACAATAAGCAGCAGAGGAGAGAGCAGGTTTGCATCCTCAGGGGCAAAATATTTATCTACTTGCAATTAGACTGAAAGAGAGCGGGATTAGCGACACCGAGTATAAGCAATAACTTAAAAGTTGAAGCTAAAAACCAACTCCAACTTTCCCTCTTGTCAGAATCAGAAGCTTTATTGTCATAAACAACAGCCGTTACTATGTCATGAAATTCTGATTGCTACATTAGTCCCATCACTTCAGAAACAAAATCGAGATTAATTAGTAAACAAAAATGACTAAAGAGTAGACTAGGGAATAAATAACTAAAATAGTGTGCTGTGCAAATGTCTCATGCCTCATGCATAGTTTCTTTTCCTTTCTATAGAAATTAAGCAGTAAGTGAAGTTAATTTACTACACTGCAGCTGAGGCTGATAGAAATGACAAAAATTGCGGCAACTGACCGAATGCAGTTTTGACCAGATGACCCCCACCAAATCAGGCTCTGTTGTATTTTCTGTTTCTGTTGTTTTAATTTTCTGTATGTTTTCTGCTTTTTATCAGCTTTAATCACTACATCGTTCTTTAATGAATTCATAAAAAATATTGTATTTATTAGATTAATTGTTGCAAGAAGCTGCTGCAGCTATTTCATTGTTATTCTTAAGAACAACAACATAAAAGCCCGGCAAACCAATGCAGTAGTTGAAACCTTTTAAAACAACCAAACATGTGGTGCAAAAGAAAAAGTAAGGGGCGGTCCAAGGTCCATACAGCTCATGGTTTGGAAACCATGTTTAATGTGCTACAATAGCTATAACAAACAATACATGTTTGTTGTGATGTTGCCCTCTGGCAGCACTACAACAAATAGTCAGGACAGAGTCATCTTAGTCTTCAACGAGTGTCAAGTAATTTGGCGATAAAAAAAAACAAACTATTAGGTGCTACTCATTTAATCTATCCAGTCCTCGTCGATCTTATGATTGACAGACTGACAGCCATCCCAATTTATTGTAGCTAAAAAATCATACACAATCTGAGATCACATGTCCTAATGTAAATACACATCACACATGTATCCATCTCTTGTTTTGTCAAAATCAGTATGCAGTCCTAATTACTTCCTCTGTAATTAACTTCCAGAGCAGAAACAAGTCAAGGTCAGCTAATTAGACACCCACAGGAGTTGGTAGTCCAAACGGGGTCACCTGTTAGATACACATAGGCAGGGCAAGTGCTGTACACAGCTTGAAGGGCAATCTTCCCTCGATGCCTTATGTGTGGAAAAAACAACTCTGAAGTCAGTGGCAGTTTTCCAATCTTCCCTGTTGTGCACATGTACTTCTGAACAACCATAATAATAATAGTAGCTCATTCTTAACTTTTATGTTCCACACGACATACTTAGAGAAATTATGAAATAATTTCATAATATCACTTAAGAAAAAAGTTGGTACATTAGTCAGTAACAAAAACATGTGTAGAATATACACCGACCAAACATCTGATGCAGAACAGTCATTTTAGTGCAAATCATGCAGAGAACCAATTTTAGTTGGTTTTGGTGTATGACTTTTTCATATTTCAAATGACCCCAGTTCTATTTAATAATAATAATATTTTGGGGTTGGGTAGACTTTTGACTGAATCTTATATTCAAGGCCAAATTAAAGTAGCTTTAGTCATTTGTTCTTTATGAGTCATCTTTGTGTTTTGTGATTTTGTCTGAGACCTCTTGCTAAAATCCTAAAGATTGAATTTCAAGTCTGCTTCTAGATTTTGCTGCTTGGAATGGAAATGAACTCTCAGTAAATTAAGAACTTGTGTTGTTTTTAATTATTCCACCACTGGCCCTTTTTGCCCAAAACAGAATTTTACTTACTATGACTGAGGTAGCGTGAATGTGGGATTGTGTTTCGTGTCTCTTGAATATATGATTTGGAATCTCAGTGGGATCTGTTTTCATTAGGACAGAAAATAATCTTTCCTCCAATCAGTGCCATTTTGCCGTTGTAAGTAAAAACCTCCAAGGGTGAATACAATTAGTGTTAGTGATAAAAATGTAAACAGGCGTAAAACGTCGTCAAGAAACCTACTACGTCCTGTTGCTATTGGATAAACCTTTTTTGAGATAACCATAACCTGGATGACTGAGAACCTTCACAGATATGTAAACAGGCAACATTCTGGTTCTGCTCGAGCAACACTAAAGAAGCATGGCTAAAAACTTATGGCCAGAATCTTGCCATAAATCTCCAATAGACCAATATTAGTGCTACCCTGTGGTAAGATTTTCATTTTTGACTAACATATCACATCACAGTAAATTAAAATAAAATATATAAAATAATAAAATTCGATGTGAACACACTGTACACCTGATATAATTTGATTTTGTTACCTCACCCAAACCACCTGTTTTAACCTGTGGCAAAGTCACAGTTGACACCGTTGAAACTCTCTCTCTCCCTTTCAGCATTTTGTAATGTGTAATAAGTGACATATTGTACATTTTCTTTTGTAATTTGGTTTTGTAACACAATGAAACACACTCATCTCTGTCAACAATATGCATCTACCTGTACTGTACAGTTATATATTTAAGCCTATAGATCCTTTATTTGTGTTTTGCAGACTCATGAGCACACAAAGTAAAAAAAAATCTCAATTTTTGATCTCATCTTTCTTCCCTATCTTTTTGTCCCGGTGTTTTGAAAGGGGCCTTCGCCACTGGGACTCTGTTTCTCTTTGCTCTTCATCAGAGGGAATTAGAGAACAAGAAAACTCCTATCCAGAAGTGGGGCGTTCATTTCTACTCATTAAAAATAATTGGTCTCTGTTCAGTTTACGCTCAGTGATGATCCTTTGATCTAGCTGGCTATGCAATGCATTTTTTACATCCAAGTGCTCTGAGTTGGCAACACTATTTGATAATAGGTTCTAATGTGTTTACTTCTGGAAAAGTGAAGGGAAACGACAAGCTGCTTAAGAAGGATGACAAAATAATGTCAATGTCTAAATCTTTCAGTTTCAGCTTCAACGCTCTCTGAGACTGTTGTGACATTTAAAACAGATAATTTACCTTCACTCTGCCTCTTATTCTGTGTTACGTTCTGCTTTTGGCATTGCATGTTTGCAGATGAACACTGTGAGGGGATAATACAAGCAACCACACTGATACTTCAGAGACATAAAACATAAAAAAGTTCATGCGCAGTGCACATATGCACCCACGCACACTGAAAACCCACTCACACAGCAGCCCGCCCAAATAACCCACTCACACACTTTGTTTTTCTCACTCTCACACACTGGATCACTTTACTGAAGAAGCTCTGCAGTATGAGCCTGGTAATGTGCTGGCTGTGGTTCTTGTTACAGAGGGAAGCTGTTCTGATGAATCCCAATAGCTCAGGGGCAGAGCAGAAACTAAGCCAAGCTTTGACTGCAGTCATGCTCCAACATCGCTTCTTTAATAATTTTATCTCTCATCCCCTTGCTCATCCTCTTTGCACCTCTCCTTCCCTCCCTTTCTCTAGTCTCTCACTTTCCTAATCTCTATTCCCTCTCTACTCTCCATCCAATGTGATACATTCTCAATCCAGCCTTCATTTTTAGCACATTATACTGTCTCACATTCTTCTTTACTTGTTTGAGGTCAATCACTACGGTACTGCATCTAATCCTCGCCAAATGAATCTCTCTTCTATAAATACACACACACACAATGCATGTTCTTAGATACATTTCATGTGTCTAACAAAAAACCTTTTTTTAAATGATAGAACAAAACATTTGTTACTGGCACTATGTTTTCAATGTGGCAGAGAGACAACTATTTATAAAAGAGTGTCAGAAATACAGAAATACCAATCTGTTTGAGGAATGGATGAATCTCGCTTTATTTAGAATATAACAGATGTAAAATCAAATGCAATTTATATGCAAAGGCCATTAGAGCACAGTTGCCTGTCAAGGAAGCGTGCTGGGTAATTTGGTGATCATTAAAACGTCAGTGGCTCATTTCATTGTACACACTTTTCCAGACTGTCAGGGGCATCCAGGGTCAAGAAGCCCAGCTATTGTTCAACTAACTGCAGGACTGTGCTGTGAAAGTGCCTTTAAACAGAAATGAGCTCGGAGAAGAGTATTTAGAAAAAAGTCAAAAAGTATGTTGATTCAATATGTGTATATTTATATTTATTTTTGCATGTCCTAAAATATCATCTCACTGTAAAATTATTGTATAATAATCTGAGAAAGTAAAGCAGCATTTAAAGTCACTTAAAGCATAAGTTTGATAGTACATCAAGTGCAAAACAAGATTTTATCTAAAAAACAGAATCCTTTAGTGGTCTAACATCATGGTACAGTACATGAGTGAGTTAACAAGTAGCCCAGTATTTCCAGAAGAAGACTCTGCAGGCAGGTCTGCGTTGGGGCATAGTTGTGTTGTCACTGTCTAGTCCACGGCGATTCTTGTCCTGTTTCTCTGTGTCAGTGGGTCCTGTAGAGCCTCCAGATTTGAAAAGCTTGTAAGGCAAGGGTACACGGGTCTGTGTCTTTGTTAAGTCCTATGGGGGAACAGGAGTATTAGTACAATGTAGAATTCTTACAGATTGAATATCAGTTTACTTCCTTATGACTGTACATCAGTGAAGTTAGATTTCTGACGAAAGTGTTAATTATGCAATGTATGTTACAGAACCTTTTTTTCTATCCTAGCCAGAAAAGTAAGCATTAAATTGTGCAACAACTCATACTTCTAATTTGCAATTTCATGGTGATGTAGCTCTGAGAATGAATGACAGAAAATGAGAAAGTAGCTTTGACAGTAACTACAAAGACTCGCTCAGATAAAATTACACTTTCAACTGATCTAAATATATAAAATGTACATTGTAAACGTGTACATAACTTTCTCTGTAAGAAAAGCATCATGGCTGGTATAATGAAAGGGTGATATTTTCTTTTATACAAAGCACTGGGAACATACATAGAGAATGAAACTAAACAAAGCAAAAATATCTTACCTGAGTTCTGTGTAATTTGTTAAGCCACAATAATGGGTCTTGAGGAACTTGGACATCTTTAAAGTTTTGGTCAATCTCTGTATTTTCAGCAACATATACAGCAAAACACAAAAGTACCACAATGCATAGGATACGAGTCATCCTTGCTTGAAAATGTTTGCTTGTGTGCTTCTTGTTGAGAAACTGGTCTTGACAAGACACCACAGTGATTACTGCTGATGTGAACCTTAACATCTGTTTTATATGTAGAAGCTCTTCCCAAAAAGGGGGGGTTGCAGGTTATTTGCATAAAGACCATCCTTAGTTTTGTGTTTGCTCCATCAACGCACTGACGCATTTACTACGTTATTTACAACAGTCATTAGGAGTGAAATAATAGGTCTAAATAAGGCCATGCTCATCATCCTGTCTCGGGCTGCTGTCAACATTTGAATAAATACAATACAACCTAGTTGTCTATGTGAAGGTCATAATGAAACTATCATTGGCATAACTTGACAAATGTGACAGTCGTTCTGTCTTGTTGCTTAAAATCAAATAGTTGGACGTGCAGTGCCACTTGTGCTCATGTAAAACAAGACGATATTGATGCAGACATGGGGGACACAATGATTTTATTAACCCTGCTGTGCCATAAAGTTGGAACTATGGGTAGCACAGAAACACTGGGATATACAGGGGCCATAAAGGTCAACTGATTATTTGTTCCACTTGAGTGAGTTTGCGCTGTGCATCTCTTAAATGGGATTTCTGCTCTGTTTAACTTAATACTGTAGTTCTAGGGCATCAGAATTGAGACACATTTGCCACAGGCTGTAATGATTTTGTAATGGTACAGGTTGTAAATATGCAACTGCGTCACAGGCATGTGGAATAATAATTCAACCACTCTCCCTTTTAAAATCATGCAGTTTTATATAGTATATGTATATACAGAGTATATATGATACTGTATACAATTATTACATTTTTATATTAAAAAGGAATGTAACTTGTAGTTAGAGAAACTAAATCAGCGTATAATGGATATATGAAATCAGTTTAAATAAATGATTATTTGACTGACTGATTGATACTGGTGAAGGAAACTGGATAGGTGACACACATTTAAAGACATATGCGTCAGTAAAAGCATATGTACTCTCAAATGGCAGACAACCTTGAGGCACATCAACCTTTTTAACAACTCACCATTCTATCCCTATTAGAGAAGTGTAGAAGGCTAATTTAGTTGCTTAAACAATTAGTGAGTGCACTGTCCGTAGCAGAATAATCCTGTTAAGAACGCTACAAAGAGCACTTTACAGCAAGCGTGTTCCTATCCATGCTGACAACTGTCTGCACCAGGCCATGTAAGGATTGTTTTTTTCAAGGTGGCATTCAAGGAGATTCAAGGAGAGGCTGCTTGGTATGTCAGGACTTTCAGATATGTTGGAACCAGAATTTTAATGAACATTTTGCTCCAGAAATGTCAGGAATTAATTAGATAATCTGTGTGATACTTCATTACAGGTTTTTAATTACACAAGAGAGCTCAGCAGTTACTTGTGTTTGCTGCTTTTCTTACATAAGCGTATGAGTCTGCCAGTTATTTCTAACTCTGAACAATCAATATCCTGGACTATATGCATGACAGAAAGAAACAGCTTATTTAACACTATGATGTTTCCATACAGTGACATATGATTTTAAATGAATGACCAGTGTGGAGGAATAATGTGGTAATGTCCCATGAGTAATACGGTTTTCACAAAGAAAAATTATATATTAATTAAATGCTTCATACAATGTGTCACACAATGCAATGCAAAGAAAAAATATTGTCTTTTTTTGTCCAGAGGCGACACAAACACACCAGCATTTGATGGCCTTGTTAGCTCCCAACAGTTCATTTAGAAATGGACAGGAAAAAGTTTCGAGCAGCATGAGTCACACAGTCTTTAGCATGCACAATTTAACATGCTAAAATTCCAAGAAATGCTTTTAGAGTGAGGGCATTAGTGACTCAACACTTGTGTGTGTAAACACAACGTAACAATTCCACAGCATGAGCATCACATTTACAACATGTTCCCTCTGCAGACAGGTCATTGAAACATGGGTCATTGATTGAGACCTGATATTTGTACGTCATTCGGTTAGTAAACTCACCAGTCCTTAGGCTTAGGAATAAAACGGCACAGATCAGTGCCATCGTTGTACAAATATGTCTGCACAGTAGTCTCAGTAGTCTGGCTGTTGCACATATCAGGGTATTTGTGTTTTTGTTTTTTTGCACTAAAACATTATAGTGGTTAATCTGGGTTGCAACTTTCATTTTCAGTATGTTACTTATATTTTATGCTTAAGGGATGTTGAAAAAATAAGAAGAAGATTCAAAGGATGTAATAAAAAGTAAAAAAGCAAGCAACAAATACCATCAAATATTACTC
The DNA here is from genome assembly GCA_032359275.1 of Microctenopoma steveboyesi. NCBI lineage: Eukaryota > Metazoa > Chordata > Actinopteri > Anabantiformes > Anabantidae > Microctenopoma > Microctenopoma steveboyesi. Next base: position 8,704,336 of record JAUMHF010000009.1, on the reverse strand, counting down.
TTAATTTAAAAAAAATGTTTTATCATTAAGACTAAGAATAAAACAACTTTATGAAATGAGTTCACCAAGCATGAAAATTAAATGTCATTAAAAAGTTTTATGTTATTATTTAAAGCTGTCCCCACGTCCTTCATCTGATCCAGGTCTTTGTACTTTTCTACAAACCTGACAACGACTGATGACACTTTGTACAGAAAGCCCCTTCACTGTTCGAGGAACTGGTTTACTGTAGGAGAGTACAGAACACACACAAAGACAACGTTAGAAATCTAATTACAAATACTAAGTAGAAATTTAAATTAGTCTATATATGGCTTAATTTAAAGTGGCAAAATGTTTCATTCCCAGTAGTTACCAAACCACAAAAAACACCTCAATACACTGCACCAAGGATCCACCACTGGACGAAGAGAGAAATTGAGAGTTTACCTGAAAATGCTGTTATGGTTGAGGGAGGACAGCCAGTAGCTGTAGGAATCTGGGTAATAGTTACACGTCCCCCTGCCATGACACTCGATGAAGGGCACTTGACGGAAAAGTTCTAAACATGAGCCAGGAGAAACCAGGGACTGAGAGGAGCCCTCTGCACCTGCTCCTGTTTGCTAGAATGGATGGTCAAAACAAGACAAATGCTACATAACAAGGTCCAGCAATTCAGGAAGAACCCCCCCACACACTTTAGTCTTTACCATGACAAATGAGTATCCAGTCCACAGAGACTCCCAGCTTTGGGGACAATCCGGTATTTCAGTTGTCTGGCTGTGGATGGCTATTACATTGGAGGTGGTTTCACATACTGAACACCTAAACCACATAAACATACAGACATTGCATCTTCTTGTCTTATATTTTATAGGAATGAGCCTCTGTGACCCTTGAAGAAGGAAATTGTCATCCCACCTGCTGATGTAGGAGACCAGCATATTGCCTGAGATGGAAGCCATGTTGGTAGGTGCAGGCATGTCAGTAGACAACCAGTAAGAGTAGTCATTTCGAGAAGCATAACGACAGGTCTTTTCTGTGTCACAGAACAGGAAAGGCATGGTGGAGAAACGAGGGAGACAGCTTCCCATGGTGCCTGGGAAACATGTTTTAACAAAGTCACATTGTATGATATCGACATAATAAATTAGGTTTTTTTTCATCAAGACAAATCTACACTGTATTTCTTGACATGAAGGTTTTCAGGCTCTTACCGAGGTCCTGACCATGAGCTCTCTCATTCCCATTGATGAAGAGGAAGGAGTAACCAGAGTAGATCAGGCTGGTGCCTCGAGGACAGTCAGGGACTTGGATGCTCTGACTGTGTCTAGCTATCATGAAACTGTCAACATAACCTGGGCCACCTCTGCCAGGCAACCCTTGAGGACCTTTGTGGCCTGGGTCACCAGTTCTTCCTATTTGACCTTTAGAAGAAACATAGAACAAGTCAATTCTGCTTCAGGATTTTTTTCTGGTCAGGGTTTAGTGGCACACACTCTTTGTGGCTACTTACTTGTACTGACTGAGGAGTGTGTATTTAATATGAAATTCACCTCAGGTAAAGAACTTTACCTGAAAAGAGGTAAAGAACTTTAACTGGGGCACACAGTGACACTGACACTAATGGTTGATATAGTAAATCCCTAACTGGCTTCCCACTCAGATACACAATTGTATTCAGTATAATCCACAAACAAACATTAGGTATTACTACAGCCAGAATTTAACAATAGATATACAAACACCTGGGAGTCCTGCTTTTCCTTTATCTCCTTTGTGGCCTGGAAATCCAGATGGGCCAGGTGGGCTGGAACCACGCACTCCTTTGATACCTGGCTGTCCTGGGACAGAAAGATTCAGTCTCACACAGTGCCAAAGAATATCACCCAGACACCCCTCTGACATAAAGGTAGAGGAGAAATCAGATGACCCAAGAAATTACCCAATAAACCTTGTTTCCCTGAGTAAACTGGTTACTTGAGTGCATGTAAAAGCAATTTATTTGCTGTCAGTGTTTAACCAAGTTATTTGTGTGTAGTATCACCAGGGTTTTAAGATTAATCAGAACTGAAGACTAGTAGTACATCTCAACTTCACAGAGTATAGATTGAGCCAAGATTAGAACCTGGCAACCCTGGTGGTCCTGATGGTCCAGTGGCTCCTGGGGATCCTCTACTGCCAGGTGGACCAGGTAAGCCAGGGGGTCCCAGTTCATATGAGCCAAATGTTGGTTCACCTTTGAGGCCTACAGGAATTAGACAGGAATAATAAGGAAGTTATTCCCCCAAAATGGGAGAGGAAGTCTATGAGGATTTTATGTCCACAGTTATCCCTGGGTATATAACAGAACAGTACAAAAGTAATTTGCCTCACCAGGTTGTCCAGGAAATCCTTTGGGTCCAAGTGGACCGATAAGACCTGGGGTGTTTCCTTGGGTTCCTCTGTCCCCTGAAAACAGGTCATTAAAAGATCGCAAGAAAATTGTCAACACAGCTTTTTTTCATGAATTCCAGTTTATTTGAATTACAGAAGAATAACTAAGCTCCAGTTCCCTTCATAAATCTTATTTTTCTCTGTCCCATTTGTATTTCATCCTACTTGTGAAAACATAAATCAGTCATGGACAATTACTCCTCAGTGGCGACAAAATTGCCTTTGTCTGAGGAAGAATTCAAAGTTAGTCACCTAATCTGTAGGCTACAACTAAAGTGATAAATTACCAAATGCGCCTTGGCTCCCAGGATGGCCAGAATCACCCCTTGGTCCAATGTCTCCAGGCCTGCCTCTTTCACCCTGGGGAAACAAATAAAACAATGACAGGTCAAAGATCAGATGTTCAGAATTGCAATGAGATTTTGAAGACTAAGCATTAAGGTTTCACAAGCTGTGTAACTGCAGATGATGCTTGTTATTCATCTCATCGTGGTTAATTTGTCAAATGCAAATTCACACTCTAAAAAGTTACTTTGAAATTGCTTAGATTTTTTTGCACAGCACAAATTTAAAATATTAAAATATCTTTGACTTTTAACTTTTAACTTAACCTCTCACTCATACAAATATCACTGCAAGACACACATACAGAAGGTTTGTTATCTTTTTTTCAAATATTTTTAAACAAATATAGACTAGGATCACTTACAGTTGGTCCTTGAGGACCTGGATCCCCTGGGATACCACTGGAACCTGTGCTTCCTGTAAGACCTCTGTCTCCACTGTCTCCTTTTAAACCAGGCAAAGTAGGACCCGGAGGGCCAGGCAAGCCACGAAACCCTACATGCAGGAATGAGACAAACAATAATAAAACATAACATGCGAGAACCAGTGGAATGTTGACATGCACGAATACTTTGCACTGCTGGATTACATTGCATATATGTTGGCAGTCCACATGAAAAAATGTAATAATTGAAAATTGAAAAATATCCTTTCACATTAAAACACATTTATACTGTGCACTGTAAATAAAAACAATTCTCCTCAGTATCAAGATATATCTAGTTTCATCATTTGTCCCAAATTAAAATGATTGTTACAATTGTAGTTTATCATGCAGAGAAAATGGTGGGAAACCCTAGAAACATTATTTCCCCACCTGGACTCCCAGGATTCCCAGGGAGGCCCTGGTCTCCTTTAGACCCAAAAATACATGCCCCTTCTCTCCCTGATAATCCTCTTGGACCAGAGATCCCAGGTGGACCTGGCAATCCTCTGTCTCCTATCAATCCTGGACTTCCTGTAAAATGAAAGCCGGGAGGACCGGGATGTCCAGGGGGTCCTAGAGTACAGAAAGACAAATTCATTGGATCTGTGGCCTGTCACCTTCAAATCAGCATAGTTTATGAAGCCATTCATGAGAACCACTGTGTTTGCAGTGGTGCACAGTAATTACTTTTTAGTATGATATTTAATGACAAGCAAGTGCAATTGGACATTATATTACTTACCTGGCTGACCTGTGTCACCACGCCTTCCCGGTTTCCCATCAATTATGACTGTTGAGAAGAGACAGAAAGATAGGTGAGTTTTTACTATAGCCGTGATTTTGAAGAAACAGTTCAGACCTCTAAGACCAGCGTGGACAGAAAGGACGAACAAAAACTAATTCATTCAGTGCATTTTATGAAAGATGTTTCTTACTGGTGTCCCCTTTCTGCCCTTGTGGCCCTGGGATCCCATCCCGGCCTTGGTTCCCTTTAGTACCTATAATACCATTGAAACCTGGTGGACCAGGATCACCTAAGGAAAACAAATATTTATAAAGTAAGGCTAAGGTTTGCTTTTGGAGCCCTATGCACTTATACATTTTATTGTAGCTTAAAAAAATAAAATAACCTTAACAACAAAATAAATTATCACAATGCTTGATTAATCTCTGTCCTGAATCTTTTCTAGAGAGTGTATTACACCTCAGTTTGCAACTTTAAAATATATACAGTGATTTTGATATAATAGGAATATATAATATTATAATATATATAATAATATAATATATATTAGGAAAATCTGTTATTCTTTATGATTTGCCTGGAGGTCCATCATGTCCTGAATGTCCTTTGCTTCCTTGAGGCCCATCTGAACCTTTAGGTCCATGATAGCCAGGTAAACCTGGAAGAGAATAGGAGTGATGGTTGACAGAAAATAAAGTTTGAGAATAAAAATACAGCCAGTCATAATCTGTTTACTTTTCATAATGAGTGGTAGTAACCATTTTCTCCAGAAGGTCCTGTATTTCCCTTGGATCCACGGTTTCCTGGTTGACCTACTGATCCCCTGAAACCAGGTTCTCCTTTCTGACCCTTCATCACATCAATATTTGTTGATCCTGGTTCACCCTAAAGCCAGAAAGAATAACAAAGAGAGGATTACAGAGAATCAATTAGCACATATATATTTTTTGTATCAAAATTTGCTACATCATACTTTATATCAGCTATCACTACCTTTTGTCCAGGTGGTCCAGGTGGTGCATATCCATAGTAGCTTGGCTCTCCTCTGGCTCCTTTGTGACCCGTTTGTCCTGGTGCACCACTTGGACCTGGGTCTCCAGGGGTTCCTTGATCTCCTTTTATTCCTTTTGGACCTGTGCAAGTAAACCAAAAATGTTTTCAGTGTTTCCAGAATAATATTGGCAACATTTGCTTGTTTGTATATTTCTAATAGGAAGGTTAGCATTTGGTATAATATTATATATCTAATTTTATGTCTGACTTGTTGTAAGAAATATGACAACGCAGTACATAAACCTTACCAGGAGGCCCTATTACTCCTGGGTCTCCTGGGGCCCCAACAGGTCCTTGACTTCCCTCTGAGAGCAATGATCCATCAATACCTGGATCACCTGGGGGACCTGGGCACATGCCACAAACTATTAAACCAAATGGATTGGACACTGGCAAATTTACTGTAACATGTCTAACTAATTTCAAACCTCGTTCTCCAGGACCCCCGGGAGCTCCCTGTTTCCCTCTCGGACCGTTTGATCCATTTCTTCCAGTATCTCCAGGTGGACCACCTGGACCAGGGTAACCTGACAGTAAAAGTAGAGTTTCATAGATTTTACTGTACATTATAAATGACAATATATGACTTCACAACCTAAACAATACTTTTTATACTTTTTTATTACAGCCTAATCTATGCTATAATGCTATTTTACATTGTGTTTGTGGAATAAAAGATTTTATGTAAAGCCTACCTGTATCACCAGTTTCCCCTGGGGTTCCTGTAAGAACTATTATTCCTGAGGGACCTGGCTCTCCATCCATGCCTGGTGAACCCTGGGAACCTTTGGCTCCATCTTGACCAGGGGAACCTGTAAACAGCCATGGGGACTGAGAAATACATGCAGAACAAGTACCAGCAATAGGAAGAAGCAGATAATATAAATATAACTTTGTTAATTCATGTTTATTTAATAAATTAGTTTAATAGACGCAGTTACTTACTTACTTGCAGTTATTTACTTTTCTGTAAAAATGTTTGTGTTTGTATTCATCTGTCACCTATTTGGCCTGGTGGTCCTCTAATTCCAGTCAGTCCTTCTGGACCATACCCTGGTAGGCCATCTAGTCCAGGGTCTCCCCTCAAACCTGATGAAATTCAAGGACATTTTAAAATTAACTCTTATTTTTTACAATTTATTCTGAATAAAGAGTCAGTGATTACTGTTTATGACTTTACAATGCCACACCTGCTTGACCAGGCAGGCCGTTTTGTCCCCTGATGCCTTTTTGTCCAGGCAAACCAAGGAGACCGGGTATTGAAGGCCCAGGTAAACCAGGATCACCAGGGGGACCAGGATGACCAAGCCCTGGCAAACCAACATTACCCTTCTCACCAGGGGACCCATTAGACCCTGCAGAGCGAGAACAAAGGAATATAACAAAATGCTCTTAGGAAACCGATGAAGATATAAATCTAATGTAATGCTGAATAAACTGTTTCAATCTGTTGTACAGTGTGTAGATAATAGTCAACCATCATCTTTTTTTTTGACTGTAAACTACATCACATGACTTCAATATACACTGACCTGGAGGTCCTGAATAGCCATCTGGCCCTGGTGGTCCCCTTGGTCCAGGTAAACCCTTACATGAATCTTTTGTACCAGGTAGTCCTGGGGGCCCTTGAAAACCTGTACTTCCTGTGCAAAACATAGAAAAATACAGTAATTAATTTGATGTTTTTGTAAGATTTTTTTTATGTATTTTGTAAATGAACCTTGCAGAATTGTATAATTATCTGTTTGTTTGATACACTTTGTACTTGGATGTGTAAATACCCTTTTCTCCTGGCAAACCAGGACTCCCAGTAAGTCCAGGGTTGCCAGGTGGACCAGGAGGCCCAGGATCTCCTATGGGCCCCTGAACTCCAGCTTCACCAGGTAGTCCCTGAAGGCCTGGGGGGCCACGATATCCAAGGCCACCCTCACCCTGATATTAGAAAAATGTACATGATATTTAGACAATATTCAAAACTCGGTATTCAATAAACCATATGAATCCCATAGCAATCAAGGCAGCCACATAAAAATTCTAACTGCTATCTAATGATTAGCAATGTTAATATTGCTAAATAGTTTTATAAAAGCTAAAGAATAGAGAATAATAAGAATATAAGAATGAGAATGATATATAGTAAGGAGGGGGGACAAAAACCAATACTTGTCCAAGATGATAGATTATATTCTGTGGCGTAGTGGTATTTTAGTTTGAATCCTTTTTACCCCAGACAGAGATAAGAGTGACAGGAGTCTTTTAAGGGGGATTTTCTGAGGTCCACCAGCAACTCTTTTTTTAATGAGGTTGGGTTGGAGATGATTAAGCCCACATCAGTCAACTGAACTGTTTCCTGAATATTTCACAGAATAATAGAGTCAACAGAGAGCGTCTGTGTCTGCCCAAAGTTTAAGGTATACAGGATAATAAGGAGGGAGAAAGAACTGTCCACCGCAGAGCTAACCCTAACCTGTGCTGCAGACCACTGTCAGAAACACACTTCTGCAGGTGGATGCACTTGGGGTACAAGTACATCTGACCCTAAGAGTGACATGTACAGACCTATGGGCTTAGTATGAAAAAGCCTATTCAGCTCTCTTGATAAATTCTATAAAAAATCTACCCAATTACATTCACCATTGTGGCAACAACAAAAGCCACACACTTTTCTGCTTGTTCTTTTTAAACTGAACTTTCTCTCTATAATATATCCCACTTAGGCGCATATACATTAATATTTGGACATTTTGTTAAATATGGTGCATTTTCTAGTTATAATCAGCTGCTTAGCCTATGTATTATTTACATGAATGTATTAGTGAGCTTTAAAAGCTCATTCTGACCTTTAGTCCTGGAGGACCAGGATGCCCTTGTGTACCTGGTTGACCAGGAAAGCCTCTTCCTGGAAAGCCTGGGAGACCTGGCTGCCCCTTTTCACCTAAACAACAAACACACATACGTTAAGTGATGGATGACATCACACATCCTGCATCTTGAATATTTTCTGACTTTTATAATACAAAAATTACCTTTTGGTCCTGGAAACCCTGGGCTTCCAGACATTGACACAGCACCGCTTTCTCCTTTCTGACCTGACCAACCTGGTGGTCCTCGTGTCCCAGGTACTCCTTGATAACCTGGATGTTTGTTGATAAGTATGAAAGATCTTTTCTGTTTCCTGTTGTCTATTGAGATCCTTAATCACACAATGTGTTGCGCAGTTATGCTCACCTGGGTTTCCAGGTGCACCAGGTTGACCTTTAAATCCAGGTGGTCCAGGAAATCCTTTGGTGTGGATATGGCCAGTTTCCCCTTTCTGGCCTAGCAGTCAGGGGGGAAGAAGAGACAAATGGTGACTGTCAGTCTTTGCATCAGTCTTTCTATTTCTGCGTTTAGGTGTAATTTTAGTCTTTATAATGGTCAGTTCAATCTTGTTTACCTGGAATTCCTGGTTGTCCTGGAAAGCCAGGTACCCCAATATCTCCCTTACTTCCTTGATATCCAGCAGGCCCATATCCCACTGACCCAGGCTCACCAACTGGTCCTGGTCTTCCCATAGGCCCTGGTGGGCCAGTAAAACCCTGGTCTCCAACATTACCTGGAAAGGGATACTGAAAAGCCGATGAGAAACTGTAAAGAAGTTTGAAGCATGTGAAACTATTTTTACTGTTAGTTCATGATTGTCAAACTCTTCTCACCAAGTCCCCTGGAGGACCTTGATTGCCCTTGAGTCCTTGTAACCCAGGATATCCAGGTAGGCCATCTGCACCAGGCCTGCCACGCTGTCCTTGGTCCCCCATTTCTCCCTTTATCCCAGAGAGGCTATGGTGATATGAGTCTCCCTTTTCTCCTGGAGGGCCTGGAAATCCTGTTTCACCAAGAGGACCCTTCGGAGAAAGGAAGTCATTATTTGATTATTACAAAAAAACTACAAAAACTGCATTTTTGAAGACATCTTACTGGTCGTCCAGGAAACCCTCTAGGTCCTGGGAAGCCTGGATCACCTATGGCACCTGGTCCCTGATTGTGGCCTGAGCAACAGACACATGTTAAATGTCTGTCCTGGTTTTAAACTTTTTATTTTCTAAGTAAGACCAGGAAAAATCATAAACAATGACAATGTGGTATTAATTCATGTCAGTGAATGGCTTTACCAGGGATTCCAGGTGACCCAGGTGGACCTGGGGGTCCTTGTCCATTACACTCATAACATGGCACCCCCTTTTGTCCTGTACAGAGCACAAGCATTGGCAAGTGAGTCCCATTTTATAATACTACTTCATTTATCTTCTTATACTTTCCAGATCAGAAAGTATATAAAAATAGGGCTAAACGAATACACAGTGAAGTGAGTCCACAAATAGTCAAACAGCACATTGTTATTAACAAAGGAAAAAATAGTTAGCCAGATAAGATGTCAAAATAATCTGAAACCAGAGAAATGTCAATTTCAATTTCACTTTGTCTTCCCACCTTTCATTCCAAATACACCATCATATCCACTTGGTCCAGGGTTACCTCTCACACCCTTCATTCCTGGGAGGCCCTTGGTAATTCTGTCAGCTAAAAGCAACACCAACAACAAAGTCCATCAGTTTACTAAATACGTTTCCCCAATAATGTGGTATATATATATATCATGTACATATATATTTCATGTAAATATATATATATATATATATTAAAGTAAACAAGTACAAACCTTTAGAATCAAGATATTTCAGATACATTCTGATAGTGGAAGCCACTAACATTACCATTTACATTTTAGAAAGATATTTAAACATACATTTGTTTTCCGGAGGCCCAGGTGGTCCTACATCTCCAGGTTCCCCTTCATCACCAGGATCGCCATCTGGACCTGGATGTCCCATATACAAATCTCCAGGTTCCCCAGGATCCCCCTTGGGGCCTGGAAAGCCAGTGGGACCTTGTGGACCTGGCACATGAGTGGCAGCTGCATGGCCTGTATAAAATCAAAGACCAATTGAATTTTTCAACTGAAAACCACGTTAAAATCATTTTAAATATGTACAACGGACAGACAGACAAACAGACCTGGGAGTCCTTCGGGTCCTGGAAAACCCAGAATACCTGATGAAAAAAAAACATACATGAGTTTATAAGATATCGTTATAATATAATTCAGTCAAACAAAAACTATAAAGGATTGTTTTTATCTACCTTGAGGTCCAGGGTGCCCAGGTAAGCCTGGAAGACCAGGATTTCCATGGAATCCTTTGGGTGATAAAGGCCCTATTATCTGTTAAGAAATGCACAGGGTCCTGTAATAAAATCGTGGTTGAATGGCAGAAATACAAACGGGATTCTTGTAATGTACAGAATGCACAACACAAATGCACAAGATTCATCTCTCATCAACATTTTCTCAGTTCATGAGAAACTGTCATCAGTTCATGTTTCAAAATACATTACAAAAAATATTTGATGGCTCTCTAACTGGCCTATATTGGAAGAACTGGAAAGTACTAAGTAAGAAATAATAAAACACTTACCGCTCCAGGTGGACCAGGCAGCCCGCTGTTTCCCTTTTCACCCTTAAGATCAAAGTGAAAGAACTTAACATGTTACAAGCAACAAAGACACTCTACGCTGCTAACAAGTTACTAACCAGCAGTCCGGGTGTGCCTGAATACCCTGGTTCACCTCTGTGGCCAGGACGTCCCTGAAGAAAACTATGCTGTATTAAAGCTTCACAAAATAAGTATACACACATGCACACACAGTCATGTAACTTATCTGACATACCTTACACTTTGTTTTTACACTAACCAAAACCTAATTCCAACCCTAACCCAACTTTTGAAAACCAGCTAAACTGTCATCATTAGACAAAAATATCCTCGAAGGAATGGTATTTGAACCAAAGAAACAAAGAAAATAAAGATGTGTACGCACCAACACACAGAGGAACATGACATTCACACATATGGAACTGAGAACAGTACCTTATATCCAGTTACTCCAGGATCACCATTCTTCCCTGGCTTTCCCTGTAAAGACAAAAAAAGATCTTTTACCAACGGCCTCTTTCATGATTTGCTCAAATGCTCCACTCCCCGTTTCAGTCCTGCTTTGCAGTCTGTCCAGATACAATTTACATACCTTGTCAAATTGTCAATTGTACCTCAAGTACGTTAACTTCACAGCTGTCTTTTGCCTGCGCGACCTTTCCTTGCATGTTTGTCTAGTGTTAACTTTTTGCCTTGTTTTGTTGTCTATTTGCATTAATGTACATTACTGTAAGAAGCTCTTGAGATTCATATCAATTTGTCTGTCTTGTGCTTGAGTTCCCATACAAAGGTGTGACAACCTCAGGCATTTATTTTTCTGCTGAAAAGTTTTCACACAACTATCTGTCAAAATTGTGGCGATGAGCTTTTTCCATTAGGTACCTGAAAAGCAAAGGTACCTGAAAAGCAGTGATTTGGTTTCGTTTTATGGCTGAAGCTTTCAAAATTGAGCTTTTAGTCTGCAGTTTAGAGTCTCTGCATTATGTCAAAAAATGTATAATGGGCTGATAAAGGCTCTATCCTCCTTTTCAGGTGAGACAGGACTTCCAATTTTCCTGTTGGGAATCTATGATGCAGTGATTCAGATTTAAGGAAGTCAAATTAATATAGATAAACTGGCGGTTAAGGCTATTTGCAAGACTGTTAATACCCTATAAGGCTGTATTCACCTCTGTGTGAAATCAAGCTTTTGGACACCATAGGACTTCAGCCTAACCCTTGCACCTATTGCTCACTTTTATGGCTCCGTCGAATATCAATATTAATAAGTAGCAGTAAAACAGAACATTTTAACCTGAAAACCATCTTCTAACAACAGGCAATGTTACATCACTGCCCTCTGCTGTTCTGCCTTGTCTGTGAAATATCCTCAGTCAATGTAAAGTGAAGTGAAGAGCAATCTGCCTCATTCAAGGGAAACATTTATGATGCAACAGGAAAACAACGTTTTGGGACATCACCACATCTCATATGCATGTGGATGTTGAAGTCAAAAGTTCTGGGATGGTAGTATCTTACCTCTTGGCCTGCAGGTCCTTTGTCTCCCTTTGCTCCTTTTAAATAAAGGCCATCAAAATGGTCACCCTAAGGACAGATTTAAATATGGACAAAAAGCTGTGATTGAAAAAATAGTGAATAGTAATGTTTAATATCATAGATTTTTTGTTAAATAGAAACTTACTGGTTCACCCTGGCAGCCTTTTTCTCCTACACTTCCTTTGTTTCCTTTTACACCCTGAACAAGAAGTACAGTATGATTGACTTTTTAAAATGGCAGCAATCTGGTCCTAAATGGATTAAGATTTGCTAATATCATAATATCTAGACTCAAGGCCATGGGATTAGCCCTCGAATAATCTGAAATATTTGGTGACCCTGTGAATTTTCCTCTATTGCATCTATCAGCCCACAATTTTCAACCACATAAGAATATACCAATCTGATGGTATAGTTTAGATATGACCACATTCAATCCTGCACAACACATACATATGTGTATATATATATATATATATATATATATACATATATATATATATATGTATATATATATATATACAGCGCCTCAGTCTGTAGCTATACCTTTAAAACAAGACCCCCACTGAGAAACTGTTTAACCCGACCCGGTGACCCTGGTAGGCCTTGTAGTCCTGGTTCTCCCTGCATGAAACAAATTGAACAAATTCAGATCAGTGTAGAATAAAACCATATTGTCACTTAACAGAAAGGGTCAGAAAAAAGACAACGATGTAAAGGTGTGTTATCTATTTACCATTGTCTCTTATTCCACCTCAAAATGTTAATATATTAATAATGTATTTTAAAAAACAACCTGTGGTCCACGGGGGCCTGGGATACCACCCATGCCTTCTTGACCCTGAGGGATGAAACAGTGCTTGTAAATCCCGTAATCTCCTCTTCTTCAACTTTTTTCACATTGCTCTCAGAGATTCATGCTGCTCAGTTTCCGTGCTTACTATCTTTGTTGCTGACAACTCCCACTAGTGGGAACAGAACACATTGTATTTTGTCCGATACTGATCTTTAATCTTTATACTGAGAAACGTTTCACACAGAGCTGGGAGAGTGAAAAGCATCTTAATGTCCAGACTATTTTCCAAAATACTGCCCTACTGATTAAGAACTGTTGTGACTAACCAGAAAACTACAACTAGGAAATGTTTACACTGCTCCAGGTGGTGTAAATATGTCCAATTTTCAAAACAAGTCAACTGAGCTGAAGAACATGCTGTGCTTTTCAAGTTTGCATCAAGTTTTCATTTCATTTAAGTTGTCAAATGCTACACATACACAAATGTGTTAGTGTTACCTTAGATCCTGGTGCTCCTGGACGGCCAGGAGGCCCCTGTTAAGTAAGAATGCAGCACTATTAAGCATTACCTAATTATTTTTTATTGTGCTGCGGGCATTATGTTTAAGACAACCTAACAATTTTACTTACAAAAGAACCCTCCGGTCCTGGGTCCCCTGGTGGTCCCACTTCTCCAGGGAAACCTTGAAGTCCCTGAAATACAGACAAGCTAGTTCATAAAAAGGCTCTTAGACTACTTTGAATGTTGTACAGACGAATCTAGTATAACAAATATTTACCGTCTCGCCGTCTCTCCCTGGTGGCCCAGGTGGCCCTGGGATTAAATCCACTGATACAAAAGAATCACCCTGTGAAATGATGGAAGTTTAATGAGCTGGATATTTATTTTGTATTATTCATTCATACACTATTATTTAATTGCTACAGACAGTAGCAACATGACTCAACATTATGTTGTCTGTGCCCCTGCCAGGCATGTATGTGTGCAGAAAGGTTACAAAAAGTGGAGTGGCCTAAGTATCTTCCTGCTTCTGATTAAAGCACCTGATCCAGGTAATCAGTGGATCCAGGTAATATGTGTGAACGTGATGCTCACAAAAATGCACTTTCTGATGATTTTATGATGTTTCCTCTTGTAGCATTTAATGATAGTATTCATGCACATTCAGTTAAAGATAAATAGTTTGGTCTGAGAGAATAAGCTTTAAAAAAGGTACACATTGTTGCTGCAGATAAAATTGAAAGGACAGACAAGCAGACTAGTAGAATAAAGCCTTTAAACAGGTTATTGGTCCCACATGGACTATGTACAAAATAAGCTTTGGGAACTTGGGAACAGCTCAGCATCATATTATTCTTTGCTGTTGATAAGCTTCTTAAAGGCAGTAATTTTTGAGCAATTCTGCAGTTTCGCCCCCTACAAAAAGCCCTGAGTGGCACAGTAGACATTTTATTACCTTCTGTCCAGGGAGTCCTGGTTCACCCTGTGAAGTAAAGATAGTAGAGATTTGACCAGAAAAGACATTAAACAGACTAAAGTTCTTTGTCAAGAATAAGTATATAATAAAACACAGCCACAAAGTAATAAAAGCCAGAATAAAGTCTCTGTTTCTTACTCGAAGGCCATTGAAACCATCGGAACCAGGAAAACCAGGAACACCATCTTCTCCCTTGAAGTATGCAATTGGTTCAAACATGAATGGATTAATTATTAATGTGTCCTCCATCATCATATAATTTCTAGTATAGCTATATTTTCCAACTCATATTTGAGCTAATACTACTCTATACCACAATTAATATTTACTTACATCAGTTCCATTGCAGCCTGGGGGCCCAGGGGGACCAGGAGGTCCTTGTAAACCTGGAACACCCTGCAGGAGAACATTAGTAAAAGTCAATAAGGTAACAGAGTTTTATTAACATTTGCAGGAAACTGCACTTACACAGATTGAGTAACAGATGTCTATAAGAAAATAGGAAACATTACCGGTAGACCATGAGATCCAGCAAATCCCCCCTTTCCTTCTGGGCCCTGTGACGATAAATGAGAATCCCTTTTAGGAGACACAAATGTGCTAGATTGTGGATGCCTGGTCTTTGTACATACCATACATATATACACCTATATTTTTGCAAGGTCCTAAACTTTGCTATGTGAAGTGTCCAGAAATTACTTTTGTTATGATTTCGCGCCATATATTTAAAGATAAATTTAATTGAGTGTTGTATACACGTATAGCACAGTTGTGTTACCGGATTGCCTTTTGGTCCTGCATGTCCATTAGGCCCAGTGTTGCCCTGTCAAAGGCAGCAAATTTTAATTAGACCTAGTGAGTCAGTAAGATGCAGTACAAGCACAACTTGTCTATGTACTGAAAGACTGATTGGAGCAGCCATACAAGGAAGGCTTACCTTTGGGCCCATAGGCCCAGCATGACCATCTGATCCTGGATGGCCCTGTGGTCCTGGGGGACCTGGATTTCCTGGAAAACCTTTACTTCCCTGTGTGTGAAAGTGAGAGAAATTAAAAGAGGGAGATAATATAATAGAGAAAAAGAGACAATGGGGTGGAAAAATAAAAAGCAACAAAAATTTAACTGTAATTTTAGACACTATTGAATTTTTAAATAGTCAAAATAGTTAAGTAAATAAATAGTAGTGTGACAATCCAAAGTTATATTGAAATACTATAGTAAGACTAAAGATCCTGCTGAATAAGTTATGACACACCAACTAGTAAAGGAGAAGTTAAGTTTCACCTATAATCAAATCTCAAATGAAAAGTTATCTGCTCTTCTGTGCAGTTTAAATACTATAACCCTTTTCTCGATTTTACTATTAATACAAATATAGATAAATGGTGCCCCTTCTTGCTCATCTCACAGCCCCACTCCTGCTACAAGTGGGCTCAAGACTCATTAACAAATCATGTTCATTGAAGATTGTTGAGGCATGGCCAGTTTTAGTTGAATAGAAAAGTCACAGGGGTAATTTGGTATTTATGGCTGGATTTCAAATAGTGTAGGGGCCTCATTGTCCCAGCCTGGCTCCCGATTTACACATCATGTTACAGTGTTATGTTAAAATGCCTTCATGAGCTAATTTTACCATGTAAGTCATTACATTAACACTGGTAACGTGACCACTGAGCTGGTACGACTGTCATAACAGAAACTGTAAAAGGTTTAATAAAAAGAAATCCAAACATCAGATGATGCACTCACCTTGTTGCCTTTCACTCCATCACAGTAGCATCTTGACTTTCCACTGCACGCACACTAAAAAATGAATTATTACATAGATCAATGTGTGCTGTGTGTAAATGAAAAACATTTTATGTTCAGTTGTTATTAGTTAGGGCGTCACGGTGGTGTGGTGGTTAGCACTGTCGCCTCACAGCTAGAAGGACCTGGGTTCGAGTCCCGGTCGGCCGGGTGCCTCTGTGTGGAGTTTGCATGTTCTCCCCGTGTCTGCATGGGTTTCCTCCCACCGTCGAAAGACATGCATGTTAGGTTGATTGGTCACTGCTAATTGTCCGTAGGTGTGAATGTGAGTGTGCATGGTGGTTCGTCTGTATGTCTATGTGTTGGCCCTGCGATGTACTGGCGATTCGTCCAGCGTGTACTCTCGCCCGAAGGCAGCTGGGATAGGCTCCAGCACCCACAGTGACCCGATTTCGGATAAGCGGAAGACGATGGATGTTATTAGTTATTTTGATGTTATATTATTTGCATACTGAGGTGGATTTAGACACGCACACTTCTTGTGGCTAGCTATCAGGCTAAAATATGCATAATGACTGAATGACCTATTTTTATTTTTTAATAACATATAATTAATCAGCATCAATTAATAGAATCTAAACTTGCAGTGGACTTTAGTCCTTTCACACATCTTTCATGTAAGTCAGCAGAGGCATTTAATGCCACGACTGTACCAAAACCTAGTTTTACTCATCATTAGGCTTTATACTCAATCTGATGTTGCACAGAGGACATTTTACAGAAACAAACACGTTGACATTGATAATTATTACTGTAATATCAAGCCACACATTTAGTTATATATTATATCTTTTCACCACTGCTCATATCGGCCAGTCCTCCTGCCATGTTGTGGTTGTTCCCCCTTCTGTTTTATTTATTTAATTTATTTCTTTATCTTTCAATTTTCTGCTTCTATATATATCTGATGAAAAGGCCCACCAACATGGCCCTCTGTAGAAAAAGTCCCCCAAACAAACCTATAGCTGCAGAGTACACAATATTTTCAGCAAAGACACTGCAGTTACAAACAGACTGTGATGTGTATATTCTGTATATACTGTCAATACAGTGAACACTTAACACATTATACACAACGGGGCACACACAAGGGGCACAGAGTTCATAAACAATGATTTAAGGGATTTTTGTATGGGACCTGGGAGAAAAAGAATAGTGAATGTGCTGTGTACAGCATTGATAAAAAAAAGTTAAAACCTACTGACACGCTGACTTTTAGGTTGGGACGTGTTTCTCTATCCTATACTTTGTACTGCAATTACTGTTAACACGTTCACAGAATAACACTTCATCTGACAGAGTCTGCAGTTTAAAAGGAAACAGCAATAACAACAAAAAAAAACATCAAGCAACAACATGGCCCTGAAAGATCATTAATACGACTGTGTCCCATGTGTGCACAGTATGAACAGCCAGCAAAATATTAGCATTTCAGCGCCTTTAGAGACAGTTAGTCTGTACTTTTTAAAGTCTTACACGAACGAAGAAAAAAAGATATAAGTTCTTACATTTTTGGCACCACTGCACATCTGCATCACCAAAAACAGGATCAGAGGAACTACAAACACAGGCCTTTCCATTGCTCTTCTTGCTCTCCTTACAAAAGCTCAAATGTAACCTCCGACACCCCAGGGGACATTAAAGTCTTTTTGGATGACTACTTTGCAACCAGACTTCACATTATGCTCATCCTCTTGCCTGATGCCAAGTGCCTGTTGTTAGTTCGTTGCTTCAGTTACTAACATTTTGCATGTGAATGTGTCCTGATAAACAGGACAGCCCACGGAAGATGTTTAACTTGACCCTGAAGACGTAGGCGGTCTGAACGTACTGATGCACCCAAACCAAATCATTATCCTTCTTTCTCATCCCACTCCCAGCACTAACAAATAGTGGCAGCTCCTCACTCAGTTTGGGTTTTACTGATACAGAGGCAGGAGAGTTGTTTTAATCCTGCCAGAGATACACCCGCTTGGGTTGCTCTTCATCTTCATGAAGATTAATTTGAGCTTCTGAATCTTGGTGAGTTACGAACTTTGTTATCATGTCCTTAATAGAGTGCTGCCTACTGTTTAGATGATGCTGGGGTTTTTAATTGTTTGACAAATGCTAGAGATAAACTGAGTGGGAATACTTTGAAATATCAGAACAGTATATACTACATTTTACCAAAAGTTATTCTGTCTTCATCATGTTACTAAGGCAGTAACTGTCAGGTATATGTTGTCAACCACAGGGGGCAGCACTGCGGCCATCGTTCACCTGTTGAGCAGACAGGTGAGGTGAGAGATGAGATCTTCAACTACTGTTGAGATTTTCTGCACCCTCAGGTGAGATTTGGTGCTAAATAAATAATTTTTGGAGAAAACTTTAGAGAAATTTACCATCTGGTGTAGAGGGCAGATTACTTTTACTTTCACTGTCACATTTTTGTCTATTTGAAAACACCTAATCTGAAGTGTATAATCTACATCCTACTGGGTCAGGTTAAACTGACAATCATTTTATCTATTACAAACAGTTATGAGACATGTGACTCTCTCGTTTGATGGAATTCACATCTCCTACTGCACAAAGCGATTCACCAGAAAACAAACACTTGCCTGTTTACTAAAAATGTTCAGCACATCTGCATACTTGCATTCCAGCATGTAGGCTCTGCACAAAAACTCACCTCCAGAACTCTGTGAGAGTGTGAGACACCCACAATCTTCAAAGCTGGTTTCTTACTACACCCTCACTGCACTGTGATGGAAATTTGAATAGATATTGCAATCTAATGTGCAGCATCACAGCACTGTGCCATTGAAATAAATATTACATTTACATGATTCACATTCTGTGCAAAATGGAGCTACAACTGGCGGCATTTTTGCTTTGTTTTCTCTCTCACAAGGCCACACAGTTCTTAAGAAGCTGTAGTCAAATGGTATTACCTTTCATGTATTACCACTGTCAAATTCACAGGTGGATTCTTGGCCTGGTCATTTATGTGCAGCAGAACAATGCAGTAAGTCCTTCCTTCTGTCTTGATCGTGCATTTAAAGTATACCCTATGAATGACCTGCTCCTTCTACAAAGCACAGCAGCCCTTAAAGCTCCTAATTTGGTCTAAACTCTTAGGTCTTAGGGACTTAGGACTTAGGTCCTTGAGGGAATGTATCAGCATACTCCTGTCTGTGTATAAATGTAGATCTTAAGTTCCTCTATAGCAAACACGTGGTCTATAATTAGATTTGGCAAAGTAAGAGTAAACAACATTCTTTGAAGTTATTTATTTAATTTATAATATTACCTTGTCCTCAAGTTTGAAAATTAGCTGAAACTAATTAAAACCTGATGCTACTATAGTTGTTGGTACACTAGACTTTGACATTACTACTACTTTTTACCAAGCATCCTCCCATGAATTTGGCTAATGCAGTGACGTCCAATGGTTGGTTCCTGCCTTATTTACCCCTTAATATTTATACCAGCTAATCCAAATATTTGAAAACATTACTACTGTAAATGTTTGTGACACAGACTTCTCTGGACTGGAAACCACTCACTGCACGTACACATCTACTAAGGCACACAGACAGGATAGACATCTGGAGGTATGGACTCACAGAATGTTTTTTTCAGGATGTCAGTGCATAATGAGAATGATGAAGCCCGGTGAACTCTTTCTCTCTCCAAGGTCAGGGCGCTCATTATTTATCAAAAGAGCTGTGAAAACACTGATTTGTTTGAAGCTTCATCAGGACTTTTCAGTCTGCACAGGGAAATGTTTTAAGAATTCCCAAGTTGTTCAGATTGTCAAATGTCAAATTCTGACCCCTGCTATCATCTGCTGTTAGACACACATACAGTAAACAAGCTGATTCAGTCACTCTCGGCTCTCTTTTTCTCAGCTGCAGTAATGGCCAATTGTATTGGATTTAAAGCCTATATTTTCCTTTTTTGCTGTTACAGGGGGGCATTGAGGGCCCATGTCAAGGAAGAGACTGTTCTGTTTGTCAGTGTCTTCCAGCCAAAGGTGCACGGGTAGGCTAGGAACCCCTTTTCCTCAAAAAACGCCTGCTAACCTTGATATATTGATTAAGCTGCAGAAATAATTTATTTTGTCATTTTACACTGTGTATCTTGTGTAGCTTATCAAGGCTCAATGACTAAAGTCAAAACTATAAAAAATGACCCTTACCTTACATATATATTATATTTTCTTATAGGGTGTTCCAGGGATCCTAGGTGAGCAAGGTCCAATGGGACCAATGGGGCCACAAGGACGAGTCGGACTACCTGGAGAGAAAGGCAGGAGGGGTGCAGAAGGATCGCCAGGCCCAGATGGAGTCAATGGAGACCGTGTTAGTGCAAATGTTCATGTTCATGTTGTGTTTGCATGTGTTTTGTTTGAGACAGGGAAATATACTCAAACATGCAATGAACTTATAATAGATGTAATAAACAAAACTTGAAGAATGACTGGGCATTTGAGTGGGCATGTATTTCAACCTAGTGATGGATGACAGGTGCCTATAACTTTTACATTTCAGGGCAGGACTGGTGTTCTTGGTTTTCCTGGTAATACAGGCTTACCTGTGAGTAACCTCTTTTTTAAATAGAAATTTACCAATGACTGACAATAATAATCCCCTAGAGGTGATGTGCCAGTTTCCAAGGAGCTGTACAATTCAGTATGGAGTTGACAAATTCTCAATTAGAATAAAATCTGCCAAATAAATCTGCATGTGCATATTCAAGATAGAGTAGAGACACCAGCCTGATGGAGGAACAGTGAGTTGAAGAATGTGTCTGATCCGCCCTCTAGTGGACACGTTAAAGCACACTGTAGTCCTCAACCTGGTCTCTTCATTAGCAGCTGCCTCTTCAACACTCAAGTATTCCTGTTAATGTAATAACAGCTTAATTGTTCAACTTGTCTTCCACCAACTAAAAAGAAGAAAATTTGAAACATAATAAGTGCTGTGAAACATTTTATTATTATCATGTTCATTCTCAAAATCAACAGTAACAGCAAATGTATGGTTTAGATAGGAATTCATCTCTTGAGTTAGTTTATTTAAAAACTGAATTTTGATATCAGCTATTTACATATATACAGTACATTGACACCATTTGTAATTTACAATTATATATTTCTTAATAAAAATAATTGAATTACTTAATTTAAGAATTTAAAATAATTTGCTGTATCTACCTTTGGTTTTTGCTACCTGTGGTTTTTAGTCTAAGTGCTTCTAGTTTCTAAATGGTTGAGACTGTCACATTAGAGTTAGGACGGAGTGACGTTCTGAAGGTTCATGAAGTGAGAAGATCAGTAAAGGACGAATGAAGACAGTTATCTGTCTCCATCCTGCTCCATATTCTTTAAAGAGTGATTCAATTACGACACATTGAACCCTTACGTTACACTACAGTTATACCATAACTGCAATGTTCAGGGACATCCAGGAGCAGGTGGTGAGCCTGGTTTTCCAGGGGTGGATGGCTGTAACGGCACAAGAGGTCGACCTGGAGTTCCTGGTTATCCTGGTCTGGAGGGCATTCATGGTCCTCTGGTAAGTGGAATTCCTGTTCTGATTTCTTCTGATTCAGGGTAAAAAACTTCCTAGTCTGACAAATTGTCCTGTTGTAGTATAAAATATATAAAATAGCTGTCCCTAAATCCATTAGCTCTTATCAGCATTTACTGCTTCTTCTTGTCAGGGTTTATTTGGACCTAAAGGAATTAAAGGCGAACCTTTTTACAGTGCTATCCTTCCAGGACTTCCTGTAAGTTCTCACACACTCTAAAAACATGAATTATTACTGTTTGGGTTTTACAAAGATAAAAATGCCTTTAAGTTTGTGTAGGTATATAACTACTCCATATATATATATATATATATATAACTATTCTAATTTTAGTTTGTTGATTTCATTTTACAGGGGCAGCGTGGGAGAGATGGAGAACGTGGTCGGCGTGTATGTTTTTTGTTTCCTCATAATGTAAAGTTAAAGCTTTATCAGGACTGCTAATAAATAAAGCAGATATTAAATCTTCAACTTATGTTTCACCTTGTGTATATGTTACTGCATGATTTTGTTTTTTAGGGAAGACAAGGACAGATTGGACTTAAAGGGTGGAAAGGCCATGTTGGCCTTCCTGGACATGAGGTAAAAATTCCTGTTTCAATGATGCAAGTTTTTACTAATCTACAAGGCTGTATATTACAGCGGCCTGGTAGCTCAATGGGTTAAGCGTCAGACTAGGATGCAGAAGGTTTTGGGTCGAACCCCGTCTGACTCCTAATCCATCCCCTACCAGGTGTGTCTCTGAGCCAGACACACAGCGCTAGCTCCTTTTAAGTCGCTTTGGATAAAAGCGTCTGCCAAGCAAAGTAAAGTAAAGT
>JAUMHF010000009.1:8657417-8678627 GCA_032359275.1 Microctenopoma steveboyesi | reverse complement strand
GGTGACCCAGGACCCAGAGGAGGTCCTGGAAACAAAGGGCTTAAAGGAATTAAAGGTGATTTATGCCTGAGTCGCTCAGGCATAAATTGGAGCTCCCGCTCCAAGAGTTGTGCAGTATATGAATCAACATCATCACAATTACACTGGTATCCCTGTCACTTACAGGGTGCCCAGGGGAATGTGAATGTAGGTTTGGTAGTGGAAACATAGGCCCACCTGGTTCACCTGGATTTCCAGGACCACCAGGGTTACCTGGAATCCAAGGAATTGAGGGGAATCCGGGACCAAAAGGGGATGAGGGCCCAAGAGGACCACAAGTAAGATAGAAGAACTTGTACAAATTAATATTGTAAAACATAATTTCCTATAAGGTGATTGAAATTAGTTTTCTATATGACTTGATGTTTTCTTGCAGGGTTTTCCAGGAAATAGTGGTTTAAAAGGACAGAAGGGACAGAAAGGTGACTCTTTTGTGATAGATGTTAAAGGTGAGTATCTGTTAATACCAAAACAGAACAAACATTATGCTGGTTGTTTATTCCTTTAAGGGAATTTTGTTTCATTTTTATTATCACTCTGGGCTCAATCAAGAGGTCTTGTTGAGTTTCTCACTCTGTAAAGTCTTAACCTAAATTTGTGAAGGGCCTTGAGATGACTGATGTTGTAATTTGGCACTATATAACCCTTGTACTTAAGTCACTATATATGGAAACGTAATTTAGTGAACATGGCATAAATACAGCAAACAAAGAAAAATACAGAAACAGCAAATAGCATTTCTTGGAGATACATTATGTAACCATTTGGATCATAGTGTGCTTCATATTAATTGATATGATTTGTGACACTGAAAGGTGCCAAGGGTAACCAAGGATTTCCTGGAGAATCTGGTCCTCTTGGAGCTACGGGTAGACCAGGGCAGGCTGGCTTACCTGGCTCATTAGGAGATCCTGGCCCACCTGTGAGTCTACTCATTGAAAACTTTATTTAGTAGAGTAGAGTTATTCAAAGATGTGATGCGTCTGGTAAATTTTACAGTGCTAATAAAAGAGCACATTGTTACACTTGTTTTATATTTATACTGTTATGATACTAGGTAACATTGTTTCAGGGTGCTGGAAGTGCAGGATTACCAGGTCCCAAAGGTATTTCTGGGTTAATTGGACCCAAAGGTTTTCCAGGACCTGTAGGTCTCCCAGGTCCTGGCTTTCCAGGCTATCCAGGACCACCTGGACTTAAAGGAAACCAGGGACACCCTGGCCTTCCAGGGATTCCTGGGCGACCAGGCCCTCCAGGTGAGAGTATGGACTACATTCAGAGACTCTCAGTTGGTGCTAACACGCTCTTTTAAAAATGTTGACTGAAGATAAAAAATGCCATATTTGTGTCACAAGGTGAAACAGAGGAATGTTGTCATGAAGCTGAGATTGGGCCACCTGGTCCTAAGGGTGAGCCAGGTTCAGTAGGTAAGTATTTTCGGTGTTACAGTATCTCTCAAAAACATGTATTGAGGGTTTTTTGATGATTATAAGTAACATGTCTATTGATCTGATGTTTCTAAAGTTTGAAATAAAATCAAAGGGAAGGTATCTTACAGCATTTTAACAGTTACATTGCATGGACCCAGAGTTACTATTGGAAGGACCTACTCCAGCTATTGGCTCAACAACTAAGCCATGTGGCATGAAAATGATGAGGTTTATGAACCTTGAAATATTGTCAATGTTTTACTTTTTATTTCTCCCATTATAGGAATTACAGGTGAGCCCGGACGAGATGGTCTCTTAGGAGATCCGGGGTTCCCAGGGCTTAAGGGCATGAAAGGTGATGGTGGTAAAATTGGAGGAATTGGACTGCCAGGTAATGGCTCTATAAAATAATGTCTAATTAAAATTTGGTACAATTTTTGAATATGTTTTTCAATTCAATTTTTGGTGAGTGTTTATGTGCTTATAGTTGTGTCTTATTTGTAAAAGGACCTGTAGGTTTAAATGGCGATCCAGGTGAACCCGGTCCCAATGGAATAAGCTTGGATGGAACCCCAGGCCCTCCTGGGTTACCAGGACCACCAGGCAGAAAAGGTGCTCAAGGAGATATTCTGTCTACTGCTCCTGGTCCTACTGGCCTACCTGGACACCCTGGGCCTGTAGGATCAATTGGACCTCGTGGGTTTCCTGGAAATCCAGGGTCTCCAGGTGAGTTTAATTTAGTCTATATTTAGGTAAGCAAAAGCCACTCAAATATTTAGTATAATAATAGTATAAGAAGTTTAGTATAATATTCAGTTTTAGTATATGCGGATTGCATCAAAGAGCAATTTGCAGGTGTATTTTAGGACACCCTTACTGTTATTTACTGTAAATTAGGTTTAGTTGACCATTTGTTTTTAAATTCTAGGCATGCAAGGCCAACCTGGACAACCAGGCCATAAAGGAGATCCAGGAGCTAATGGTGATCCTGGTGCCACTGGTCCACCAGGCCCAATCTGTACAGAGTGTGAGCTGAGTGGACTGGTAGGTCCTGAAGGACCTTCAGGATATCCTGGTCTGAGAGGGCTGCCAGGTGAACATCAGCAGCAGTCAAAGTTATAGATGTAATGCTGTCATGCTCAATATTTCTTAAAAAATGTCAATAAAGAACACTGACACAACTTTTGTTTTGTTATCTATCCATGCACATACTTATCTCATTGACTTTTAAAATCTTGCATAGGTTTCCATGGTCAAAAGGGTTTGAAGGGAGAGATAGGTCTACCTGGTCATGGATGGAAGGGTCCTCAAGGTTTCCCTGGCCCTCCAGGAGTTCCAGGCCCAGCTGGACCAAGAGGCAACTCTGGTCTCCCCGGAGATCCTGGGAGTGATGGTTGGCCAGGACAGAGAGGTGACTCAGTGGGATATCAGTCAAGCATTACCTCTACATGTCTATAGTGAAATATATTTTACATTTGAAGCAGTGTATCTAGATTTATTTGGGAGTTTCCTTCAATTAATCTAGGTGAAAAAGGCTACCATGGTAGGCCTGGGGAAAGAGGTTTGCCAGGTCATCCTGGGCCTCCAGGACCTAGAGGTTTACCGGGAGAACGAGGCGTTAATGGTCGCCCAGGTGAGCCAGGAACAACTGGACGCACTGGTAATAAAGGTAAGTCCCTATGTACACCACAGCGATACTCAAATGCAGAGAGAGAATACAAGTATGATTCTGAAAACAATTAGAAAATGCCATGTTAGCATTAGTGTCAGTAGCTTCTCATACTTTACTTTGCTTGGCAGACGCTTTTATCCAAAGCAACTTACAGGGAGCTAGCACTGGGTGTCTGGCTCAGGGACACACCTGGTAGGGGATGGATTAGGAGTCAGACAGGATTCGAACCTGCAACCTTCTACACTCCAGTCTGACGCTTAACCCATTGAGCTACCAGGCTGCTTGTAGCTTTGTCTTTTGTAAAAACGCAGTGTAGGTCAGCTGTTTTTTGCAAACAATCTGCACCGTAAAAATAAATATCTAAGATAGTTAGTGACCAAATTAAACAAATCAGTATGACTGATAACTAATAAAGGTAAAACTAAACCAAAACAATCTCTTGTTTTTAGGTTAAAAAATTGCAAAGTACATTCGAGTATACTTTCTGAACTGGTACGAAATTTATCTCAAATTGGTGGTTTTTTCAGGTCTCCCAGGAAAACTGATACCAAATGTAACAAAAGGTCCACAAGGGCTTTCAGGAAGGAGGGGGCAACCAGGCCAAAAAGGAATTACAGGCAATTAAACTGTTACTTAACATACATATTTATCTATAATAATAGTAATATAATAGTAGTCTCACTGCCACTTACCTAGAAACAAATACAGAGTAGTAAACACCAAATAAATAAAAAAATAAATAATACTTGCAGGTTTTAAGGGCAGAAGGGGACTACCAGGTGAACCAGGGCCTGAAGGATGGCCAGGTCCACCGGGGTTTAAGGGTACAGTTGGTGCTCCAGCAAGGGCAGGAAAACCAGGGCTGCCAGGGCACCCTGGAATAAAAGGCTTTCCTGGACCAAGGGGTTATTCTGGTCAAAGTGGAGATCAGGTACATAATAAACTTATTTGTAATTTTACATTTTCGTGAAGTATCTGTGTAAGTTTATTTAGTCTCTCTATACTTGAATGTTGCTATTGTTCAAATAGTCATTCAATGTTATACAACTTAGGGATATCCAGGACCTTCTGGACAAATGGGTATCCCAGGGCTCCCAGGATTTCCTGGTGCAAAGGGTGAGTCCAAAGACAGGACAATGTCTTGTATTATTACAAAACTTAAGCAGTTGCTAATTTCTTGATTTTTGTTCTCTGTACAAGGTGAAAAATATTGTCACAGTATAATAAACCTAGTTAATATGGGATTCAGGACTAAACCTAATGAAATGTGTCCAAATCTCTTTCAGGTGAGCCAGGAGCGTCATACGGACAACCTGGTCCACCTGGAGCCAAAGGCGTGCCAGGGGATGCTGGACCCAGTGGTGAGTTAATAGATGCAGCAGTTTGTAAAATTTTTTTAATACTTCAAATTAGGAAGAAGGAATATAAAATCTTACTCAGCTCTGTCATGAATACTATTCATCAGTTTTATATAGTGAATGTGTGAATAACGGGAAGTGCTTTCCTTCAGCACCAAGAGGGAATCCAGGAGATCAAGGTGACCCAGGACCAAGTGGAAGACAGGGAGAGCTTGGAAAACGAGGCATCACTGGAAAACCGGGAACTCTTGGTGGACCAGGTGATTGCCAGTTAAAATTCTGATAAGAGATGTACAGTGCTATGTCAAGTATTTGCAGCTATCCTGTTTTTTGCATTTTGTACTGAAATTTTATCAATGATTTTGATAAAATCAGTGAAATAAACAAAAGATAACATGAGTAAATATAAAATGCTAATGCTTTAAAATGAGGTTTCACAAAAAAACAAACTACCTGGCCCCCTATGTGAAAACTTAATTGCCCCCACACTTGCTAAATCATTACCAGGACTCTGTGGTGATATAGGATACGATTAACCACAGTTCAAAAACTCAGAGAAGTGGTGAAGAGGGATCAGCCTACCAAAAAGCACATCAACAACTCATTTAACAGGGCATTAAAGAAGGTCTACCAGAAAATCCTGATGGACAATGTTAGCGTCATCAGTTTAATGGCCTGGTAGCTCAAGGGGTTAAGCATCAGACTGGGATGCAGAAGGTCGCAGATTCGAAACTGCCGATTTGACTGCTAGTCCATCCTCTACTAGGTGTGTCTGATCTGAACTTTGATAATAATAATGATGCTACAGGATCAGATGAAGGAACCATATCTTGAAATGTTTTACCGTGGCATGAAATAGCCATTCCACGAGTAACCAGGACAACTTGTTACAATATGGGATATTTAATTGTATTGTATGTATTTGATCTCCTGCATTAGCATCTCTCCATTAGCTCCCTGTATACCCAAGAGTAGAATTTAAAACCATTCTCCTAACATACAAAGTACTTAATGATCACGCTCCATCATATGTCAAAGACTTCATAGAACCATATTGCCCCAGCAGCACATTTCGGTCTCAGACTGTAAATGTAATTCTATGTCATTTTAATTTTTTGCTCAAAGTATTTATGCTGATTTTAGCCCTTTTGTGTGTGCATTTATAGGATTTCCAGGACCTCGTGGCCTGCCTGGTCAGCCAGGTTTTCCAGGTATTCCAGGTGATAGTGGACATCAGGGACCACTGGGCCCACATGGCCCATATGGGCCTCCAGGTAACATAGTTCCCATTGTATTTCCTATCTCCAGATAAGCAGCAAGAAAGTATTTCCTTAGTACCTTGATTTGGCCTATACTGGCTATCATCTTTTCTTTTCTCTGTGATTGGTGTTTTTCAAACTTGCTGGTATGGAATTTAGGCATGCAGCTGTTAGCATGTGGACAGTAGGTTGATGATGCAGCCTGACTCAACCAGAAAAATCATGTTTTATCTTATGTGATCTTACATTAGGGCCTCCGGGACCACCAGGTCTGAATGGATTGGATGGACTTAGAGGTCCAAAAGGGATAAAGGGAGCAAATGGTAAGCTTGTTCTTTTATGGTCTATGTGCTATTATGTTGTTCATACAGTAAATGTGATATATGTTCACCTGTGACCTGAACCCAGTTTATGTGTCAGTGTTAAATCATATAGACAATTTAATGAATGTCATTGTGTTTACTCCATACACAAGAAAACATGTCAAGTATCTCTTAAAAGTACTTATTTATTATTTCCAAGGCCAAGATATGCATGGACTTCCAGGACCAGATGGTTTCCCTGGAGCCAAAGGTATCAAGGGCCAACCAGGTCCTCCAGGAGCTACTCTTCCTGGACCTAAAGGCCAGAGGGGCCCACATGGTCACACAGGTATAATATCTATAATGATCAATAGTGCATGTACTGTACAAGTTTAAAAGATTTGGTAGCAATTCACATTAAATTATTGGTATAAAAGATACATAACACATTTTAAGTACCTAAATGAGATTGTTTGTTTCATATAGATAAATATTTTACAAAACAAGATTAGAAATTTTACCTAAATGCAGTATTTTGTTATGGTTACTAATTTACATAATTTGTTTGCACTCTATGTATTTTAATATATGAATTTTTTACATTTTGGGCATTTCTTCACTCAGGTGTCATAGGCTTCCCAGGTGAACCTGGTTACCCTGGCAAAGACTGCCTGACGTATTATCCAGGACCCTGTGGTGATATAGGATACGAAGGACCTTCAGGACAACCAGGTGTGTGCTTGGATATTCGTCTGTCTATCTTCATTTTTGTGTACTGTGTACACATGTTTAACTGTGGATTTAACTGAATTTTTTAGTCTGTTCATAATTTGGGTTTTTTGCTGGTCTGTTAGGTCCTCCTGGGGAACAAGGCCCTCCGGGCAGCAGCATTTTCTCTAAAGGTAGCGAAGGACCAATTGGCCTCCCTGGGTTACCAGGCCGTAAGGGAGATAGAGGTTTCCCAGGACCACCTGGATCTCAGAACTATCCAGGCTTTGTAGGACTAAAAGGTACATGAGAGTGAAAGTGCATTATCTATATTTATATGAAAACACTCTAAATATTACTGCACTTTGACAGGTGAGAGAGGTTTCACTGGTCCAAGAGGTCCTGTAGGACCTAAAGGTCCACAAGGTGTTCCTGGGCCTCAGGGTCAGAAGGGAGAAACTGGCCCTCCTGGCGACACAGGTGAGTGGCTCTGAGGTAAGACTATATACACCCACCGGCCACTTTATTAGGCACATCTTGATAGTACTGGGTTAGACCCCCTTTTGCCTTCAAAAGTGCCTTAATCCTTCGTGGCATAGATTTAACAAGGTACAGGAAACATTTCTCAGAGATATTGGTCCATATTGACATGATTGCTTCAGATTTGTCGGCTGCACATTGATGATGCGAAGCTCCTTTCCACCACATCCTAGAGGTGCTCCATTGGATAGAGATCTGGTGACTGTGAAGGACATTTGAGTACAGTGAACTCATTGTCATGTCAAGAAACCAGCCTGAGATGATTCAAACTTTATGACATGGTGCATTATCCTGCTGGAAGTAGCCATCGGAAGATGGGTGCACTGTGGCCATAAAGGCACCTGGTGTGGTCTTCTGCTGCTGTAGCCCCTCTGCCTCAAGCTTTGACGTGTTGTGCGTTCAGAGATGCTCTTCTGCATACCGTGGTTATAATGAGTGGTTATTTGAGTTACTGTTGTCTTTCTATCAGTTCGATCCACTCTGGCCATTCTCCTCTGATCTCTGGCATTATCAAGGAATTTTCACCCACAGAACTGCCGAACACAGAATGTTTTCCCTTTTTCAGACCATTCTCTGTAAACCCTAGAGATGGTTGTGCGAGACAATCCCAGAAGATCAGCAGTTTCTGAAATACTCAGACTTTCCCATCCAACAACCATGCCACATTCAAAGTCACTTCAATCACCTTTCTTGCCCATTCTAAAGCTTAGTTTGAACTGCAGCGGTTCATCTTGACCATGTCAACATGCCTAAATGCATCAAGTTGCCATGTGCCATGTGATTGACTGATTAGTAATTTGCGTAAATGAGCAGTTGGACAGGTATGCCAGGTGGCCGGTGAGTGTATGTTATTTTTGTTTTTGTGTCTCTTTTTACAGTTTCATTTTCTTGACATTAATCTTTTACATTTTGGATTGAGAAAAAACCTCATTGTGAGTAGATGGCAAGTGGATTAGGTGAGCTTTATATGTGATGAATTTTCACTTCCATTTGTAATTATAACAATATTATATTAGTAGTAATAATAATAATGATATAATAAAAATGATAGTAGTAATAATAACAATAGTAATAAGTTGTTGAAGTTTTTAGCACTTCTGAAACATACAGTTTTAGACATTACTAGTACATTATCAGTGGATTTTGTCTTTTCCAGGTCCCAAAGGTGCTCGTGGGGATTTCATAATGTTTGGAGCTCCTCCTGGTCACATGGGACCACGTGGCATCCCAGGACCTACAGGCTACCCTGGGCATGTGGGTCCACCTGGTGCTCCAGGATGTAAAGGCAAGAGTGTCTAAATCTTTTTAGTCAATGTGCTCACTTTTTAGTCAATGTCTGAATAATAGTGTGAATAATAATAGTGTGTTGTGAGTGTTTTTTATGATCCCCATCTTTGAGTTATAGGTGAGAGAGGTCCCATAGGGTCTGTGGGCCTTCCTGGCATACCAGGTCCTCTTGGTCCTAGCGGTCCTATTGGAGACGCAGGAGACGTTGGTCAGTCAGGATTTACTGGACCCCAAGGTGAAAAAGCAGTTTTTGCAATACAATTGCTAATGTTTACTCAACAAAAATGAAACACACAATTTGTTCTACCCATCCACCCCCCAGGTATCCCAGGTCCACCAGGTGATCAAGGTGAACCAGGCCATAGAAGTTTCTTCAGATCAGGCTTTCTTTTGGTAATCCACAGCCAATCAGTAGAGGTGCCGCAGTGCCCTGAAGGCACCAGTCACCTGTGGGTGGGCTACAGTCTGGTCTATCTGGAGGGACAAGAAAAGGCTCACACACAAGACCTGGGTAAGAATCTGCATAATGCAATATTTTGTTGTTAGTGTCTTTTAATGAGTTTACTCATCTTGTTCTTATTTTACTGTCTTTCGCTTCATTTCCCCATAGGCCAGGCCGGCTCCTGCTTACGTGTTTTCTCCACCATGCCTTTCTCCTACTGCAACAAAGCAGCCTGTCACTACTCTAGTCGCAATGACAAATCATATTGGCTCTCCACCACTGCCGCCATACCCATTATGCCACTTATTAACCAGGAGATTATTTCCCACATTAGCCGCTGTGCTGTGTGTGAGACAGTTTCATCTGCAGTAGCTTTCCATAGCCAGGATCACACAATCGCTGCATGCCCACCTGGTTGGAGGAGTTTGTGGACAGGGTACTCTTTCCTCCTGGTAAGTGTATAAAAACGTTTGTGTGTATGAAAGAAAAAAAAATTATCAAAAATGACTTTGTTCCTGCTGCCTTTTTGTATTTAGCACACTGGGGCAGGTGATGAAGGTGGTGGTCAGTCGCTGACATCTTCTGGTAGCTGCCTTAAGGATTTCAGAACTCAACCATTTATAGAGTGCCAGGGTGCCCGAGGTTCCTGTCACTACTTTTCCAACCTCTACAGTTTTTGGTTGACTACTGTGAGTCAGACAGAGCAGTTTATCACACCGAAGCCCGGCACCATCAAAGGAGCTGACCATCAGCGACACAAGGCGAGTCAGTGCCATGTCTGCCTTAGGGAACAATAAAGCTCCTTTGTGACTTAAATTATTTTGTAACCTATATTAAGCATTTCAGATTTAAAAAACCAATTGCGATAACCACTCTGGTAATATTAGGTACATTTAAAGACAATACCAAAAATGTGTCTCTACAATGTCTGAACATCTGTATAATGTAGTTGTTGCTGTAATTTTTCTGTCATTAAAGAAAATATTATACCCTAAGAATATACTTAACCACTGTTGAAATCTTAACCCAAACTACTTTTAAGAGAAACCTTTTAAATGCCTCTTTCTTCTTCATCCTCTTTGTGCCTGTGTTTTTTTTTAGTTTGAACAGTCTGAGTCATTTACAGTTCAGTCAGTAAAACAGTTGAAAACACTACAACCTATGTTTGAAACTCCCAAGATACAAGAGACTTTGAATAATTTTAGGATACATTCCCTAGCAGGTTTCAAGTTCATATTTATTTATTTCTCTCAACAGAACCCAAGTGACAATCAGAATACAGTACTTTTTTCCTCAAACATGTTTTTTTCTTTTTATTACGCAAAACAAGAGAACACTCAGTGCAATAAGACAGAGGACTCTGACAGTGTGGTGCTCTCTCTACCTTTTCACAGTGCACGTTTATACACACAAAAAAGATTGTACATCATCATTATTACATTTCCAACCTCCACCCACCAACATCATCGATAGGGCAAAGTGAATGTCTTAAAACAATCATTTTTAAAGATTCAGCTTGCATACAGTGTAACTTGGCACACACAGACACACACAGCTCTTTCCCTCACTCATACATACCGATAAAACACAGAGGGACCTGTGTAGCATTGATTCACACCAGAGAGGGGCTACTGCACTTTGCACTTTGAGGGCTAGCTCGTTTTTTGGCAATTGCATTTAAATGTGCAATTTTGTTGAAGTAGGAAGTTGAGGTAGAGGGAGAGAGCAGAGGGAGAGGGACATAAACCAGCCTGATTAAATGTGATGGAAGCTAATGGGTAGTGCAGTTTCTGTTTTTTTTACAAAGCCTCAAATAATTGAAGGCAACCCCTGTTGTTGTGTCTGGTTGAAGCTGTTGCCATGTTTTAGGTCCTTAAATGATCTGATCTAAAGTGGTTGTCAGCCAATTGTATTGGGAATATTGTCAGAGACAACCAATCATAGATGACTGTATGTAATACACAGCCAATCTCCTGAGGCTTTACCTCCCAGCCAATACATTAAAACTTACATGGCACATCTCACTACTCTTAACATTTTTAAAAATATATATATAAGCATAATCTTGAACGTTATTTCTTAAGCAAGTGCATATGGCTATTATAATTTGCAGTAAAATTAAGAAATGTTCTCAGGTGTTGATTGTACAGGCTGGTCGTTGGCATCAAGTATTTACACTGGTTCATGGTGCTTGCAGTGTGTATGGCAAAGGAAGGGCACTACTACTTGCCAACTAATGCCACTAAGACCATTTTAAAGAGCCAAACGTCCAAAGTGCAACCATACCCATATCTTGCTTTAACAGGCTTTGGCTGGTTTTGGAAATTATATTGTTTTTTTACGTATGACCTAATTTACTACCTTCCCATCCCACCCTCATAGTGTATCTTAAATTACAGCAGAAACATTTCACACTTTCTCCATCCTCTGCAACATGCCAGCCAACAGAATTATAAAACGATTCAACCACTTCAAAAGGCTTTGACATAGTGACCACCCAGCTTCTTACTGTAATATACAAACTGAAGCACACAGAGTTTCCTGTTTCTGTTCTAGGACCAACTGTTGTACATTCTACAACATACTGGACCAGGCATGAAGGGTGCTGGAATCTAAAGCACATTGACTTTAACTCCTCAACATACAATACAACAGTGACAATGCAAAGTATATATATAGACAGAACTGAATAGTCCATTCATTTTAGTCCTTTTGAGCACAAAGAAAAGATTTGGGCATAAGAAAATTATGCTACTACAGTACAAGTATTGATAGATTATGTTTTCAAATGTAAAATAAACAGAACGAAAATAACATAAAAAACAAAGATTAGATCGCATCTACATCTACTATACATAATTTAAGCAGATTTTAATCGCCATCTCATTTAGAAAATATCTATTCATCAAATATCTATTCTACTAATTATATTACAAGAATCCAGTAACAGGAAATAGAAAAATATCAAATATCACCAGTGATGATAAGAAAACATGACAACCTGAACGAGCAGAAATATTGCTATGGTAACCACTATTGTCT
This sequence comes from Microctenopoma steveboyesi, assembly GCA_032359275.1. Classification (NCBI taxonomy): domain Eukaryota; kingdom Metazoa; phylum Chordata; class Actinopteri; order Anabantiformes; family Anabantidae; genus Microctenopoma; species Microctenopoma steveboyesi. The sequence continues at coordinate 8,666,548 of JAUMHF010000009.1, read as the reverse complement.
TTTGACATCAGCGAGTATCATCCCCTAGTGTTCTTATTGGCTGTACTGACTTCCCTAATGTTCCAGGGAAGAGTCAGAACAACCCAGATGGAGGGTGTGGGTAATAGGAGGTTGTGGCAGGAAGGTGAAAGCGTACTGATACTTTCAGATGGCCGTGTCCCAAAATACAGTTGTCTGTGTGGGGTAAGGGGGAGGACGAATCTTTTTGGCCCCAGTGTTTTTCCCCCAGCCTGGGAGGACAGATGCACTTTCTTGCTTGCACTGATTTCGCTCCTGGTGCCTGTCCTCGCTCCTGTCTGGAGGAGGAGGCCTCTCGAGAAATCTCTGTAGGTGTGGATGCTGTCTTGAGCGGATCTCCATGCAGAGGGTGCGTTTTCTCTCAATCTGTTCTAGCATAGTGGTGTCTCCACATATCCAAGGCATCTGGGGCATCTGAGGAACAGAGTCAGTGGATTAGGTGAAGTACTTAACTTGTGTCTAGACTGTGTGTTTATGTAATGTAGGACCCCAGTACTCATAAGAATATCACAAGCACAAGCGTATACCTGACTGTGATGTGTCTCTGATGCTCTCCTTTGTGGAGTTCCCATTGGGGAGGGGTTAGTAGGCATAGAAGGCGAACGGCCATACTTCGGTAGTGCTTTCAGATCTACAAAGGATGAAAAAAAATACTACAGATCACATATGTTATACAGTAATTATAATTATGGATGCTTAAGTTTCAACATATATTATAACATTAGGTTATAACCCTCACCATTTCCTGTTGTCATAGGTGGACTAGCAGTTAACCTCCCATGGTGTGTAGGTGTTGTTGTGGATGAATGCTGCCCTGACATTGTGCCACCATTTTTCTCTTGTGCTTTTGATTGGTCAATGCTGTAAGTGGCTCTGTTATCTCGTCGGGGTGTCCCATCTGCTCTGTATACTCTGTCTTTACTATCACATCTGTACTCGATTGCAGTGGGGCTCTTGTTGTTCTTTAAATCAAAATGATGCGGTTCTGAGCCATTCAGAGTTCTGTCTTTGCTGTCCCGTCTCACCTCAAGGCCCGTTCTGCTCAGATCTTTACTGTCCTGTCTGGGTAGAGCTGGAGGGGGAAGATCTCCTCCATTGTGGGAGCTTCGATCTCTTCCTTCATTCTTGGGCTCAGAGTTGTAGACAGACTTGTCTTTGATGTTGCTACTTCTCGATGTCTCTTGTCGTGGTAGGATCTCAGGTGGTTGGTCTATTCTACCTTCATGTCTATATTCCATGTCATTCCTTGCTCTTTCTTTGCTATCCTGCCTCGGTAACAAATCGGGATGATGATCTTTGCTGTCGTGCTTATATACTGTTCCATTTCTAGCTCTGTCTTTACTTTCCTGTCGGGGTAGAAGTTCAGGTGGCCTGTCTCTGTTCTCATGCTTTGAGTCCATGCCATTTCTTACTCTCTCTTTGCTATCCTGTCGGTTTAGGAGCTCAGGTGGCTGATTCAGGAGTCTCTCTCTGCTTTCATATCTAGAGTCTACACCATTTCTTGTCCTTTCCTTGCTGTCTTGTCTTGGTAATAGCTCAGGTGGCTGATCTAGTAGTCTCTCTCTGTCTTTGCTGTCTTGTCTTAGCACAGACTCAGGTCGGTCTTTGCTGTCTCGCCTTGGCATCAGGTCACCATTGCTGACTCCTCTGTCCTTGGAGTCTCTTCTTATCAAAGGGATGAGCTCTAAGGAGCTGCAGCCCCTATCTTTTGAGTCTCGTCTGACAGGGATTGGCTCAACACTGCTGCAGCCATGGTCCCTGCTATCCCTGCGAACAGGCGGTGCTTCTGCAGTGCTACGATCTTTACTGTTGCATCTGTGTGGCAGTTGCTCTACCTTGCTGTTACCTTTGTCTTTTTCTTTTTCTTTGTCTCTATCTTTATCTCTGTCTCTCCGGTGAGATGACTCCTTGCTGTGGCGGTCCTTGGAGTCTCGCTTAGACTCCTTACTGTGACTGTGACCATGGCGTTCCTTGCCTTCACGTTTAGACTCACTGTGAGACTTGCTTTTTGACTCAGCTAAAAAGACAGACAAAACATTTCTAATTAATAAAATGAAACACTAATGATTCCAACACTCAAATTTTTTAGTATGTAATGCATATATATATATATATATATATATATATATATATACTGATCATTTTATTTTCTATCATTACTATAATTTAAAAATATTGTTTCAAAATAATTCCAGTTGCTAAATATTGGAAATTATAAGAGTAAAATATGTATTATTTTTTTCTTTACAGAAGTTTCTGCACTATCGTCAAACATCCTCTAGATGTCACTCAATACTCACTGAGGCAGGTGTTGTAAACCACTGGCGTAAGATTAGTCAATATGTTTCTCACATCTGTAGTTCAAACTATATTTTTTCTCAAGTACAAGTAATCATGACCACCAATATGAAACTGTGCTAAACCATTAACCACAGCGTTTAAATTGATTTTTCTCATTTATTCATATGTTACTGCCTTTTGTCATTTTCTTTAGCATACAAAGATTGGGGCAGCATGATAGCTCAGTGGGTAGAGCAGTCGTCTTTAAACCCAAAGGTGAGCGAGTTTGATTCCCAGTCCCACCAGCTTACATGTGGAGGTGTCCTTGGACAAGACAATGATAAGCAGTTTTCCAAACAACAACTCCATTGGGAAAACTATTCATTATTATTAGATGCAACTGATTCGAGGCTTGGTAAAGACATTATATATTATCTGTGCAAAGAGGTATGAGCATGACTGATTTGCTTGTAGGCTGTGCCTCCATATATATTTATATATATTTACTGTACATGAGCATCCCTTGTTATGCCCACGTACGTCATACATGTCTTTGTAGTGTGTGTTTGTGTGTGTGTGTGTAAGAGAGTGAGTGTGATTAACTAGTTGATAAGTGGGTCATGCTAGCTGTTCTTGCCTCTGTCATTTTACAGTAAATGTATCCAGTCAAAGAACAACATGTAGCACTTTAGTCCCATGTCACTGGTTGCACCCAGGTGCTGGGATAAATAAAATAAACATTTAAAAAGTGTCAACATGGCACAATATTATGTATAAGGTCCCATGCAAACCACATGGGACTAGAGAACAACATATTGTCAAAATGCTCATTGATGATTTATCAGTCGGAATGCATTAATGGAAACCTTGACAACGGTAATAGTCACTTAGCATAAGCTAATATTTTAACAGATATAAGCCTGACAATGCAGAGTAATCAAATGATTAAACAATATATGTGCACCAACTGACATACTATATACATGCACCAACAAAGGAGTCTATTTATTGGTGAAATCAAAATAGCAATAAAATCTGATTCAGATTTCAGATTTCCCTATCTCCATCTGAACTGTTTCTCCATCCACCTCATTCGCTTAATAGTGAGTCAAGTATGAACCGATTGGACAGAACATGTTATTTTGAAATCCAGATGTAGTTTTGAGTTCAGTGCCATGGCTACCCCAATCAGGAGCTCATTGCTCAGTTGTAAATTGGCATGCCCTGAGCTGTGATTGGCTGCATTAGCTATGGGGAGGGAATCTGCAAATAAGAATCAGGGATTTCTCCTCCTTCCACTGTTGCTATGTTGTAGTTGCTAAGACGGTTGAGTAAGGATGGATTCCTGTAATCTTTGTAGTTCATTTATGATTTATGCATACAATTTTCTTGAATAAAGCTGTTTCAGAAGATTTTTGTTTAATATTTGATTCTAAAGATTCTAAAGTAACCTCATTTTAAATGATTAAGGACTCATATTTAACCAGTGTCATTTGTATGTTTATCAAAGTTTATTTAATTTACATGTAATACATTATATGTGAAAGTTTTCAAGCTTATAATGGGGCGATGTTAACACTAGTACAAGTAGAACAGAGTCTTGAGTGTGACATGACTCTTTGTATTTAAATATGATGTTTACATATTTAAAAGTAATGCTGCCTGATGGCCTAATGCCATGAGTAGGTTTGAGGGACTTGCTGTCTGCTTTAGTCTCTTAATCCTCTCAGATTAAATCATACGATCCATATCAGACTTGGCTCGCTTGGTCTCAATTAAATACATGGAAGGTTGCAGAGAGCACTGCAAACACGGTACTGTAAAAGTGACAGCCTTCTAATCCAACACGGTTAAAGGTGTTAGCTAAAAACAAAGATGCATTACACTATTGCTAATTGAGAAGCTCGTTTGTATGCGCTCTGCAGTTTACTGCAGTTAAAGCCTGACACGTTTATGTCACTCATATACACTTTAGGACGTTACCCCTGCTCTAAATCTTTTTTTTATCTTTGTTGTTCCTATCGAGTCCTATAATGTTACCTTCTTCCTTAAATAAGCAGAAGGTACAGAAGCTAAGATGTCTAGAAAGATGTGTGGTTATAAGCTGTCTTCACTGGCATCACAGGCATCTGACATAGATAAATATGAGCACACATATTTATGGTTTTTGCTTTACTATATCCTTTATTAAAAAGGTGTGAAATGACTCACTTTCTCCAGGCTCTTTAGACTTTCTGCCACTGGCGTTTTTCTTCAGCATGTTTCTGCCTGTGGTGAACAAGTTGGTTAGTTCGTCCAGTGGGCTGGTGGGGGTCCGTGAACGCCCTGTTGACACGTTCTGCATAGAGCCATGTAGTCGACCCACACCATCCTGAGGTGGTGAACCTTTGCCATGAGGCGTAGCAGAGGCACTTCGTGGCAGGCCGCCAGGAAATGGCATTGGAGCATCAAAAGGAGGTGTACGCATGAGGCTCAGAGGGGTGAGACAGCGGCCCATGCTGACCGGTGATGGACAAGCAGAGTGACTGCGCTGATAGGAGGACGAGGAGGAGGATTTATAGAGTGTACATGGCAGAGGAGGTGCAGAAGAGCGCCCAGAGACTGTAAGGGTTGGGGTTGCGGTGAGCTCCCGGCGGATAGGTGCAGAGGATGGTGGCTCGGAGGAAGATGTCGGAGATTTGCTGTAGGACTGGTTCTCCAGCATGGGCAATTTGGTTACATCTAGAGGGGTAAGGGGAGACTCATCTGAGTTGGGTGAACACTGAGCTGGTGCAGGTGGAAACACCAACAGTGGAGGACGATGGGTGAGTAAATTAGGAAAGGGTGCAGGAATGTCACAGAGTGGAATGTTTCGAGGTGTCGAACAGCGACTGAGAGGTTCAGGGTCGTAGGGTGCTGGGGTGGGGCATGCAGACCGACATCCCACAGGGTCAGTACGGTACTCCATATCATCCAAAGCTGGGTACTTCATCTCCTCATACACAGACTCTCCTTGCTCCTCATCCTCACTCTTCAGCGGTTCTCGTGCTCCAACATCAATTCCACCCATTTCTATATAGACAGGTTCATCTTCGCAGTCATCTGTAGGACTCTCATCACTCTGTGGAGGTGAGGGGTTGCGTTTACAGGGGGAGGTGACATGGTGGAGTGGTTTGGAGGGGCAAGCCCCACTGCCTCCGTGACTCTTGATGTAGGACTCGTCGAAGGAAACGCTCAGTTGTGTGTTGGGGTTTCTCTTGGGTTTGGGTGGCGGTATCCTCCTGCAGTCCTCACTGCATCCTTGAGTCGCTAAAAGACGGTGATAAAATGATTCATTCAGTTTTCGTTATATATTTGTAGGCTGTTTTCACAAAACAGTACTGGATGTACAAGTGTATTTTGTTACGTGAGTCATAAGCACACAAGCATTCATACTGAAGTTTTGCAGGTAGGTCAATGTGTATAGCTGGAAGCAATACCTTGAGTCAGATATGTGGGAATAGATGAGGCATATGCATGTTTCTAGGTCACATATATGGCAAGTGCAGCCATATGCGAGTGTAGTATCTGGGTCACACACACTGTGGAGTTTCTTTATGATTGTGGTGACGTAGCATTGCAGTGTGAATCTCTTTAGATGTGATGCAGAAAGGCTGTCGTACAGTGTTCACATTCACTGCTGCACGTACTGCTGTAGGTCCTAATGCTAGTTTACTCACAGTAGACAGAGCTCCACACATCTGAGCTGGTCACAATATATTTCTAGGTCAGACACTGAGATGTTTGGAAAAGAAGTGTCCCTTTTTGCGATAGGTGCGGGGAGATAAGTGTAGTTAAGAGCTGGACCATGTCTGAAATCTTCAAACTGCAGATTTTATACCTTTAATAATTCAAATGCCAGATGGTCCAGACACATGCATACTTCCCATATCTGTATGACTCACCACCATCCCTGCTCGAACGCATACACATTCAGACAGTGAAACTGGGACAAGCACGTACACATTTTATACCACTCAGTCTCGCAGCCTTTGAAGTCAGTGTTTCTAGAAAATGAAAGTCTAACTGTGTAGGTGTCCACTGTCTTTGTTTTCTGCCGGATCTGAATGTTAAGCCTTAAAAAGCACCATGGTGAAATTTAAAAAGACCAGAATGAGCAATGAATTCATCAATAAGGAATGACAGCAGGTAATTGTGATTATACATTACTACTAAATTATAGGGTGTTATTAAAAGAGTGGTTCATCCCATTTCTGGTATGCGGTGTATTGGGCCGATGAAGACACGATATTCATATTCTGTCCCTTTCTTTTCTAATTGTATGTTCCTATAAAAAAGTGAATAAAATAATGTTCACAAATTCAAAGTACATTACTACACTATTAGGATAACGTGATGGCTCTGAAGTTCTCTTTCAACGCTGATGATAAATCCATCCCTCCAAACATCTCTCATTCCCTCTATACTCCTACTCTCCCCCTCCCCCTGTTGTGAATGTGTTTACCCGCAACCCCTTCCCCCTCCCTCACCTCCTAGGGAAAACAAATCTAGGTCAATCGCTCCTCCTGAATGAATTCTACTTTGACAAGCTCCTCCCCTTCTCGCTACACCGGCAGTTACAGAGCACGCAACCCTCCCCTCAGTCAGGGGCACCCCCACATTATTGCTCTGATTGGCTCTGAAGCCTCAGAGTTTAGCATCTCTGGATCCCTATTGGCTCGAGCTACTCAGTGATGCTGTGATTGGCTGAGCTGCAGGGGGTCTTGTTTCTGTGGGATGGTTGCCGTGGCGCCCAGGAAGATCTGTGAGCACATAGAGAGATCCCCACCAATCTGAGCCATGCTGGGCGACTCCCTAAACACCACATTGGTGGCGGAGCATCCACTCTGAAATAGAATCAAAGCTTCCTGAAACCTCTACACCTCCTGTCACATATACATTTATTACAATGTAATAAATATAATATAATAATATGTAATGTTTGTCTCTGTGTGCTCAGTCTATGTGACATTTTCTTCCTAAAAATGTAGCGTGCATCTCTTCAACTCTTATTTTATCTGTGGCTAATTAAGGCAAGCTTTCATTTAGCTCAGTGAATTCCTTTTCTTTCTGTTAAGATTTGTCTTACACTTGGATCTACAGCACTAAAACAAATTTGTAATTATTTATGAATAGTCAAACTGGTTTATGTTTCTATTTCTGAACCCTACATTTTATCCTTGTCAAATTTGTGTCAGACATTTTTTGTCCTTTATTAGTAAAGATCTGATTTTAGGACTGGTGCAACACAGCACATGTTTTTATCCTACTCCTGGAGGTCTTTCTAATGTTTTGGCCACACGGTTTGAGGGGGACAAAAACAGTGAGTGGGACATCAGAAATACTTAATAATCCACCTCACTACTGCTCCACCACGTATTATTACTTCAATAACATGTTTATATCTATGTGTAGTAGAATTATCACCTTTCTGACAGTTTCAACAAGTGTTGTCAAACACATCATATGTAGATTACTGCACAGCACCAACTGCATTGCTGTTTAGCGCACGCAACATATTTTAATTGTGGTTGAACAATATTGTACTTAAATATAATAATTATATCAATATATATACAATTATTTCCATGTTAATATCCCACCATGGCACTAGATAACGTATACACTGAATAGCTAGATGTCATGTCATTGAGAGAGAAACAGGGTTGAGGAGGGACTGCACAGTGCAGCTATATATAGCTGGTTTGACATCAAGTGCCACCACCACTCACCATCACATCTGTCTCCGCGGCAGGTGGACATTGGACTGTGGTCCACCGCCTCAGACGACATGCTAAGCTTAGTGGCTGGGTCCCTTCGAGGCTTGGGTGGAGGCTGCTTCCTAGAAGTTGGGCTACCCACTTCCTCCTCTCCCCCACCCCCACTGTTCCCACCACCGACAGAGTGAAGGGACTGGGAGCGTACAGAGAAGCCCTGCCCACAGGCGAGGGCATGCGGGTGAGGCATGGGCATGCGTTCCTGGGGGTCAGGCATGGTAATAGAGCCCATACGTAAGTGCTTCCCCTCAGTTGCTATGTCCTCACCTGTCCTAAAACAGAAAGAGAGGAGGAAATAGAAGATACGGAGTCAGAATGACGGGTCAACAAAGCAGAAATACATTTGAAGTAATGCAACTCAGACGGAGACTTTTAAAATGTATTGAAATGTATTTTTTCACACCACAAAGAAAATAAAAAACTGAAAACAAGAGTAACATGAAGGTTCTATTATTCCCTTGGAGAGCTTCCTGCCGGGACGCAGCAAAATTATCATATTCCCTGACATAAGAATCATCTCGGCTTTCTATATTTATGCAGGCATATTTGTATGTGCATCTGCATATCCTTCTGTTTAAGTTACTCAAATGATGGGCACGAAGTTAGTGCTCCATTTGTTGCTGTGTCAGTGCCATGGAAAACAAGGCCTCTCTCAGGGCATTGCATTGATTTGAGTTTAACCCTGGATATGACCGATGCCATTCACACAAGCACACACAAAATGACATAGTGGAAGTCCCCCAGCCTCTACACAATCAATCCCTATAAATGGATGATTAGCCTGAATGGGGTGTTAACGATGTCTGAGTGGACTGTGAAAATGGAGGCATGGAGCTTTGTGCGTGTGTGTGTGTATGTGTGTGTGTGTGTGTGTGTGTGTGTACATGTGCATGTGTGTGTGTCACAGAATAAATGAGCTCAAGACTGAGTAAGATAATTTTTGTAGAACCATTCTCCACTATTTGTCAGTTTCATGTGTTCTCCAGCCCTCATGTGTCTTTTGTTCCTCCCTCACCTTGATCACTCCCCTCTCTCTCT